>OU466862.2:44990115-45590115 GCA_911865555.2 Thlaspi arvense | reverse complement strand
TAATCAAGTGTGAAAAATACATAGCTCAATGGAACCTTATATATGGTTCAAGCAGCTGAGGGCTTCCTTGCCCAATTTATTACAAGAATTAATGCAAGAATCAAAAAGGCAAAATCAAAGGAAAATCAAAGCAAGAAATACAAAAGTTCATAAATAAAAGATTGCTAATTTTAATGGAATTAGCTGTTGAGATCAAACAAAGATAAACACAAGGATTAGTCAAAATATGATATAAATGATTTAAAAAACTTACTTTGGTTTGCTTTGGGCGGATTGATAAATTGGGAAATCCGGTTTGATTCAGCTCGGTTTGATGGAAAACAAGGTGGTTCCTTGGTTGGATGATATAACCGGCCAAGCTTCTTCATGTGAGTTGAATTTGATGTATGGACCGTCCTGCTAGTGTGTCTCATGAACGTGAGTGATGTGGTCTTCAAGTGTCTCCTGTGAAGTATCCTTTGAAGTGATGGCAAGCTTGTCAAGTTGGTCCATTATTTCTTCAAGTGCTTGTTGGCTTATTAAACTCTCCACAGCTTGATTATACTCTTCTTGAAGTCTTTTTGTACCAGCTCTTGTCCTTGGTGCAAACCTCATGGATGGAATCACATCTTCAGGTTTGCTGTCCGCATCACCTCCTCCACTTTCTTCACTACAACGGCTTCCCTGCCTTTCCTCAGTCTTTCAATCCACACATTGTCAAAGGTAATCTCCTCATCATTTGAAAGCTTACCCTCCCCTTGAATCACAATGTCCTCATTGGCTTTAGGTGCAACTCTCGGCGGAAGCTCTTTCCCACTTCTGAAAGTAATAGCATACTCTTTGGGATTTTGTTCACACTTACCCGGTAAGTTGCCTTGACCGCTTGTGCTAGCTTTACCTTTCTCTAACTGTTTGATCTTGTTGTTCAGATTGGTAATCTATGTAGAAACGTCAGTACGAGAAGAGTCTAGCTGGTTGTTCATCTCAACAAACTTCTGATTTGTAGAAGCTTGATCTTGAAGCAACTGTTGAAACATTGCTTGAACCGGATCCTGAGGTGGGGGTTGCATTTGTTGCTGCTGTTGAAAGAAACCAGGAGGAAACATAGGAGTGTAGCCTTTGTTGCCTTGTTGTTGCTGCTGACCTTGGAAGTTCCCTTGTCTCTGACCTTGGTACCCATTGTTTTGTTGAAACCCTTTGTTGTAAGGTACAAAAAGCTTGCCTTGTTGAGGGGGGTACACCTGATCTTTAGGGTTCTCCACATTGGTGCTACGGTATGAGAGGTTGTTGTTGCCCTGGTATCCTTGTGAATAGCCCTGAGGCTTGTTGTAGTTCTGACCAGCAACCCAATTAGCTTCTTCTTGGCTCAGCTCTAACTCCTCTAAGTCATCTTCGGCTTCTCCCACAAAATGTACTTGCTTCTGATTTGCAAGCACTAGCTTGTCTATCTTCTCATGGAGGGACTTCATCTCTTTCTTTTGATCTTCTAGATCAGCTCCTCTTGGTGATCGGTCATAATCCTCAGCATAGTTCCCATCGCTTAAAGCCAAGTTCTCTATAAGCTCTATTCCTTCTTCAATATTCTGCCCAAGAAAGTTTCCCTTACTTGCTGTATCAAGCAACATGCGAATCTTTGGGAGTGCTCCTCTGTAGATTGTGCTTAGGAGAGTCTCTTCACTGAAGCCATCATGAGTGCAAGCTATATTGTAGTCCTTGAACTGCTCCATAGCTTCATTGAAGGTTTCATTATGCCTTTGTGTGAAGCCGCTGATCTCACTTCGTAGCCGTGCTGTTCTTGCGCTTGAGTAAAACTTTGACAGAAAGGCTTTCTTGCAATCAGCTCATGAAGTAATGGTGCCCTGAGGTAATGTCTTCTCCCAATGCCTTGCTTTATCCCCAAGAGAAAAAGAGAATAACCGCAGCTTGAAACTGTCCTCCGAGATGCCATTGATCTTTATCATCCCACAAACTTGCTCAAAGTTGTCAAGATGCTCCAAAGGGTCCTCCATTGCAAGCCCATGGAACTTGTTGTTTTGAACCATTAAGATGAATCTTGGCTTGATCTCGAAGTTGTTGTTTTGCACTGGTGGAGGTGTGATACCAAATCGGTTGTGATGTGTATTTGGAGCAGCACCAGCACCAATGATTCTCGACTGCCTTGGAGCGTGGTTTGGGTTCCATTGCCCCTATCACCAGCAGCACGGTGAGGTGGAGCTGCTTCTTGGTCTTGCTCAGCCATACCCCAAAATTCAGCTAGACCAGGTTGCTCTATCTCTTCAAAGTTCTGTTCTTGATTTATTGTCCTTATATGCCTTGCACTTCCGAGTTCGTGAATATTGTCCAGTGGTTGTAGGAGGTTATTGTTACCGCTGGAGCGCAAATTCATGTACCTGAGAAGACAAACAGTAGGGTAGAGCAATGAGTAACCAAAATAAAAGTAAAAGGCTTAGTCTTCGCTAAGCACCAAGTCCTAATGCTTTCTAACAAACCCAAGTTGGCAACGGCGCCATTTGATAAACAAGATTTTTGTTTGCAAGCAAGAATATCAAATCTCAAGCAACCAATAGTTTTAGTACAGTATGCAAGAGAGTATCAATCCAGCCTGGGTGAAGAAAGACACTAGGAATACAGAAGCTATGCAAATCTAAGCAGAACCGGGTAAATAGATGGTAAAATCAACAAAAACTAAATGCAACGACCAAACTACTACGAAAACTATTTTAAAATCTCTAGAAGAGGGTTAAAAACTACTAGGTGAAAACAGAGACTCTAAAATGCAAATCTACTAATTACTAAAAATCGAGCACTGAAACGGGTAAAACAGGACACTTCTAACAAGTTAGATGAATGACTTTAAATGATCAAAGAAGCAAGCTTTATGACTCGAGAATGATAAACAGAGGTTTTAAAATGCTAAAAAGAGGGGATCTAAGGTTGAGGGTCATATTCAAGATGTTCAAGATTCAAGCTTTGGGTTTGAAAAGATAAATCTACTCTTTTGAAGAGCTATCTCTAAGCCTTGAGGATCTAAGGGAAGATTATCCATGGCGTGTGGTATTACCCTTTTCCCCAATCCTTCCTCCTAACCTATGGCGTGTAGTGGAAAAAAGGATCGAATAACACTAAGCAAAGACCTCAAATATTGGTTTAACTAACCCCCTCTTCAACCATGGCGTTTGGGAGAGGATAGATTAGTCTCTAGGATTTGGCTTTCAAGGATCTCTGAATCCGGTCAAGGTTATAAAGCCCTGGAATCATAGAGATATTTTTCAAGACTCTCTAAGATTTAAGACCCCAAATCCTAGAAGAGAAATGGTTAAGTACAAGGAAAAACTCCCAAAAGCTTAAACTTTTAAACCCTCAAATCGCCCCAACCTTAAACCCAAAAGAAATTTACTCACTACTCATATTTGAAACCGATTGAAATACAAGGAAAAGAAAGCTAAGCATGATTAAAGAAAGCGATTAACGAAAAACACTTAATGATTAACAAGATTCAAGGTTCAAAACATGAAAAACTTCAAGGACAGAACAATGGCGGAAGATCGCCTAAAAGAAAGCTGGAAAAAGATAAGACTAAGCATGTGTCCTGAAAGTGATAGCTGCCCTTTGCCCAAAATAGCCAAACAGCCCTAATGGTCCCCTCACTACGCTCTAAAAATGAGCTGGCCGGATAAGGTTCCAGAGATCGATCTCGAGATCGATTAGCTCACTCGATCTTCTCCATGGATCGCCTTCTTTTTCTCGATCTTCAAGTCGATTTGGTTAGATGGATCGAACATTTCCTTCGATCTTCTACTCGATCCTTGGATGATCGAGTCGTGGTCTCGATCTGGCTCTCGTTCTGCATGGCATCATCAACGTCTGTACTCAAGATCGATCTACTCTCTCAGTCTTGATCTCGATCCTTTTCCTTGAAACGACTTGAGTCACTCGATCTTCTGGTCGATCATGGTCTAGATCGACCTGCCTTGCTCGATTTGCGTCTCGATCTCGGGTCCCTTGCTGAACGGCTGAGTTCTCCAAGTGTCCACATGCTTCCTCTCGATCCAATGCATGCCCACGCAACCTCCACAACTCCAATGTGTCTCAAACAACCTGATAATGATGCGAAAATGCAGAAAATGTGCAAAATGCGAATGCAAAGTGATCTAGGACCTAAAATGCAACAAATGATAGAAACTAGCCTATAATGCGAGATGAATGCATGAAAACTACCCTAAATGCAAGCTAAATATGCAAAATATATAGGTATATCAGTCACCTCTCCAAAAACAAGCTAAACCCAAGAAGAAGAAGCAAGAGCCGTTGCTCAAAGATGAAGCATCACACATTGAGGATGAGCTTGAGTACCAACCTCCTACACCTTATCCTGGTAGATTTCTTACAAAGGCTCAAAAGGCTATGCTCTCTAAGTTCCGAAAAGAGATGGATGAGGTTGGTGTCCCATTGCCTCCACTAGAAACTCTGATGCAAGTGAAAGATCAAGCAAGGTTCATCAAAGACCTTCTTGGGAACATAGAAAAGGCGGAGCTGATTATGAACTCTTCATTTGGCAAAGAGAAGAAGACAAAAGAGCCAGCAACCCTCTAAAAACTTGGTAATCCAGGAAAGTTTCTAGTCTCTTGTGAGCTAGGTGAATTGGTTGTGGAAGAGGCCATGTGTGACACAGGTTCAAGTATCAATGTGATGTCTCTTGAATTAGCAAAAGAACTAGGAGTCACCAAGCTGAGACCATATGATTCCACAATCACTTTTGTGGACTCATCTTCAAGCAAACCTGTTGGTCTCATTGAAGACTTTTCTGTGAGGATTGGTGCATGCAAGATACCAACTGATTTTGTTGTGATGGAAATGGCTCACACTCAGAAGCCTTCTCTACTACTTGGGACTCCATTTCTGAACACAGCAGGCGCTGATATTGACTTCACCAAAGAGAGAGTCACCCTCAAGAAGGTGAATGATTGAGTTAGCTATGCAATGAAGCCTCCGCCTTCAAGCTTTTGTGGAAGCATCACTAATGTTGAGAAAGGACCTGCTAAGAGGCCACCTGATGTCAAGAAAGAGCTGAGGAGATTCAAGGCTGAAGTGCTAAAAGAAGATAAAGACCCTCTTGACCACAATGAGTATGATGGTGAAGCCTTTGATGGTGCTTGTCTTCTTGACTTGTTTGATGGAATCAAGGTGAAGCCCTATGGTGGACCAAGGAAGCCAAGAAAGAGAGTCAGGAAACCTAAGGAGAAGCTCTAATGTGGAGCCAACACATTGTTCAAGAAGAAAGGAGAAGGAACACCAGTTCCACTCCATCCATCTCCATGATCTTAAGGAGCATAACAAGTCAAGCTTAGTGACTCTAAACAAGCACTCTTGGGAGGTATTCCCCTGTTATCATTGTACATATTATTGTATTTTATGTTTTCTTTTATGTTTTTCTTTTAATAACAGGAGCAAGTGTGGTTTAAGGCAAGTTGTTATAAGTTTGGGAAGCAAAAACAGGTGCATCTGGGCTGCTATCGATCACCGTATCGGTCAAGACCAGACCGATACATACCCTATTGGTCATGCTATCGGTCATGAGGTGATCGATAGTGGTGGAGCCAAGATGCATCGGTCAACCTATGGGTCAGTTCTAATCGATACGGAACATGCAGTGACCGATGGAAATGTAATGGTTGTATTCCGGTCACTCTATCGATCAAATACTGACCGATAGGAAACACCCAGATGTATTTCGGTCACTTTATAGGTCACGAATGTGACCGATAGGATTTGGCAGGAAATCTATCGGTCAACCTATCGGTCTGGGAGAGACCGATACATCCCTCCAGTCTGCCAAAACATCTTCTATGGTACACAACTCCACTCCTTTGCTTCTGAATACTTCTGAGCACCATTTATCAACCTCCTTCAAGCTTCTATTACACAAGGGACTGTGTATTTTAAGTGTGTGGGAGGGCATTGCATTTAACATTGTGTTTTTTTTTCTTATTTTCTCTTTTACAGACTTGAGTCTTATGCATTCATGCATTCATCTATGTGCACTGAAAATCCATGAAATTTTCAAATTTTTTGGAACCAAAAAGATCATGTAGTTGCATTTACATAACTAAGATTGAGTCTAGATGCATTTCATATAGGTTTTCATACATTTACATAGGGAGTATATGATAAACACTTGTCAAGATGTTAATGTTTGAATTGTTTCAGTGCCTTGGTTATCTGTTGTTCGATTGCATTGTAGTGAGTTTGAAGTTAAGGCGGTACCATATCTTGAATTCTTGCATTGATATTCTTGTCTTATGCTCAAGCTTGCTTTGATTTGATTCCAACTCTATCTTATTAGAACCATAATCCTGACTTTGAATTATCTAGTTTGTGCATTGAGTGTGATTACATGACTACCCATATCCATACTTGGATTATCTTCTTCCCTTCTTGTTAATCCAAGTAGCTGATGCTCATCATTATGGGACAGTTAACCACACCCTAAACCAATCCTTCTTTCTGAACCTAAACACTATTGTGAGAGTTGTGAGGCTTTGCATTGCATTATTTTCGATCTTATCTTGGCAAAAAGTGTTAGGAATAAGGCTGGCAAGGAGAAGCTCTCTTGTAGACACCAGCTTGCATTTTGAACTTGGTATTAGGTTACGAGTTTGGTAAAGGGTAGTGTAAGTGGTTTGAGCTTTAATTGTTTACATCTTTGAGAAGAAGAAGAAGTATGGGATTGGTAGTATGGGGGAACAGTTCATTTTGTGATCAAGTTAATTAGGAAGAAAGCTCTAAGTGTTAAAGAAGAAAGGTGCCAACAACAACAAAGCTTACAAAAGGTCATCCAAAAGTAGAAATCAGACCAAGCAATCCACCAAAGATGATGAAAATGGCGCCAATCATAAAACAACAAAGAGCAAGTTCCAAAAGGAAATCAACCACATAAGTAAAAGAAGAAGGAGTTTCCCCCAAATATGAAGAAGGAAGAGATTAAGTGCTTTGGAAAATGGTAGATTTAGGAGTTACACTTGGGGTTTTAGAAGTTATTTGGTTCGCCTTGGGTAAAAAAGATAGAAGAGAGCTTTGACTTGCATGCATAGGTATGCTTTATCTTTAGCATTTTGCCTAAGATAGAATCATTTCATTAAGTGATCCCCTGAATCTTTGAACCCTTATTTGAATGAGTTCATTTTCATCTCATAACCATGTTGCTTGACCAAATATTTTCTCTTGATTTGCACAAACTTGATCCATTGGTTACTATTAATGAATGTTAAAAAGTTGGTTGATTTGAATGCTTGTGTAGGCTAAGCTAGAGTTCATTGTTTGCTATGATAGGTATGGCTAAAGTTCTAAAAGTAGAACAATCTCTATGCATCTTAGAACCTATAACTTGGGCATTGAATCAGTTTTCCATTGACATCTTTAGTTTTAAGCTCCCACTTTCAAACCTTAGTCTCCCATTTGGTCTTGTTTGCTTGAGGACAAGCAAAATGAAACTGTGGTGGTGTTGATATACTCTTTATTTACACCATTTTAGCATACAATTTGCATTGTTTTATAGTCTTTAAACATTCATTTTTGCTTGTTCTTGTTCCATTTGCATTCAATTACGACTTAGTGTAGATTTATGGTGAGCATTGCATGTTTTGTGCATTTTTGAATCTTGGCAGGTATGTTTGGAGAGTTTTGAGACTACAAAGAGCATGGGAGAAGATGGTGGGTGCAGCACAAGACATCAAAAGAGCCAAGAAGAGGGTGCACCTTGTTGAAGCGGCCAGAAACTTCACCTGAAAAAACCGGCTCGGAAAAAGCATCTTTAACCCGATTCAGCTTCAACAGTCTTCAACAATGTTGTAGCCCCGTAAGTAAGCTTGCGTCTGGAGTTGGTTTCAGGTCATTCCCATTAGCGGTTTGAAAGTTAGAGAAGTTTTCGTAAAATCGCTCAACCCCTATCGATCACCCCTATCGATCACCCTATCGATCACCCTATCGGTCAAGGAGTGACCGATAGGAATCCAAACTTAAGACCACTTATTTACAATTTTGCCATTTTCGCTAAGACTTCTATAAATACTTAAAATCCTTAATTTCTGGGAACAACTCATCATCCAGCAGTTCTTCTTTTCTTCTCTAGATTTTGAATAACTTTGTATTTGAATCTTTGTTTATTTCAATAATAGTTTGCATTTACCTTAATATTTTGTCTCCTTAATCATGATTAACTATCTTTTCTTCATAGATTTGATGGTTTTCACCATGATTAGTGAGTAGTTTGCTTTAGGTTTGAGATTAGAGCAGATGGGGTGATTTTAGTGATTGTTTAGGTTGATTAGGGCTTAGATCTTCTCAATCCCTTTTTTATATGATTGTGCTTAATGCTTAGTACCTCTTTGTTGGAGAAGTTGATTTTAGGTTTCCACATACACACCAAGAGTTTGATGAAATTCTTGAATGAAGTTCAATGCTTGAAAATGGTGTTTAGATAATCATGAGTCTTTGCATCTATCATTTCTTGCTTACATGTGCTTATTGCTTAGTTCAATATTGATGAGAAATTGCCATTAGACATTGATTATGCATGAGAATGTGAGTTGATATTTGATATATTGTATAAGAGATTAGTAAACCTAGCTTAAGAGATTATATGTCTAGCATGCTAATTGGTATTATGGAACTTGATTCTAATGCTTGCTTGTTATAGATACACCACCAAAAGTGGGTTTGAAATGTGATTTAGCAAAGGGGTTAATGCCAAGAGATTGGATTAGTCTTTATTTGTGTTCCTTACCTAAGATTGAGTATTTAGAATTGCTTGTTTTGATCACCCTAGACATGAACATGAATCACCCTATCACCATTGCCTTGATCTTGAACCATCTATTAATCTTTGAAGTCTAGCTTTTACTCTTTTTAGATTAGCTTTTACTCTGTTTTTGCTCTGTTTTCCTTTGACATTACTGCTCTTTGCTTGCTTTCTTTTGCTTCTTTGCTTGATCATTTAGGTCGTTAGACTTCTAAAACTATCTATGTTTGCTTGAATTCAGAGCTCTATTGCATTCTTACTGCTTCATTCTCTCTTTTTGAATTGATAAAACCCTATGATATACTGCAACTGATTAGTACAAGATTGGGTGATTGAATCAAATCCTAAAAAGTCTTGTATCATGCCCTCAAGCAAACATCAGACAGAGAACAGGGTCGAGGTTTGAAAACAAGAAACAGTCAGCTAAACATCAGGAACACCACATTAGTTAACACTTTCGAATCCACATATCACAGAGTCAAAACAAGTTCAAATTTCAGTCTAATCATCCCAAGCTTAGCAAATCTCTCAAGTCCAGCCCAAATCCCTTCAAGAAATCGGAAATCTCTTCTGCTAACTCCTTATTTTTATCTAAGTGTGAAATCTCATCAAAGATTTATCATCTCAATCACTTACAGATTCTTTTCCCTTCCTAAACAACCTAACAAAGCAATCTCAACACAGCTCTCATATTTTCTCTTCCCTTGGTCTTTTCCTTTCGATATTTTCGATTTTTCAACTCTTTTCTCATTTTTTACAGTCTAAGATATGGTGCTACTCAATACTTGTGTTCCTTGTGAGGAGACAGGTTCTTGAGTGTGTTCATTACTGTTGCACCATTGTTTTGACTCAAACTTTTAAAAACTCCAATTAGGGTAGATCAAGGAGAGACTGCATCTAAACATACTTGTCAATGTTGAAAGAGAGAATCGAGATCAATGAGAAATAAGCCCCAAGATAAGAAGTTTAATGTTCATTAAGATGGAGCTAACAGCAAATTTTCCAGATTCTCTAAGAACCTAAACCTTCTTTGCTTGACTGATCTACCTATGACTTACAACTTAGTAAGACTAATCAACTACTGTGGCAATGGTTTTCATAAGCGTAAACGTTATGTGGTTTGTTATAAGAAAAACTTACAGTTTCAAAATTTTGACTCTATATAAAAGGTTTTTGACTCAACTTTAAGACTCTATAAACATGACACAAAGCACACAACATCAGTAACCACCTCCCCCAGACTTAAACAACACTGTCCCCAGTGTTATTAAGCCAAGAGTTGGTCAAAATGAAGTATGAGAACTTGTAAAACCAAGTTGAAAAAGTGGTACCTCTCGAAGGATCGGGTGACGAGCGTCACCAGCTTGGGTGGGTCGTGACTGGGGGTGGGACACTTTTTTCTGCAGAATCATCAAAAGAAACACCAAGCTTTCCATGAGAATCTCGTTGCTTGCATAAGTTCTTATTGATGAGATTAGGAAGTTTGGAATTGGTTCCAGAAAGTGCATACCTCTGCTTAGTTGCAGGTTTCTGGTTTGTGGAATGTTGAATTTTCGGTTTGGCAACATCAGATGAACTTGTAGCTGAAAGATCATGTCGCTCCTTTGGGTCCAGGTTGGTGACGAGCATCACTGACCCTGCAGGTCGAGTTTCTGCAGTTGTTATGCAATTCAGCTCTGCAATTCTTGCTTCCATTACAAAATCGTCCTCTTCCAGCAACTTGGCATTGATGGGAACCTCTTCTTCGAGCCTTGTCATGAAGATATGATCCTCACTGCAATCCTCAAACCCAACAGCTTTGGCAAAAGTTTCAGATAGTGCTTCTTGAACAGCCAGCTTTTTCTCTTACCTTCTATTATCTGATTCATTGACATACCCAGCAGTAATGTCTTCTGAATGCTCCCTGACATGCTCTTAATCTCTGGAAATCCTTACAGAAATGGTCTGACAATCAATGGTAGAACTCCCTCTTAACTTATCCATGTGAAAGTTCATGACAACACCACCCAAATCAAGCTTTATCTTCCCCTTTTCACATCAATGATGGTGCCAACAGTAGCCAAGAATGATCTTCCCTGAATAAGAAGATCTTTAGGTTCTTCAGCATATTTCAGAACGACAAAATCTGTAGGAATTATGCACCCTTCAATGTTAACAGGAACATCTTCTAAGATACCTTCTCGAGTTCTTATGGATTGATCTGTTAGGATGAGAGAGATCCCACCTGGCTTGAAATCAGTCATTCCAAATCTAGCAGCAACATAGGAAGGCATCAAGTAGATACTTGACCCTAGAACAAGAAGAGAATGAGGAAAACGTCCTGCTGTGATTGAGCAATCAAGCACAAAGGTCCCTGGATCAGATTGATTCTCTGGAATTCTGCTTTGAATGATAACACTGACTTGGTCAGAAACAGTCACCTTCTTCTTCTTCGTTGGAACTGTGCCTAAGAGAATTGCACTGATGAATCTGGTAACCAATGCTCCTTCCTTAGAACTTACACCATTCACAACCATCCTCTTAACATACCTTCTTAATGCTGGTGAAAGCTCGACTGCATTAACAAAAGGAATCTCAAGCATCAGCTTGTCTATCATAGCCTTGCATCTCGCTTCTTCTATCTCTTGTTTAGACTTCCTAGGATGCTTAGGGAATGGTGTTTTGGGTTTATAGACACGTTCGTGACCATTATCTGAAGTTATAGGTGAAGTAGCTTCGCTCTGGGGTGGGTGACGGTCGTCACTCGTTTTGGATAAATCGCTTGTTTCTACTCGAAGTGGGTGACAAATGTCACCCACCTGGTGTCGCTCATCACCAGTTTATGAAGAAAAAGTGTCAGGCTCTTGCAATTTGGGTGACGAGCGACACCCACCTTGGTGACGCTCGTCACTGATCTCTGAGACTGCAAAATGTTTATCTTCAACTCCATCCGCTGCACGATTTGCTATGCACTCAGCCTCTTTTCCTGCACTGTTTCAAGCTCCTGTTCACTCCTAACTGTGATGGCATTAACCTGGTGCTTGGGATTGATATCAGTCCTTCCAGGAAGGAATCCCTCTTGCCTTTGAACAGCTCCTCCAGTTTGAGCAACCTGAACATCCAGCTTCTTCATGTGAGAGTTCAGACTCTCAAGTTTTCCATTTAGGTCTTGATACAGCGAATCCATCTTGCCATTGAAGTCCACTGTCATCTTCTGCTGTCCCTCAAGTATCTGCTCTAGCATAGCTTCCATCTTATTGTCTTGTGGAGGTGCAGATTAGTAGGAAGAAGAACCATAATTCCTGCTGTTTTGGTAAGGTTTCTCAACTTCAGTCTTTTGGAGTTGTGGTATTGGAGTATAACCAGTTGCATTCTTGTTTTCTGTGAAGGTGCTCTTCTGAATATTGCCATTAAATCCTTTGTTCCACAATTGATTCCCAAAACTTTGGTTCTGAAAACCCCCATTGATGAAACTAACATCATTTTGCTCAAGTTCTTCAGAATTTTTGAAAGTCTCCACCTCTGCAGCAAATTGGACTGATTTCTTTCCCACCAAAAGGCTGTGCATACTGTCCAGCTTAGCCTTAACTTCAGCAATATGATTCCCATCATCCAAACCAGCTTGTTTCATCCTCTGAAAATCTGCATTCTTCGTGCTGTTACTGCAGGCCAAGTTCTCAATTAACCTAATTGCTTCTTCTGGTATGTTGGTGTTGAAGTTGCCACTGCTTGAAGCATCCAGCGCCATATGATACTTCCAATCAATGCCTCCGAAAGAGATACCAAACAGCTGCACCTGATTGAAGCCATGATGAGGACAGTCCCTTTGATAAACCTCAACCAAGAAGCTTTAAAAGCTTCAGTAAGACCTTGGGTAAATGATGCAATTTTCGTCACCAGGTCCTCTGATCTAGCATCATCATAGAAATTGTTCAGAAAGCATTCTTGGTGCTATCCCAAGTGGTCAGTGAACCAGACTCCAGTTGCTTTAGCCAATAAGTTGCATCTTCTCCAAGTGAGTAAGGGAAAAACTTGCAGAACAGAAAATCATAGCTAACTCCATTAGCTTTGACACTTGAAACCAACTCCTCAAACCTGTCAATATGATCTATTGGATGCTCATGAGGTAAGCCATGGAGTGGATGCTGTCCCACCAGTTGATAATAAGCAGGCTTGAGTACAAAATCATTCCTCAGGAAAGCAGGAGGGCAGATTGCAGCTTTGTTGGCATATAACTGATCAGGTCTGTTGTAATCCCCTAGAGTCCTCTGAACAAATCGCCCAGCAGCGTTGTTAGCAGCAACAGGAACTCCAGCGTCTTGTGCCACTTCTTGAACCAGCTGTTCAACTATGACATTCCTATCTTGATCCAGTCTCTGCCCTTCTTCATTCCTCATGTTTCCCTCTCTATCAACCAAGTGACCTTCTGCATCTTCAACGAAGATCAGTGGATTAACCATTGTAGATTTCTTCTTAGCTTTCATGATGGTCCTCTACAACTTAGCTAGCTCGTCAATGCCTAAGGTCAAAAGCTCCTTCTCTTTGTTGCTTCTGGTACTGGGATTAGGCATACACCTGAAACCAGCACAAATAAAACTAGCAAAAGTCAGTAAACAAATAAAAACTTAGACAAAATCCTAATATTAAAAATCGATAGGCAGCTATTACTCCCCGGCAACAGAGCCAGAAACTTGATAAGGCTCAGGTTTTACCCAAATAAAACTACTACAAGTGCACAGCAAAGCAGTCGTAGTATAAGGGGTATCGAATCCCAAAGGAGTATGTAAACTACACTAGCGATTTCAGGTTCAGATTAAGCTAAGCAATAAATAGCGTATGTAATGCGAAATAACAGAATAAAGGTAAGCAGGCAAAATTTGTTTGATCTAAGACTCAGAAAACTAAAAGCGCTAAGTCATGACAATTCACAGGTTGAATCCGAGAATGTAGAATGCATGATATCAGGAATGAATAAGAACCGTCTTGAACATGAATCGCAAATATATAACTAATCAATTCTCATTGCAGAAATTAACAGAGTTTCAAATCTCTTTGCAAACCCTAACAATCTAGATATGCAGTTGATACACGAGTTTTTGAGGCTCTTGAATGTCAATCACCCTTACACTTGTACTAGTCAGTTGTAGTGTAGTATGGGTTTTATGTCAATCCAATGGGAAGAGTTGAAAACAGAAGAGTTGAGAGTAAAATCTCTAAGTCAAGCAAGCAGAGAATTGGTTTTTTTGCTTAAGCAGCAGTTCTATCAACCTAAGTGAAACAAGCAACAAAAGAAGTGAAAGCAAAAGCAAACTAAGCAGTTCTAAACAAGAAAAACAGAGTAAAACAGAGCAAAACAGAGCAAATCCGAGATTCAAATAAGAGAAAGACAAGTCTCTAGATGTGGTTATTGACTTTGGGGAATTTCAGGCATCAACTAAGGCTGTTTTAAACTACATTGATCAAGCAAGCAAGCAAGCAATGGTGATTCCTAGACATAGAGTTCACACTTAAGCTAGTTAGATCCAATCTCTTGGCAAATAACCCTTTGCTAAACATTCTAACTAGAACTAACTCTCATTAGTGCTAAAACATCAAGCAAGCATGATTAAACAACTCTATTTAAGTCAAAGTGCTCCTCAAACAGTCAATCTCTTGAGCCAAGGCCAGCAAATCCTCTATTAAACATGATCAGCATTTCATCAAACACTTGGTGGGCACAAGAGAAAGCTAACAACTTAGACAAGTTTGATCAAGACTAATCTAGCATGAATAACATATTAATAGAGAGGAACCCATAGAATGAAGAACAAAACAAGCCTTAATCAAGCCTTAGATTCCCCTAATCTACCATATCTAGAAACCCTAAGATAACTACTAACTCATAATCATGTTTAACACCAAATCACAAAGGGAAAGGATGCTAATCATGATTAAAAGAAAGATTAAAGCAAGATTAAAGCAAATACTTGATTGTATTAAACAAAGCAAAGAAATTGTCTTACAAACATAAAAAAAAATGCTCAAGAACAGTATTTTGACATGACTTGTCAAAAATCTGGAAAAGAGGCTATTTATAGCTTATAAAGGAAAACCCTAGAGTAATGGCATAGTTGTAATTAAAAACAGAATCGGGCTGGGTCAGTATCAGTCAGTCGTGTCGATCTCCAATGACCGAAATGGGTCCCTATCGGTTTTCAGTGATCGACACAAATGAACGAAATTAATCCGATGTGTTTGTGTCGATCACACTTGACCGATACTGGTGACCGATATGCTCCGTATCGGTCACTCTTGACCGAAACTCTCTGTGCTCTGACCGAAAATTTCTGCAGAGATCTTCTGCTGTGATCCTTCTTGCTCCCTTTTGCCCAGCTAGCATCTTTTATCATTTCCAAAACTCCTCCAAGCACCTTTAAGCTCCAAAAGCACCTAAAAACATCCAAGTTGAACCCAGCTTGACCATAGCTGTTCAGCTTGTGAAGAAGTCCCTTGTGTGCCCCATTGCCATGTATCCTGAGCTTCAGAGGGGTTGGGGATTGGCGCCTCCCAAGCTGATGGAACATGGGCTCTTGGCTCATAAGATGAAGCCCTTGTTGTGCCTATGTACCCCATTGGTCATTTGGTTGAGCATGGAATGAGTGTCTTCCATGGGGGTTCCATACAGCTTCCTCCTCTTCAGTTGGCTCAGATGGGTTAAGTTGCTCTTCTTGTTGAGAGTAGAGCTCTTGGGTGTGGCTGTAGTGGGAAGTTTTTGCTGATGTGGCCTTGTTCTTTCTGAACTTCCCCTTCACCATCTTCATAAGCCCTTTGATGGCTTTGTCCTGCCACTTGCACCACTTCTGTAGTGTGTTAATGTGCTCATGAGCTGCTCTCAAAGAGCTTCCTTGGTTGGGAGCTTAATAGGGCTGGAAGTGGAACTGCCTTGAGCTGTAGTTCAACACTTCTTCTTCTTCAAGCTCATCTTCTTCATGGGTTCTTCCTTGGCCTTCAGCGCCAGCAGTAGCATTCCATTGTTGTTCTTCTTCTTCTTCTCTGATCTCTTCAGTGTGCTCCTCTTCTTCATCACTGTCTTCTTCTTCTTCTACTGTAGGAATAGGGCCGCCTGTGTAGAGCTCCTCCTTACTCAAGTTGAAGTTGATGTTTGATGTTGTGGTGAAGGAGGTCAGCCTTGGGTTTGAGAGAAGGACTCTCACATGCTCCAAGTGGTTGTTGAGGAATTGATAAACATACTTGTCTTGGATGCTCTTCTCAAGAAAATGACTCCTCTTCAGGTAGTCCATATCTATGCAGACAGGAGCTAGAGCATCTTCAGCATGCTCCTCAAGGTTCACATCACAGGCTAGTAAAATTGCTGTCACAACTCCTCCAATGTGCAGTTGTGGATTCTTCTCCCTTCTTCCCTTGTTGACAATCCAGCTCTGGTATGTTTGCAGCTGCTCCATCAACAGCCTTACAAGGCATGGGAGCTTGCTAGGTGGAGGAACTTTCACTGCACATCTGCTGGTGCCTGGACCAGTGTACAATCCATTGTAGAGGAAGTCTCTCTTCCTGCCAGTTAGGTGTGAGGTTTCTTTCCTTGCAAAGAATGTGTTTGCAAGCACCTTGTGTGTGTATCTAACTACAGGATGCTTCAAGTGTTGGTTCCTTGTAGCCCCAGATTTGAATTCCCCTACTCCAACTCCCTCCCAAAACCTTGTGTACTGTGATTCAGGGATTACGAACTTCTTCCCTATTTGAAAGTGGGTACTCAGCCACAGCGCCCTAGAGAGTTCTTGGAATGTGATTTTGAACTTCTGTTTTCCAAGCTTGAAAGAGATCCATCCATCATAGTCAGGGAGCTCACTCTTCTCATAATAAACCATCTTGAGGGTGGAGAGGAATTGATAAGTGAAGCGCTCATAGGATGGGAGAGGCTGTAGTAGCTCTGTAAGCCCCATCTGTTCAAAGGTGCAGATGCAGTCTTCATAGATTCCCAGCTCCTTCATTGTGGAGGGGCAATTGTATCTTGTTGGCTTGAAGGTACATCTACGGAATCCCTCCTTGAGTTCCCTAGCATTGTACTTCATGGGTGGAGTCTCTTCCTTAACAGCATTTCCCTTGCCTCTCTGCTTGGCGCTTTTATCCTTAGTTGGCCTCTTCCCAGCGGCCTTGGATGAAGTCTCAGCAGCTTTGCCCTTTCCTTTTTCTTGCCTTACTGTTGGAGGTGTTGGTGCTTCCTGAGGTGCTTCTCCCTTTTTCCCAGCAGCTATTTTTGTTCTTCCCATGGTACCTTCAAAAGCAAAGGTTGAAAACAAGGTAAATGAAAGAATAAAAGCTGAAGAACCAAATAGCTGAAAGCTTTTAATGGAGATACTCTTTAATGCTAAGAAAATTCTAACAAGTCCTAACAACAAGCTAAAACTTATTCAAAGCAAGAAGATATCAAAAGCTAGCAACTAAATAAACTAGAATGCACAAAAGATAAACAGTTATGCATGACATTCTAGCAAAATGGTTCCTAGGCAAAAGAGATGATGATTTTGCAAAATGATGAAGATGAGCAAGCAATGAGAAAAACAGATATTAATCAGAACTTCAACATCTAGCTTTACATCTCAAAACAAATCCATATTGCAAAATCATAGCACAACAATCAAAACTAAACACTGCTTGCTCATAAAAACTTCATAAAAGCAGTTTTTATCATAAGTTAAGAGTAAGAGCAAAGAGAGATAGTTTAGGAAGCAAACCTTTAGTGGACTTCTGAACACTTAGAGAAAGCAATAAAAGAGAAAAAGAAATAGTGATTTCGAGCTTTAAGTGAGAAGAAGAGTAAGTTTAAGTGTGAAGAGAAGTGAAGAGAGTTGTTGCTTATATAGAGAGAAAGGAGAGGAAACCAAAGTAATCAAAGGTTGGTGAGGGAACATAAGGAATCAAAAGTGTGGGGGACAAAAACAAAAGTGTTCAGAAGCTAGGAAAGAGGTCAGAAGGAATCCCATTTAAAAATTCAAACTACTTTGGCTCCAAACCAAAGTAGGTAAATATTTCTGAAAGTTGAGACACTTACCTCAGATGGAGTTTCGGTCACTCATGACCGATATTACTGACCGAAATTGCATTTTCGGTCATGAGTAATCTATACTAGAGACTGACGTGCTTCCTGGGATTAGTATCGGTCATCAGTGGTCGACACACTTGACCGAAAAAAACACGGTGTGTTTATGTCGGTCATAAGTGTCGATATTGGTGACCGAAATGTTTCCAAGAATCTTATCGATCACCAATGATCGACACACTGGACCGAACTTTGAACGGTGTGTTTATGTCGATCATGCATGATCGATACCGATGACCGAAAATCTATTCCTCTTCCAAACTTCTTTCCATATCGGTCACAAGTGACCAATATGTTGACTGGTATAAACTGGCTCCACTGATATCGGTCAATCATGATCGCTACTAATGACCGAAAATCTGTGTATCGGTCTGTCATGACCAATACAAATGACCGATATCAGCCAGAATACACCTGTTCTTTGTCCCCATCATACTTTCTCAAACCCCAGTTCGAAATCCTGTTTCTATACACTAAAACAAAGCATAAAAGATAAACTAGAAAGCATAATATATACAAAAGGATACCATGGGACTACCTCCCAAGTGTGCTTTTTAAAGTCACTAAGCTTGACTTTGATTACCTCTTTAGTTGAGATGAGGAGAAGGAGTCATGGAACTCCTTGGTGGTGGCTTGCTCCTTTGGACTCTAGCAGAAACTCCATTCATCTTTATCTTAGCAAAAGGCATGGTCTTCCCCTCTTGCTGAAGCTTGAAGATGAACTCTCCCTTCTTAGAGACCCTTGGTTTCAAAACCAGCTCCCCTTTGTTAGTATCCAGCTTGATCTCATTCAGATTCTTGTAACCAACCACTTCAAGGACCTCCTCTTCAGTGGTGTCTTCAAACAACTTGGCCAAGCAGTAGCCATCAAAACTCTCTCCTTGGTAGCCTTCAAACTCTGGCCAGTTCCTTCCAAGTTGCTTCAGCTTTTTGATCTCCATTGAGAAGGCTTGCTCATTCTCCAGCTTATTTCCCTTGGAGTCAAACCTTAGAACCTTCTTCTTGGTCAGCTTCAGCTCAATAGTGCATTCATCAAACACTGCTCCAGCTGAGGCCAAGAAAGGTCTTCCTAGAATGATAGCATTCTTTATATCCCCTTCCACTTCAAGCACTAAGAAATCAGTGGGAATGGTTACTCCTTCTATCATCATTGGCACATCCTTAAGACTTCCAAGTGGTTTCTTCCCTGTTCCATCAGCTATAGTAAGGGATACATTACTTTCTTGAAGTTGAGTGTAGCCAAGAGCCTTAGCAGTAGAGGATGGGAGAAGATTGATACTTGCTCCAAGATCACAAAGACAGCTCTTGAAAGTCTGCCCCTTAAGTTCACATGGGAGAGTGAAACAGCCTGGATCTCCAAGTTTTTTGATACTGAGCTCCTTAACCTCAGGTGTTCCAGTCTTCACCCTTAGCTTCTCAAGTTCTTCTTGGCCATTCAAACCCCTCAACTCCATCTGAGCAGCATAGAGAGTTTCATACTTCTGAACTAGCTGTTCCTTGAACCTTCCTGGAAAAGGGATGGTTGGTTGATAAACAGGAGGAGCAGCTGTTTGAGGTTTCTCCTTATCATCAGCAGCTTCCATCAAGTAATCCTTTGTGTTGTCAACAACCTCATGTGGCGCCCACCACTCTTCATCATCTGAGTTTTCTCCATCTCCAAAGAGTCCTTCTTCTACAGCTCCTTGGTCATTTTTGATTTCCAAGAACTCTTCCCCACCCCCCCCCCCCCCCCCCCCCCACTTAGAGGTTCAGCGTCCTCAGTGAACAAGTAGAGGAACTCTTCAATGATAGCCTCCTCTTCAGCTGAGAAGCTTTCTTCTTCTAGCACAATAGCACTGCAGAACTCCTTTGGGCTAGCTTCTGGTTTTCCAGGAAACTGTCCTTGTAGCTTGGGACCAGCTATTCCTTTGTTGTTCTCTAGTGTTTTGACTCTTGCAGCCAATCCATGAAACTTGTTGGTAAGCTCTACATGCACTGAATCAATTTTGTTATGGACCTCTGCAAACTTCTTGTTCATTTCCAAGGTTGTAGTGACTTGAGTGTTGATCATTTGCTGCATGAGGGCCTTGAGATCAGTGTATTGAGAGCTAGAGGAAGCTTGTCCTTATGCTTGGGCATTGAATCCGGGAGGGTTGTAGGGCGCTCTTGGCTGATAGTTGTTGTTCCTCTGCTGGAAACCTTGATTGTTGTAGGGAACAAAAGGTCTTGGGGGAGCTTGCTGTTGCTGTTGCGGGTAAACCTGATCTTGTGGGTTGGCAACATTGTTGCTCCTGTAGGACAAGTTGGGATTGGGTCTGTAGTTCCCATAGTTGTTATAGTCACCTTGGTTTCCCAAATAGTTCATCTCCTCAACTTGGCATTGCTCCTGATCATCAAGCTGAACCATGTCTCCCACAAAGTGAACCTCTTTCTTTTCCCTTAGCAACAAGTCCAGCTTCTCATGGAGAGACTTGATTTCTTTCTTGCTAGACTCTAACTCATCCTTTGCACTCCTTGGTGCTCTGTCAAACTCCTCATTGTAGTTTCCATCAGACTGAGCCAAGTTCTCTATTAACTCCAAACTTTCATCTACATCTTTTGACAGGAAGTTCCCATTGGAGGCTGTGTCCAGGAGCATTCTGATCTTAGGCAAGGCTCCTCTGTAGAGAGTAGAGAGCAAAGATGCTTGTGAGAAGCCATGATGAGGGCATTGCAATGTGTAACCCTTGAATCTTTCCCAAGCTTCTCCAAAGATTTCATTGTTCCTCTGTGCAAATCCTGAGATCTCATTCCTTATCCTAGCAGTTCTGGAAGTGGAGAAAAACTTTACTAGAAAGGCTTTCTTGCATTCATCGCAGCTGGTGATACTCCCTTGGGGAAGTTTTTTCTCCCACTGATGTGCTTTGTCTCCTAGGGAAAAGAGAAACAATCTGAGCTCGAAGCCATCTTCACTTACTCCATTTATCTTTGTGAGGGAGCACAGCCTGTTAAAATTGTCCAAATGATGAAGAGGGTCTTCAAGTGGTAAGCCATGAAATTTACTGCCTTGAACCATTGAAATCAAACCAGACTTGATTTCAAAGTTGTTGTTTTGGACTGCTGGTGGAATAATGCATGTCCTGTTGTTGTAGGCATTTGGTGCATCACCAGCGCCAATAGGTCTAGCTGCTCTTGGAGCTTGTGCAGCACTTCTTGGTCCTTGCTCACCCTGTAAGCCTTGAACACCTTGATGTCCTTGTATATCCTGAGCGCCTGCAGCTCCTTGAGGATCCTGAAATCTGATGTCATCCATGACTTGATACTGATTGTTCATACTAAGTCTTTGCAAGTGTTTCTGCCTCTCTTGCTGTCTCCTTGCTCTATGTCCTCTATCCAGCAGATTGATGTTGTCTATGAAATCCACAAGATTGCTTGAACCTCTAGATCTCAAGTTCATATACCTGAAAGACAGAAGTGAGATTCAAAGAGAATTAGTAACCAAAGAAAAGTAAAAACTTGATCTTAAAGATTCCACAAACTCTAATGATTCAAACTAATTCCCAAATGGCAACGGCGCCAGATTGATACACGAGTTTTTGAGGCTCTTGAATGTCAATCACCCTTACACTTGTACTAGTCAGTTGTAGTCTAGTATGGGTTTTATGTCAATCCAATGGGAAGAGTTGAAAACAGAAGATTTGAGAGTAAAATCTCTAAGTCAAGCAAGCAGAGAATTGGTTTTGTTGCCTAAGCAACAGTTCTAGCAAGCTAAGTGAAACAAGCAACAAAAGAAGTGAAAGCAAAAGCAAACTAAGCAGTTCTAAACAAGAAAAACAGAGTAAAACAGAGCAAAACAAAGCAAATCCGAGATTCAAATAAGAGAAAGACAAGTCTCTAGATGTGGTTATTGACTTTGGGGAATTTCAGGAATCAACTAAGGCTGTTTCAAACTATATTGATCAAGGAAGCAAGCAAGCAATGGTGATTCCTAGACATAGAGTTCACACTTAAGCTAGTTAGATCCAATCTCTTTGCAAATAACCCTTTGCTAAACATTCTAACAAGAACTAACTCTCATTAGTGCTAAAACATCAAGCACACATGATTAAACAACTCTATTTAAGTCAAAATTCTCTTCAAACAGTCAATCTCTTGAGCCAAGGCCAGCAAATCCTCTATTAAACATGATCAACATTTCAGCAAACACTTGGTGGGCATAAGAGAAAGCTAACAACTTAGACAAGTTTGATCAAGACTAATCTAGCATGAATAACAGATTAATAGAGAGGAACCCATAGAATGAAGAACATAACAAGCCTTAATCAAGCCTTAGATTCCCCTAATCTACCACATCTAGAAACCCTAAGATAACTACTCACTCATAATCATGTTTAACACCAAATCACAAAGGGAAAGGATGCTAATCATGATAAAAAGAAAGATTAAAGAAAGATTAAAGCAAATACATGATTGTATTAAACAAAGCAAAGAAATTGTCTTACAAACTTAAAAAAAATGCTCAAGAACAGTATTTTGACATTACTTGTCGAAAATCTGGAAAAAGAGGCTATTTATAGCCTAGAATGGAAAACCCTAGAGTAATGGCATAGTTGTAATTAAAAACAGGTTCGGGCTGGGTCAGTATCGGTCAGTCATGTCGATCTCCAGTGACCGAAATGGATCCATATCGGTCTTCAGTGATCGACACAAATGACAGAAATTAATCCGATGTGTTTGTGTCGATCACACTTGACCGATACTGGTGACCGGTATGCTCCGTATCGGTCACTTTTGACCGAAACTCTCCGTGCTCTGACCGAAAACTTCAGCAGAGATCTTCTGCTGTGATCCTTTTTGCTCCCTTTTGCCCAGCTAGCATCTTGTATCATTCCCAAAACTCTTCCAAACTCCTTTAAGCTCCAAAAGCACCTAAAAACATCCAAAATGCAAAGGAAATGCAAACTATACTCTAAATGCAATCTAAGTGTAAAAGGAGAAGAAAATGGGACAAAAGAAAAGGGAAAACATGCAAAAGAGGATCAAAATATGTACTAAATGCAGTCCTAAATGGTGTAAATACAAGGGATATCAGCAGTAATGATCAAGTTCAATTGTTCACAAAACTCTTAAGCCAAATCTCTTTGCACTAAATCGTTTTGCTCATCTAATTCTAGATCAGGTTATCAATACTGCTCTCACATCTATTAAGCAACCTATGATTTTTGGATTTCTAGATGATGTGTCTAAGAAATCGATTTTAAAACAAGCAGAGATGAAGAACCAAAAGATATTCCTAACACATAGCAATTCTACAAACTCTTCATGAACCTTTGAGAAGCTCTAACTTAACTATCAAATTACTCAGACATGATCATGGAATCACAGAGCATAACTGAATAAAATTGCATTGAAAGAATAAAATAAAAGACAAAGGGGTTTAAAATCTTCTCCAAAAAGAGTACATGATATGTCTCCCCAAAAGCTCTGAATACTCTAAAGCTCTCTGAATTCTCAAAATCTAAGATAAAAGTCAACCATGACTGAAAACCTAATATATACAAGCTAAAACACGATTTGGGATGTTCTTGCAAATACTGGAACTTCTGGGCCAATTCTGCAAATAATCTTCAATCTTTTAACAAATCAGCCACGAGCCTTCCTCTAGGGTGATGGGCGTCACCATAGGTGGTGATGAGCGTCACCCAAATCCATACTTTCTTTTCCGAGTTGCACACTTCGTGGCTTCATCTTGCAATGCTCCAAAAGGCTTCAATATCTCCTATTACGCTCCAGACATGCTATGACCTGCAAATACTCTACTAGGACTCTAAAAAGACCAAAAGGACTCAATAAAAAGGACATAGACCATAGTTAAAAAACCATAAAAACCATGATATATCAGAAGTCAAACCATCTATCTTTGTTGAAAGCTCAGCATGAAAGGAGTCAATCCTGTTGTAGACCTCCGCAAACTTCTTGTTGATCTCCAAGTTGGTAGTAAGTTGTCATTGAAGAAGTTGTTGAAGAATGACTTTCATCTCAGCCTCATTGCATTTAGAGGAGCTAGCTTGACCTTGTGCAAAACCTGGAGGGGCAAATTGTTGCTTAGGCTGGAAGTTCCCTTGGGAAATTTTTCTTAGAGCAAAACCTTGGTTAAATGCCACAAAGCTCCTTTGTAAGTTCCCTTGGGCTCGTTGTTGATGGTAGGCTTGGTCTTGTGGGTTAACCACATTGTTGCTCCTATAAGACAGAGTGGGGTTTGACCTATTTTTGCCATAGTTATTGTAACCACCTTTGTTCCCCACATAATTTATCTCCTCAACTTGGAGTTTTTCCTCCCTTGGCATTTCATCCATTTCATCAACAATATTTATCTCCTTGTGCTACACTTGAAGTAACTTATCCAGCCTAGAGTTCATCTCCTTAAGCTCTCTCCTTGTTGATTCTAGCTCCTTCTTAGTTGACTCTTGCTCACTCCTTGGGGTTCTATCAAAGTCTGATAAACAGATTGTTTTGAGGTTGTAACCCAAACCACAGTTATGATGTAGTATAGTGGTAAGGGGTATCAATCCAGCTTGAGTTGTAGGAAGAACACAAGGAATGCAAGAGCAAAGGAAATCTATGCAGAATCGGGTAATTTGATGGTAAAATCGATAAAAACTAAATGCAACGACCAGACGATCATGAAAACTATATTAAAATCCCTGGAAGAGGGTTAACAACTACTAGAAGAAAACAGAGGATTAGAAATGCAAAACTACTAATTACTAAAAATCGAGAACTAAAGCGGGTAAATAGAGAACTTCTAGCAACTTAAGGTGATAAGCAATGAAACTAAAGCAAATATGCGAACTTTAAGACTTGGAAATGAAAACTTGAGGTTTTGAAATGCTAAAAGGAGGATCTAAGGTTGAGGGTAATATTAAGAGGGGTCAAGGTTACAAGCTTGGGTTTGAAAAACACTAGATCTACTCATTTGATGAGCTTAACTCTAAGCCTTGAGAAACTTAAACTAGGATCATCCATGGCGTGTGGTATGACCCATTTCTTTGATCCTTCCTCCAAACCTATGGCGTTTAGTGGAAAGATGGGTCAAAGAACATTAAGCAAAGATCTCAAATGCATGGTTACTAACCCCCAATACAACCATGGCGTTTGGGAAAGGGAAGTTAGCCTCTTGGATTCGGTTTTAGGAGATTCCTGAATCCTGTCAAGGTAAGGAGATCCCTAGGATCATAAAGATCTATCCCAAGAAGAGAAGAGGTTAAAAACAAGAAAAGACCCAAGCTTTAAACCCTTAAACCCTTTAAATCACCTCAACCTTAAACCCAGAGAAATCTACTCACTACACATAGCTAAAAAACACGAAAATGCAAGTAATGAAACGCTTAACATGATTAACGAAGATGGATTAAAGAAAATGCTTAAGATTAACCAAGATTCAAAAGTTTAAAACAAGAAAAGTTTAAAAGTTTGACAATGGCGGAAAATCGCCTAAGAGAAAGCAGAAAAAGATAAGGCAAAGTGTGTCTAATGAAAGTGATGTTCGCCCTTTGCCCAAAATAACCAAACAGCCCTAATGTTCCCCTCACTACACTCCAAAAATGAGCTGGCCGGATAAGGTCCCAGAGATCAACTTGGGTCACTCGATCTCTGGCTCGATCTTCTTCTTGGATCGTTTTCCTTTGCTCGATCTTCTACTCGATCCTTGAGTGATCGGGTCGTGGTCTCGATCTGGCTCTCGTTCTGCATGGCTTAGTCCACGTCCGTACTCACGATCGATCTCTTCACTCGATCTCATCCTCGATCCCTTCCTTGGAATGATCCGGGCTTAGTCGATCTTCTGGTCGATCTCATCTATATCGTCCTGCCTAGCTCGATCTTGCTCTCGATCTCGGGTCCTTTGCATGCATGGCTGAGTTTCTTTACGTGTCCACAAGCTCTGTTCTGATCCTTAGCACGTCAACACACCCTCCACAACTCCAGTTTGTCCCAAACAACCTGAATATGAGGCAAACATGCAGAAAACATGCAAATGCTAATGCAATGTGCACTTATGACCATAAATGAGACAAATGTTGCAAACTAGCCTAATATGAGAGATGAATGCATGAAAACTAACCTTAAATGCATGCTAAATATACAAAATATGCAAGTATATCAACTCTCCTAAACTTGCCTTTTGCTTGCCCTCAAGCAAACAAAATTCAAGAAAGGAAGAGAAGTTTTAAAATAGGGCTCAAATTCCTTGCAAAGGTGTTTTTCAAATGAATCAATTCAATGGTCCTAGTTCTTAATCCTAAGATGCAATGCACACACTCATACTCCAAAGAACTTAGCCATATTCATCACATGTTGAATCTCAAATCATGACTCTCATATCCCAAACAATCCAAGAATCCTAACCTTTAACATTCATTAAGATCCAAAACTGTGAATCACACTTATGCATTTTAAAACCGAATACATTTGGCTTAGGGACAAAGGTTATGAGACAAAAATGATCTCATTTAAATGGGTAATTCAAGCAATGGGTTCTCTCAAAGGTTGAACTTCTGCATAATGCTAAAGGTAAAGACAATTGATATATACATGACTAGACTCTCATCTATCCATATACACTAACAATGATCCTAAACCCCTCTCATTTTTCTTTTCTTTTTAAGCTCACTCACCCTCCTAAAGACTACCCTCATCAACAAGGCAAGGCGCCAAGCAAAACCCAAATAAACACATCATTTTAAAACCCTTTTGGCTAGTGGCAAGGCCAAAAACATACTAAGCTCTTTTAAATACTTTTGGTAGCTCTCTTCTCTTATATTTTTTTTTTCTTTTTAAACTTGGCCTTTTGGCTCTTTTCATTTCTGATTTTTTTTTTTTTTCTTTTCTTTGATAGCTACCTTCTTTTTAAACAAGAGCATTCATTTTTAAACACAAGGCCTACCACTTAAAACCATTCATTTCCCTTTTGTTCAAACCTGAAACACAAAATCTTTTCAAACCGAAACCAAAGCAAACAACTCCCATGAATCCCCGCCCTATCCTAAGCCTAAAACTAGCTTCAAAATGCAAAGCTAGCAATCATATGAGAGCCTAATCATGTCGCCTAAATCTAACACATTATGCCAAGTTCAAACCGAAAATAAGGCCTCACAAAGATGTCACACAAGAAAATTGGATTAAAAGGAGGGTAAGGGTCAAGGTGCGAAGTCTATTCAGGCTTACAAGTGAGTGGTGAAAGGGCTAAGAAAGCCTGAATATGTATAAGTGATCCATGTATCCTTTTTCAAATGCATAATTATGATGACTCAAGAAATTCAAATTAAGGTTCTCACTTGATAGGAAAGGATTCAATTCATGAATGTTCAAGTTAAGCCACGAAAATCAAAACAAATGATCCAAATATGGTTATAGCTTACTTTCAAAGTATGAACAATGCATCAAAGAACTACTAACTAGGGCCATGAAACAATTCATGAGCTTAAAACATTTTTCAAGAAAAACTTTTGCCCCTTATGCAAATGTGAACAACCTAAATGATTAAAATTCTAGACTCAGTCCTAAAATGTTTAACAATTCAAATGCAAGTTACATGAATTTTTTTTGAAAATGTTTAAAATTTTATGATTTTTTTGTTCTTTTCTATGCCTTACATGATGCATGATGACTCAAGGGATGATAACACAAAATAAGAACAAAGAAAACATGTCAAATAACACACATACTCCCAAAAACTTGAATGACACCGTCTCGGTGGCAAACAAAGTCAAGAGGAGTTCAAAACACAAAGCAAAAACTTAAAAATGCATGGTATTTACAAGGTTGTGTATTCGTACCTTGGAGCTAGGCACGGCTGGAGCTTGAGGATGCTCCAGACTTCCTGCTCTTTCTAGGACTGTCGTGGGTTGGCTCCTTACCCTTGCCCTTGCTCGTGGCATCTTGTAGAGAACGGCAAGGAGCTTGAGTGCTTCCTTGAGGCTCACGGATCTCAATCCCTCCGGTGGATCTCCTTCTCTTCTCGGGTTGCTTGACCTTCTCGCTGGAAGACGCATCATATGAGCTTCCTGGCAAGTCCTTGATCTTCTTAGCAAGCTTCTTAATCATCTTGCTCTGCCACTTATTCACCTTCCGCTGAATCTCTACCACGGATGCAAGGAACTTCTCGGTTTTGGTCCTTGGCTCAAAATCAAGCTTAAGGAGGTCGAAGCTGGCTGGCATCACAACATCTGAGGGAGGTAACTCTGAAGGTCCCCGAGCAACTTGAGGCGGTGCGATTGTGGCTCCAAGAAGCGCAAAACATTCCTCTTCATTCGGAACAAACTCGATGGTGCCACAGCTCTCTAGGTGCGTCTCATCCACCTTAGGCAGGATGCACACTTTCTTTGTGTTGTTTTCATTGTAGAACAAGTAGGCATATAATTCTGGAGCTGGTGTGCGTCCCAAGGAGTCAGTGTTGTGCAAGTATGTCTCGCCCATGTAAGCTCTCTCCGCGCAATGTTGAAACTCTGAGATAGTTATTCCCACTTGTATGAACAGCGGTGTGAGGAAGCCTCCAATGAGTGCTGAGCTCGCCTTGCATCGCATTGCCCATGCCTTGTACTTGACCAAAGAAGAGGCCAAGATACAACCATAGTTGACATCATTGCCAAGCTCATCCTTCATTGGCACATCATTCTCTTCTTGGCTGCATAAGATCTTCTTAATCACTTGGAAGAGAAAGCACAGCTCATACTAGGTGACTGTTGGAGCCACGGATTTCCCACTGAAGGTGTTGGCAAGGAGTTTGAGGGCGTATCTCAGCACGGGGTTGCGAACCTTCTTGATCTTCGCGGTGTTAGCCTTGTAGCCTTCATCGCAGAGCTAGTCCCACAAATCGTTGGCTTGTGTGAAAGGAGGGAACTCTACAAGCTTGTCAGTAGCTTTTAGGCCGTAGGCTTGGCAAAGCTCTTGAATGGAGAGGTGATAAGCCTGTCTCTTGATCTTGAAGGTGAGGTGTCCTTGTGATGGAGTGGGGAGGCTCGGATTCTCATAGGAAAACTCCAAGGTTGAGAGGAAGTCAAGCGTGACTTCTGGATACGTGGGGCAATCCATCCTTGAGAGGCAAGCAAGCCCCATGTCCTTGAGAAGCTCATCAAAGTCTCCTAATAGCCCCATCCTCTCTAAGAGGTCTGTGCTTGCAAATTTGGTTGGTTCAAAGCGCAGCCTCTCAAGTCTCTTCTTAGCCTTTTTCTCCTCCTTGCTCCATCTAACCCTCTCTTGAACCATTTGTTGACCTTCCTCTTGCACCACTTGCTTAGTTTCTTTCTCCTTGGTTGAAGTTGCCAATCTCTGCTTCTCTTTGGTGCCATTGGTACCTGAGATTAAAATTCTCAAAGAGAAGGATGAGTATAGGCGGCTAAACAAAGATAATGAGAGAGCAAGAAAGAAAAGCTCATAACTATAAGCTAAGATTTTTAGGGATTTTATAAAAATTGAAGCTAAATACTAGAAGGAAATATCCCTAGATATGATTAAATCTAGCAATTTTCCTAATATTTAGCTGCTTCTAAAAATTATCCTAATCCCTTAACATCTAACAATCACCCTAAGCTAACAAAACGAAATTTTCCAAAAATTTTAAACAACTAATTCAAATAACCAAAAATACCTTTGAAAGGGATGAAAGCAAGAAGTTCTTGGTTTTAAAACAAAGTTCACACTCTCTTTTTACTTTTAGAAAACAGTTTGAACACAATGAGAGAGAGTGTGGATGCATGTGGTTATAAAAGCCAAGAAAACCATGGGCAAAAACAAGTGGTTTCTGAAAAAGTGTGGTCAAGGCACATCTTTAATGGTCAAAGATGCTTGCTTTGACCACAATTCAAATTTAAAACAGGAGAGAAAAGAGAAAGGAGGGAAAAATTTGGACTTACCTCGGCATGAGATCGAGTCCATTTGGTCGATCTTGACCTCGATCTCATGCCCATGTTGGTTAGGATCGAGAGGGTTGATCGATTAGGGACTTGATTCGGATTGCATCGAGTCCTAGATCGGTGTGCCCCCCTCGCTCCATGATTCTACGTCATTATGGCTATTCTCCTTGGATCGAGCCACGTAATCGATTTGGAGGTCGTTTTGGCAAGGATCGAGTGACATGATTGAGTGAAATGATCGATCCATTTCGAGGATCGAGTGAGGTCAGTCGATCCACACATCGTTCTAGACGCATTGGTGGGTCATCCTCTCATGATCCACTGATTCACTCGATTGTCTACTCGATCTAATCTAGATCGAGTGACTCCACTCTATTCACTAGCTCGATCTAGCAAAGATCGAGCCAGGGTAGGTCGATCCATCACTCGATCCCTTGCCTCTAACTCTCCTTTCCTTGCCATTTTGACTCCAATATCAAGATCTCCAATCCCTTATCCTTTCACCTACACACTTAAACATAAAAAGCATAAAACTGAAATAGAAAGAAAGCAAAAATATGTACAAGATAGACATGGGAATGCCTCCCAAGTGCGCTTGTTAAACGTCCTAAGCTTGACTTTACTTGGTTCAGGCTAGAGGTGGGTCTTGGAGAAGTAATGTAGTGCTCTCCTTGCTGTATTCACTCGTCATGTAGGGCTTGACTCTGTGCCCATTAACCGTGAAAGCCTTTCCACTCTTGTCAACCAAAGTAACCGCTCCATAGGGTAGAACTTCGTTGATCTCAAAAGGTCCACACCACCTTGACTTTAGCTTCCCCGGGAATAGCTTCAAGCGTGAGTTGTAAAGCAAGACCAGACTGCCCTCCTTAATCTCCTTATGCACCAACTTCTTGTCATAAACCGTCTTGGTCCTTTCGTTGTAGATTTTGGCGCTCTCATAACCGTCTAGCCTTAGCTCATCAAGCTCATGGAGTTGAATCAACCTCTTCTCCTGTGCCGTCTTGAGACTGAAGTTCATCTGCTTCACTGCCCATGGTGCTCTATGCTTTAACTCCACAGGGAGGTGACATGCCTTGCCATAGAGGAGAGTGAAGGGGGTGGTACCTATAGGAGTCTTGAAGGCGGTTCTATACGCCCAAAGGGCATCGTCTAGCTTACTTGCCCAATCCTTCCGAGTTATCCATGCGGTCCTCTCTAAGATAGCTTTGATCTGTCTGTTCGAGACCTCTACTTGCCCACTAGTTTGTGGGTGATAAGGTGTAGCTACCTTATGCTTCACGCCATACTTCTTCAAGAGACCCTCAAACACTTTGTTGATGAAGTGGCTTCCCCCATCGCTGATTACTACCTTGGGAACCCTGAATCTTGGAAAGATGATGGTCTTGAAGAGTTTGACAACCACCTTCGAATCATTATGTGGGGAAGCTATAGCCTCAACCCACTTAGAAACGTAATCTACAGCCACCAAGATGTATTTGTTTCCGTATGATGATGGAAACGGCCCCATGAAGTCTATTCCCCAAGCATCAAACACATCAACTTCTATGATTGGCACCTGAAGCATCTCATTTCTCTTAGTGATGTTTCCAGCTCTTCGGCAAGCCTCACAGGCCTTTACAAACTCGTGAGCATCTTTAAAAAGTGTTGGCCACCAAAACCCGGCTTGTAGAACCTTTGTAGCCATTTTGAAAGACGAGAAGTGTCCTCCTTAGGATAAACCGTGGCAATGGAGAAGGATGTCCCTTGCTTCCTCTCTTGAAACACATCTTCTGTATAAGCTATCTACTCCCCTCTTGTACAGATAAAGCTCTTCCCTAAAGTAATGAGAGATGTCTCTCATGAACTTCTTCTTATGATAATGATCAAGGTGAGTATGCTCTTCTCCACAATCTAAGAAGTTGACTATATCTGCATACCAAGGTAGGTCTTCTTCCATGAAGATCAAAACTTCTTCAAACTGATCCTCTAGCCGTGCACATACAACAGTTTTGACCATCATGAGCTGCTCCTCAGGAACTAAATCATATAAAGGTAAGATTTCATTCACTCTCATCCTTGAGAGGTGATCGGCAACACCATTCTCTATCCCCTTCTTATCCTTGATCTCCATATCAAACTCTTGTAAGAGAAGGATCCACCTTAGCAGTCTCGGCTTGGTGTCTTTCTTGGAGTAGATGTACCTTAAAGCGGCGTGATCAGTGTATACAATGACCTTAGAGCCCACCAAGTATGATCTGAACTTCTCAAAAGCAAAGACAACGGCCAGTAGCTCTTTCTCAGTGGTAGCATATCTCACTTGCTTGTCATCCAAGGTACGGCTGGCATAGTAGATAACATGCAGCCTCTTATCCTTTCTCTGACCCAACACAGCTCCTACGGCGTAGTCACTCGCGTTGCACATGATCTCGAAGGGTAAGCTCCAGTCTGGTGCTTGCACAATAGGAGCGGTGACAAGAGCTTCCATGATCGTCTTGAAAGCGTGAAGACACTCATCATCAAACACGAACTCGGCTTCCTTGCATAACAGCCTTGTGAGAGGGCGTGCTATCTTGGAGAAAGCCTTGATAAACCGCCTGTAGAAGCCTGCGTGACCCAAGAAACTCCTTATCCCCTTCACATTAGCCGGCGGCTCTAAGCTCATCATGACCTCTATCTTTGCTTTATCAACCTCAATACCTTGCTCAGAAATCTTGTGCCCAAGTACAATGCCTTCCTTCACCATGAAGTGACACTTTTCCCAATTCAGCAACATGTTTGTCTCCTCACATCGCTTGAGTACCTTGCAAAGATTTGACAAACAAGCAGAAAAGGACGCACCATACACAGAAAAATCATCCATAAAAACTTCCACCATTTCCTCTAGAAGATCAGAGAAGATAGACATCATGCACCTTTGAAAGGTTGCTGGTGCATTACATAACCCAAAAGGCATCCTTCGATAAGCGAAGGTACCATAAGGGCATGTGAAAGTTGTCTTCTCTTGATCGTTGTGATGAATTGGTATTTGAAAGAAACCACTATAACCATCAAGAAAGCAGTAGTATGGGTGATTAGGTAATCTTTCAAGCATCTGAACAATAAAAGGAAGAGGAAAATGATCTTTTCTAGTAGCTGAGTTAAGCTTCCTATAATCTATACACATTCGATGTCCGGTTATGGTTCTTGTAGGAATCAACTCATCTTTTCATTTTTAATGACCGTGATACCCCTTTTCTTTGGTACCACATGGACCGGAGAGACCCATGTGCTATCATTGATAGGGTATATCACGTCAGCCTCTAATAGTTTCAAGATCTCTTTCTCAACTACTTCTTTTAAGTTTGGGTTCAAACGTCTTTGATGTTCAATATAAGAAGTGTTTTCATTCTCTAAGTAAAACCAGTGAGTACAAAGCATTGGTGAAAGCCCTTGATGTCACTTAGAGAGTACCCAATGGCCCTTCTATACTTTCTCAACTCCTTAAGGAGTGAGTTTAACTCATCATCACTCAGATTTTCATTCACAATGGCGGGATAAGTGTCATTAGATCCCAAGAAAGCGTACCTTAGCCCATTCGGGAGCTCCTTTAGGTCCACCTTTAGGGCAAGCAGCTCGCTCCAGTCCTCCTGGTGGCTTGTGTTAACGTTGCCATCCTCATTAGCCTCTTTTGAACCCGAGTTATGAGCTTTCAGGCTGCTATCTTGAACCGTTGCTTCCTCAGAGATCGAGTCATCCAGTCGATCTTCCCCTCATTCTGGTCCGGACCGATTGCACTCTCTCGATTCACTTACTCGATTTGATATGGATCGAGCAGGAGATCGAGTTGCTTAGTCGTTCTCTGAACTGATCGAGTTATCCCTCTCGATCTTCCCATCAATTTCTTTTCTGGATCGACCAACCTTCTCGATTCTCTTGTCGATCGTTGTCCTGGATCGAGTGATCTCGTCGATTCCCTGATCGATCTCTAGGCATCCGCCTTCATCTTCTTTCACAGCCTTGCGAGAATCAAGGATGTGAACATACTCTTGGGTCTGTTCATTCAGAAAACCATACTCTCCACACTCCTAAGTCAAGGCTAGCTGAAGGTGATCCTCTTGTGCTAACTCCTCAAGCAATTCATCGGCTAACTCATCCAAAGATTCAATGTAGAAAGCTTGTCCTTCAATGGTTGGCTTCTTCAAAACTTCATTGATATCAAAATCTAGCTTGATGTCTTTACCAAAGTGTAGAGAAATCTTGCCATTCTTCACGTCAATGATGGCTCCAGCAGTTACTAGAAACGGTCTACCAAGGATTAGAGGATCCTTTGGCTCTTCATCCATTACAAGAACAACAAAATCAGTCAGCACGTTCACACCACTGATCCTCACGGGCAAGTCTTCAAGCATACCTACAGGGAGCCTTATGCTTCTATCAGCCTGCACGACAGAGATCCTACACTCCTTAAACCTTGTAAAGACTAGCTTCTTTGCAATGGAGTGAGGCATAAGATTGATACTTGCTCCTAAATCACATAAGCAACTTTCAAACTTCAAAGGTCCAAGAGCACAAGGGATGGTGAATGATCCTGGATCTCCTATCTTCTTAGGAATTATCTCCTTGTGGATGATTGCACTGCACTCTTCACTCAACACCAACACCTCTTCACTCTCCTTGCTTTTCTTAGTAAGGGTATCCTTGAAAAACTTGGCGCATTTTGGCATCATGGCCAAACAATCAACTAAAGGCAGTTTGATCTCAACATCCTTCAAGTGCTTCTCAAAGACTGCTCTATGCTTCTCAAGCAGCTGCTTCTTGAACCGTCCAGGGAAAGGAAGCTTTGGTTTGTAGGGTGAAGGCACATAAGCTTCTTTTTCTTTTCTAACCTCCTCTACCTTCTTCTCTACAACCGCTTCTTTGCCCTTCTTAAGTCTTGCAATCCACACATCGTCAAAGGTGATCCCATGATCATTCGAATGCTTACCTTCCCCCTCTTGAACAACAATGTCCTCATTGTCGTCAGGTGCAGTCCTCGGTGGTAGCTCTTTCCCACTTCTTAAGGTAATAGCGTTTGCAAACTCTTTGAGGTTTTGCTCACACTTCCCAGATAAGCTGCCTTGACCGCTTGAACTGGCTTTGCCTTTCTCCAATTGTTTGATCTTGATGTTCAGGCTGGTGATCTGAGTAGACACGTCAGTTAGAGAAGAGTCTAGCATGTTGTTCATGTCAACAAACATCTGATTTGTGCTTGTTTTTCCCTGAAGCAATTGCTGAAACATTGCTTGAACCGGATCTTGAGGAGGCGGTGGAGCTTGTTGCTTTTGAGGCATGAAACCAGGAGGAAACACAGGAGAGTAACTCTTGTTTCCTTGCTGTTGCGGACCTTGAAAGTTGCCCTGTCGCTGCCCTTGATATCCATTGTTGCTTGTAAAGCCGCCTTTGTGATAACAGGATTTTAGCAAGTCAGAATATCAAATCTCAAACCACAACAATGATGTAGTATAGCAGTAAGGGATATCAATCAAACCTAGGAAGCAGGAAGAATACTAAGAATGCAAGTGTGAAGCAAATCTAAGCAGATCGGGAAAATGTTTGGTAAAATCGGCGAAAATTAAATGCAATGACCCAATGAGATGGAAAACAATTTTAAAATCTCTGGAAGAGGGTTAACTAACACTAGAAGAAAGCAGAGACGCTAAAATACAAATCTACTAAAAGCTAAAAATCGAGCACTGAATCGGGTAAAACAGATCGATCTAACAACTTAAGGAAAATGACTTCTAATGATCAATAATGGAACTTTATGAAAAGCGAATGATGAACAGAGGTTTTAAAATGATAAAAGAGGGTTTAGGGTCAAGGGTCATATTCAAGAGTGTCAAAGGTTTAAGCTTTGGTTTGAAAAAATATATATCCACTAATTTATGAGCTTTCCCTAAGCCTTGAAAACAAAACAAGAACCATCCATGGCATGTGATATGATTCACTTCCTCAATCTCTTCCAAACCCATGGCGTTTGGTGGAAAAAGAGATCGAAGAGCTAGATAAACAGATTTCAATCTATGGCCTAACTAACCTCCTCTACAACCATGTCGTTTGGGAGAGGAAAGATTAGTCTCTAGGATCCGGTTTTCTAGGACATTTGAATCCGGTCAGGGTAAGAGAGCCTTGGAATCATAGAGATCTTTTCCAAGACTCCCTAAGCCTTAAGACCCCAAGATCCTAGAAAAAAATAAATGAAGAATAAGAAAAACACAAAACTTAAACCTCTTAAACCCTTTGAATCACCTAAACCCCAAATCCAAAAAGGAACTACTTGCGACTCATGTTTGAAACCGAATAAAATGCAATAAACGAAGAACTAAGCATGATTAAGCAATTGATTAAACGAAAAAGACTTAATATTCAAAGACCCAAAAGTTTTAAATCAAAAGAAAAGCTTAAGGTTCAACAATGGCTTATCGCCTAAGATAAGAACAAAGAACAGAAAAAAAGCAAAAGCAAAATGCAGATAATAGAAAGTGATGGCCGTCTTTTCCTAAACTGGCCGAACATCTCTCAACGGTCCCCTCACTAGATGCCAAAACCAGCTGGACGGATAAGGCTCCTCAGGAATCGATCTCTGGATCGAGCAGCTCACTCGATCTTCTTGCTGGATCGCCTTCCTTTGCTCGATCTTCCAGTCGATCTGGTTGGAAGGATCGAGCACCTTCCTCGATCTTCTTCTCGATCCTTGGATGATCGAGTCGTGGTCTCGATCTGGCTCTCGTTCTGCATGGCGTCATTCACGTCCGTACTCTAGATCGATCTCCTCTCTGGATCTTGGTCTCGGTCCTTCCTCTTGAATCGATTTGGGTCACTCGATCTTTTGGTCGAGATAAACCTGCCTTGCTCGATCCGCTACTCGATCTCGGGTCCTTTGCATGCATGTTTGAGCTCTCCAAGTGTCCACAAGCTTAGTTTTGATCCTCCTCACGTCCACATAACCTCCACAACTCCAGAGTGCTCCAAACAACCTGATAAAGATGCAAAAGTGCAAGAAGTATGCAAAATGCAAACGCAAAGAGACCCAGGACCTAAAATGTAACAAATGGAACAAACTAGCCTATAATGCAAGATGAATTATGAAAAACTATCCTAAACGCACGCAAAATATATGGTAATATCAACTCTCCCAAACTTGTCTTTTGCTTGCTCTCAAGCAAACATAATTCAAGAAAGGAAGAGAGGTTTGAAAGTGGAAGCTCAAAACGAAAGATTTGAATGGAAAAACTGATTCAACGCCCAAATTATAAGTTCTAAGATGCAAAGAGGTGGTTCTACTTCAAAAACTTTAGCCATACCCATCAAAGCAAACAATGAACTCTAGCTTAGCCTACACAAGCATTCAAATCAACCAACTCCTTAACATTCATTAAGATATAACCAATGGATCAAGTTTGTGCTCATCAAGCGAAAGCACTTGGTCAAAGGGATATGGTCATGAGATGAAAATGATCTCATTTTAAAGTGGGGTTTTTTTAAAAAAATTCAGGGGATCACTCAATGAAAGAATCCTATTTTTGGCAAAATGCTAAAGGTAAAGGCACATTTATGCGTGCAAGTTAAAGCTCCCTTCTACCCTTTTTACTCAAGATGATCCTAAAAACCTCTAAAACCCCAAGTGTAACTCCTAAATCTACCCTTTCCCAAAGCGGTTGATCATCTTCATTTTTCACAATGGGGGAAACTCCTTTTTGCTTTGCCGTGTGGTTGACTTCTTCTTTTTGAACTTTTCTCTTCCTTGTTGTATGTTTGGCGTCGCTTTCTTCACCTTTGGTGGATGGCTCGGTCTGATTTTTTTCTTCTTTTTGATTGACCTTTGTAAGCCTCGTTGCTGCTGGCGCCTTTCTAATAAACCACTAAGAGCATTCTTTTTCTATTTTACTTAACCACAAATTACTTGTCCCCCCTTTGCTACTAATCCCATTCTTCTCCTTCTTTTGTAAAGATGTGAACATGAAGCACTTAAACCACTTAACAACCCTTTCCCCAAACTCTTAACCTAGTACCAAGCTCAAAATGCAAGCTGGTGTCTACAAGGGAGCTTTTCCTTGCCAGCCCTATTCCTAACACTTTTTGCTAAGATAGGATAGAAAATAATGCAATGAAAGGCCTCACTACTCATGCAAAAGTGTTTAGGTCTGAAAGAAGGTTTGATTTAAGGCGTGGTTAACTGTCCCATTATAATGAGGATCAGCTACTTGGATTAACAAGAGTGGTAAGAAAGGAAGAAGATAACCCAAGTATGTATAAGGGTAAGCCATGCAATCGCTTTCAATGCACAACCAAGATAATTCAATGTCAAGATTAAGGTTCTACTAAGATGGAGTTGGCATCAAATCAAAGCGAGTTTCAACATAAGACTAGAGTATCAAATGCAAGTAATCAAGGTATGGTGAAGCCTTAACTACAAACTCACTAGATGCAATCAAACAACAAACAACCAAGGCATTGAAAACGGTCCAAACATTAACAACTTAACAAGTGTTTATCATTCACTCCCTATGCAAATGAAGCAACCTAAATGATTTTTAAAATTTCTAGACTCAATCCTACAATATCTAACAATGCAACTTTGAATGTTTTTGAAAATGTTTTAAAAATTTTATCATTTTTTGGTGTTTTCTATACCTTATGATGCAATGCAAGACTCAAGGGATGATAATCAGAATATAAGATCAAATAAAACATGTCAAACACACCACACACTCCCCCAAACTTGAATGACACCGTCTCAGTGGCAAACAAAGCTCAAGAGCAGTCAAAACACAAACAAAAATCAAATGATGCGTGGTATATACAAGGGTTCGGTTGTTGGTACCTTGGAGCTAGGCTTGGCTGGTGCTTGAGGATGCTCCAGACTTCCTGCTCTTGCTAGGAGGGTCTTGAGTGACTGCCTTGCCTTTCTCCTTGCTTGCTCCTTCGTGTAGAGAGAGGCGTGCAGCTTGGTTGTCGCCTTGGGGCTCACGGATCACTATCCCACCAGTTGATCGCCTTCTCTTCTCGGGTTGCTCAACCTCTTCGCTTGAAGATGCTTCAGATGGCTTCTTCTTCATGTTCTTGATCTTCTTGGCAAGCTTTTTAATCATCTTGCTCTGCGATTTGTTGATCTTGTGCTGCATCTCGACCACTGAAGCAAGGAATTTCTCAGTTTTGGTTCTTGGCTCGAAGTCAAGCGTGGGAAGAACAAAACTCTCGGGCATCTCAGCATCGGATGTAGGCGACTCTGATCGAGGGCGAGAAGCTTGTATGGGAGCAGCTGTGCCTCCTAGAGGTGCAAAGCACTCCTCTACACTCGGCAGAAACTCAACGTTGCCAACACCTAGCAGCTCTGCTTCTTCCTTGTTTGGCAAGATGCACACCTTCTTCTCGTTTTCGCAATCAATGAACAGGTATGCAAAGAATCCCTCAGCTGGCGTGCGTCCCAAGCTATCCTTGTTCCTCATATAGATCTTGTCCATATAGACTCTCTCTGCGCAAGGAACGAAGTCTGGAAGTGGTACACCGGCTTGAACGAACATCGGAGTGAGGAAGCCTCCTATAAGCGCCGAGCTTGCCTTGCATCTCATCGCCTATGCCTTGTACTTCATCTAAGAGGCAGCCAGGATGCATCCGTAATTCACATCATCTCCGAGCTCGTCCTCCATCGGCTCGTCGTTCTCCTTACTGTCATACAGAAGATGCTTAACTCCTTGAAACAAGAAACAGAGCTCGTTCTTGGTGATTGTAGGAGGCATGGACCGTCCACTGAAGGTATTGGCGATGAGTTTGAGCGTGTATCTCAAGACACGACTGCAGACTCTCTTGATCTTCGCCGTGTTTGGCTTGTAATCATCGTTGCTGATCAGATCCCACAAGTCGTTGGCTTGAGTGAAAGCTGGAAACTCCACTTGCTTGGCGTTAGCTTTCAGACCATATGCTTGGCAAAGTTCTTGGATGGAGAGATGGTAGGCTTGTTTCCTGATCTTGAAGGTGAGGTGACCTTGAGAAGGAGTAGGAAGACTTGGATTCTCATAAGTGAACTCCAAAGTAGCGAGGAAGTCTAGGGTTGCCTCGGGATAGGTTGGGCAATCCATTCTTGACAAGCACCGGAGCCCAATGTTCTTGAGAAGCTGATCAAAGTCTCCCAATATCCCCATCTTTGCCAACAGATCCCTGCTTGCGAACTTCGTGGGGTCAAACCGGAGCCTCTCTAGCCTTTTCTTGGCTTGTTTCTCCTCTTTGGTCCCTTTAACCCTCTCTTAAACTACTTCTTGAGCTTCTCCTTCTTGTGCTGTCTCTTCTCTGGTTCTCTTTGAAGCCATGGTACCTGAAACACGATTCTCAAGCAAGAGAATGAGTAAAGGCGGCGAATGTTGAGAGAAGGACAAGGTAGAAGGAAAAACTTTTTAACAATTACCCTAAATTTTTGGGGAATTTATAAAAATATTAGCTAGATAGTAGAGAAAGAAATCTAGAGATAGGATTAAATCTAGAAGTTTTCCTAATATCTAGCTATTTTTAAAAATTTGTTTAACTCCCTAACAACTAACCATCAACCAAAGCAAATAAAAGGAAATTTTCTAAAATATTTTAAACAATGAACCGAAAATACCTTTGCAAAGATTGAAAGCAGATGTTGTTAGCCTTTAGGAAAAGAAAATCACACTCTCTCTTGCCTTAGAAAACTCGAAATACAAATGAGAGAGAGTGTGTGGTTTCATGGAAATATAAAGGCTAACAAAGATATAAAACCATGGGCAAAACAAGTGGTTTCTGACAAAAGTGTGGTCAAGGCGCATTTTTCATGGTCAAAGATTCTTGCCTTGACCATAATTCAAATTTAAAAATAGAAGAGAAAGAAGATAAGAGGGAAAGAAATTACTTAACTCGGCACGAGATCGAGTCCATTTGGTCGATCTAGGACTCGATCTCATGCCCATGTTGACTAGGATCGAGAGGTTTGATCGATTAGGGACTCGATTCAGATTGCATCGAGTATTAGATCGATTGTCTCGTTCCATGATTTTTGGTCACTCGGGCTATGCTCCTTGGATCGAGCCACGTGATCGATTTGGGGGTCGTTTGGGCTTAGATCGAGTGGCAGATCGAGTTGACTAATCGATCTATTCTCGAGGATCGAGTGATTCGATCGATCCACAGCTCGTTTGCTTTTCAAGCTAAATGCTTAGGTGGTTTTTCCTCTCATGATCGACCGTTCCACTCGACTATCTACTCGATCTCGTCTAGATCGACTTACTCCTCTTGATTCACTAGCTCGTTCTAGTAAAGATCGAGCTAGGATATGTCGATCTAGCACTCGATCTCTAGCCTCTACTTAACCTTTCTCGCCTCTTTTGACTCCAAGATCATGGCTTACAGCCCCTTATCCTCTCACCTACACACTTAAACAGTAAAAACATAAAACTGAAATGGAAAGAAAGCAAAAATATGAACATGATAGACATGGGAATGCCTCCCAAGTGCGCTTTCATTAACGTCTTTAGCTAGACTTTACTTGGTTTAGGCTTGAGGTGGGTCTTGGAGGAGCATTGTAGTGCCCTCCTTGCTGTAGTCACTCACCAAGTAGGGCTTAACCCTGTGCCCGTTGACCGTGAAACCATTACCACTCTTGCCAACCAATGTAACTGCTCCATAGGGTAGGACTTCCTTGATCTCAAACGGTCCACACCATATTGATTTGAGCTTGCCCGGGAACAGCTTCAGCCTCGAGTCGTAGAGTAGCACCAGACTGCCTTCTTTTAACTCTTTATGAACCAGCTTCTTGTCATGAACCGCCTTGGTCCTTTCCTTGTAGATCTTAGCACTCTCGTAAGCTTCTAGCCGTAGCTCATCAAGCTCATGTAGCTGAATCAACCGTTTCTCTTGAGCTGTCTTGAGGTTGTAGTTCAGCTGCTTCACTGCCCATAGTGCTCTATGCTCCAACTCAACAGGAAGATGACATGCCTTGCCTTAAAGAAGAGTGATAGGAGTGGTGCCTATAGGAGTCTTGAAAGCGGTTCGGTAAGCCCACAAACCATCATCGAGTTTGACCGCCCAATCTTTTCTAGTAGCCCCAACTGTCCTCTGTAGTATAGCCTTGATCTGCCTGTTAGACACCTCTACTAGCCCACTAGTTTGAGGGTGACAAGGTGTTTCTACCTTGTGCTTCACTCCATACTTCTTCAAGAGACCTTCAAACACCTTGTTGATAAAGTGGTTTCCACCGTCGCTGATCACTACTTTTGGTACTCTAAACCGTGGGAAGATGATGGTCTTGAAGAGCTTGATCACCACTTTTGCATCATTGGTTAGGGAAGCTATAGCCTCAACCCACTTAGACACGTATTCAACAGCCACCAAGATGAATTTGTTGCCGTAAGAAGATGGGAAAGGACCCATGAAATCTATCCCCCAAGTGTCAAAGACATTAACCTCAAAGATTGGCACCTGAGGCATCTCATTCATCTTCATGATGTTTCCAGCTCTTTGACATGCTTCACAAGACTTGACAAACTCATGAGCATCCTTGAATAACGATGGCCACAAAAACCCGGCTTGTAACACTTTTGTGGCAGTCTTGAAAGAAGCGAAATGACCTCCATAAGATGAGCCGTGACATTGTAGAAGGATGTCTTGTGCTTCCTCTCTTGAAACACATCTTCTATCCAAGCTGTCTACTCCCCTCTTACACAAGTAAGGCTCGTCCCAAAAATAATGAGAGATGTCTCTCATGAACTTCTTCTTGTGATGATCAAGCTGAGTAGGTTCCTCTCCACAAGCCAAATAGTTAACTATATCAGCATACCAAGGCAAGTCTTCTTCCTTAAAACTTAAAACCTCTTCAAACTTGTCTTCAAGCCTTCCACATACTGCCGTGGTGATCATCATGAGCTGCTCTTCAGGAAGTGAATCATCTAATGGCAAAGTTTCATTCACTCTCATCCTAGAAAGTTGATCAGCAACACCATTCTCTATCTCCTTCTTGTCTTTTTTCTCCATATCAAACTCTTGTTGAAGGAGAATCCATCTTAGCAGCCTCGGCTTGGTATCCTTCTTAGAGTAGATTGATATTGCTGCATATTTCATGTATTTTGCATACAAATAAGTTAGTTTCTCATACATTGACATTGCATTTTAGGCTAGTTTGCATCACTTTAGGTCCTATAGTGTTCTTGCACCAGCATATGCATATTTCTTGCATTTTGCATCGCATTGAGGTTGTTTTCAGCTACATTGGAGTCTTGGAAGATTCGTGGACGTGATGAGGCTCGTGCGGAGGTTCGTGGAACTTGGAGAATTCAGGAATGCTTGCTAAGGACCAGTGATCGAGAAGCAGATCGAGCATGGCCGGTCGATCTAGACGAGATCGACCGGAAGATCGAGTAGTCCATCCGATCCAAGGGAACTGATCGAGATGGAGATCGAGTGAAGTGATCGATCAAGGAGTACGGACGTAAATGACGCCATGCAGAGCGAGAGTCGGATCAAATCCACCACTCAATCTTCCAAAGATCGACTCCAAGATCGGACGAAGCACTCGATCCACCTAAGAAGATCGAGGCACAGATCGAGCTAAAGGCACGGTGTCCGAAGATGATCGAGCGATATGCTCGATCTCGAGGTCGATCCCAGTGCACTTTAACCGTTTTTGGCCGCTAGCGAGGGGTGACCATCGAGCTGTTTGGCCTATTTTCGGGAAGGTGGCGATCTTGCTTTGGAAACACACGTTTTCACTTTATCTTTTTACATTTTTTCTCTCTGTTTGAAGGCGATTTTGCCATTGTGAGACTTTGAAGCTTTGTTCTTGAATAATGAATCGTTTAAGCTTTAAGTAATCGTTTTTCATGTCCATGAGTTCATCCTTTATGCTTTGCTTGGTTTACTTTATGTGTAGTGAGTAGTTTCATCGGGTTTTGGGATTGAGAGGATTCAAAGGAGTCGAAAAGGTTTTCAAAGCTTGGTGTTTTCGTGCTCTTCATGGCTTTCTCTTCTAGGATATCAAGTTCTTAAGGCTTAGAGATTCTCTCACGCCAAGATCTTTATGATCAAAGGGACCTCTTACCTTGACAGGATCCAGAGGTCCTTGAAAGTCGAATCCTAGAAGCTAGTCTACCTTTATGGTAGTTTAAAGGACTACTTAGGCCGTGTGTTTGAAATCTGAGTTTTATGCCCTTCAATCTCTTTTTCTGCCAAACGCCATGGGTCTGGAGGAGAGAATGAAGGAGTGATCCATGCCACACACCATGGATGGATCTTGTTTTGTTTTCAAGGCCTAGAGAATCTCACAAAGTGAGTAGATCTAAAGTTTTCAAACCAAGCTTGAACCTTTGAAACCCTTGAACATGAATCTCAACTCTGGACCCTCTTTCTTAGTATTCTTACATCTCTGTTAATCATTCGCTTGCTATCTGTTCGCACCCTGGTAGTTAGATTTATTTGTGTTGAACTGTTAGACGAGATCGATCGTTGTTGCTCGATCTAGTGGTCGATCCTGTGGTTGATCCACTAGTCGATTTTTATAAATTCATATCTTTGCATTTTAATCATTCTGTTTGTTCCTCGTGGTAGTTCACTCGTTTCTAGTATTTTTAAAATATTTTTGCTTTGCATTTGACCATTGCATCTAGTTTTTAGGATTTTCACAAAAACCGTTCATCATTTGCTTAGCTTTGCATAATCCACGCATTCTCATTGCACTTTCTAGCTCCTAGGTGTGGATTGAAACTCACTTGCATACTATACTACATCTCAGTGTTGCATTTGGGCTTTGATACAACATCACATGCGAAAATCTTGTGATCATAGATGTATCTGAAAACAGCATGATCCATGTGCACAACAACCTTAGAGCCCACCAAGTATGATCTGAACTTCTCAAAAGCAAACACAACGGCCAGCATCTCCTTCTCGGTTGTAGCATATCTCACTTACGTGTCATCCATGGTACGGCTGGCATAGTATTACATGCAACCGCTTGTCTTTTCTCTGCCCTAGAACAGCTCCCACGGCGTAGTCGCTCGCGTCACACATAATCTCGAACGGTAGACCCCAGTCCGGTGCTTGTACTATAGGTGCCGTGACAAGAGCCTCCTTTATGGTCTTGAAAGCATGAAGACATTCCTCAGCTAAGAAAAAGTCAGCTTCTTTACACAACAACCGTGTAAGAGGGCGAGCTATCTTGGAGAAATCCTTTATGAATCTCATGTAGAAGCCGGCGTGACCAAAGAAACTCTGTATACCCTTCACATTAACCGGCGGCTCAAGACTCATCACGACCTCAACCTTAGCTTTATTAACCTCTATCCCTTTCTCAGATATCTTGTGACCGAGCACAATCCCTTCCTTCACCATGAAGTGACACTTCTCCCAGTTCAGCACCAAGTTTGTCTCCTCACATCGCTTAAGTACCTTGCAAAGATTCAACAAACAAGCAGAAAAGGACGCACCATATACAGAGAACTCATCCATAAACACTTCTACCATCTCCTCTATAAGATCAGAGAAGATCGACATCATGCACCGCTGGAATGTTGCTGGTGCATTACACAACCCAAATGGCATCCTTCGATAAGCAAAGTTGCCTTAAGGGCATGTAAATGTCGTCTTCTCTTGATCGTTAGGGTGGATTGGTATTTGAAAGAAACCACTATAACAATCAAGAAAGCAATAGTATGGATGATTAGCAAGTCTCTCAAGCATCTGATCAATAATAGGAAGAGGAAAATGATCCTTTCTAGTAGCTGAATTAAGCTTCCTATAATCTATACACATTCGGTGACCAGTTATGGTTCTAGTAGGAATCAATTCATCCTTCTCATTCTTAATGACTGTGATTCCCCCCTTCTTAGGCACCACATGGACAGGAGAAACCCACGTGCTTTCAGTGATGGGGTATATCACATCAGCCTATAACAGTTTCAAAATCTCTTTTCTTAACTATTTCTTTCAAATTTGGGTTTAAATGTCTTTGATGTTCAATAGAAGAAGAGTTTTCATTATCTATGTGAATCCTGTGAGTGCAAAGCATTGGTGAAAGGCCCTTGATGTCACTTAGAGAGTACCCAATGGCCTTCCTATACTTTCTCAGCTCATTTAGGAGCGAGTGCAACTAATCATCACTCAAGTTAACATTCACAATCACAGGATAAGTCTTGTTAAGCCCTAAGAAAGCATACCTTAGCCCTTTTGGGAGCTCCTTAAGGTCCATCTTTGGGGCTAGCAGCTCGCTCCAGTCCTCCTCGTGGCTTGTGTTGTCATTGCTGTCCTCACTGCCCTCTTTAGACCCCGAGTCATGTCCCAAAAGACTGCTTTCTTGAACCGTTGTCTCCTCTGAGATCGAGTCATCCAGTCGATCTTCCACTCGTTCTGGTCCGGATCGATTGCACTAAGGTCGATCACTTGCTAGATTTGATTGGGATCGAGTAGTAGATCGAGTGATTGAGTCGTTCTCTGAACTGATCGATTGGCCTCTCTCAATCTTCTCATCGTTCTCATTCCTTGATCGAACCAGCTTCCTTGATCTTCTTGTCGATTGCTGTCCTGGATCGAGTGATCTTCTCGATTTCCTGATCGATCTCTAGGCACCCGTCTTCATCTCCTTTGACAACTCTTCTAGAATCAAGGAGATTAACATACTCTTGGGTCTTCTCACTTAAGAAACCATACTCCCCTCTCTCCTTAGTCAAAGCTAGCTTCAAGTGATCCTCTTGTGCCAACTCTTCTAGCAATTCATCAGCCAAAGCATCCAACGTTTTTTGTAGAATGCTTGTTCTTCAATGGTTGGCTTCTTCAGGACCTCATTGATATCAAAATCCAGCTTGATGTCTTTGCCAAGGTGCAGGGCGACCTTCCTATTCTTTACATCAATGATTGCCCCGGCGGTTGCAAGGAATGGTCTTCCAAGTATAAGCGGATCCATCTCAAGCACCACAAAGTCGGTTGGTACATTGTTCTTCTTTGTAAGGGTGTCCTTGATGAACTTAGCACACTTCAGCATCATAGCTAGACAATCCACAAGAGGAAGCTTGATCTCAACATCCTTAAAATGCTTCTCAAATAAGAGTATGTGCTTCTCTATCAGCTGTTTCTTGAAGCGGCCAGGAAAAGGAAGCTTCGGCTTGTATGGTGGAGGAATAAACGCATCTTTCTCTTTGCTCACCTCCTCTACTTTCTTCTCTACAACCGCTTCTTTACCCTTTCTTGGTCTTTCAATCCACACATTATCAAAGGTGATTTCTTCATCAGCTGAAAGCTTACCCTCCCCCTCTTGAACTACAATGTCCTCATTATCTTTAGGTGCAACTCTCGGCGGAAGCTCTTTACCACTCCTCAAGGTGATAGCGTTTGCATACTCCTTCGGATTTTGTTCACACTTGCCCGGTAAGCTGCTTTGGCCGCTTGTACTAGCTTTCCCTTTCTTTAACTGCTTGATCTTGTTGTTTAGATTAGTGATCTGTGTAGAGACGTCAGTAAGAGAGGAATCTAGCCAGTTGTTCATCTCAGCAAACTTCTGATTAGTTGAAGCTTGACCTTGAAGCAACTGTTGGAACATTGCTTGTACCGGATCTTGAGGTTGGGGTTTCATTTGTTGTTGTTGTGGAACAAAGCCGGGAGGAAACATAGGAGTAAAGCTTTTGTTGCCTTGTTGTTGCTGCTGGAAATTGCCATGCCTCGGACCTTGATACCCGTTGTTTTGTTGAAAACCCTTGTTGTAAGGTACAAAGGGCTTTGCTTGCTGAGGGGGGTACACCTGATCTTTTGGATTCTCAACGTTTGTACTCCTGTATGAGAGATTGTTTTTGGCTTGGTATCCTTGAGAATATCCCTGAGGCTTGTTGTAGTTCTGACCAGCAATCCAGTTAGCTTCTTCTTGACTCAACTCTAGCTCCTCTAAGACATCTTCGGCTTCTCCCACAAAATGAACTTGCTTCTGATTTGCAAGAACGAGCTTATCTATCTTCTCATGGAGGGACTTAAGCTCTTTTTTGTGTGACTCAAGCTCGGAACCTCTAGGTGCTCGGCCGTAGTCCTCGTCGTAATTCCCGTCACTCAATGCTATGTTCTCTATGAGCTCCATACCTTCTTCCACTTCTTAACCAAGAAAGTCACCCTTGCTTGCCGTATCAAGTAGCATTCGGATCTTGGGTAATGCTCCTTGGTATATAGTGCTCAAGAGAGTCTCTTCACTGAAGCCGTGGTGAGGACACTGGATAGTATAGTCCTTGAATCTCTCCATAGCTTCATTGAATGTCTCGTTCTGCCATTGAGTGAAGCCACTAATCTCACTTCTCAACCGAGCTGTTCTGGTGCTTGAGAAAAAATTTGAGAGGAACGCCTTCTTACATTCAGCCCAAGAGGTAATGGTGCCTTGTGGAAGGGTCTTCTCCCAATGCCTAGCATTGTCTCCAAGAGAAAATGGTAAGAGCCATAGCTTGAAAGCACCTTCCAAGATCCCATTGATCTTAATCATCCCACACACTTGCTCAAAGTTGTCAAGGTGCTCCAAGTGGTCTTCCATAGCCAGCCCGTGGAATTTGCTATTCTGAACCATAGAGATGAATACAGTTGTTATTCTGGACTGGTGGAGGAGTGATCCCAAAGCGGTTATGCTGCGTATATGGATCATCTCCAGCACCAATGATCCGTGTTGGTCTAGCTGCGTGGTTGGGGTTTCCATTACCCCTTCCTATACCACCGTGAGCTGGTGGAGGTCCCTCAGGATGTTCTTGTTCAGCCATTGTTGCAAAGTCTACTGAACCAGCTTGCACAATCTCTTCAAAGGCTTGAGCTTGCTCTCTTGCTCTTCTTTGTCGTGCGGGTCCGAGTTGGTGAATATTGTCCAGGGGTTTAAGTAAGTTGATGTCACCCCTGGAGCGTAAGTTCATGTACCTGAGATCCCAAACAAGAAGGTAGAGCAATAAGTAATCAAAATAAAAGGTAAAGGCTTACTCTTTGCCAAACACCAAATCCTAATGCTTCCTAACAATCCTAAGATGGCAACGGCGCCATTTGATTACAGGATTTTAGCAAGTCAAAATATCAAATCCCAAACCACAACAATGATGTAGTATAGCAGTAAGGGGTATCAATCCAACTTAGGAAGCAGGAAGAACACTAAGAATGCAAGTGTGAAGCAAATCTAAGCAGATCGGGAAAATGTTTGGTAAAATCGGCGAAAACTAAATACAATGATTGAGATGCAAAACAATTTTAAAATCCCTGGAAGAGGGTTAAATAACACTAGAAGAAAACAGAGACGCTAAAATGCAAATCTACTAAAAGCTAAAAATCGAGCACTAAATCGGGTAAAACAAATCGATCTAACAACTTAAGGAAAATAATTTCTAATGATCAAGAATGCAACTTTATGACAAGCGAATGATGAAAAGAGTTTTTAAAATGATAAAAGAGGGTTTAGGGTCGAGGGTCATATTCAAGAGTGTCAAAAGTATATGCTTTGGTTTGAAAACATATAGATCTACTCATTTATGAGCTTTCCCTAAGCCTTAAAAACAAAAGAACAACCATCCATGGCATGTGGTATGATTCACTTCCTCAATCTCTTCTCCAAACCCATGGCGTTTGGTGGAAAAAGAGATCGACGAGCAAGAAAAACAGATTTCAATCTATGGCCTACCTAACCTCCTCCACAACCATGGCGTTTGGGAGAGGAAATATTAGTCTCTAGGATCTGGTTTTCTAGGACATTTGAATCCGGTCAGGGTATGATAGCCTTGGAATCATAGAGATCTTTTCCAAGTCTCTCTTAGCCTTAAGACCCCAAGATCCTAGAAAGAAATAGATGAAGAACAAGAAAAACACAAAACTTAAACCTCTTAAACCCTTTGAATCACCTCAACCCTAAATCCCAAAAGGAACTACTCGCGCCTCATGATTGAAACCGAATGAAATGCAATAAACGAAGAACTAAGCATGATTAAGCGATTGATTAAACGAAAAAGACTTAATATTCAAAGAACCAAAAGTTCAAAATCAAAAGAAAAGCTTAAGGTTCAACAATTGCTTATCGCCTAAGATAAGAACGAAGAACAGACAAAAGCAAAAGCAAAATGTAGATAATAGAAAGTGATGGCCGTCTTTTCCTAATATGACCGAACATCTCTCAATGGTCCCCTCGCTAGATGCCAAAATCAGCTGGACGGATAAGGCTCCACAGGAATCGATCTCTGGATCGAGCAGCTCACTCGATCTTCTTGCTGGATCGCCTTGCTTTGCTCGATCTTCCAGTCGATCTGGTTGGATGGATCGAGCACCTTCCTTAATCTTCTTCTCGATCCTTGGATGATCGAGTCGTGGTCTCGATCTGGCTCTCGTTCTGCATGTGATAAACTGTTTTCTTATGCTCTAGTGCTATCAAAACTCTAGTGCACGCAATGTTGTAGTAAAGCAAGCAAGAGAGTGTCAATCCACTTCTAGATGATAGAGAATCCACAGAGAATGCAAGGTCTAAGACAAATCTAAGCAAGTAAGACAATTTATGGGAAATATTCTAAAAACTAAATGCAGCAACTTAAACAGAATGGAACCTATTTTAAAAATACTAGAAAGGAAGCAGTTACCACGAGAAACAAACGGACAAATTAAAGGGAAAAGCTTCGAATTGTTAAAATTCGACTAGTGGATCGACCACTAGATCGAGCAGAAACGATCGATCTCGTCTAAAACCGTAAGGACAATGAATCTAAAGACCAGGATGCTGTCAGGTAACTAGCAAAAGATGAAATGAGACATAAATATGCTAAGAGAAAGGGCTTTAGGATTGAGATTCATATAAAGGGTTTCAAGGATCAATCTTGGGTTTGAAACTTTAGATCGACTCACTTGGTGAGGATCTCTAAGCCTCGAAAACAAAACAAGATCTATCCGTGGCTTTCGGTATAGATCACTCTTTCATCCTCTCCTCCAAACCCATGGATTTTGGTGGAAAAAGAGGTTGGAAGGCAAGGAAAACAGATTTCGAGTAATGGCTTAACTAGTCCCCCAAACTTCCATGGCTTTTGGGAAGGGGTAACTAGTCTCTAAGGTGTGATCTTCCTAGGCCCCTGGATCCTGTCAAGGTAAGGGACCTCTCGGATCATGAAGCTCTTGGCGTGAGAGTCTTCAAGCATTAAGATTTCAACACCTTAGAAGAGATAGCCTTAAAAACGTTTAGAAAACAAACCAAGATCGAACCTTTTCTACCCTTCAATCCTCTCAACCCCGAACCCAAAGTAAACTACTCACTACTCATAAAGTAAATCAAGCAAAGCAGAAGAAATGAAACGATAAACATGAAAGAAAGACTAGATCAAACGATAAGGATTCGAATACAAAAGCTTCAAAAGAAAACTGGTTCAACCATGGTGTTCTTGCAAAAACGAGAGAGAAAACATGAAAGAAAAGATAAGAAATCTTAAAGTCCCCCCAAAAGCATCTCGCTGCCTTGCCTAAAATGTCCAAACAATCCAATGGTCCCCCCTTCGCTAACAGCCAAAAACGGTTGAAAGGACAGAGATCGACCATTGGATCGAGTTGTTCTCTCGATCATATCCGGACATCGTGTCTTCGGCTCGATCCGGGTCTCGATCTTCATCGGTGAATCGAGTGTTGCATCCGATCTCGGTATCGATCTTCGGGTGGATCGAGTGGTGTACTCGATCTGGCTCTCGCTCTGCATGGCATCATTTACGTCTGTACCGATTGATCGATTGCTTCACTCGATCTCCGTCTCGATCATTATCCTTGGATCGCCTAGTTGGCTCGATCTTCTGGTCGATCAACTCCTAGATCGACCGGCCATGCTCGATCTACTCCTCGATCACTGGTCCTTAGCACGTTCCCGAGCTCCCATGAACTGCTACATCGGCCTCCACACCTCCACGAACCTCCATGACTCCAAAGCAACCAGAAACAACCTGGAATGGATGCAAAATGCCGAGAAAATGCACATGCTGATGCAAGAATGCTCTAGGACCCTAAGTGATGCAATCTAACCTAAAACATGATACAAATGCATGAAAAACTATCTAATGAGTATGCAAAATGTATGCAAAATGCAATGACATCAACTCCCCCAAACTTACTTCTTGCTTGCCCTCAAGCAACAAAAAATAAGTAAGGAAGAGAAGTTTTCAGAAAAATCAAAGGGGTTTTAAACTTTTTGCCAAGGTGCCTTTCGAATAGATCATCTCAATGTCCTAGTTAACAGTTCTAAAATGCTAAGCTTATACTCATACTCCAAAGGACTTAGCCATACTCATCACACAAAGAAATTCAAATCATGACTCTCTTATTCCTAACAATCAAAGAAATTCATCCTTTAACATTCATTAACATTCGAACCATGAATCAAACTTATGTACTTTAAAGCAAAACACACTTGGCTAAGGGTTATGGTTATGAGCATAGAATGATCTCATTTGAAAAGGGTTTATAATTAGACAAGGGTTTCTCTCAAAAATGGTTTGAACTAATGCATAATGCTAAAGGTAAAGACAATTTATGCATACATGATTAGATTCTCATCTACCCATGTAAACTATCAAACAGTCCTATACCCCTCTCATTTAAGAAATTTAATCCTCACTCACCACTTAAGAGTCTACCCTTTCATCTCAACTTAGCAATCCCAATTCAAAACAAAGACATTTTAAACTTTTTAGGCTAGTGAAAAGGCTTTTGAAAAATATTTTTACTCTTAAAGATTTTTTATTAGTAGCTCTCTTTTTATTATTTTTTCTGTTCTTTTCATTTTTTTTTATTTGGCACTTAGACTCTTTTATTTTATTAATTTTTTTTTCTTTTTTTTTCTTTTTTATTTATTTAGTGAGAGCTACTTTCTGAAATAGAGCATACTTAGTTTTAAAAACAAACATTTTACTTAAAACCTCATTTCTTTCCTTAAAACACAAACTCTTTTGAACCGAAAACAAATACACAAGAAAGCAATCCCAATGATCCCCCAAACTTATCCTAAGCCTATACCTAGCTTCAAAATGCAAAGCTAGCAATCAATTATGAAAACCAAATCATGTCGCCTAAACCTAACACTTTATGCCAAGTTCAAACCGAAAATAAGGCCTCACAAAGATGTCACACAAGAACATTTGGCTTCAAAGGAGGGTAAGGTTCAAGGAGGGAGTTCTACTTAGGCTCACAAAGAGTGGTAAAAAGGAAGAAGAGAGCCTAAATATTTTAAAACCATGTGTTCATTTTCAAATGCATAAGAATGATAATTAGATTTTCAAATTAAGGTTTTCACTTAGTAGGATGAGTTTCAAATCATGAGAGTTCAATTCAAGCCACGAAAATCCTAACTAGTGATCCAAGCATGGTTAGAACTTTCTTTCAAAGCATAAACAAAGCATTAGAGAACTACTAACTAGGGCATTGAAATGATTCATAAGTAAAACACCTTTTTAAGAAATTCTAACCCCTTATGCAAAATGCAAACAACCTAGGTGATATGAGAAATTCTAGACTCAATCCTAACATGTTTTTAAAGAGATGAATGCAACTACATGAATCTTTAAAAAAAAATTTAAAATTTTTTCCAATTTTTCATGACTAAGACTCAAGGATGTAAAAAGGAAAATAAGATCAAAGAACACAAGATTAAATTACACAAGTACTCCCCCAAACTTGCTTGACACCGTCCCGGTGGCAAACTCATCCGAAGGAGCAAACAAACACAATGCAAGAAACAAACATGAGTGGTTATATACAATGGAAGAAGGTTGTTACCTCTTGTCTAGGCTCGGCTGGAACTTGAGTATGTTCCAGAGGAGCTAGAGATTGTTGCTTTTCCTTTGTTGCCTGGTTCTTGGAGGGAGTGACGCGCTTGCTGAATGTTGTCTCCTTGGGTCTCGCGGATAACAACTCCTCCGGTTGAGAGTCTCCTCTTCTCGGGTTGTTGTATCTCTTGGCTTGTAGCTGGCTTAGGCTGGCCTCCTTGGAGTTGTTTGACCTTCTTCCCCAGCTTCTTAAGCATCTTCCCTTGCCACTTGTTGATCTTCCGCTGCATCTCCACCACCGAGGCTAAGAACTTCTCGGTTTTGGTCCTCGCCTCAAAGTCCAGCTTGGGAAGTGTGTAAACTTCGGGCATCTCGTCTTCTGTACCCGGAGACTCTGACCTTTGGCGCGGGGCAATGGCTGAAGCAGGCGGTCCTCCTAAAGGGGCAAAGCATTCTTCCTCCGTGGGTAAGAACTCGATGTTCCCAACACCAAGCAGCTCGGTCTCATCTTGGTTGGGGAGGATGCACACTCTCTTCTTGTCATCATCATCTATGAAGAGGTAAGCATAAAACCCTTCTGCTGGCGTGCGTCCCAAGCTATCAGTGTTTCTCATGTATGCTTCATCCATGAAAGCTCTGTTTGGGACGTGAGCAAAGTCATGGATAGGCACACCGGCTTGCACGAACAAAGGAGTAAGGAAACCGCCAATGTAGGAACAGGTTGCCTTGCACCGTAAGGCATAAGCCTTGTACTTCACCAGAGAAGCCGCGAGCACACAGCCGTAATTCACTTCATCGCCGAGTTCATCTTCTATGGGCTCTTCATTCGCATCCGGATCAGACACCAAGTGCTTCACGCCTTGGAAAAGGAAGCACAGCTCCATCTTCGTGACGGTAGGAGCAACAGACCTTCCACTGAATGTATTGGCAATCAGCTTCAGAGTATACCTCAGCACCGGACTCCTAACTCTCTTGATCTTGGCGGTGTCCCAAAACTCGTCGGCTTTCTTGAAGGCTGGGAACTCCACCTTGTATGCATCAGCCTTGAGACCGTAGGCTTGGCATAGCTCGGGGATGGATAGTGTGTAAGCTTGACGGCCAACCTTGAAGTAGAGACGGCCTTGGGAAGAGACAGGGGCACTCGGATTCTCATACCGGAACTCCAAGGTGGCAAGGAAATCTATCATCACCTCGGGAATGGTAGGGCAGTCCATCCGCGACAAGCATCTCAAACCAATGTTCTTGAGGAGTTGGTCGAAGTCCCCAAGGATCCCGAGCCTGGAAAAAAGCTCTCGATCAGCAAACTTTGTAGGTTCAAACCGGAGCCTCTCAAGCCTCTTCTTATCCCTCTTTTCATCTTTGCTCCACTGGACCCTCTCTTGAGCCACCACTTCTCGTCCTTCTCCTTCTTGTGCTTGCTCCTCTCTTGTTCTCTTTGGTGCCATTGTTCCTGAAACAAAATTCTAAAGAGAATGATTAGCAAGTGGCGATTTGATGAGAATGAGAGAAGAGAAGGAGAGAATTTATAAAAACTACCCTAGAATTTTGGGGATTAAATAAAAATCATAGCTACATAAAAGGGAATCAAATCTTTTAGATACTGAAAATCCAGAATTTTTCCTTTTACTTAGCTAATTTTAAAAAATCAAAACTGATCCTATATCCTAAAACAAGATCTTGCGATATTTAAGGAGATTTTCTTAAATTCAAACCATTAAATCTTTGAAAATACCTTTGCAAGAAGTTAAGGATATCTTTGCTAATCTTTAAAGACTTAAAATTCTCACTCTCTTTGTTAAAAATCTCGAGCAAACAGGAATGAGAGGGTGAGAGATAATTTGAGATATTTAAAGACTTTAGCAAACCAAAACAATGGGTGGTTAAGGTGGTTTCTGACAAAAGTCTTGGTCAAGGTACATCTCTCATGGTCAAAGATGCTTGCCTTGACCAAGTTTTGAATTTAAAAATTGGAGGGAAAGGAGTAAAGGAGGGAAAGAAAATTGTTACCTCGGCATGAGATCGAGTCCTTTTGGTCGATCTAGGACTCGATCTCATGCCCAAAATGGCTTAGATCGAGAGGGTTACTCGATTTAAGACTCGATTCAAGGTGAATCGAGTCCTGGATCGATTGGCTCTCTCGATCATTGAGATGTTGGCTCCTCGGCTAAGTCCCTCTGATCGATCAATGTCCTCGATTTAGGGGTCGATTTGGCATAGATCGAGTGGTGGATCGAGTCGAGTGATCGATCAATTTTCAACAGATTTTCCAGAGAGAAATTAGATCGGTCGATTCGATTTGGATCGATCGATCCTTTTTCGTCAAGGTCGATCTTGTCACTCATTCTCGTCTAGATCGACTGACTCCTCTCGATTCACTGACTCGATCTAGCAAAGATCGAGCCAGGATCAGTCGATCTAGCACTCGATCTCTAGCCTTATCTTAACCCCTATTGCCCCTTTTGGACCTCAAAGTCAAGGTTTAGACTCCTTATACCTGTTCCTACACACTTGCAACATAAAAACATAAAACTGAAAGAGAAATGAAAGCAGAAGTATGTACAAGATAAACATGGGAATGCCTCCCAAGTGCGCTTTCTTTAACGTCTTTAGCTAGACCTTACTTGGTCTAGGCGGATGGTGGGTCTTGGAGAAGCACTGAGGTGCTCTCCTTGTCAAAGCTGTCAGCCAAGTAGGGCTTGACTCTGTGTCTGTTGACGGTGAATGCACTACCACTTCTTCCCATCAGAGTAACAGCTCCATACGGCAAGACCTCTAGAATCACGAACGGTCCGCTCCACCTTGATTTCAGCTTACCCGGGAAGAGTTTGAGCCTCGAGTTGTACAGCAACACCAGTCCTCCTTCCTTAAACTCCTTGGCAACCAATTTCTTGTCATGAGCCTCCTTAGTCCGCTCCTTGTAGATTTTAGAGCTCTCGTAAGCATTCAACCTCAACTCGTCCAATTCGTGTAGCTGAATAAGGCGCCTCTCCTGAGCCGTCTTGAGATCAAAGTTCAGCCTCTTCACAGCCCATAATGCACGGTGTTCCAGCTCAACCGGGAGGTGACAGCCCTTGCCATAGAGTAGAGTGAAAGGAGTTGTACCAATCGGTGTCTTGAAAGCAGTACGGTAAGCCCAAAGAGCATCGTCTAGCTTCACTGACCAGTCCTTCCTTGTTGCTCCCACGGTCTTCTCCAAAATAGCTTTGATTTGCCTGTTGGAGACTTCCACCTGACCGCTTGTTTGAGGATGATACGGTGTAGCCACCTTATGCTTAACCCCATACTTTCTCAAGAGGTTCTCGAAGACCTTGTTTATAAAGTGGCTTCCTCCATCACTTATAACAACCTTGGGTACCCCAAACCTTGGGAAGATGACACTCTTGAACAGCTTGATCACAACCTTAGAGTCATTTGTAGGGGAAGCAACAGCCTCAACCCATTTGGAGACATAATCCACAGCTACTAAGATGTACTTGTTGCCGTATGAAGAAGGGAAAGGCCCCATGAAGTCAATACCCCACGCATCGAATACGTCAACCTCGAAGATGGGAACTTGAGGCATTTCATTTCTCTTAGTTATGTTCCCTGCTCGCTGACATGCCTCACAGCTCTTCACAAACTCGTGTGCATCTTTAAAAATGGAGGGCCACCAGAAACCGGCTTGCAACACTTTCGTGGCAGTCTTAAATGAAGCGAAGTGTCCTCCATAGGAAGAACCATGGCAATGATAGAGGATGTCCCTGGCTTCTTCCTTTGTAACACATCTCCGGTACAAGCTGTCTACTCCTCTTTTGTATAGGTAAGGCTCATCCCAAAAGTAGTCACTAGCCTCCCTCAAAAACCTCTTCCTGTGATAGCTGTTGAGATGTGTTGGCTCCTCACCACACGCTAGGTAGTTCACCACATCAGCATACCATGGTAGATCCTCCTCTTTAAAACTCAACACTTCCTCAAACCTTCCTTCTAGCTTCCCACAAACAGCAGTAGTAATGGCCATAAGCTGCTCTTCTGGAAGAGAGTCATCTAAGGGGAGAGACTCGTTGATCCTTAGCCTTGAGAGGTGGTCGGCGACTCCATTTTCTATCCCCTTCTTGTCTTTAATTTCCATGTCAAACTCCTGGAGTAACAGAATCCATCTTAAGAGCCGAGGCTTAGTGTCTTTCTTCGAGTAGATGTATCGTAGAGCAGCATGATCCGTGTATACAATAGCCTTGTAGCCAACGAGATATGATCTGAACTTCTCAAAGGCGAAGACTACTGCAAGCAGCTCCTTCTCCGTAGTGGTGTATCGTGATTGCGTGGCATCCAATGTCCTTGAAGCATAATAGATCACATGTAGCTTCTTGTCTTTCTTCTGACCAAGGACGGCTCCTAAGGCGTAGTCACTAGCATCACACATGATCTCAAAAGGGAGAGACCAGTCTGGTGCTTGGACTATAGGGGCTGATGTGAGGGCTTCCTTGATGGTCACGAAAGCCTTCAAACACTCCTTATCGAATACAAACTCAGCTTCCTTGCACAACAGCCGTGTAAGAGGGCGTGCAATCTTGGAGAAATCCTTGATGAAACGCCTATAAAACCCTGCGTGTCCCAAGAAGCTTCTGATCCCTTTAACATTAACCGGCGGCTCTAGACCCATCATAACCTCAACCTTAGCCTGATCAACTTCAATACCCTTCTCCGAAATCTTGAGACCGAGCACTATCCCTTCCTTGACCATGAAGTGGCATTTCTCCCAATTCAGCACCAGGTTTGTCTCTTCACAACGTTTAAGTACCCTGCAAAGATTCAACAAACACGCAGGAAAGGACGCACCATACACAGAGAAGTCATCCATAAACACCTCTACCATCTCCTCTATAAGATCGGAGAAGATCGACATCATACACCGCTGAAAGGTAGCCGGTGCATTACACAATCCAAACGGCATCCTTCGATATGCAAAGGTACCGTAGGGACATGTAAAAGTCGTTTTCTCCTGATCGTTTGGGTGAATAGGTATTTGAAAGAAACCGCTATACCCATCGAGAAAACAGTAGTAACGGTGATTTGCAAGTCTCTCAAGCATTTGATCAATAAAAGGCAAAGGGAAATGGTCTTTTCTAGTCGCAAGGTTAAGCTTTCTATAGTCAATACACATTCTATGACCAGTAATGGTCCTAGTAGGGATAAGAACATCCTTTTCATTCCTTATGACCGTGATCCCTCCCTTCTTAGGCACCACGTGTACAGGGGAAACCCACATGCTGTCACTTATGGGATAGATCACGTCAGTCTCTAAAAGCTTAAGGATTTCCTTCTTAACAACCTCTTTCAAGTTAGGATTCAAACGCCTTTGATGTTCTACAGAAGTGGCGTTCTCATTATCCAAGTGAATCCTATGAGTGCAAAGCATTGGTGAAAGGCCTTTGATGTCACTTAAAGAGTACCTAATGGCCTTCCTATACTTTCTCAGCTCAGTTAAGAGCGAGTGCAACTCATCATCACTAAGGTTTTCATTTACTATCATGGGATAGGTGTCATTAGGTCCTAAGAAAGCATACTTTAGCCCTTTTGGGAGCTCTTTAAGGTCCACCTTTGGGGCTAACAGCTCACTCCAGTCATCCTCGTGGCTGTTGTTGTTGTTCTCCTCCTTGGAACTCTCCCTTGAACTCGAGGCATGGCCCTTCAGACTGCTTTCCTCCATTGCTATCCCTTCTGTGATCGAGTCCCCCGGTCGATTCTCCTCTCGATGTTGTCTAGATCGAGCCATTTCACTCGATTCACTTACTCGATTTGATATGGATCGAGTAAGGGATCGAGACGCTGAGTTGATCTCTTTATTGGACTCCAAAATGATCAGGAGGCCTTTCTCGATCGTCGACTCGATTGTTTCTCGTGATTGAGCATCATTCTCGATCTGTTGGTCGATTGTTGCACCGGATCTAGTTGAGTTCTCGATTGACTTGTCGATTTGACTCCTGGATCGAGTGATAGCATCGATCTCGGAGTCGATCTCTAGGCAGCAACCTTCTTCATTCTTGATGATCCTCCTCGAATCCAGCAGGTTCACGTACTCTTGGGTTCTCTGGTCCACATAGCCAAACTCCCCTGGCTCCTTAGTGAGTGCTAGCTTCAAATGGTCTTCTAGAGCTAGCTCTTCCAACAACTCATCCGCTAGAGCATCCATCTTTTCAATATAGAAAGCTTGTCCTTCAATGGTTGGCTTCTTTAGAACCTTGTTGATGTCAAAGTCTAGCCTGATCTCTTTGCCCAAATGCAAGGCAATCTTCCCATTCTTCACATCTATTATAGCTCCGGCGGTTGCAAGGAATGGTCTCCCTAAGATGAGTGGGTCTTTCGGCTCCTCGTCCATCTCCAACACTACAAAGTCTGTAGGTACGTTCACACCACTGATTCGCACCGGTAAGTCTTCAAGCAACCCAACTGGTAATCTCACGCTCCTATCAGCCAGCACCAATGAGATCCGACATTCTTTAAACCGAGTAAAACCAAGCTTCTTAGCCACGGAGTGAGGCATCAAGTTTATGCTAGCTTCGAGATCACACAAGCAACTCTTGAACTCTAGAGGACCCAAAGCACAAGGTATAGTGAAGCTCCCAGGATCTCCCAGTTTCTTAGGCACTATCTCCTTATGAATAACCGCACTACACTCTTCGCTTAGAACAAGTACCTCTTTGCTTTCTTTGTTCTTCTTCACAAGGGTGTCCTTGAAAAACTTGGCGCACTTGGGCATCATAGCGAGACAGTCTACAAGAGGCAGCTTTATCTCCACGTCTCTTAAGTGCTTCTCAAACAGGATCCGGTGCTTCTCTATTAACTGCTTTTTGAAACGACCCGGAAATGGCAACTTTGGTACGTAAGGTGGGGGCACGTAGTCATTCTTCTCCTTGGTGGTTTTATCAGCTTTCTTCTCAACGAATGCCTTGTCACCTCTTCTCGGTCCTTGAATCCACACATTGTCAAAGTTGATCTCCTCATTATCAGCCGAAAGTTTACCCTCCCCCTCTTGAATTACAACGTCCTCGTTGTTCTTTGTAGAGACCGGAGGTTCAAGCTCTTTGCCACTTCTAAATGTAATAGCATTGGCATACTCCTTGGGGTTTTGCTCACACTTTCCTGGAAGACTGTTCTGACCACTCGTGCTTGCTTTACCCTTCTCCAGCTGCTTGATCTTGTTGTTAAGGTTGGTGATTTGAGTGGAGAAGTCGGTTAGAGATGAATCAAGCCGAGTGTTCCATTTCAGCGAACTTCTGGTTGGTAGAAGCTTGCCCTTGTATTAGCTGTTGAAACATTGCTTGAACCGGATCAACTTGTTGTTGCATCGGTTGTTGTTGCTGAGGTGCAAAGCCCGGAGGGTAGTTAGGAGTATAACCCTTGTTTTGTTGTTGTTGCCCTTGGAAGTTGCCTTGCCCTTGAAAGTTGCCTTGCCCTTGACCTTGGAAACCACTACTCGGTTGAAAACCTTTGTTGTAAGGGATGAAAGGTTTAGCTTGTTGAGCAGGGTACACTTGATCTTTAGGGTTGGCTACGTTGGTGCTCCGGTAAGAGAGGTTGTTGTTCTGGTAGCCTTGGTTGTAGCCTTGAGACTTGTAGTTGTTCTGTCCAGCCAACCAATTTGCTTCTTCTTGGCTTAGCTCCAACTCCTCTTGGTTTTCATCAGCTTCACCAACAAAGTGAACATGCTTCTGATTAGCTAAGACCAACTTGTCAATCTTCTCATGCAACGATTTGAGCTCTTTCTTGTGAGACTCTAACTCTGATCCTCTTGGTGCTCGGTCATAATACTCGGCATAGTTTCCATCACTCAACGCCAGGTTTTCTATCAGCTCTATACCCTCTTCAACCTCTTGACCGAGGAAGTTCCCTTTGCTAGCTGTATCAAGCAACAACCGGATCTTTGGTGAAGCTCCACGGTATATGGTACTGAGTAGAGTCTCCTCACTGAACCCGTGATGAGGGCATTGGATCGTGTAATCTTTGAAACGCTCCATAGCCTCATTGAATGTCTCGTTGTTCCTTTGAGTAAAACCGCTGATTTTGCTTCTCAACCGAGCAGTCCTGGTGCTTGAGAAGAACTTTGAGAGGAAAGCCCTCTTACATTCAGCCCATGATGTGATGGTGCCTTGTGGGAGGGTCTTCTCCCAATGTCTAGCTTTGTCTCCGAGTGAAAAGGGGAAGAGACGCAGCTTGAAAGCATCTTCTGATATACCGTTGATCTTTATCATTCCACATACTTGCTCGAAATTTTCCAAGTGCTCCAAGGGGTCTTCCTTTGCTAAGCCGTGGAACTTGTTGTTTTGCACCATGGAGATGAAACCCGGCTTGATCTCGAAGTTATTGTTTTGTACTGGAGGAGGAGTGATCCCAAACCTATTGTGGTGGGTATTGGGAGCATCTCCGGCTCCTATGATCCTCGGAGGTCTAGCCGCGTGTTGGGGGTTTCCATTGCCCCGTCCTGCTGGAGGAGGTCCTTCTGGATGCTCGTGTTCAGAAATGTCTTCAAAGTTAACCAGACCGTGTTGAACAATCTCCTCAAAGGCTCTTGTTTGATCTCTGACTCTCCTTTGCCGTGAGTGACCAAGCTGATGAATGTTGTCTAAGGGTTGTAGTAGATTGTTGTCTCCCCTTGAACGAAGATTCATGTACCTGAAAACACACGGTTTAGAGTAGTATGATTAGTAACTTGAAAAAGGTAAAGACTTAGTCTTTGCTAAGACCCAAATCTCTATGTTCTCTAAGCAACCTAGAATGGCAACGGCGCCATTTGATAAACTGTTTTCTTATGCTCTAATGCAGCAGAGAGGCTATCAAAACTCTAGTGCATGCAATGTTGTAGTAAAGCAAGCAGGAGAGTGTCAATCCCCTTCTAGATGATAGAGAATCCACAGAGAATGCAAGGTCTAAGACAAATCTAAGCAAGTAAGACAATTTATGGGAAATATTCTAAAAACTAAATGCAGCAACTTAAACAGAGTAGAACCTATTTTAAAAATACTAGAAAGGAAGCAGTTACCATGAGAAACAAACGGACAAATTAAAGGGAAAAGCTTCGAATTGTTAAAATTTGACTAGTGGATCGACCACAAGATCGACCACTAGATCGAGCAGAAACGATCGATCTCGTCTAAAACCGTAAGGACAATGAATCTAAAGACCAGGATGCTGTCAGGTAACTAGCAAAAGATGAAATGAGACGTAAATATGCTAAGAGAAAGGGTTTTAGGATTGAGATTCATATAAAGGGTTTCAAGGATCGATCTTGGGTTTGAAACTTTAGATCGACTCACTTGGTGAGGATCTCTAAGCCTCGAAAACAAAACAAGATCTATCCGTGGCTTTCGGTATAGATCACTCTTTCATCCTCTCCTCCAAACCCATGGATTTTGGTGGAAAAAGAGGTTGAAAGGCAAGGAAAACAGATTTTGAGTAATGGCTTAACTAGTCCCCCAAACTTCCATGGCTTTTGGGAAGGGGTAACTAGTCTCTAAGGTGTGATCTTCCGAGGCCCCTGGATCCTGTAAAGGTAAGGGACCTCTCAGATCATGAAGCTCTTGGCGTGAGAGTCTTCAAGCATTAAGCTTTCAACACCTTAGAAGAGATAGCCTTAAAAACGTTTAGAAAACAAACCAAGATCGAACCTTTTCTACCCTTCAATCCTCTCAACCCCGAACCCAAAGTAAACTACTCACTACTCATAAAGTAAATCAAGCAAAGCAGAAGAAATGAAACGATAAACATGAAAGAAAGACTAGATCAAACGATAAGGATTCGAATACAAAATCTTCAAAAGAAAACTGGTTCAACCATGGTGTTCTTGCGAAAACGAGAGAGAAAACATGAAAGAAAAGATAAGAAATCTAAAAGTCCCCCCAAAAGCATCTCGCCACCTTGCCTAAAATGTCCAAACAATCCAATGGTCCCCCCTTCGCTAACAGCCAAAAACGGTTGAAAGGACAGAGATCGACCATTGGATCGAGTTGTTCTCTCGATCATATCCGGACATTGTGTCTTCGGCTCGATCCGGGTCTCGATCTTCATCGGTGAATCGAGTGTTGCATCCGATCTCGGTATCGATCTTCGGGTGGATCAAGTGGTGTACTTGATCTGGCTCTCGCTCTGCATGGCGTCATTTACGTCCGTACCGATTGATCGATTGCTTCACTCGATCTCCGTCTCGATCATTATCCTTGGATCGCATAGTTGGCTCGATCTTCTGGTCGATCAACTCCTAGATCGACCGGCCATGCTCGATCTACTCCTCGATCACTGGTCCTTAGCACGTTCCCGAGCTCCCATGAACTGCTACATCGGCCTCCACACCTCCACGAACCTCCATGACTCCAAAGCAACCAGAAAAAACCTGGAATGGATGCAAAATGCCGAGAAAATGCACATGCTGATGCAAGAATGCTCTAGGACCCTAAGTGATGCAATCTAACCTAAAACATGATACAAATGCATGAAAAACTATTTAATGAGTATGCAAAATGTATGCAAAATGCAATGACATCAGCATGGCGTTATTCACGTCCATATTCCAGATCAATCTCCTCTCTTGATCTTGGTCTCGATCCTTCCACTTGAATCGACTTGGGTCACTCGATCTTCTGGTCGATCTCATCTAGATCGACCTGCCTTGCTCGATCTGCTACTCGATCTCGGGTCCTTTGCATGCATGGTTGAGCTCTCCAAGTGTCCACAAGCTTAGTTTTGATCCTCCTCACGTCCACATAACCTCCACACAACCTGATAATGTTGCAAAAGTGCAAGAAATATGCAAAATGCGAATGCAAAGAGAGCTAGATCCTAAAATGTAACAAATAGAACAAACTAGCCTATAATGCAAGATAAATGTATGAAAAACTATCCTAAATGCATGCAAAATATATGGTAATATCAACTCCCCCAAACTTGCCTTTTGCTTGCCCTCAAGCAAACAAAATTCAAGAAAGAAAGAGAGGTTTGAAGGTGGAAGCTCAAAACGAAAGATGTCAATGGAAAACCGATTCAACGCCCAAGTTATAAGTTCTAAGATGCAAAGAGCTTGTTCTACTTCAAAAACTTTAGTCATACCCATAAAAGCAAACAATGAACTCTAGCTTAGCCTACACAAGCATTCAAATCAACCAACTCCTTAACATTCATTAAGCTATAACCAATGGATCACGTTTGTGCTCATCAAGCGAAAGCATTTGGTCAAAGGGATATGGTCATAAGATGAAAATGATCTAATTTTAAAGAGGGGTTATTTAAAAAAAAATTTGGGTATCACTCAATGAAAGAATCCTATCTTTGGCAAAATGCTAAAGGTAAAGGCACATTTATGCGTGCAAGTTAAAACTCTCTTCTACCCTTTTTACCCAAGATGATCCTAAAAACCTATAAAACCCCAAGTGTAACCCCTAAATCTACCCTTTCCTAAAGCGCTTGATCATCTTCATTCCTTACAATGGGGAAAACTCATTTTTGCTTTGCCGTGTGGTTGACTTCTTCTTTTTGAACTTTGCTCTTCCTTGTTGTATGTTTGGCGTCGCTTTCTTCACCTTTGTTGGATAGCGCGGTCTGATTTTTTTCTTCTTTTTGAATGACCTTTGTAAGCCTCGTTTCTGCGGGCGCCTTTCTAATAAACCACTAAGAGCATTCTTTTTATATTTTACTTAACCACAAATTACTTGTTCCCACAAATTACTTGTTCCCCCTTTGGAGAAATCCTTTATGAATCTCCTGTAGAAGCCGGCGTGACCCAAGAAACTCTGTATACCCTTCACATTAATCGGCGGCTCAAGACTCATCACGACCTCAACCTTAGCTTTATCAACCTCTATCCCTTTCTCAGATATCTTGTGACCGAGCACAATCCCTTCCTTCACCATGAAGTGACACTTCTCCCAGTTCAGCACCAAGTTTGTCTCCTCACATTGCTTAAGTACCTTGCAAAGATTCAACAAACAAGCAGAAAAGGATGCACCAAATACAGAGAAGTCATCCATAAACACTTCTACCATCTCCTCTATAAGATCAGAGAAGATCGACATCATGCACCGCTGGAATGTTGCTGGTGCATTACACAACCCAAATGGCATCCTTCGATAAGCGAAGTTGCCATAAGGGCATGTAAATGTCGTCTTCTCTTGATCATTAGGGTGGATTGGTATTTGAAAGAAACCACTAAAACAATCAAGAAAGCAATAGTATGGATGATTACAAGTCTCTCAAGCATCTGATCAATAAAAGGAAGAGGAAAATGATCATTTCTAGTAGCTGAATTAAGCTTCCTATAATCTATACACATTTGGTGACCAGTTATGGTTCTAGTAGGAATCAATTCATCCTTCTCATTCTTAATGACTGTGATTCCCCCCTTCTTAGGCACCACATGGACAGGAGAAACCCACGTGCTGTCAGTGATGGGGTATATCACATCAGCCTCTAACAGTTTTAAAATCTCTTTCTTAACTATTTCTTTCAAATTCGGGTTTAACCGTCTTTGATGTTCAATAGAAGAAGAGTTTTCATTATCTAAGTGAATCCTGTGAGTGCAAAGCATTGGTGGAAGGCCCTTGATGTCACTTAGAGAGTACTCAATGGCCTTCCTATACTTTCTCAGCTCATTTAGGAGCGAGTGCAACTAATCATCACTCAAGTTAACATTCACAATCACAGGATAAGTCTTGTTAAGCCCTAAGAAAGCATACCTTAGCCCTTTTGGAAGCTCCTTAAGGTCCATCTTTGGGGCTAGCAGCTCGCTCCAGTCCTCCTCGTGGCTTGCGTTGTCATTGCTGTCCTCACTGCCCTCTTTAGACCCCGAGTCATGTCCCAAAAGACTGCTTTCTTGAACCGTTGTCTCCTCTGAGATCGAGTCATCCAGTCGATCTTCCATTCGTTCTGGTCCGGATCGATTGCACTAAGGTCGATCACTTGCTCGATTTGATTGGGATCGAGTAGTAGATCGAGTGATTGAGTCGTTCTCTGAACTGATCGATTGGCCTCTCTCAATCTTCTCATCGTTCTCATTCCCTGATCGAACCAGCTTCCTTGATCTTCTTGTCGATTGCTGTCTTGGATCGACTGATCTTCTCGATTTCCTGATCGATCTCTAGGCACCCGTCTTCATCTCCTTTGACAACTCTTCTAGAATCAAGGAGATTAACATACTCTTGGGTCTTCTCACTTAAGAAACCATACTCCCCTCTCTCCTTAGTCAAAGCTAGCTTCAAGTGATCCTCTTGTGCCAACTCTTCTAGCAATTCATCAGCCAAAGCATCCAACGTTTTTTGTAGAATGCTTGTTCTTCAATGGTTGGCTTCTTCAGGACCTCATTGATATCAAAATCCAGCTTGATGTCTTTGCCAAGGTGCAGGGCGACCTTCCCATTCTTTACATCAATGATTGCCCCGGCGGTTGCAAGGAATGGTCTTCCAAGTATAAGCGGATCCTTAGGCTCTTCATCCATCTCAAGCACCACAAATTCGGTTGGTACATTGACATCGCTTATTCTCACTGGAAGATCTTCTAGCATACCCACTGGAAGTCTTACGCTTCTGTCAGCTAGCACAAGGGAGATCCTACACTCTTTGAACTGTGGGAAACCTAGCTTCTTTGCTATAGAGTGGGGCATGCGATTGATACTTGCTCCCAAATCACATAAACAGCTCTTAAACTTCATGGACCCAAAGCACATGGAATGGTGAATGATCCTGGATCTCCTAGCTTCTTAGGGACAATCTCCTTGTGAATAATAGCACTACACTCTTCACTAAGCACCAAAAATTCTTTACTCTCCTTGTTCTTCTTTGTAAGGGTGTCCTTGAAGAACTTAGCACACTTCAGCATCATAGCTAGACAATCCACAAGGGGAAGCTTGATCTCAACATCCTTAAAATGCTTCTCAAATAAGAGTCTGTGCTTCTCTATCAGCTGTTTCTTGAAGCGGCCAGGAAAAGGAAGCTTCGGCTTGTATGGTGGAGGAACAAACGCATCTTTCTCTTTGCTCACCTCCTCTACCTTCTTCTCTACAACCGCTTCTTTACCCTTTCTTGGTCTTTCAATCCACACATTATCAAAGGTGATTTCTTCATCAGCTGAAAGCTTACCCTCCCCCTCTTGAACTACAATGTCCTCATTATCTTTAGGTGCAACTCTCGGCGGAAGCTCTTTACCACTCCTCAAGGTGATAGCGTTTGCATACTCCTTCGGATTTTGTTCACACTTGCCCGGTAAGCTGCTTTGGCCGCTTGTACTAGCTTTCCCTTTCTTTAACTGCTTGATCTTGTTGTTTAGATTAGTGATCTGTGTAGAGACGTCAGTAAGAGAGGAATCTAGCCGGTTGTTCATCTCAGCAAACTTCTGATTAGTTGAAGCTTGACCTTGAAGCAACTGTTGGAACATTGCTTGTACCGGATCTTGAGGTTGGGGTTGCATTTGTTGTTGTTGAGGAACAAAGCCGGGAGGAAACATAGGAGTAAAGCTTTTGTTCCCTTGTTGTTGCTGCTGGAAATTGCCTTGCCTCGGACCTTGATACCCGTTGTTTTGTTGAAAACCCTTGTTGTAAGGTACAAAGGGCTTTACTTGCTGAGGGGGGTACACCTGATCCTTTGGATTCTCAACGTTTGTACTCCTGTATGAGAGATTGTTTTTGGCTTGGTATCCTTGAGAATATCCCTGAGGCTTGTTGTAGTTCTGACCAGCAATCCAGTTAGCTTCTTCTTGACTCAACTCTAGCTCCTCTAAGACATCTTCGGCTTCTCCCACAAAATGAACTTGCTTCTGATTTGCAAGAACGAGCTTATCTATCGTCTCATGGAGGGACTTAAGCTCTTTTTTGTGTGACTCAAGCTCGGAACCTCTAGGTGCTCGGTCGTAGTCCTCGTCGTAATTCCCGTCACTCAATGCTATGTTCTCTATGAGCTCCATACCTTCATCCACTTCTTGACCAAGAAAGTCACCCTTGCTTGCCGTATCAAGTAGCATTCGGATCTTGGGTAATGCTCCTTGGTATATAGTGCTCAAGAGAGTCTCTTCACTGAAGCCGTGGTGAGGACACTGGATAGTATAGTCCTTGAATCTCTCCATAGCTTCATTGAATGTCTCATTCTGCCATTGAGTGAAGCCACTAATCTCACTTCTCAACCGAGCTGTTCTGGTGCTTCAGAAAAAATTTAAGAGGAACGCCTTCTTACATTCAGCCCAAGAGGTAATGGTGCCTTGTGGAAGGGTCTTCTCCCAATGCCTAGCATTGTCTCCAAGAGAAAATGGGAAGAGCCATAGCTTGAAAGCACCTTCCAAAATCCCATTGATCTTAATCATCCCACACACTTGCTCAAAGTTGTCAAGGTGCTCCAAGTGGTCTTCCATAGCCAGCCCGTGGAATTTGCTATTCTGAACCATAGAGATGAATACAGTTGTTATTCTGGACTGGTGGAGGAGTGATCCCAAAGCGGTTATGCTGTGTATATGGATCATCTCCAGCACCAATGATCTGTGGTGGTCTAGCTACGTGGTTGGGGTTTCCATTACCCCTTCCTATACCACTGTGAGCTGGTGGAGGTCCCTCAGGATGTTCTTGTTCAGCCATTGTTGCAAAGTCTACTGAACCAGCTTGCACAATCTCTTCAAAGGCTTGAGCTTGCTCTCTTGCTCTTCTTTGTCGTGCGGGTCCGAGTTGGTGAATATTGTCCAGGGGTTTAAGTAAGTTGATGTCACCCCTGGAGCGTAAGTTCATGTACCTGAGATCCCAAACAAGAAGGTAGAGCAATAAGTAATCAAAATAAAAGGTAAAGGCTTACTCTTTGCCAAACACCAAATCCTAATGCTTCCTAACAATCCTAAGATGGCAACGGCGCCATTTGATTACAGGATTTTAGCAAGTCAAAATATCAAATCCCAAACCACAACAATGATGTAGTATAGCAGTAAGGGGTATCAATCCAACTTAAGAAGCAGGAAGAACACTAAGAATGCAAGTGTGAAGCAAATCTAAGCAGATCGGGAAAATGTTTGGTAAAATCGGCGAAAACTAAATACAATGACTGAGATGCAAAACAATTTTAAAATCCCTGGAAGAGGGTTAAATAACACTAGAAGAAAACAGAGACGCTAAAATGCAAATCTACTAAAAGCTAAAAATCGAGCACTGAATCGGGTAAAACAGATCGATCTAACAACTTAAGGAAAATGACTTCTAATGATCAAGAATGCAACTTTATGACAAGCGAATGATGAAAATAGTTTTTAAAATGATAAAAGAGGGTTTAGGGTCGAGGGTCATATTCAAGAGTGTCAAAGGTTTATGCTTTGGTTTGAAAACATATAGATCTACTCATTTATGAGCTTTCCCTAAGCCTTAAAAACAAAAGAAGAACCATCCATGGCATGTGGTATGATTCACTTCCTCAATCTCTTCTCCAAACCCATGGCGTTTGGTGGAAAAAGAGATCGAAGAGCAAGAAAAACAGATTTCAATCTATGGCCTACCTAAACTCCTCCACAACCATGGCGTTTGGGACAGGAAAGATTAGTCTCTAGGATCCGGTTTTCTAGGACATCTGAATCCGGTCAGGGTATGATAGCCTTGGAATCATAGAGATCTTTTCCAAGTCTCTCTAAGCCTTAAGACCCCAAGATCCTAGAAAGAAATAGATGAAGAACAAGAAAAACACAAAACTTAAACCTCTTAAACCCTTTGAATCACCTCAACCCCAAATCCCAAAAGGAACTACTCGCGCCTCATGATTGAAACCGAATGAAATGCAATAAACGAAGAACTAAGCATGATTAAGCGATTGATTAAATGAATAAGACATAATATTCAAAGATCCAAAAGTTCAAAATCAAAAGAAAAGCTTAAGGTTCAACAATTGCTTATCGCCTAAGATAAGAACGAAGAACAGAAAAAAGCAAAAGCAAAATGTAGATAATAGAAAGTGATGGCCGTCTTTTCCTAAAATGGCCGAACATCTCTCAATGGTCCCCTCTCTAGATGCCAAAATCAGCTGGACGGATAAGGCTCCTCAGGAATCGATCTCTGGATCGAGCAGCTCACTCGATCTTCTTGCTGGATCGCCTTCCTTTGCTCGATCTTCCAGTCGATCTGGTTGGATGGATCGAGCACCTTCCTTAATCTTCTTCTCGATCCTTGGATGATCAAGTCGTGGTATCGATCTGGCTCTCGTTCTGCATGGCGTCATTCACGTCCGTACTCCAGATCGATCTCCTCTCTTGATCTTGGTCTCGATCCTTCCACTTGAATCGACTTGGGTCACTCGATCTTCTGGTCGATCTCATCTAGATCGACCTGCCTTGCTCGATCCGCTACTCGATCTCGGGTCCTTTGCATGGGTGGTTGAGCTCTCCAAGTGTCCACAAGCTTAGTTTTGATCCTCCTCATGTCCACATAACCTCCACACAACCTGATAATGTTGCAAAAGTGCAAGAAATATGCAAAATGCGAATGCAAAGAGACCTAGGACCTAAAATGTAACAAATGGAACAAATGGAACAAACTAGCCTATAATGCCAGATGAATGTATGAAAAACTATCCTAAATGCATGCAAAATATATGGTAATATCAACTTCCCCAAACTTGCCTTTTGCTTGCCCTCAAGCAAACAAAATTCAAGAAAGAAAGAGAGGTTTGAAGGTGGAAGCTCAAAACGAAAGATGTCAATGGAAAAACCGATTCAACGCCCAAGTTATAAGTTCTAAGATGCAAAGAGCTTGTTCTACTTCAAAAACTTTAGCCATACCCATCAAAGCAAACAATGAACTCTAGCTTAGCCTACACAAGCATTCAAATCAACCAACTCCTTAACATTCATTAAGCTATAACCTATGGATCACGTTTGTGCTCATCAAGTGAAAGCATTTGGTCAAAGGGATATGGTCATGAGATGAAAATGATCTAATTTAAAAGAGAGGTTTTTTTAAAAACCTTTTGGGGATCACTCAATGAAAGAATCCTATCTTTGGCAAAATGCTAAAGGTAAAGGCACATTTATGCGTGCAAGTTAAAACTCCCTTCTACCCTTTTTACCCAAGATGATCCTAAAAACCTCTAAAACCCCAAGTGTAACCCCTAAATCTACCCTTTCCCAAAGCGCTTGATCATCTTCATTCCTTACAATGGGGGAAACTCCTTTTTGCTTTGCCGTGTAGTTGACTTCTTCTTTTTGAACTTTGCTCTTCCTTGTTGTATGTTTGGCGTCGCTTTCTTCACCTTTATAGGATGGCGCGGTCTGATTTGTTTCTTCTTTTTAAATGACCTTTGTAAGCCTCGTTTCTGCTGGCGCCTTTCTAATAAACCACTAAGAGCATTCTTTTATATTTTACTTAACCACAAATTACTTGTTCTCCCTTTGCTACTAATCCCATTCTTTTCCTTCTTTTGTAAAGATGTAAACATGAAGCACTTAAACCACTTAACAACCCTTTCCCCAAACTCTTAACCTAGTACCAAGCTCAAAATGCAAGCTGGTGTCTACAAGGGAGCTTTTCCTTACCAGCCCTATTCCTAACACTTTTTGCTAAGATAAGATAGAAAATAATGCAATAAAAGGCCTCACTACTCATGCAAAAGTGTTTAGGTCTGAAAGAAGGTTTGATTTAAGGCGTGGTTAACTGTCCCATTATAATGAGGATCAGCTACTTGGATTAACAAGAGTGGTAAGAAAGGAAGAAGATAATCCAAGTATGTATAAGGGTAATCCATGCAATCGCTTTCAATGCACAAACAAGATAATTCAATGTCAAGATTAAGGTTCTACTAAGATGGAGTTGGCATCAAATCAAAGCGAGTTTCAACATAAGAATAGAGTATCAAATGCTAGTAATCAAGGTATGGTGCAGCCTTAACTTCAAACTCACTAGATGCAATCAAACAACAAACAACCAAGGCATTGAAAACGGTTCAAACATTAATAACTTACCAAGTGTTTATCATTCACTCCCTATGCAAATGCAACAACCTAAATGATTTTTAAAAATTCTAGACTCAATCCTACAATATCTAAGAATGCATACAAAATATGCAAAATATATGGTAATATCACTTTGTTATAAGGGACAAAGGGTTAACCTTGTTGTGGAGGATACACCTGAACTTTAGGATTCTCCACGTTAGTGCTTCTGTAGGAAAGGTTGTTGTTTCCCTGATAACCTTGAACATAGCCTTGTTGCTTGTTGTAGTTGTTGCCTCCAACCCAATTGACCTCTTCTTGGCATTGCTCTAGCTCATCTAATACATCCGCGGCTTCTCCTACATAATGCACTTGTTTTTGATTCGCAAGCACTAGCTTATCAATCTTCTCATGGAGCGACTTCATCTCTTTCTTGTGAGCTTTTATATCAGCTCCTCTTAGTGCTCGGTCATAATCCTCAGAATAGTTCCCATCGCTTAAAGCCAGATTCTCTATGAGCTCCATTCCTTCTTCAACATTTTGCCCAAGAAAGTTTCCCTTACTTGCTGTATCTAGCAACATGCGAATCTTTGGGAGTGCTCCTCTATAGATTGTGCTCAAGAGAGTCTCTTCACTGAAGGCATGATGAGGGCAAGCTATAGTGTAGTCTTTGAACCGCTCCATAGCTTCATTAAAGACCTCATTATGCCGTTGTGTTCAGCCGATGATCTCACTTCTTAGCCTTGCTGTTCTTGTGCTTGAGAAAAACTTTGACAGAAAGGCTTTCTTGCAATCAGCCCATGAAGTGATGGTCCCCTGAGGTAATGTCTTCTCCCAATGTCTTGCTTTATCTCCAAGAGAAAAAGGGAATAACCGTAGCTTGAAGCTGTCTTCCGAGATGCTATTGATCTTTATCATCCCACAAACTTGCTCAAAGTTGTCAAGATGCTCCAAAGGGTCCTCCATTGCAAGACCATGAAACTTTTTGTTCTGCACCATGGAGATGAATCCTGGCTTGATCTCGAAGTTGTTGTTTTGCACTGGTGGAGGAGTGATTCCAAAGCGATTATGATGTGTGTTTGGAGCATCACCAGCACCAATGATTCTCGGCTGCCTCGTAGCGTGGTTGGGGTTTCCATTGCCCCTGGCACCAGCAGCACGGTGAGGTGGAACTTCTTCTTGGTCTTCCTCAGCCATAACCTAAAATTCAGCTAGACCAGGTTTCTCTATCTCCTCAAAGTTATGTTCTTGCTCTACTATCCTTCTATGCCTTGCACTTCCGAGATGGTGAATATTGTCCAGTGGTTGTAGAAGATTGTTGTCACCACTGGACCTCAAATTCATGTACCTGAGAAGACAAACAGTAAGGTAGAGCAATGAGTAACCAAAAGAAAAGTAAAAGGCTTAGTCTTTACTAAGCTCCAAATCCTAATGCTTCCTAATCAAACCCAAGATGGCAACGGTGCCATTTGATAAACAGATTGTTTTGAGGTTGTAAATCAAAGCCCAAACCATAGTTATGATGTAGTATAGTGGTAAGGGGTATCAATCCAGCTTGAGTTGTAGGAAGAACACAAGCAATGCAAGAGCAAAGCAAATCTAAGCAGAATCGGGTAAATGGATGGTAAAATCGATAAAAACTAAATGCCACGACCAGACGATTATAAAAAATATTTTAAAATCCCTGGAATAGTGTTAACAACTACTATAAGAAAACAGAGGATTAAAACTGAAAAACTACTAATTACTAAAAATCGAGAACTAAAGCGGGTAAATAGAGAACTTCTAGCAACTTAAGGTGATAAGCAATGAAACTAAAGCAAAATGTGAACTTTAAGACTTGGAAATGAAAACTTGAGGTTTTGAAATGCTAAAAGGAGGATATAAGGTTGAGGGTCATATTAAGAGGGGTCAAGGTTCAAGCTTGGGTTTGAAAAACACTAGATCTACTCATTTGATGAGCTTAACTCTAAGCCTTGAGAAACTTAAACTAGGATCATCCATGACATGTGGTATGACCCCTTTCTTTGACCCTTCCTCCAAACCTATGGCGTTTAGTGGAAAGATGGGTCAAAGAAAATTAAGCAAAGATCTCAAATGGTGGCTTAACTAACCCCCGATACAACCATGGCGTTTGGGAAAGGGAATTTAGCCTCTTGGATTTGGTTTTAGGGCATTTCTGAATCCTGTCAAGGTAAGGAGATCCCTAGGATTATAAAGATCTTTCCCAAGACTCTTTAAGCACTAAGAGCCAGAATCCAAGAAGAGAAGAGATTAAAAACAAGAAAAGACCCAAGCTTTAAATCCTTAAACCCCTTAAATCGCCTCAACCTTAAATCCAAAGAAATCTACTTACTACACATAGCTAAAACACATGAAAATGCAAGTAATGAAACGATAAACATGATTAACAAATATGGATTAAAATAAATGCTTAAGATTAACCAAGATTCAAAAGTTTAAAACAAGAAAAGCTTAAAACTTTGACAATGGCGGAAAATCGCGTAAGAGAAAGCAGAAAAAGATAAGGCAAAGTGTGTCTAATGAAAGTGATGTTCGCCCTTTGTCCAAAATAGCCAAACAGTCCAAATGGTCCCCTCACTACGCTCTAAGAATGAGCTGGCTGGATAAGGTCCCAGAGATCGACTTGGGTCTCTCGATTTCTGGCTCGATCTCCTCCTTGGATCGTCCTCCTTTGCTCGATCTTCTATTCGATCCTTGGGTGATCGGGTCGTGGTCTCGATCTGGCTCTCGTTCTGGATGGCTTAGTCCACGTCCGTACTCACGATCAATCTCTTCACTCGATCTCATCCTCGATCCCTTCCTTGGAACGATCTGGGCTTAGTCGATCTTCTGGTCGATCTCATCTAGATCGACCTGCCTATTTCTATCTTGCTCTCGATCTCGGGTCCTTTGCATGTATGGCTGAGTTCATTCACGTGTCCACAAGCTCCGTTCTGATCCTTAGCACGTCCACGCACCCTCCACAACTCCAGTGTGTCCCAAACAACCTGAATATGATGCAAAAATGCAGAAAACATGCAAATGCTAATGCAATGTGCACTTAGGACCTAGAATGAGACAAATGGTACAAACTAGCCTAATATGAGAGATGAATGCATGAAAACTAACCTTAAATGCATGCTAAATATGCAAAATATGGAAGTATTTCATAGTCTTCATTTTTATTACCATCACTTTGTGCAAGGTGTTCCACAAGCTCTAGTCCTTCATCCACATACTTTGCCAAGAAGTTTCCATTGCTTGCTGTGTCTAGGAGCACCTTTATCTTGGGAAAGACTCCTCTATATAGTGTACACAGCAAAGACTTATTGGAGAAGTCAAGGTGTGGGCATTGCAAGGTGTATCCTTTGAATCTTTTCCAAGCCTCTCCAAATGTCTCATTGCTACATTGGGAAAGCTGGAGGTCTCATTTCTAAACCTTGCAGTCCTTGAGTTGCTGAAGAACTTTACTAGGAAGTCCTTCTTACATTGATCCCAGCAAGTGATGCTCACTTTAGCCAGATTCTTCTCATATTGGTAGGCTTTGTCGCCTAAAGAGAATGGGAAAAGCCTTAGTTTGAACCCATCTTCACTAACTTCATTGATCTTGGTTAAGGAGCCTAGTCTATCAACCTGATCTGGACGATCAAGTTGATCCTCAAGTGGTAGTCCATGAAATTTGCTTCCTTGTACCATTGAGATAAGACTTCTCTTTATCTCAAAGTTGTTGTTGTGCACAGAAAGAGGCTGGATGCCATATCTGTTGTTATATGTGTTTGGGGCATCTCCTGCGCCAATCTGCCTTATAGGTCTTGGTAGATGTGCAGGACCTCTTGCTCCTTGAACACCTTGGACGCCTTGAGCTCCTCGAGGGCCTTGTTGGCCTTGTATACCTTGAGCGCCTTGCTCACCATGATGGCTTTGGTGTCTAACATCATCAACACCATGCTGATCCATGTTGACTCTATGGAACCTCTCAAGTCTTTCTCTTTTCTTTCTTGCTCTCAAACCTCTCTCAATTTGCTGAATGTTGTTAGCTAAATGTTGTCTTGATAGTCTATCAGATTCTGATTTCCTTTAAACCTCAAGTTCATGCACCTACAAGAGAGATAAAAAAAGATTATAAATCTGTAACCAAACAGAAAATAAGAGATTGATCTGAAACAATCTAAAAATCCTAATAATTAAATACTCCCAAATAGCAACATCACCAAATTGATGCAGGCTTTTATGCTATTCTACTTCAATTTCTCAAACCCACATTCATGTCATTGCAGCATTTGAGATATCAATCCAATCAGGAGTTATAAGATACCAAGAATACAGCAAATTGTCTAATTCATTCAAAATCAATAAGCAGTAATGATCAAACTCAAGCAATCAAACGAACAAGACTAAACGAAGGGCAATTTTGAAATATGCACTCAAATAGATAAAAACAGGACTCAAGATGGGGTTATTGATGTGGAGGGGCTTAGAATAGACTAATGATATTTAACAAATCATATAACAATGCCATTTCCTAGGCATAGAGTTCAATCAAAATAGATTAACCCAGTCCCTTGGTGGAAACCCCTTTGCTAACAATCTAACCTAGAACTAATTCCCATTAGTGATTAGATGTCTAATAAGCAAGCAAACCCAATTCTATTAAGCCAATATATATTTTAGACAACTAATCCCTTAGGTTAGAATAGATAAATTCTCTATGTGATAGATCAGCATTTCAAGAAGCACTTCACAGGCATATGAGAAAACTAGATACAAAGCAAGCTAGATCAAGGCTAACCTAGTGCTATGTACATCAAATAGAGAGGAAACAGTGTTATTAAGCACAAGACATCACTAATCTAATCCTAAAATCCCTCTAATATATCCCATCTGAAACCCTAAAAAGGATTACTCACTAGTCATAGCTAAAACCACAAATTCGAAAGAGAAAGAATGGCTAAGCGTGATTAGAAAGGAGATTAAACAAGAAAAGATTAAGAGGAATGCAGAAATTCACTATACAAAACCAAGATTCTTACAAAGTTTACTCAAAAGAGAAAGGTTTTAGCCTTCGAACAAGAAAAGATAGGATGCTTAATGATTTTAGGACTATACATATTTATAAGTGCTCTGAAAAGCTGTAATAAACCAACAGTAAACCGGATTTAAGCTGGTTCGGCTGACCCATATCAACATGGTCTGGTCGATACTCTGCTCAGTATTGGCTTCCTTCTGCTTATATCAGCTTGTCTTGCCGGGTACACTGGTCGATACTCCGGTCTTCAGGGGACGTATCAAGGTGTTTGTGCTCGATATTCAGGCCAATACAGTCGCCTATGTTAAGGCAGATCGGGTTCTCCTTGCATGATACACTGGTCGATATGGGTGTCCTGTCTCTGGTGTATTGGTTTAGGTCCCCGATATGCTGCCCGGTACAAGTCCTTACTTGTGTATCGGCTTCCCCTTTGGTCGATATGTTCCTCGGTATGCTCCACCCCCTTTGTATCGATGTAAGCAAGCCAATACACAGGCCAGTACACGCCGTATGTGACAGAGTTGTCCGATATCCAATCCCATATTAGTCCATCCCCCTTTGTTCTCCCTTTATCTCTACTCGTAGCTCACATCCATTGCTTCACATAGTCTCCAAACACTCCTTTTGTACATGTTTCAACTCCAAATTCAAAGAAAATGCAATGCAACACCTAAAACTACTCTAACTCCAAAATAAATGCAAATGGGACAAGAACAAGTAAGAAATGCATATTTAAAGACTAAAAACTAGTGATTAATGCATGCTAATATGGTATAAACAATGAGTATATCAGGTGGGTTATGTTTTATGATACGCCAGTCTCTTACTCTATGTTAATTAATGATCAGCAGCACAGCCTGATAATCATGAAACGCTGTCTACGCCAAAGGGATCCTTTGACACCATTTTTGTTCGTCCAGGGCACAGAAGGACTCTCGCATCAGCTAAATCAAGCTGAAAAAGGGGGATAGATAGAATGTATGGGGCTCTCGGAATCCAGGCCTTTCATTCATCACATGCTGTTTGTTGATGATAATTTGTTCATCTGTAAAGCCAATTGGTTTCAGTGTCAATCACTCAAGAATATTCTTTAATTTTATGGGGATGCAATAGGACAAATGGTGAACCTCAATAAGTCTTCCTTAACCTTTGGGGTCAAAATGAAGGACATATTTTGATTGGTAACACAGTAAAATCGTGGAATGGCAAGAAAAAATTAGTTGCAGAATACATTGTTATGATATGATTGGACAAGTTTGCAGATTGGCAGAATATAAATATTTAAAAGTAAATTTTATTTATAACATATTTTATACATTATTTGATATCATAAAAATTAATATACTAATTATTATAAGAAAATGCAATAACTTTTATTTAATTTAAAATATATTTATTTTTATTGTGATTTTTCTATAAATATAAAATACATAAAAATTATAAAATATTGTAAATTTCAAACTATAGATTTAATCTGGTCATTATAAATTTATATATAGTATACATATATTTATGTGTATTTATTTCAATAATAAGATATAATTAGTTATATAATTGAACGATATAAAATATTGATTCTGCAAATAATCTATCTGTATCACACTTTTTCACTTAATTAAGTTTTCTCTGTATTTTTGTAAGTATTTAAGCAATTCTGCAAAGCTTGAGTTTTTCTATTTTTCCACAAATTTTTTTGATTGGCAAAATTTTTGCGGAATTGTGTTTTTTCGCCATTCCACCATTCCACAAGGTTTACCAATCAGAGCCGAAGCTTCAAATCAAGGAAGTTTTTCAGACTTTCAATGAAGGAGGAGCAAGAACTTATTTGGGTTTTTCGGAGTGTCTTAGTGGTTCAAAGGTTGTGTTGCTTTCCTATTTAAGGAAAAATATCAAAAGCAGATATTCCAGTTGGTTCTCAAGATGCCTCACCCTTAGTGGTAAACAAGTTCTCTTCAAATCAGTTATTACTGCTATGCTAGTTCTTGCCATGTCTTGTTTCATATAGCCGAAAACCATTCGTACAAACATCTCGAGTACGATGGCGTCTTTTTGGTGGAATGCAGTGAAACATAAGCAGAAAATTTATTGGAAGAGCTGGGACAAAATGTGTCTCCCCAAATGTAAAGGTGGTATGTGTTTTGAAGATCTTGAATGTTTTAACGAAGCTCTTTTAGCTAAGCAACTGTGGCGGATCTTGTAAGAGCTAGAGAGTCTTCTGGCAAGTTTTCTGAAAAGCAAGTATTCTGAAAATGATGATGTGTTGACCGCAGGCTTGGGTTCGAGATCTTATTATGCATGGAAAAGAATTTTTTGGGAGGTAGTCACTCAGTAAGGGGCTCAAACAGGCAATGGACAATGTAAAATCAATTAGCGTTTAGACTGATGAGTGGGGAAAGGCTCCTTGTAGAAGGAATGCGATCTTTGATGTTGAGTTGATGGTCTCGAATATAATAAAGGAAGATACAAGAAGATCATCTTGCAACACGAACTGGTGATGTCCGTCAATGATTTTTTTTGCTTTGGAGGCATAAAGCCAATGAAGAGTATGGCTGAATCCGGGTTGTTGATAGATTGCATAATTACATCATTTTAAGCTTCATTTAGTACAGTTTTTCATAGCATATCATCCATTTTATAGCTCAAAGTGCTACATTTGCATTCATAGTAGACTTAGGGGGTGTATTCAAAGTAGAATTTAGAGTGATTTATAATAAAATCAGTGTTATTGAACTAATGATTTAAAAATGTTGTTTAAAATTCAGTGTTATTGAACTAATGATATAAAAATGTGATTTCAAATTCACTGTTATTGGAAATAATTTAAGTGATGGGTTATATAAGAAACTTGGAGTGACTTTAAGATGTTTTGGTGGAGTTTCCTAGTTAAAAATATAAGAATCCAAATCTCATGATTTTAGTTGGAGTTTGAAAGAATTTTGATATCAAATCATAACAATTTCCATAATTCAACCTAATCATTTAAAAACTCATAAAAACTCAAATCCTTCCAAATCATTTCAAATGTTAAGTTGAATACACCCCCCTTAGAGTGCATTGGTATTAGGGATGCATATTCTCTTGCATTTGGAGTGTATTTCAGGTTCTTATGAGGCTAAGGAGGACACTTGGAGAGTTGAGGATTGATACAAGAGTTTTTACACTCTTGTGACTCAATTCGTCAAGTCTGAAATCATGTCATTACAGCACAAGAGATTATCAATCTTTCATGAGGATAGTTTATAGAAGATGCAAAAGATTGTTTAGGTAAACCTAAAATGAAGCTTTAGAAAGCAAACACTCATGAAATAAAGTGCAAATGATCAAACAAACAAGTGAACTAAAGAGCAGTACTATGCAAGTGATTTAAACTACAAAAAAGCAAGGACAGAACAGCAAAACAGAGCAAGAGCAAACTTAAACAAGGAAATGCGAAATGGTCTTAAGATAGGGGATAAGCAGTAAAATGATTTCAATGATGATTAATGATGCTTCAAACAACAATGACAAGCTAATTCTTATGCAAAGAACATCATTACCAAACTAATCCAATCCCTAGGCAATAATCCTCACTAATCACAAATCCTAACCCACTTTCAATGGTGTAGCGAACATTAAGATTCAGTTTTACAAAGCAAAATAAGCAACTTCAACATCTAATCCCTTAGGCTAAGAATGCAAATCACTTAATCAGCTCACTCAGGCATTTCATCAAACACTTGCGATGCAGAGAATTCCTATGATCTAGAATACCGTTCCCAAGGCCAAACTAGCATTAAGAACACTAATGAAGCAAGGAAATGCAAGAATTAACACTAAGACATCACAAATCAACCATCTAATCACCATAATCACCCCATCTCAAAACCCTTCTAAGGAAATACTTACTAATTATAATTGAAACCATAAGAACAAGATTAAGCATGATTAGAGAAGGATAAACAATCAAAGACATATGCAAATACTTTATTAAAATGATCAAAAATCAACAAGATTCTTAAAGAGATTACAAAAGGAAGAGTTTTCTGTTTTCAACTGATACGACTTGGATAACCCAAAATAAATTTAGGTTTGAGTATTTATAGGGAAGGATAAAAAATAGCCAGGTCAACAAAATAGTCAACTCTCGGGCGAGTCTATACCGAGCAGAACATCAGTTGTTCTCGTCGGTACGACACCTCGGTGCGGACTGAAGCATGTTATGGAAGTTCTGGCTCGGTGAAGATCTTCGGGTGGCACGCGATGCAGAATGTACCAAGCAGGACGCGGGTGGTTCTCCTCGGTGCAGTTAAATGATATGCCCTGAAGCTTCCCATCCCGATCAGCTTCCCATCCCAATCAGACTCATCAACGTACAGAGGTGCCTTGGTTGGTATGGGTCCACCGAGGAGGGTCACTGGTGTACGACTGCCTCTTCGTCGGTATGATCGCCTCCGACGAAACACATTGGTGTATGGCTCATTGTTCGGTAGTATGGGGTGGATCGCACTGAGGAGAGCCATTGTTGTTCTCGGCGGTATGGTTGGTGGGTATGGACCCCTTTGATCCTTTTTGTCTCTTCTTGCTTTAACCTCCCATCTCCTTTGATCTGACATTCTCCTAATGTCCCTTAAGCTCTCCAAAGACCTGCAAATAAAAGTAAAATGTAAGAATGCATGCAAATCCTATCCTAGATGCAAGCTAGACTAATTGAGATGAATGGGAGACACTTTGGACAATCTAGATGATGAAATATGAAAGTTACACTAAATGAAGTCTAATTTGATGTAATAATGCAAGCTATCAACTCCCCCACACTTGCCTTTTTCTTGTCCTCAAGCAAATGTGAAAGAGAGGTTTGAAAATGGACTTCACAACCTAAGATGTCAAATAAATAAGACCAAGTTACTAGCTCTAAGATACAACATGATTTCCACATTACTCTAAAAGACTAGCCACATTCATCAAAAGGAATAGAAAGCACTCAAGTCTAATCTCCACAAACAATCAAATCAAACAATCCTTTTAACATTCAATTATTGGTAACCAAATGAATCATGCATATGCAAATCAAGTTCTTTCATTTGGCTAAGGATATGGCTATGAGATGAAAATGATCCCATTAAATTCGAAGTGGTTTAAGTAAATGTAAGGATCTCTCAAGAATAGTATGAGCTTTGACAAAATGTTAAGGGTTATGAACAACTTATGCATACAAAGGCAAACTTCCATCTACCCATAACCCAAAGATGATCCTGAACTCTTATCTTTTAACCAAAAAACAAGTTCTATTCTACCCTTTTGGGTCACCATTCTTCTTCTTCCACTGAATCTTCTTTAAGAGTGCATTTTCCTTCTGTGAATCTTCTTGGTTGGTTGGCGCATTTACTTGCTTGAGCTTTCTTTGATCATTGCTTGTGCCTTTCATGTTTTGAATGCTCTTTTGAACTTGCTTGGCACACTTATTTTCTTGTATTACTGCTCTTCTTTGCTCTTTGTTGCTTAAGCCAAATCCACCATGGTACTTTTTGCTATGCACTCCTCATCTTTGCTCCTTTATGATATTTCTTTTGTCTTGAAAACCGAAAAATCGAAAACTCACCATGAACCCAAAACATCCTATCCTAGTCTAGCTCAAGGAGGAAGAGCCAGTTCTACATGGAAGAGTCCCTTTGTAGTTCAATACACAACACGTTTTGCTAAGCTCATCCATAGAAAAAGGCCTCACAATCACTATTAATGATTCTTTGCCTAGAAAGAGGGTAAAGGCTAAGGGAAAGGAAATCTATTTAGACTAACAAGAGTGGTGAAAAGGATAATATAGCCCAAATATGTATATTGTACCCATAAAAACACTTTTCAATGCATATGACATGATAATTAAAATGACACGATTAAGGTTCAGATAAGCTAAGGATTGAGATCAGATCATGCAAGCTTTTACTAGAAAAGAGTGACATGCTAAGAATCCCAAATGTGGTTCAACCTTTAGCTCAAGCTAGACCATATGCATCAAACAACTTGCAACCAAGAAAGTGAACACAAATTCGAAATTTAACATCTCAATGGCTAAAGACCATCACTCGTAATGCAAATGTATGCAAATTAAATGAGATGCATCTAGACTCAATCATATTTATGCAAATGCAATCCTATATGACTTCAGAAAATTTCGAAACTTTTATGATTTTCTATGCCTTAGATGCATGATTCTAATGAAAGTGCATAAGCTAAATGATGCATGAGATGCAAGGAACATTTTAGCCTCAAGAACTCTCCCCCATACTTAGATTACATAGTCCCTTGTGTAATAGAAATGCAAAGGAGAGACCCATCAACCAACAAAACGAAAAAACAAGAAACTAAAAATCATAAAATGGTATGTACAATGGTAAAGTGTTGTATCTTGGAGGCTTAGGTTTTAAGGAGGATCGTTGAGAGGGAGTGTTGTACTACTCTTTTTTGATCCTTCTGTGATGTGGAGCACCTTGAATAAGGAAAAAGGTTGAGATCTCCCCTGGTTTTTGACCTTGTATACCAGTCCATCATCTGTTGATCTCATCAGCTTCAAGCTTAACTCCATTGAGTGAAAGTTCAGCTTAAGATCACCATCTTTGACCTTCCTTGGGATCTCCTTGACTTGTTCCTCCATTGGTGTGGGCTGATGGTCCATAAATAGATTAGATATGCACTTCCCATCAAATCTCTCTCCATCATATTCATTAGGGAGAAGTAAGTCATCAACCTTCAAGCTTTCCCTTTTGAAATTAAGTGAGAAGGCATGCTCTTCATTTCTGTACACTTGCTCTATTCCCTTAGCATCAAACTTGAGGACCTTGTCCTTTCCCAACCTTAGCTCAATAAGACCCTTCTGAACATCTATCAATGCTCCAGCTGAGGCCAAGAAAGGTCTTCCCAAAATGATGGAGTCTTTTACAGCATTGTTAATGTCAGGTACCACAAAATCTGTTGGTAGCTTTGCTCCTTCAATCATGATGGGAGGATCATCAAACAAACCATCAGGACTCCGTCTTGTCTTATCAACTAAGACAAGAGATATTCCACTCTCCTTGAAGTTCTTAAAGCCTAGACTCTTAGAAATTAAGAGAGGCATCAAGTTTATACTGGCGCCAAGATCACACAAGCAGCTTCCAAACAAGGATCCTCTAACTGCACAAGGTAGTGTGAAGCATCCAAGATCTCCCAGCTTTTTGGTAGTGACAATCTCTTCAGTGTTTACTGTCGTAGCTAATGGTGGCTGTTCCTTATCTTTACTAGCTCCCTTCTCTTGTGAACGAATCACCATCCCTTGCAGCTCTTTAGTCCTCTTCAGCACTGCATCTTTGAGAAATTTCTGATAAGGAGGGACTAGCATAAATGCATCAAGTAGAGACATAGTGGTCTCTATCTTCTCAATCTGCTCATCAAACAAAGCTTAAAACTTCTCAACCAACTGCTTCTAAAACCTTCCTGGAAATAGTAAAGGAGGCTTGTAAGGTGGTGGAGAGATCTAAGGAGCTGGTTTCTCTTCAATGATCAATTCCTGCTTCAAATTTTGCTTCTCCCCCACACTTAGGATTGCAATGTCGTCATTGCTAACAGGTAGTTGGACAGAATAAGGAGAAATATAATCCTCACCATAGAGAATCTACTCTAACTCAGCAATAGCTGCATCATTATCTGCGTGACTTGGGACTGCAACACAAGAGAGGGCATTGCAGAATTCCTGTTGTGGGAGAATAGGCTAGACAGCTTGGTATTGTTGATGGCAAGAGATTCGAATGGCGCTCTTTGTAGCTAGTTCTTCAAACTTTGAGTTAAGGGCCTCATACTTGCATTAAAGATCCTTGTAAGATCTGTCTATATTGGTTATGATGTTGGCATTAGTATGAAGAAGCTGTTGTAGCATGGTCGTCACATCATCATCTTTTATAGAGGAGGCGCCACTTTGCTGTTGAGGAGGTGCAAAAGTTGCTTGTGAACCTTGAAATTGGTTCTTCGGTATATAGCCAGCCTTGTTGATCGTTGTGGAGGCCATTTTGTTAGTGATAGGCGTGAGTTGGTGGAGCTGTGTATATGTTGCCTCTTAGTTGGTAACTCTGCTGATGTCCATAGCTTGGAAAACTTTGTTGCTGGTTAGTATGGTTGTCAAGATAGTGCATTTCCTCAACCAAATCTGTCTCCCCAACCTGAGCTTGACCATAAGTGCCCAGAAAGTCTATTGGCTTAGCCCTGCCATAAAGTAACAAATCAGTCTTGGCATGAAGTAATCTGATCTCCTCTTGTGCCTTTGCTTTGATGAGTTCTCATAGTCATCAACATAGTTCCCATCACTTTGGGCTAAGTTCTCCACCAATTGCAAACCCTCTTCAACAAGCTTGCCCAAGAAATGGCCATTGCTTGCTGCGTCTAGAAGCATTCTAAATTTTTCTGACACTCCTCAATATAAGGTGCTAAGCAAGGCCTCATTGGAGAAGCAATTATGAGAACACTTCATTGTATATCCCTTGAACCTATCCTAAGCATCACAAAAACGTTCACTAGGCTATTGTGTGAAGCTAATAATATCCTTCCTCAATTTAGAGGTTCTTGAATTGTTGAAGAACTTGGCATGAAAAGCTCTTTTGCACTTATCCCATGAAGTGATGCAGCCATGTGGAAGATTCTTCTCCCAAAGGTGAGCTTTATCCACAAGTGAGAAAGAAAAAAGCCTAAGCTTGATGGCATCATCTGAAACACCTTGAATCTTGGTCGAGCTACAAACTCTATCAAACTGATCAATATGCTCCGAAGGATCTTCTATGGGTAATCCATGAAATTCATTGCCCCGAATCATGGAGATGAGGTTGCTCCTAATTTTGAAATTGGTTTTGCCAAGAGAAAGAGGGACAATAATATATCTGTTGACATGACTGTTTGTTGAATCATGAGCTCCTATGTTCCTCACAACTGTTTGACCATTCTCCTAAAACCGTGCAGCAAAGGGAACAGCTCCTTGGTTCCACTGAAACTGAGCGCCCTGCTCTCCATATGGTCCATGACCATCCTGACCTTGAGGGTCATCCATACTTAGATTTGTAGATGCTGAGACTCTTCTCAAACTGCTTGGACTGTGCTTTCAAAAGGTTTGAAGGATTTGATACCTGAAAAAGACAGCCAAGTAACTAAAGAAGATTGATACTGAAATAAATAACTTAGACTAAACAAATGTTCAAACTCCAATATACTAATATCCCATTAAGGCGACTGCGCCAAATTGATACAAGAGATCTTACACTCTTGTGACTCAATTCCTCAAGTCTGAAATCATGCCATTGCAGCACAAGAGGTTATCAATCCTTCATAGGGATAGCATAGAGAAGATGCAGAAGAATGTTTATCTAAGCCTAAAATGGGGTTTTTAAAAGGCAAACACTCATGAACAATGAAAGTGCAAATGATCAAACAAACAAGTGAACTAAAAAGCAGTACTAAGAAAGTGATTTGAACTACACAAAAGCAAGGACAGAACAGTAAAACAAAGCAAGAGCGAACTTAAACAAGGAAATGCGAAATGGTCTAAAGATGGGGGATACACACTAAGATGATTTCAATAATGATTAATGATGCTTCAAACAACAATGACAAGCTCAAACTTATACAAAGGACACCAATACTAAACTAATTCAATCCCTTAACAATAATCTATTCACTAATCACAAATCCTAACCTACTTTCAATGGTGGAATTATAAATATCAGAGATTAAGATTCAGTTTTACAAAGCATAATAAGCATCTTAAACATCTATTCCCTAAGGCTAATAATGTAAATCACTTAATCAGCTCACTCATGCATTTCATCAAACATTTGCGATGCAGAGAAATCCTGTGATCTGGAATACTTTTCCCAAGGCCAATCTAGCATTACAAACACGAATCAAGCAAGGAAATAGAAGAACTAACACCATGACATCACAAATCAACCATCTAATCACCCTAATCACCCCATCTCAAAACTCTAAGGAACTAATCACTAATTTTAATTGAAACCATAAGAACAAGATCAAGCATGATTAAAGAAGGATAAACATTCAAAGACAAATGCAAATACTTTATTAAAATGATCGAAGATCAACAAGATTCTTGAAGAGATTAAAAAAGAAAGAGTTTGCTATTAAGAACTGATAAGCCTTTAATAACCCAAAATAAATTTAGGTTTGAGTATTTATAGGGAAGGATAAAAAATAGCTAGGTCAACAAAATAGTCAACTCTCGGGCGAGTCTATACCGAGCTGAACATAAGTTGTTCTGGTCGATACTACACCTCAGTGTGGACTGAAGCATGTTCTTGAAGTTCTGTCTCAGTGAAGATCTTCGGGTGGCATGCAGTGCAGGGTGTACCGGGCAATACGCTGGTGGTTGTCCTCGGTGTAGTTCAACGGTATGCCCTGAGGTGCTTTGGTTGGTATGGGTCCACCGAAGAAGGTCACCGGTGTATGACTGCCTCTTCTTTGGTATGATCGCCTCCGATGAAACACATTGGTGTACGGCTCGTTGTCCGGTGGTATATGGTGGATCGCAACAAGGAGAGCCATTGTTGTTCTCTGCGGTACGGCTGGTCGGTATGGACCCCTTAGCTCATTTTTGTCTCTTCTTGGGTTAATCTCCCATTTCCTTTGATCTTATATTCTCCCAATGTCCCTTAAGCTTTCCAAAGACCTATAAATGCAAGAATGCATGCAAATCCGATCATACATGCAAGCTCGTCTAATTGAGATTGATTGGAGACACTTTGGATAATCTAGATGATGAAATAACATGAAAGTTATACTACATGTTATCTAATTTGATGTTCTAATGCAAGCTATCAAAGATCAAGCTGAAGCAAGGAGGAGCATTCGAAGGAGCTGGACAAGTTTTGCTAATATGTATCGGAGTGTAGTATCGATCAGGAGTCCGACATCAGACCATAACTAGCAGTGTATGGAGCTTTACTCCAATTCTGAAGAAGGAGCCAAACCTGGTGTTCTAGAGGCTCCCAATATTTGGCAGTTTTGTCGACCAAGAGGCCGATACCAAGAAGAAGTTTATATCGATGTCCAGTATCGACCATTTGCCTGACATCAGCCTCCTTCCAAGCAGATTTAGCTTTGGTCAACTCTTGGATTTCAAACTTTGACCGAGTTGACAAAGCTTTGTCTATTGACTATTTAAGCGAAAAACCTTATTATCTTCAAATTATGCTTTATTATCTTATCTTTTAGGACAAAGCCATATCTCTAATTTTGTCTATGTCTCTTGTTCTTGAGCAATTTCTAGGTTTTTGTATTTTATAGCAACAATTTGAGTATTTAATATAAGTTTGCATTTCTTATTGTTGATCTTCTATCTATTATTTCTGATCATGTTTTTTTTCATCATGTCCTTAGTATTTGATTGATCAACCATGATTTGTGAGTTATCTTTTCTAGGTTTAAAGATGGGTTAGAATTAGGATGATCCAAGCCTTATAACTTGATGTTTATGTATAGATGATGTTAGATATTTCACTATTGGGTGTTCTTAATGCTTGAGTCTTACTGATCGTCTGATTTTTGAAATTAAGTTTTCTCTGCATTAGAAGTCTTTGTTGAAATGCTTGAACTAACTTCTTAGTGGATTTGCTTATCCTTACACATGAGAATGGATGCCTAGGGAGCTTATTGGCTAGATAGGATTGATTCTTTATGCTTAATTATTTCCTGATCACTAATGAGAATTAGATCTTGATTAGGCTACTTCAAAGGAATCATTGTCTTGAGAGTGGACTGATTTACATGTTAGAGTTCTATGTTAAAGAATCATGCATCCATTGATTATTTGAACATCTTGTTAGCAAAAATCATTCTAGGTTGATTATCCTATCCTGAACCCTGTTTGTTAAATTCGAATTTTCCTGTCTATTACTCAGTTTTGCTCTGCTTTTTACTTTGTTCTTGCTAGTTTTGTTCACTTGTTTTGCTTTACTGCTTATGGTTTATCTCTTTAGTTCTTGCTGTTTGATGATTGTTTAGGTTGCTGCAAACACAAAATCTTTTCTTTGTTTGGCTTAGCTTACAAGAAAATCATGTATTCTCTGTAATGCATCTATCCCACTTAGATTTGACACAGAACCTATAGATATACTTCAACTGGCTATGAAGGGTTTTTAATTGCAAAGAGCAGTAAAACACTCTTATCAATTTGGCACCGTTGCCTTATGGGATTGTTTGATCATAGAGATTTTGATTTTCTGTGAGTCTAAGTTCTTTATTTACATTGTTACTTATTGGTTTTGCTTTGACTTTGTCCTTTCAAGTGTATGTACATATCAACTCATGCCCCTCTTGGATAACAATGACAGAATTCAGAGAAGACACATGACAAGGACTGTCAACACGGATATCCCATATGTTGCTGTTGGTGCACAAGGTGCACAAGGACCTCAAAGAATAGTTGGCGCTCAGGGTATTCAGGGAGTACTGCGACCTCAAGGCTTGACTGCTGCTCTAGGAGCTAATAGAAGAGTTCATGTCCATCCTCCTAGACCAGCTAGCGTCATTGGCATAGGGGATGCACCAAATGCACATGCCACAAGACATGGTACCATCCCTCCTCTTGTGGCTAATAATTACTTTGAGATCAAAAGAAGTTTGATTTTCATGGTCCAAGGAAACAAGTTTCATGGATTGCCTTTGGAGGATCCATTAGATCATCTTGAGTTTGACATGATCTGCCTGATGACCAAGATCAATGGAGTTTCTGAAGATGGTTTCAAGCTCAGGCTATTCCCCTTTTTTATGGGTGAGAAGACTCATTTGTGGGAGAAGAACCTACCTCAGGGTTCTATTACCTCTTGAGAGCAATGCAAGCAGGCATTATTGCAAAGTTCTTCTCAAACTCCAGGACTGCTAGGTTGAGGAACTTCATATCAGGATTCACCCAAGGATCCCAAGAGACTTTTTTTGAAATTTGGGAAAAGATCAAAGGGTATACTCTTTAATGCCCACACCATGGCTTTTCTTATGAATCTCTGTTGTCTACTTTCTACAGGGGTGTGTTGCCCAAGATCAGATTGTTATTGGACACAACAAGCAATGACAATTTCCTTGGTAATGAAGTAGAAGAAGGTTTGGATCTTGTTGAGAACTTGGATCAAAGTGATAGCAATTATGGTGAAGACTTTGACATGGCTCCTAGGAACTAAAAGAAAGAGTTAAAGTACAATAAGAAGGAGATCAAGGCACTCAATGAGAATCTTAATAAACTACTTCAAGTACAACAAAAGGAGGTCCATTTTGTTGGTGAATATGTTTAGAACCAAGAGGATGAAGAGATTTACATTGAGGAGGTTAACTACTTGGGAGGACAGGGAGGCTACAATAACTTCAAAAACATCAAGAATGCCAACTTTTTCTACAGAAGCAACAATGTTGCTAATCCTCAAGATCAGGTTTACCATTCTCAAGGCTAAGGCATGTAACAGAAGCCTTTTGTTCCCCACAACCAGCAACAAGGATTTAATCCTAAGAACAACTATCAAGGGAATCAAAACCACTTTCAGCCCAAGCCTGCCTTTCCTCCTCCATTTTTTACACAACCAGGACAAGCCTCTAACTCCAATGCCCAAGACCCTGATATCAAAAGGATTCTACAACAGCTTCTACAAGGCCAAGCAACCCAAACCATGGACATGGCCAAGACGTTTGTTGATGTCCACAACAAGATATATAGTCACTATGTGGATCTCTCCAACAAGATTGACAATTTGAACACTAGAGTCAAGACCTTGGAGAAAAACAAGGGCATTACCACAACCTCTAAGTCTCAAGGTCAGCTTCTTGGAAAACCTGAAGCTAATCCCAAGGATTTCTGTAACATCAACTCTTGTGTCGTCATGTCAAGTTAATCAGATAATGATGCTGCTATTGCTAAGCTAGAGAAACTTCTTTATGGTGAGCTAGATAACAAGTGTGATCAAACTCTAGTGATTAAACTAATCATGACTAAGCAATGCAATTTCGAAAAAAGGGATTCAAATAGATTAAAGTAAGGACCTAAGATGGGGGTTATTGACTAAGAAGGGATTAGAATCAAACTAGTGATGCTTCAAAAACCATTCAAACAATGCTATCTTCTAAGCATAGGATTAACAGCTCTAACTAGCCTAATTTTTTGGGTACTAATCACTTTGCTAAGCACATATTCAAGAGAATTTTCATTAATGAACAGATGACTAAAAAGCATTCAAACAGAAATCCAATCCTATAAAGCCAAAATATTCCTTAGACATCTAATCTGTTAGGCTAAGATAAACAGATCCTCTAAAAGACTAAGCAGCAGTATTTCATCAAACACTTACTAGGCATAAGAGAAAGCAAAGATACTAAACAAGCCTGTCCAAGATAAATCTTGTGTTAAGCACATCTAATAGAGAGAAGATAATCATATTAAGCACAAGACATCAGTAATCTAATCCTAAAACCCCTCTAATCTATCACATCTTAAACCCTAAAAAGGACTACTCACTAGTCATGATCAAAACCACAGATTCCAAAGAGAAATAATGGCTAAGCATGATTAGAAAGCAGAATAGACAAGAATAGATAAAGAGAAACACACAAATTCACTAAATCAAACAAGAGTCTTACAAAGATAAACTCAAAAGGGAAAAGTTTTTAGCTAAGAACAGTAGAGAAAATAATAAGATAAGAGTGGCCTAAACATTTTAGGACTTAAAGTATTTATAGGGAGGCTCAGAATCCCCTAGTAAACCAAAAGAAAACCAATTTTAAGCTGACTCGGCTAGACCAGATCGGCTTCTTCAGTCGATACACACATCGATATTGGCTCTCCTTGAGGGTGTATCGATGTGGTCTTGGTCAATACGGTGATCGATACATTGGGCTTCAGGGGTGTATCAGTTTGAACATAATCGGTGTAGACGTCAATACAGTTGCCCTTTAGTTAAGGCATATGGAGAACTCCCAACTCGATATGCTCTTCGATATTGTCATGTCTCTGGTGTATCGGCTTTGATGCCCGATACACTGCCCGGTACAAACCCATCTTGGTGTATTGAGGCCTCTCCTGGTCAATATACTCCTCTGTACGCCTTGCTTCTTCTGTATCAACATGAAGTCCTCGATATCCAATCCGATACACATCATATCGGCCAAGCTACATCGATATCCTTCTCGATATTGGTCCATCTGCCTTTGTCCTTCTCCTTGCTCCACTCCTAGCTCACACCCATTGCACCACTTTGTCTCCAAAAATCTTCTTGTACCTAAATAAAGCTCCAAATGCAAACAAAATGCAATGCAACACCTAAAACTACACTAACTACTAAATTTATGCAAATGGGACAAGAACAAGTAAAATATGCATGCTAAAAGACAAAAAACTAGTGATGATTGCATGCTAAGATGGTATAAATAATAGAGATGCCAACACCCCCACACTTGCCTTTTGCTTGTCCTTAAGCAAACAAACTAAGACAAGATGGGAGTGAGGTTGAAGGTGGGCACTCAAATCCAAAAATGCTAAGGTAAAGAAGTGAAATCAATGTCCAAGTGCCTAATTGTAAGATGAATATCATAATCAGTCATACTTTAAAGAACTTAGCCATGCTTATCCAGTTTCAAAATGATCTCTAGCTCAACATAGTCAAATGCTCACATCAATCAACTCTTTAACATTCAATTAAACTTTGTAACGAATGAATCATGTTTAAACAAATCAAGTGGTATCATTTGGCTAAAGGATAAGGTCATGAGATGAAAAGGATCTCATCAAAATGTGGGTTCAAATGAAAGGGTTTCTTTAAAAGAGGAATGAGCTTAGGCATAATACTAAAGGCGAAGCATAACTTATACATACAAGGATGGATTACTATCTACCCAATACCTAAATTGTTATAAACCCCAATCTCTTAACCTAAACCAAACCCAAACCTAGCTACCCTTTTCTTAACAATATTCCTTCACACTCCACACTTGATCATCTTTTTAGGGAAACTTCTTCTTTGATCTCACCATGTTGTGGCCTTCTTTGTGCTCCCTTGTTGTGGGCGCCTACTTTTGTAGTGGGGAGTCTCCTTTGCTTCATCACTTTAATACATTAGGTTTTTGTGCATTCTTTGTTGTTGTTGCTGAGACTCCATCTTCCTAATGGTCACCTTTTGTGAGCTTATTTAGTTCCACACATGCTGAGCTTTAGCTTGCCCCCTCTCCCTTTTCCCTTTCTTTCTTCTCTCACCCTCTTCTTTTAGATCAACATAAGATTCAAATCCGCCCCAGACCTATAACTACCATCCGAACCTATGTCTAACTCAAAGTGAAGAGCTAGTTGTACATAGCAACCAATCCTTGTAGTGCCAACCTAACACTTTATGCTTAGTCATCAAATTAGGTCTCACACTCACAAGATAGTGTTTAGGCTTGAAAGGAGGGTAAGGTTAAGGTGTGGTAACTGTCTCTTAATGATGAAGATCAGCTATTTGGACTAGCAAGAGTGGTGAAAAGGAAGAAAGAAAGTCAAAATATGTATATGGGCAATGCATGAAACCAATTTTCATTGCAAAAACATGATACTTCTCAAGTCAAAATTATGGTTCTAATAAGTAGAGATGATTTTCAGTGAGTAAATGATTTCAGCATGAGACTAGAGGATCAAATATATCATTCAAAACATGATTCAGCCTTAGTTTCTAACTTTTCATGATGCATCAAACACTTAACCACATAGACATTGAAATCATTCCTAAACACTTAGCATTTTACAAGGAATTATCATCACTGTGCCCTATGCAAATGCAATGCAATCCTATATGATAACACTAGAGTAAATCTTAAACAAATGAATGCAACTATATGATTTTTTTGTTTTGCAAAAAATGCAAAATTTTTAATTTTTTTTTATTTTGTTTTTGGTTTTTAAATGCATCTAGATGAATGCATGAGACTCTAATGCAAAGAGAAACAAAAGAAAAGAGAACACAATATTAAATACACAAAGCACTCCCCCACACTTAAATTACACAGTCCCTTTGTGTAATAAAAGATGAGAGAGATATGCAAAAATAAAGAAAATATGCAAAGCCAAAATGGTATATACAATGGAGGAGTTTTTGGTACCTTAGAAGATGTGTTTAGAGGTGTCGTAGATCCCTGAAAGATCCTCCATGATGTCAATGTTGTGGCTCCTAACAGGCCTCTCCCTCCTTAGCCTTCTTCTTATCCGTGGCACTTCTTGAGCAGAAGCTCTAGGTGGTACCGAAGCTCTTATCTCCTCATAACCAGGAAATGACCGCCTTCTACTAGGTGCTATACCCATCTCTTGGCTTTCAACTTCTTGCTCTTCTTGAGGAGAAAAATTAGAGGCTCCTCTTGATTTCCTCATAAGGTCCTTGATCTGCGCCTTCATGCTCTTCATTCTTTTCACCAACTTCTTGATGGTTTTATCTAGCCATTTATTCCATCTTTGCAAGAGGTTGATGTGTTCATGTAGCTTCTTCAAGGGACCTCCTTGTTGAGACAAATCATGATGCTGGAAGTGGTACTCCTCATTGTTGTAGCTTGGAGAATCTGGTTCTCACTCTTCTTGGACTTCTTCTTCCATTTGTCCTTCTTCATAAACAACAACATGATAGTCTCCTTGAAGAAGAGGAATGTTGGCACCTTGGTGAATGTGAGAGGATGAAGCGCCTTCTTGGTAAAGCAAATGCTAGGGAATGAGAAAGCCTATGCTGTCTGGATTAGAGAAGGATGTGAGATGCTGGTTTGGTAGGAGCACCTTTGCAGCTGTACCTTCTTCTTGGATAAAGTTGTAGATGAACTTGTCACCCACATTTTCTCCAAGGAATCTTGATTTCTTCAGATATTGAATATCCAACCATTCCACCTTGGCTGTTGGTGGTCCTAGCTCAACTCTTGCAGCTTCCATCAATGAAGAGACAAGTCCTCCACAATAGATCTTTGGCGCCTTGTCATAACTGATTGACATCCAATGCTTGATGACAAGAAGCTGCTGCATGAAGATGGTGGCCATTCCAGTTTTGCATATGTTCCTTTAAGCTCCACTCCTTGTCTTGTGTAGTCTATGATGCTGATCAGACTTTGGTCAATAAGCTCCCATTCGCCACCTTCCACATCGCCACTTTCCCTTGTTGCAAAGAGACTATGTGCCAGGATCTTATGCACATATCTGATGGCTGGGTTCCTTATTAAAGAAGCCTTTCTTCTTCTTTGCTTGTAAGCGCCTCTTGCTATAAGATCCCAAAGGCTGATCATCTCATCTTTACTAATCCCCAAATTCTGCCCTCTAGAGCTTCCATAAGTGAACCCAAAAGCTTCTTCAATGACTGAGAAGGACATCTTGTAATTTCCTCTTGAAACTCTGAATCTGATGAAGCCATCACCATCCTCTTCAGGAGTCTCTTCTCCAAATTCATAGAAGGTGACTTCAAAGGTTGCAAAGAACTGAAGCACTTGCTCTTTGTTGGCTATGTGAGGGATTCCCACAAGCTTAGACAGCTCCATGCCTCTATGAGAGACTCACAATCCTCATGTATCTACAAGGTCTTATTTGTTGGCACATGGAGGTACCTTGAAGGCCTCACATCCACCTTTTGGAACAGATCATAGAGTTGTCTTTGAGCAGGAGTGGTGGAGCTTTTCTTCTTAGGCAAGATCTTCTCACTAGGGCCAGCATCAACTTTCTTCTTCTCTTGAGCCTTAGCGCTTGGACTTCCCACTTCTTTAGCCTTTCCCTTGGCTTTCTCAAGCTTCTCCACCTCCTTGTTGGTGCCACATCTAGTTGTTCTTCCCATAAAACCTTAAAAGACAAATTCTCAAAACAAAAATGAGAACCATGGTTTGAGCAAAAGACAATGCTTAATGCTGCTAAATTCACAAAAGGAGGAGTTTATTTACTTAAACAGAACTAAACCTCTATCAGACATGAAGCAACTAGATAAGCAAAGCATGCAAAGGGTTATAAAAAACATTATCTATAAATACACAAGCATGAATCCTAGCATGGTGTAGCTAAACAATGGGTGATTAAATGCTAATGCAAAGCAAAACAATGAATTTGACAAGCAAATAACAACAATTTAAAATGCTTCAAAAGCGAAAACAAAATTTCACCATGCAAAAACAACAAAACGAAACCAAGAAGCAACAATCTCAAACCAAACTTGCAACCTATGAATAAGATCAATCCTTAAGTGATAAAAGCAAAGCTTAAACAATTAAAAAGATCAAGAGACATTACCTTTAGTGGTTGCCTCTCCTAAGCACTTAAGAACTAAAGAATTTTTAAAATTTTGGTTGCAAAGTAAAGAAATGAGAGTGTGAGAGAGAGAGAAAAAGGGTGGATTTATATAGAAGGCGAGGAAATATTTTCGTGGGAAACAAGAGGACAAGGAGTACTTAAGAGAGGGCTCACTATTGTTTGGGAAGGGGAAGGATTAAAATTAGAATTCTCTGATCTAGTTTGACTAAGGAGGGAAAAATTTGAAACGAGAAACACCTACCCTGGCAGGAATATTGGGCTGCCAAACCGATACACTGGTCCATATTAACCATATCGGCTTCGCTTGCTCGATATTCATGTCGATATCGGGGGTCTGGGCACTTGTATCGGCTTATACACTCGTTGATATTGCTCTATGTCTCACATATCAACTCCCTAGTACATCGATGCATTGTCTGATATTCATTCGTACTGTCTGATATCGAGCAGCGTAGCGCGATATATAGTCTGGTATGATATATTCATTCCCTTGTATCGGACTAGCATGTCGATACACAGCTCAATATGCCTTAATTCATGTGATTAATCGCCCTTTGTCCTATAAATTAAGGCATATCGGCATGGTATGTCGATATATTGCTCGATATTCATCCCAAAGTGCTGTATCGACCTGGCATCCTGGTAAACTTGCCTGATTTGAATACCAGTTATGGCATATCAATGATTCTTTACCCTGATACTATGCAAGTTAACGCGTATCGGTTTGCCTCACCCCGGTACATTAATAAATACAGCATCCTCTCATATGTATCGGCCAGTATCATTCGGGTGCACTTATCGATACAAGTCTAGAATATCAATATCGAGCAAGAACTGCTCGATACGCTGCTCGATATGAACTGTATCGATCTGTGTTGGCTGATATGCTGGTCGATATTGACTCTTCTGCGCCTCCTTCCTTCTTCCAAGCTTGGCTCCTTCTTCCTCAGCTTGAACCTGGTTACTATGGACACTCAAAAACACTCACACAAACAAACATAAGAAAGCATAAATATATACAAGGATACCATGGGATTGCCTCCCAAGTATGATTGTTTAGAGTCACTTAGATTGACTTTCCTTGGCTCCTCAATTGTGGTAAGAAGCAGTAGTCATGGAACTCCTTGGTGGAACCTTTCTTCCCTTGACTCTCTTGATGACCCCATCTATCTTGATCATAGCAAAAGGCTTAGATCTGCCTTCATGCTTCATCTTGTAGGACAATTCACCATCCTTAGAGGCAAATGGTCTCAAGACCACCGTATCTTAAGTGGTTTCACCAAACAGCTTGGATAGACAACTTCCATCAAAGCTTGCACCAACATAACAATCAAATTCAGGCTAATGCTTAGCAACTCCCTCTTTCTTCTTCAGCTCTATAGAGAAAGCATGTTCATTCTCTAACTTGTTCCCTTTGGAGTCAAACTTCATCACCTTCTCCTTGGTCAGCCTTAGTTCAATAGTGCAATCCCTTGCCTCAAACACTGCTCCAGCTGAGGCTAAGAAAGGCCTTCCTAAGATGCTGGAATTCTTGATCTTCCCTTCTACATCCAGAACCAGAAAGTCTGTTGGGATTATTACCCCTTCAATCATCATAGGAACATCTTTCAGAGCTCCTAGAGGTGTCTTGACTGTGCCATCAACTATGGTGAGAGACACATTGCTCTTTTGGAATGTAGTGTAGCCCAGCGCCTTAGCTGTAGAAGAGGGTAGCAGATTGGTGTCTGCACCTAAATCACAAATACAGCTCTTGAAGGTCTTCCCCTTGAGCTCACATGGAAGAGTGAAGAAACCAGGATCACCAAGCTTGGTGATGTTGAGCTTCTCCAATTTTGGCTTAGTAGGCAGCTCAGCATTGTCTCCATAAACCTTCTTATATTGAGCTTCATAGAGATTAGTATACTTCTCAATGAGCTCCTTCTTGAAACTTCTAGGAAAAGGGAGAGCAAGCTTGGAAGGAGAAAGATCATAGGCTTTATTTTCCTTCTCTGCCTTAACAGTCACAAGTGGCGCACTCTTTTCCTCTTCCTTGGTTTCTTCTTCAAGAGACTCTTCCTTAGCATCCTCTTGGTTGGTGCCAGCTGCTAGAGACTTCTCACCCCGACACCGAAGGTCAATGTCCTCATTAAGCAATGAAAGGTATTCTTCTATGATAGCCTCTTCTTCAGCTAAGAGAGACTCTTCTTTGGAGGCTATAGCATTGAAGAACTCCTTAGGATTAGCTTCTGATTTTCCAGGAAGGTTTGCTTGAGGTCTAGGTCCAGAAATGCCTTTGTTATTCTCAAGTGTCTTCACTCTTGAAGTTAACCCATCAATCTTAGTGGAGAGTTCAACATGTAAAGAGTCCATACTATTATAAACTTCAACAAACTTCTTGGAATCTCCACATTTGTAGCTTGTTGGACTTGACGGAGTTGTTGCAGCATTTCTTTCATCTCAGCATCTTTGGTGTTTGAGGAACTTGCTTGGCCTTGTGAAAAACCAGAAGGAGCAAACTGCTTTGGCTGGAAGTTGCCTTGGAAGTTATTCCTTGGAGCCTAGCCTTGGTTAAACTGCGCAAAAGGTCTTTGCTGGTTCCCTTGAGGCTGTTGTGGAGGATAAACCTGATCTTGGGGATTTGCATCATTATTGCTTATGTAAGAGAGGTTGGGATTAGGCTTGTAGCTGCCATAGTTTTTGTAGCATCCCTGATTTCCCACATAGTTCATCTCTTCCCCTTGTAGTTCTCCCTCACTTGGCATCTCAACCATTTCACCAACAAAGTTGAGCTCCATATGCTGCACTTGAAGAAACTTGTCAAGCCTAGAATTCAGCTCCTTCAGCTCTCTTCTTGTGGACTCTAACTCCTTTGTATTACCCTCTTCTCCTCTTTGAGTTCTATCAAAATCCTCATTGTAATTTCCATCACTTTGAGGCAAGTTTTCAATAAGCTCAAGACCTTCATCCACACCCTTAGAGAGAAAGTTCCCATTACTAGCTGTGTCAAGGAGCATCCTTATCTTGGGGTGGGCGCCTCTATATAGTGTAGACAACAAAGATTCAGTTGAGAAGTCATGATGTAGATGAAGAAGGAGATTTTGCAAGTCTTAACTTAATCCTTCTCTAATCAGATGTATTATAGAAGAAGTTTTATCAATCCATCTATGAGTTAGTATAAAAGAAATGCAAGGCACTAACTAAGCTTAACTAAGATGAAGAAGGGTAATTTTAACAACCTAAGTGATCAAAGATGAAATGAAAAAAATGAAAAGCAATACTAACAAGATTAAAGATAGCAATGCAATGCAAAGAAACTAAATGCAACAGAAACTAACAAGGCAATAATTTAAATGCAACAGGACTAAAGATAAGTAAAACAATAGAAGTGCAAGAACTAATATGAAAGTTAAATGCAATAACTTGAAATGAAAGGTAAGGAATAAAGCAAAAACAATGCAAATCAAAAGAAGAAAACAGAACACAAAATGATCAAATGCAAAAAAACAATGAGGCGCAGGTTCAAGGCTAGAGCAATGATGATATGGAGATTACTTAGTATCAAACCTAGGGTAGTCAAGACCAATTAACAAGCAAAGAATATGATGAAGTCACTAAATCAATCAATCTGCAAACAGAACAGAGATGTCTAACTAAAGCACATGTCAGACCCACTTGTGATGGCATATTTGTGCAAAACCAGCATGAAAACACAAGACTCTTATAGACCAAACATGCTAACTAAGCGCCAATATAATCAGCAAAGAGAATGTTTCTAACAAAGTTCTTTTAGGCATTTAAACAAACACTTGTGATGCAGCAAACACCTAAGATCAGTTCCACCCTAAAAGAGTTACTAAGCACTAAGAACAACTAAGCTAAGTGATCTAAGCATGAATCAAACCAATACTCCCTTAGTTATCAACCAATCATCCCCGAATCTGCTCTAACCTCAAACCAAATGAAACTACACACAACTCATCATGAAATCAACAGAAACAAGCAGAGATGACAGATCAAACATGATTAAAGAAAAACTAGAAGGAAAATAACAAAGGAAGTGCAAAACTTTATTAAAAGAGTGATCTTGATCAAAATCTTATCAAATCCTCCTTTTTGGGTTTCCCCTCAGGTCGAATATAAGATAAAGAAGAAGATAAGTGCTAAAAAAGATAAGGTTTAGCTTAAAAAAACCAAAAAGATAAGGTTTGAAAAAAAGTAGAAAAAGCTTGGTCAACTCTCGTCGTTGACGCATCAGGGTGTCTGGGAAGGTGTTCTGCTCGATGTGGCCAGCTCGATATCGAGTTGGGTTCTTGGTGTTCTGTTCGTTGTTGGACCTCGATATACCATGTCTCTTCGTATCGACTTGTACGGCATGCTCAGCTCGGTGCACTACCCCGGTGCAGTCTCGGAGTCCTTGGTCAAATCCTTCTTCCTCGTCCCACGCTTCACATCGAGCAAGCTTCATGGATATTCTGCTTGATGTTGGACCTCGATCTTGTCACTGAGTTTGCAAGACTACTTCTTTGGCATCTCCTTCGTACATGAGTTGCTTCCATCTCCTTCCCAACTCTAAGAACCTCCAAAAACACCTGAAAGTCACCATAAACATGCATATGTATGCAGATGTATGCATTCTTAAACTAAATGCATGCAAATTTGATTATAAGTGCAAAGGAGTATAAAATGTTATATTGTAATGCAAAAATCAGGGAAAGGATGCATCAAATGCATCCTAAAGTGCTCTAATATAGCAAGCTATCAACACTCCCACACTTAGTCTTCATCTGCCTCTCTCCCTTGATGCTGAACCTCTTGTTCTTGATGCTGCTCTTTAATATCTTCTTCCACACCCGAATCTCTTATGGTGTTTGATAACTAGCTTTTTAGGTCTATAGGAGCAAGCAATGCAAGCAGGAGGATATCAAAACCCAAGCAGCACACAGTCGTAGTATAGTGCCAGAGGAATCGATCCAACCTGGGAGCTAGAAAGTGCAATGAGAATGCAAGGATCATACAAAGCTAAGCAAATGAAGAACGATTTTGTAAAATCCCTAAAAACTAGATGCAACGGCCAAATGCAAAGCAAAACTATTTTAAAAATACTATTAGCAAGTTTACTACCACAAGGAACAGACGGAATGATTAAAATGCAAAGCTATGAATTATTAAAAATCGACTAGTAGATCGACCACTAGATCGAGCAACAACGATCGATCTACTAACAGTTCGAACAGAAATGAATCTAACGACCAAGGTGCGAACAGATAGCAAGCAAATGATTAACAGATGTGTGAAAATACTAAGAAAGAGGGTCCAGGGTTGAGATTCATGTTCAAGGGTTTCAAAGGTTCAAGCTTGGTTTGAAAACATTAGATCTACTCACTTTGTGAGATTCTCTAGGCCTTGAAAACAAAACAAGATCCATCCATGGCGTGTGGTATGGATCACTCCTTCATTCTCTTCTCCAGACCCATGGCGTTTGGCGGAAAAAGAGATTGAAGGGCATAAAACATAGATTTCAAACACACGGCCTAACTAGTCCCCTAAACTTACCATGGCGTTTGGGAAAGGTAGACTAGCCTCTTGGATACGATTTTCCAGGACCTCTGAATCCTGTCAAGGTAAGAGGCCTTTTGGATCTTAGAGATCTTGGCGTGAGTCTCTCTAAGCATTAAGCACTCGAAATCCTAGAAGAGAAGGCAATGATGAACAAGAAAACACCAAGCTTATAAAACCTTTTCAAACCCTTTGAATCCTCTCAACCCCAAAACCCGATGAAACTACTCGCTACACATAAAGTAAACCGAACAAAGCATAGAGGATGACCTAGTAAACATGAAAAACGATTGCTTTAAACTTAAAATGTTCAATATTCAAGAACAAGCAAGAAAGAGCTTCAAAGTCTAACAATGGCGGAATCGCGTTCGAACAGAGAGAAAAAATCTCAAAAGATAAAGTGAAAACATGTGTGTGGAAGCTGGATCGCCGCCTTCCCAAAATGGGCAAACAGCTTGATGGTTCCAAACAGCATGAAAGCTGAATCTCAACATGAATTATTAAAAACCGACTAGTGGATTGACCACTAGATCGAGCAACAACAATCGATCTACTAACAGTTCGAACAAAAATGAATCTAACGACCAAGGTGAGAACGGATAGCAAGCGAATGATTAACAGATGTGTGAAAATACCAAGAAAGAGGGTCCAGGGTTGAGATTCATGTTCAAGGGTTTCAAAGGTTCAAGCTTGGTTTGAAAACATTAGATCTACTCACTTTGTGAGATTCCCTAGGCCTTGAAAACAAAACAAGATCCATCCATGGCGTGTGGTATGGATCACTCCTTCATTCTCTTCTCCAGACCCATGGCGTTTGGCGGAAAAAGAGATTGAAGGGCATAAAACATAGATTTCAAACACACCGCCTAACTAGTCCCCTAAACTACCATGGCCTTTGGGAAAGGTAGACTAGCCTCTAGGATTCGATTTTCCAGGACCTCTGGATCCTGTCAAGGTAAGAGGCCCTTTGGATCTTAGAGATCTTGGCGTGAGACTCTTTGGTGTTGATGAAATGGCTACCGTCATCACTGATTACAACCTTGGGGACTCCAAACCGTGGAAATATGACGGTTTTGAAAAGTTTATCACCACCTTAGAGTCTTTTGTAGGGGAAGCAATGGCCTTAACCCATTTAGAAACGTAATCAACCGCTACTAGGATGAACTTGTTGCAGTAGGAAGATGGGAAAGGCCCCATGAAATCTATGCCCCATGCGTCAAACACGTCTACCTCAAAGATAGGAACCTGAGGCATCTCGTTCCTCTTTGTGATGTTCCCTGCTCGTTGAAAAGCTTCACAACCATTCACAAACTCATGGGCATCTTTGAAGATAGACGGCCACCAGAAACCGGCTTGTAAGACCTTTGTAGTGGTCTTGAATAAAGCAAAGTGTCCGCCGTACGAAGAGCCATGGCAGTGAAAGAGAATGTCCTTAGCTTCTTTCTTTGTAACACATCTCCTGTATAAACTGTCCACGCCCCTCTTCTACAGGTAAGGCTTGTCCCAAAAGTAGTGGCCCACGTCTCTCATGAACTTCTTCTTGTGATAGTTGTCAAGATGCGAAGGCATCCTCTCCACATGCCAAGTAGTTCACAATGTCAGCGTACCAAGGAAGATCCTCTTCTTTGAAACTCAGAACCTCCTCAAACCGCCCTTCTAGCCTTCCACAAACACCCGTAGTGATCACCATAAGTTGTTCTTCCAGAAGCGAATCATCAAGAGGTAAGGCTTCATCGATCTTCAACCTAGATAGGTGATCTGCCACGCCATTCTCTATTCCTTTCTTGTCTTTAATCTCCATGTCAAACTTCTGAAGAAGAATTATCCATCTCAAGAGCCTTGGCTTAGTATCCTTCTTGGAATAGATGTATCTAAGCGCCACGTGATCAGTGTAGACAACAACCTTGGCTCCTACTAGATAAGCTCTGAACTTCTCAAAGGCAAACACTACTGCCAATAGCTCCTTCTCCGTAGTAGTGTATCTTGTTTGTGTGTCATCCAAGGATCTTGAAGCATAGTAAATCACGTGCAGCCTCTTGTCTTTCCTTTGACCAAGAACCGCTCCCACGGCGTAGTCGCTCTCGTTACACATTATCTCGAACAGTAGAGTCCAGTCCGGTGCTTGCACTATAGGCGCGGATACTAGAGCTTCCTTGATGGTCACAAAAGCATGAAGGCAGTCCTCATCGAACACAAAGTCAGCTTCCTTGCACAACAGCCGTGTGAGAGGGCGTGCAATCATGGAAAAATCCTTGATGAAGCGCCTGTAGAAGCCAGCATGGCCTAGGAAACTCCTCACTCCTTTGACATTAACCGGCGGCTCAAGACTCATCATGACCTCAACCTTAGCCTTATCAACCTCAATGCCCTTCTCTGATATCTTGTGACCAAGCACGATCCCTTCTTTCTCCATGAAGTGACATTTCTTTCAGTTAAGCACAAGATTTGTCTCTTCACAACGCTTTAGTACCTTGCAAAGATTCAGCAAACACGCAGAAAAAGATGCACCATATACAGAGAAGTCGTCCATAAACACCTCTACCATCTCTTCTATTAGATCAGAGAAGATCGACATCGTACACCGCTGAAACGTAGCCGGTGCCTTACACAACCCGAATGGCATCCTTCGATACGCGAAAGTGCCATAAGGGCATGTAAAGGTCGTCTTCTCTTGATCGTTTGGATGGATTAGTATTTGGAAAAATCCACAATATCCATCAAGAAAGCAATAGTAGGGATGATTAGCAAGTCTTTCAAGCATTTGATCAATAAAAGGCAAGGGAAAAAGATCCTTTCTAGTAGCAAAATTAAGCTTCATATAGTCAATACACATACGGTGTCCTGTAATAGTCCTAGTACGTATAAGCTAATCTTTATCATTCTTAATGACCGTGATCCCTCCCTTCTTAGGCACCACGTGTACAGGGGAAACCCACGTGCTGTCACTTATGGGATAGATCACGTCAGCCTCTAACAGCTTAAGAATCTCTTTCTTAACGACCTCCTTTAAATTTGGATTCAAACGCCTTTGGTGTTCTATAGAAGAGGCGTTCTCATTATCCAAGTGAATAATATGAGTGCAAAGCAATGGTGAAAGGCCCTTGATGTCACTTAGAGAGTACCCAATGGCCTTCTTATACTTTCTCAGCTCATTTAGGAGCGAGTGCAACTCATCATCACTTAACTTTTCCTTCACGATCACGGGATATGATTCATTAGGCCCTAAGAAAGCATATCTTAGCCCTTTTGGGAGCTCTTTTAGGTCCACCTTTGGGGCTAGCAGCTCGCTCCAGTCCTCCTCGTGGCTCTTGTTGACGTGCCCATCCTCAGTAGCCACCTTAGAACCCGAGACATGACCCAAAAGACTGTTTCCTTGAACCGTTTTCCCTTCCGAGATCGAGTCTTCCGGTCGATCTTGCTCTCGATGTCGTCTAGATCGAGTAGTTTCACTCGATTCATTCACTCGATTTAAGGTGGATCAGGTGAAAGATCGAGATTCTGAGTCGATCTCAGAAATGGACCCTGAACTGATCGGGAGGCACCTCTCGATCTTAGACTCAATTGATTTCTTGGATCGTTCACCCTCCTCGATCTGACTGTCGATTGTTGCGCCGGATCGAGTTATGTTCTCGATTGTCGTGTCGATCTGACTCCTGGATCGAGTGATAGCATCGATCTTGGAGTCGATTTCTAGGCAGCCACCTTCATCCTCCATGGCAATCTTCCTAGAATCCAGCAGGTTGGCGTGTTCCTGAGTCCTCAGATCCATGTAACCAAACTCTCCTGGCTCCTTAGTCAATGCCAGCTTCAAATGATCCTCCTGAGCCAACTCTTCTAGCAACTCATCTGCCAAAGCGTCTAACGTCTCTATGTAGAAAGCTTGCCCTTCTATAGTAGGCATCTTCAAAACCTCGTTGATATCAAAATCCAGCCTTATATCCTTACCCAAATGTAGAGCTATCTTCCCATTCTTGACATCGATGATTGCTCCGGCGGTTGCAAGGAATGGCCTTCCAAGAATGAGCGGATCCTTAGGCTCTTCATCCATTTCAAGCACATTGGTGTATAACCATTGTTTCCTTGCTGTTGTCCTTGGAAGTTGCCTTGCCCTTGCCCTTGGAAGCCACCACTCGGCTGAAAACCTTTGTTGTAGGGCACAAATGGTTTTGCTTGCTGAGAAGGGTACACTTGATCTTTAGGGTTCGCGACATTTGTGCTTCTATAGGAGAGATTGTTGTTCTGGTTGTAGCGTTGTGAATACCCTTGAGGTTTGTAGTTGTTCTGACCCGCCACCCAATTGGCTTCTTCTTGACTCAACTCAAGCTCCTCTAAGGTCTCATCCGCTTCACCAACGAAGTGAACATGCTTCTGGTTAGCCATCACTAGCTTGTCAATCTTCTCATGCAATGACTTAAGCTCTTTCTTGTGAGACTCTAGCTCAGAACCTCTTGGTGCACGGTCGTAGTCGTCAGCATAGTTGCCGTCACTCAATGCGAAGTTTTCAATCAGCTCCATGCCCTCTTCTACCTCTTGACCAAGGAAATTTCGCTTACTTGCCGTGTCAAGTAGCAAGCGAATCTTAGGTGAAGCTCCACGGTAGATAGTGCTTAGGAGGGTCTCTTCACTGAAGTCGTGGTGAGGACACTGGATGGTGTAGTCCTTGAACCGCTCCATGGCTTCAATGAACGTCTCATTGTTCCCTTGACTGAAGCCACTGATCTCACTTCTCAACCTTGCCGTTCTTGTGCTAGAGAAGAACTTTGAGAGGAACGCCTTCTTAAACTCAGCCCAAGAGGTAATGGTGCCTTGTGGAAGGGTCTTCTCCCAATGTCTAGCTTTGTTTCCAAGAGAAAATGGAAAGAGACACAGCTTGAAAGCATCTTCGGATATGCCATTAATCTTGATCATCCCACACACTTGCTCAAAGTTGTCAAGATGCTCCAAGGGATCTTCCATTGCTAAGCCGTGGAACTTATTGTTTTGCACCATTGAGATGAATCCTGGCTTAATCTCCAAGTTGTTGTTCTGTACAGGAGGAGGAGTGATCCCAAACCTATTATGATGAGTGTTGGGTGCATCTCCCGCGCCTATGATCCGTGGGGGTCTAGCCGCGTGGTGGGGGTTTCCATTACCCCTTCCCACTGCTTCATGAGGTCCCTCCGGATGTTCGTGCTCAGCCATCGCTTCAAAATCCACTGAACCTTGCTGAACAATCTCCTCAAAAGCTCTAGCTTGCTCTCTAACTCTTCTTGATCTTGTATGTCCGAGTTGGTGAATGTTGTCTAAGGGTTGTAGCAAATTGTTGTCTCCCCTTGAATGTAGATTCATGTACCTGAAAGACATAAGTTTGAGAGTAAAGTAATCAGTAACCAAAAGAAAAACAAGGGCTTAGTCTTTACTAAACCCCAAATCTCAATGCTTCTTGTCTCCTAAGATGGCAACGGCGCCATTTGATAACAAGCTTTTTAGGTCTATAGGAGCAAGCAATGCAAGCAGGAGGATATCAAAACTCAAGCAGCACACAGCCGTAGTATAGTGCCAGAGGAATCGATCCAACCTAGGAGCTAGAAAGTGCAATGAGAATGCAAGGATCATGCAAAGCTAAGCAAATGAAAAACGATTTTGTAAAATCCCTAAAAACTAGATGCAACGGCCAAATGCAAAGCAAAACTATTTTAAAAATACGATTAGCAAGTTAACTACCACGAGGAACAAACGGAATGATTAAAATGCAAAGCAATGAATTATTAAAAATCGACTAGTGGATCGACCACTGGATCGACCACTAGATCGAGCAACGACGATCGATCTACTAACAGTTCGAACAGAAATGAATCTAACGACCAAGGTGCGAACAGATAGCAAGCGAATGATTAACAGATGTGTGAAAATACTAAGAAAGAGGGTCCAGGGTTGAGATTCATGTTCAAGGGTTTCAAAGGTTCAAGCTTGGTTTGAAAACATTAGATCTACTCACTTTGTGAGATTCCCTAGGCCTTGAAAACAAAACAAGATCCATTCATGGCGTGTGGTATGGATCACTCCTTCATTCTCTTCTCCAGACCCATGGCGTTTGGCGGAAAAAGAGATTGAAGGGCATAAAACATAGATTTCAAACACACGGCCTAACTAGTCCCCTAAACTACCATGGCGTTTGGGAAAGGTAGACTAGCCTCTAGGATTCGATTTTCCAGGACCTCTGGATCCTTTCAAGATAAGAGACCTCTCTGATCATAAAGATCTTGGCGTGAGACTCTCTAAGCCACTCGAAATCCTAGAAGAGAAGGCAATGATGAACAAGAAAACACCTAGTTTTTAAAACCTTTTCAACCCCTTTGAATCCTCTCAACCCCAAAACCAGATGAAACTACTCGCTACACATAAATTAAACTGAACAAAGCATAGAGGATGACCTAGTAAACATGAAAAATGATTGCTTTAAACTTAAAAGGTTCAATATTCAAGAACAAGCAAGAAAAAGCTTCAAAGTCTAACAATGGCGGAATCGCCTTCGAATAGAGAGAAAAACTCTCAAAAGATAAAATGAAAACGTGTGTGTGAAAGCTGGATCGCCGCCTTCCCAACATGGGCAAACAGCTCGTTGGTCCCCCCCCCCCCCCCCCCACCCCCCCCCCCCCCCCGCTACAAGCCAAAAAGGGTTAAAGTAGCCTGGGATTGACCTCGAGATCGAGCATCTCACTCGATCGTCTTCGGGAATCGCGGTCTCAGCTCGATCTGTGTATCGATCTTCTTTGATGGATCGGGTGCTTCGTTCGATCTTTGGAGAATCGAGTGGTGGACTCGATCCAACTCTCGCTCTGCATGGCGTCATTTACGTCCGTACACCTTGATCGATCTCTTCAACTCGATCTTGGTCTCGATCAGTTCCCTTGGATCGGATGGGTACTCGGTCTTCTGGTCGATCTCATCTAGATCGACTGGCCATGCTCGATCCGCTTCTCGATCTCTGATCCTTAGCAAGAATTCCTGAATTCTCCAAGTGTCCACGAACCTCCTCACGAGCCTTAGCACGTCCACGAATCCTCCAAAGCTCCAAAGTAGTCGAAAACAACCTGAATGTGATGCATAATGCAAGAAACATGCAGATGCTGGTGCAAAAGTGCTTTAGGACCTAAAATGATGCAAACTAACCTAATGTGCAAGGTAAATGCATGAGAAACTAACATATATGTATGCAAAATACACGAAATATGCAGCAATATCAGTGTTCATGTTCTTGACCTTTCTTGGCCTCATCAATGGAGGGTCAGTCCTAGGATAATAAAGCTCATCCTTTGTTGGCATGAAGTGGATGTTCTTATAAGTGGTGAAGTTGGTGAGGCGCTGCCTTGGCAAGATGATCTTCCTCTTCCTGTTTTCCTACTCAAGCTGATAGCCAAATCCCAGCTCCTGAAAGGTATCTAATCTTACTGAGATAAGAGACATTAAGGAAGATCATGCTAACATCTGGTGTGCCAAGCTCAACTCCAGCACTAAGCAAGATGGGAGTGATCACTCCTCCTAAGGCTATCTTAGGCTTCTTATCTCTTGTGTTGAAAGCCCATTGTTGGCATGATAGAAATTGCTTCATAAGGACTGTCACAAGACCAACTCCTAAGCGCTCTCCATGAATCTTTTCATGCCTTGTCTCGATCATAATGTTCTTCAAGCCATTCACAAGCAACCCCATCTCTTCTTCTTTGACCATACTCTGCTCTTTTCTATAGAAGTGTGTGCTGGTGAGGGCCTATGAACATATCTGATAGCTGGATGGCGGATACTATCACTCTTCAGGTGACCAGCTCTATAGGTGTCATTCGCTATCTCCTCCCACACATGCCTTAGCTCATTGTGCTTGAAGCTCATGTTTTGTGGTCTTGAGCCTTAATCAAATCCAAATATTTCTTCAAGTTGTGTGAACCCCATGGTGTACCATGCTTTGTTGGCCCAGAACATGATGAATCCATTGCCAAAGTCTTCTTCTCCTTCATCATATTCTTCATCAAATTTTTAGAAGTAGACTTTGAAGCTTGCAAGGGACTCACAAGAAAGTTGCTTGTATGTTGGATACCCTAGACTAGGAAACTTCTCAAGTCCAATATTGCTTAACAGCTCATCCACATCAGATTTGATTCCCAGCTCTTCCAACAGAACAGGACTAGCATATCTTGTTGGAATAAAGTCCACTCTCCTCATCGCCCTAATGTAGTCCTTGAGCTTTGGTGCTGCATCTTGGACTTGTTCTTCTTCAACTACTGGCCTTTTTACCTGTGCTCTGTTTCTTGCAGCAGCATTTGAATCATAAATCTCCTCATCTTCTCTAGTGCTCGACATAGTACCTGAAAATGCAATACTTGAAGCAAACATTAGCATAATATCCTCTGAGAGCACTGTGCAGAAAATTATTTTTCAAAAATCAAGCTTGCACAGGAAAATTCTATAAATATTCACACTGATTGACAACAAGAAGAGTCGAATTTAGCAAAACTATCCAGCTCAAAAGGATAAACAAATCGAAAATTAAAATTCCCACAGTAACAAGCAGCGATTTAGTCTATTCAAGCATATGCAGCAAAAACATCATCCTCTCTCCACCAAACTATGAAAATGCATTAGATTTATCATTACTATTTTAATATGAAGCATTTAAATGGTGAATATGCTTGAAAAACAATAGCATACCTAGATTTGGCCAAAATCTAAATACTATGTCAAAATGAGCATCTCTCAAACATTTCAACCATAAATTTTTAAAAAAGATCAATAATGGTGACGTGCAGATCAAAACCATAGACAAAATTATGGAAAATAATCTTAACAATTATTCTAATGCATCCTATTACATCTTGCAAAGATTAAACTCAAGAAATAAAGGTTTTTAGGAAAATGCTAGTTTTAAGGCAAGAGATAAGATGGGAAAGTCTTAATTAAAATAAATCAAATATACAAGAAAATCTAATTTAAAATTCATAAAGGCATGTGACGGTAAAAGAAATGATTTTTTTACCAGTCGTCAAGGTCTACAAAAAGGTTTTACTCGATTTACCTATGTAAAAATTTCAAAATTTTTTTACACGGATCATATCGAGCAAAACACTCGATGTGGTACCTCGATGTGTACCATATTGGGGACGTCGAGTCCTGTGGCTCGGCTATCATGCTCCTTTGCCTCAGTTTTGCCTCAGGGTTTCTGTGTTCTGGTCAGCTTCTCCTTCATGGCACCTTGCATCGAGCAGTCTCAGCAGATGTTCTGCTCGATGTGGTTGCTCAGTGTAGGGAGACACTTTGGCTTGCATGATCCTTCCTGTGGGCAGTGCATGGCATCATCTGGATGCTTGTTCTTGGCTCAGCTAATCTGCCTCGAGCAAGCATATTGGTGTTTTTCTTGATGCTACACCTCGATGTGGATATTCTCGTACCCAGTTGCAATGCTCGTCGGTGGTTGTCGTACCGGACATCATTTTGTGCTCGAGTCAGCTGATAACATCCATATCAGGCAAAACCTTGGATATTTTGCTTGATGCTACTCCTCGATGTGACTCCACCGAGCATCATCATCAATGTACGGGTTATGGCTCCACGATGTACGGACTGGGGATTGCATCGTGCAAGAGTTCGCGAGGTTCTGCTCTATGCTACACCTCGATTTGATCATCACCATGCAATTTGAACGATGTACGGTCCATTCTCCTCAGTGTACGGACTAGGGCTTCAGGAGCGATCAGATTGAGCAAGGCGTTGGATGTTTTGCTCGATGTGACACCTCGATGTAGTCTCCATCGTGCAACCTGCTCGGTGTATGGACTGCTCCTTCCCTGAGATAAGCTGTATCTAGCAGCAATGACAAATGCTCTGCCCGATATGGTACCTCGAAATTAAAACAGAGTTTTCTTTCCTTGGCCTTTAAACCATCCTACACAGCCATGGGCCTGTTCTTTGACCTCTGAGACACTAAATAAAGACAGTGGTATTAAAAGAAAGCATATATTTTCAAGGATAGTCATGGGATTACCTCCCAAGTGTGCTTGTTTAAAGGCACTAAGCTTGACTATGTTGGTTTGAGAACTAGTGGGAAGAGGTTGATGGAGCTGGTACTCCTTCCTCCTTCTTCTTGTAAATCCAAGTACCCACTGACATCAGTTTCTTCTTGTCACGAGCTGTGTTCCTGTTTCTCCTCTTCCTGACACTTGGTGTGATCAAAGGCTTCACTTCTTTGGTGATCAAGCCTTCATCTTCTTTCAAACCATCTTCAATCGTCAACTCAATGTCAAGCTTCTGTTCTGGCTCATCAGGGAGAGTGTCTTTCATCAGCATGTTCATTGTGAAGCTCATAGCTTGCTACACTTGCTCTGGAAGTTGCTGTTGCTCACTCTCTTCTTCCACAATGGTTCCACAAAAAGCTGTGGAGGGTGAGACAATCTTGTAGACTTTGTACTCATCAACATTTTTCAGAATCAAAGAGCCTCTCTTGAAGTCTACTTGAGCTCCTGCTGTTGCCAAGAATGGTGTTCCTAGAAGAAGTGGTACCTCTCTTGAATATGTCTTCTTCATAACCACAAAATCTACTAGCACCAAGCTATTGCCAATCTTCAAGGGAAAATCCTTCACCATGCCCAAAGGTCTTGTTGAGGTATTATCCACAAAAGTAATAGAGGCTTTGCAGGGCTTCAACTCCTTGATTCCTAAGATTTGACTTAAGTGGAGAGATATAACATTAACAGTTGATCCTGAATCACACAAAGCTACCACATTGTCTAGCATCTCAAGCTCACAAGAGATAAGAAACTTTCCTGGATTGGGAAGCTTGGTCAATGTTGAAAAACTCCTTGTTTCTCTTTAAATTAGCCCCCACATTCTCTAGAATTGGCTCTACTACTTCCAGCTTGTCAAAAACTTCTTTGAGGAACCTGATTTGGTCCTTCACTTCAAGCAAAGTCCTTCACTTCAAGCAAAGTGGTGCAAAGTGGTGCCAACATCTTGTATGTCCTTCCTGAACTTTGAATAGACTACCATCTAAGCCTTTGTAAAGTGCATTGTGGGGTAAGGGATTGGGGGTTTATAAGCTTGAAATTCAAGAGCTTTACCCTTCTCATTGTTGCTTGAAGAGCTACCCACTTGGCGCTCATACATCTCCTTGAAATCTTCAGGACATTCTCTAGCCAAGACCATCAAAGCGTGGTATGTCTCTACAAGCTCCTTATCAGCTTCACTGAGCTCTGGCTTGGCTTCTTCTTCTAGAGCCTCCTTCTTAACAGCTTCTTTAGCATCTATCTCTTGCTCCAAAGCAAGCTCTTCTTCTCTGTTCGAGCTTAGCTTCTTCTTCTGGAGCAACTAAGGATTTCTCAGCCTCTTCCTTCTCAACAGCTTCTTTTGCAGCTCTCTCTTGCTCCAAAGCAAGCTCTTCTTCTCTATTCAAGCTTTCATCTAACCCTTGGAGGAACTTTTCTACAATATCAACAGCTTCTTGCTCATCAATGGTGACATTGATGACATTCCCCCCACACTCAGCCTTTAACATGTCCACATATAACAACATCTCTTGAAGCATTATGCCAAGGTCCTTCAATGAAGCATCTTCATCATCAAACTCTTCATCCTCTTCAGCAAGCAAATGGCAGAATTCCTTGGGAATAGCTTCATTCTTGCTTGGTAATTGATTCTGAGGCTTTGAAGATGAAGCTCTTTTGCCTTCTAGAAACTTGACTCTTTGGTTTAGAGCATCTTACTTGCCATTCAGGTCAAAAATAGTGGCATCTATCTAGTTGTGTACTTCACCAAACTTCTTGTGCAGCTTTATAGTGGTATTGGCTTGACCAGCCAACAGCTGTTGCATCATCTATTTGAGATCAATATCTTGAGTGCTAGAAGAAGTCTGTGTATTGCCAAAGCCTGGTGGGACAAAAGATGGTCTTGGTTGAAAGTTTGCTTGTTGAAAACCTCCTTGAAATGGTGGTCTTGGAGCAAAGTTGTTCTGCTGGTTGAAAGGAACAAAAGGACTATTTTCTTGGTTTTGTTGAGTAGCTTGTGATGGATAGGCTTGATCTTGAGGGTTGGCCACGTTGGTACTTCTATAAGAGAAGTTGGGATAATTCATGTAGTTGTTGAAACCGCCTCCTTGTTGATTCATGTAGAAGGCTTCTTCTTCCACAACTGTCCCATCCTCTTCTTGTGTAGCAACACTATCACCAACAGAGCTTACATTCTTGAAAGAAACACTCAGTAGCTTATCTAGCTTATCATTCAAAGCTTTAATCTCTTTTTTTGTTGTGCTCTCACTTTCAGCGCTTAGAACAGCTCTAGATGTTCTTTCATACTCCTCACCATAGTTTCCATCAGAAAGTGCCAAGTTCTCCACAAGGGCTAGTCCATGAACAACAGTATTCCCCATCAAATTTCCATTTGATGCTGTATCCAAGAGCATCATGTACTTTGGCATCACTCCTCTATACAGAGTAGACAACAAACTTTCATTTGTAAAGCCATGATGAGGGCACTGCAAAGTGTATGACTTGAAACTCTCCCATGCTTCAGCAAATGTCTCATTCCTATGTTGAATGAAGCTGCTTATGGTGTTCCTGAGCTTTAATGTTCTTGTTGAGCTGAAAACTTTGTTGAGGAATGCAAGACTTTTTGCAAGTCTTGTTTATACTTCAAAGTTATCCTAATTTACAAATCAGATGTAGTATAGGGTCTTAGGTATCAAACACACTTGTGGATGTTGAGATACAAACAATGCTGTAAGCTAAGTGAGATTGGGATTTTGAGATACAAAAAATGCTGTAAGCTAAGTGAGATTGGGGATTTTGTTTGTAAAAGAATAATTCTAACAACCTAACAATGCAATAAAAATTAGCAGAAACCAAATGCAAGTAGACAAGGACTAAGCAATGAACTTAAAGCAATAACCTAGCAAGAACTAATGCAATACTGAGCAAGATGATCGTAAGACAATTGATTAAAAACAAGGCTCAAGGTTCTAAGCAATTGTGGGATTAGTGGTTCTCAAGAGTGACAAGGGGATTTCGAGAAGAGGCAAACATCAAGCATTCAAAAGCAAGCATTTCTCAATGTTAAACTTCTAGACATGGTATCTAAAGGGAACTAGCTTGGCGTCAATAAGCAATTCATATTCAATAAGATTGAGGTGCCAAATCCACTTGTGATGGCGTATTCTTCAATCATGAGCATAAAGATCAGAACCATTCTAGCCTAAGAGAAGTACTAAGCAAGCAAACATTCTCTCACTCAAGCAGGAATTCAGATCAGCCTATCAATCTTTCGAACAATTAGGGACCTAGTTAGCTAAGCACCAATCAAGAATATAGACTTAAGCACACAGTTGCAACATCCTAACAATGCTAAGCAATGAAGAGGAATCAAACAAAGGCAAGATCTTTCAATGCATACTATCTAACCACCAAGGAAGAATCTCGAAACCAACACTGTCTAGCCCTAAGCGAATCATCTAGCAATGGTAAACTATCACTTTGGTGTCACTGAACAAAGGAAACATAGACCAAGCTAAACTATCAAGCCAAATAAGCGAACCATGCATAGAGATGAGATAACAAGCCATCTAATGAATCATATGCACCAATCAATACCATATTCAATCAAAAGGAGCAAGCTTTATTAACACTAATAACTTTGCAAGAGAAAGAGACAACAGAGAACAACTAATCAAGCCTAATCACCCCTTAATCACATCTTAATCACCAATTTCCTTACTTAGAACCCTATATCTAAGGTAAACTACTCACTAATCATGTTTAATCCCATTTGTTTAGAGTTAAACATGATCAGATGAGAATAAAATGCAAAGATGATAAATCTAAACTACCAGGATGCTAGAAATAAAATCAAGAGATAAGATTAAACCATAAAAGTGCAAACTTTATTAAACGAAAAGATTAATAGAGCAAATCGCCCTTTAAGGTTTAGCACAAGATGAAAAGAGAGAGTTTTTTTATATAAACACTAAAATTGGATAAAGATAATGTTTTGTGGCTTTCATTTTATAGTAGGGAACAAAAAAAAGCATAAAAACCTAAAAATGAAATAAGGTCAACAAAATTTAAGTGGTTAACGTGCGTATGAGTTTCATCGAGGTTGTACGGACGGTGTTCTGCTCGATGTACAACCTTGATATGGCTCGTGCATATCGGCTTCCTTGCTCGATGCTGGATCTTGATGTAGACCAAAGGCTTAGACTCCTCGTGCTGATCCTCTTCCTCACTTCCTGCGGCTTACATCGAGCACACTCCATTGAGGTTTTGCTCAATATCCTTGCTCGATATGGACCAGACTTTGCAAACGCTCCTTCTTGACCTCCTCATCGATCATGAGCTGCTTTCATCTCCTCCCTAACCCGAAGAATCTCCAAAACACCTGAAAATAACCACAAACATGCACATGTATGCAAGTGTATGCATTTCTAAGCTAAATGCATGCAATGTTGATTTTAAGTGCAAATGAGACTAAAATGTTAAACTATAATGCAAAAATAAAGGAAACGATGCATGAAATGCAGCCTAAAATGCTCTAAATTAGCAAGATATCAACACCCCCACACTTAGCTTTTGCTTGTCCTCAAGCAAACAAACACTTAAGATGGTGATGAGGTTTTAAATAGGAACTCATATCTCTAAAAATGCTAACAATAAATCAAAATAAAGTCCATGTTTCTAATGCTAGAATGCAAATGATGGAACTGTACTCTAAAACTTAGCCATACTCATCACAAAATGAAAATGATTCTCAAGTTATCAATCTACAAAAAATCTCAAATCACTAGACCTTTTTAACATTCATTAAACAAGTAACCAGTGGATCAAGTTTGTGCAAATCAAGTGAAAGCATTTGGTTCAAGGGACATGGTTATGAGATAAAAATAATCTCATTCATCAATAGCTTAAAGAAACAGGGGATCTCTCATATGAAATGAATTTATCTTAGGCAAAATGCTAAAGGTAAAAGCACACTTATACATGCAAGTCAAAGCTCTCTTATATCCTTTTCCTAAAGATGATCCTAATTAAGTCTAAACCCAAGATAAATCCCTAAATCTACCATTTTCCAAAGCTCTTTTGATAATTTTCTTCTTGAAATGTAGGGGACTTCTTCTTCTTTTGCTTGTATGGCTGACTTTTTTTAGAACTTGCTCTTCTTTGTTGTATAGGCGCCAATTTTCATCACCTTTTTGGAGGATTGCTTGGCCTGATTTTTCTCCTTTTGGATGATCTTTGTAATCTTGTTGTTGGTGGTGCCTTTTCTTCTTTGTAACTTAGAGCTTTCTTCTTTTGCACTTAGCCACAAGATACAATCATCTTCCCACAATATTATTTTCTTCATGAAACCATTCCCACTCTTCTTCTCTTTTCAAAAGATACAAACATTTAAAGCTTAAACCACTTAACTCTCCCATTTCCCAAAACTCCTAACCTAGTATCAAGCTCAAAATGCAAGCTGATGTCTATAAAAGAGCTTTTCCTTGCCAGCCTTATCCCTAACACTTTTTGCCAAGATAAGTTCAAAAATGATAATGCAAGGCCTCATAAACTCTCATAATTGTGTTTGGGTTTAGAAGGAAGAATTGGTTCAAGGTATGGTTAACTGTCCTTTAATGATGAGGATCAGCTACTTGGATCAACAAGAGTGGTGAAAAGTAAAAAGATGATCCAAATATGTATTTTGGTAGCCATACAATCACTTTTATTGCACAATCAAGATAATTCAAAGTCCAAATTAAGGTTCCACTTATATAAAGGTCAAGATCAAATCAAGGAAGATTCAACTTCAAACAAGAGTTTCAAAATCATAAATTCCAAGAGTGGTTCAGCCTTATTTCAAGTGCTTCGTCAAATGCATTAAAGGACTAAGAACAAGGGCATCATTTTCATAAACCACTAGCATTGTGAAGGATTTACTATCATTGTTCCTATTTTAAACAAGCATGCTACAACCTAAGTAAATGTATGAAATCTAAGTCACATACGAATGCAAATGAACACTCTGTTATTAAGGAATCAATTTTCCAAAATTTTCAAATGTGTAGTGATTTTCTATGCCTTAATTGCAATGCAAGTATGATGCATGGTTGTTTAGCTACATGCAAGTGCAGAATGTTAGTCCAAGCAAACCCTCCCCCACACTTAGAATACACAGTCCACTGTGTATTAGAAATGCAAAAGGAGGCAATCCATAATGTTTAAAAGAAAAATGAGCTAAAAAGTAGAAGGTGTAAGGATTGAAAGATGAGGAAGGATTGTACTTGTAGTGGAGGTTCGAGGGGTGGAGGATTGGACATTCATCAGTGGAGATGATTAAAGGGGACCATTGGATCGAGGTGTCCTTGAAGTTTTGGTGTTTTTAAGAGCATTTGTCCATTTAGAGCTGGGTTCTTGGTGTTCTGCTCGATGTGGCACCTCGATGTGATTGCCCTCGGGCATCTCGCTCGGTGTATAGTATTTGCTCTTCGGTGTATGGACAAAGACTTCGGGGTTGATTGCATCGAGCAAGGCTCTGGAGGTTTTGCTTGATACGGCACCTTGATGTGATCTCCGTTGTGCATTCTGCTCGACGTACGGACTGCTTCTTCCCCGAGATAGACTGCATCGGGCAGGTTTTGCAGAGGTTTTGCTCGATACGGTACCACGATGCAGAAACAGAGTTTTGTTTTCCTTGGTTCTCCAATTTGTTTGACCCATCTAACTACTTTTTCCACCCCGAAAACACATAACAAGCATATCAAAAGCAAAAGGAAAACATATTTACATAGATAGTCATGGAATTACCTCCCAAGTGTGCTTTGTTTAAGGTCTCTTAGCTTGACCTTCTTTACTTTGCTAGGTGGGAGAATCACGGAGACTAAGGTCAGTCTCCACTGCTAGAAACTCTGAGGCTAAGTATGGCTTGACTCTGGGTCCATTGACTGTGATTTCCCTTCCTTCAGTATCCAGCATGTGATTGCTCCATAGGGAAGAACTTCTTTGATTCTATATGGCCCATTCTATCTTAACTTAAGTTTTCCAGGAAAGAGCCTCAACCTTGAGTTGTAGAGAAGAACCAAGTCGCCTGATCTGAATTCTTTGTGGACTATCTTCTTGTCGTGAAAAGTCTTAGTCCTCTCCTTGTAAATCTTTGAATTTTCATAAGACTCCAACCTGATCTCTTCTAGCTCATGAAGCTGCATAAGTCTCCTTTCTTGATCGCTCTTAATGTCAAAGTTGAGCAGTTTGGTTGCCCATTGAGCTTTATACTCAAGCTCTACTGCACGGTGACAAGCTTTTCCATTCAACAAGCTGAAGGGAGATCTTCCTATTGTTGTCTTGAATGCAGTCCTATAAGTCTAAAGTGCATCATCAAGCTTAGCTGACCAGTATTTCCTTGTGATCCCTACTGTCTTCTCCAGAATGGCTTTGATTTCTCTATTTGAAACGTCAACTTGACCACTGGTTTGTGGATGATAAGGCGTTCCCACTTTGTGTTTGAATCCATGCTTCTTCAGAAGATTATCAAAGACTTTGTTAATGAAGTGACTTCCACCATCGCTTATCACCACTTTTGGCACACCAAATCTTGGAAAAATTACAGTCTTGAAGAGCTTCACAACAACAGAATAATCAATTGTTGGACTTGCAGCAGCCTCAACCCATTTGGAGACATAGTCAACTGCCACTAAGATGAACTTGTTTGCATATAAAGAAGGGAAGGGTCCCATAGAAATCAAATTCCCATACATCAAAGATTTCTATTTCAAAGATTGGATTCTGAGGCATCTCATACCTTTTGCTTATGTTTCCTTTCCTTTTACATGCTTCACACCTCTTGATGAACTCATGAGTATCTTTAAAGATGCTAGGCCACCAGAATCCTGCTTGAAGTATATTTGTAGCAGTCTTGAACGTCGTGAAATGGCCTCCATAAGCAGAGCCATGGCAATGGAAAATGATTTCTTGGGCTTCATCTTCTGCTATACATTGCCTAAACAGTCCATGTGATCCTTTCTTGCACAAGTATGGATCATCCCAATACAGTTGAGATAAGTCTTTGAAGAACTAGCCTTGTGATAAGGCTTTTGGAAGGTGGGAAGATGGTCTAAAACCAGATAGTTCAAGAAATCTGAGTACCAAGGCAGGTTCTTGTCTCGCAAAGCGGCTGCTTCATTCAAGTGCTTCAGCACTTCGCAAGCCATAAGTTGCTCTTCAGGAAGAGAGTCATTTATAGGAACAAGATCTTCAATCCTCATTCTTGATAAGTGATTCCCCACTCCATTTTCTATCCCCATTTTGTCAAGTATCTCAAGATCAAACTCCTGAAGCAAGAGTATCCATCTTAGCAGGCGTGGCTTTGTATCCTTCTTGGCATAGATATAGCGAAGTGATGCATGATCTGTGTAGACTATGGCCTTAGAGCCTACTAGATAGCTTCTGAACTTCTCAAATGCGAACACAACTGCTAGAAGTTCCTTCTCTGTTGTAGCATACCAAGTTTGAGTGTCATCCAGAGTGAGACTTGCATAGTAGATAGCATGTAACTTCTTGTCCACTCTCTAACCAAGCACAGCTCCATGTGCATAATGATACAAGAGTTTTGATTCTCTTGGTCAATCACCCTTTGTACTAGTCATTGTAGCATTGGGTTTTTTTGTCAATCCAAAGGGGAAGATTGAAAAAGCAGGATTATAGCAGATTTCCTAATTCAAGCAGATATAAAAGGGGTTTTAGAATATCTAGCAACCTAAGTGATCAAGCAGAAATGAAGCAAACACAAAACAAAGGGTAAAAAGCAAGCAAAACTACTAAAACAAAGGCAAAACAGGGCAAATCCGAATTCAAGCTAAAAAACAGAGAAAAGATGGGACTTGAGATGAGATAATTGGTATTAGAGAACTCTTGACTCAATCTAAGATGCTTAAAAACTCACACAATGCTATTCTTTATGCATAGGATTCATTTATATGAATAATCCAATCTCTTCGCACTAATCTCTTTGCTAATTACCAAGTCAAGAAATAATTCTCATTAGTAAAATGATAAAGAGCAAGCATTAAGACAAAATCTGTCAACACTATATTGCCAAATCACTCCCTATACAGTCCATCTCTTGAGCTAGGATAAGCAATTCTCTTGCAAAGCAGTTCAGGCATTTCATCAAACACTTGGTGGGCATAAAATGAGCCTAAGATCTTAATAAACTTAGCTAGGGCTAATTAAGCATTAAACACAGCAATCAAGAAAGGAAATGGAAGAATCAACACTAAGCAATCATAGATAGAGTCTCAAATTCCCTAAACCTAACCCATCTCAAATCCCTAAAAAGGACTACTCACTAAGCACCATCAAAACCATCAATTCAAAGAGAGAAAGATGACTAATCATGATTAGAGAGATTAAACAAGATGAAAGGTGCAAACTTTAATTAAAATCAAGCAAAGATTCAAATTACAAAACCCAAAGGTCTAAGCAAAGAAGAAAGAAGTGCTGGATAAAAGCTTGTTCTCAGAAATTAAGGATTTTTCGTATTTATAGGAGTCTAAGCAAAAATGGCAAAATTGTGAATAAATGGTCTTCAGTCTAGGTTCATATCGATCAGTTGTAACAGTCTGGGATTGATCGTTACGAATCGTATCGGTCTGGAGAGTGATCGATACAGTGACCGAAATACACACAACGCGTTTGTATCAATCACTCTTGACTGATACCTCTGATCGATACACTTTGTATCGATCACTCCTTGATCGATATGAATGATCGATATGGCTTGTATCGGTCACTCCTTGACCGATATCCTCCGTGCGCAGACCGATAAGCTCTGCAGAGATCGTCTGCCTTTGTCCATTTTGCTCCTTTTGGCCCAGCTAGCTTCTTGGATCATCCTTAAAGCTCCTCTAAGCTCCTTTTAGCTCCACAAGCACCTAAAAACTTCCATAATGCAAGAAAAATGCAAATTATATCGTAAATGCAACCTAAGTCTAAAAGGAGAAGAAAATGGGACAAAAACTAAGAAAAACATGCAAAAGAGAACCAAAACATGTACTAAATGCAAGCGTAAATGGTGTAAATACAATAGATATCAACACCCCCACACTTGCCTTTTGCTTGTCCTCAAGCAAATAAGAACAAATGAGAGAGTGAGGTTTGAAGGTGGGCATTCAGATTCCAAAAGTGCAAAGGTAAAGAGATGGTATCAATGCTTAAGTGCCTAGTTGTAGGATGCAAACATAATCAGCTATACTTTAAAGAACACCTAACCATGCTCATCATGTTTCAAAATGATCTCAAATCTCAACTTAGGTAAATTCTCAAATCAACCAACTCTTTAACAATCAATTAAGATCAGAACTATGGATCATGCTTATGCAAATCGAGTGAAGACATTTGGTTCAAAGGGTGAGATTATGATATAAAAAATAATCTTATTTTAGCAAATGGTTATTAAACATAAGGGATCACTCAATGAAAAAGACTCCATCTTAGGCAAAATGCTAAAGGTAAAAATGCACTTATGCATGCAATTCAAAGCTCCCTTCTACCCAAAGATGAATCCTAAGCACTTCTAAACCCAAAGTGAATCCCTAAGTCTACCCTTTTCTAAATTCTACCCTTTCCTAAATTCTACCCTTTATCCTTCTTCATGGCTGGGGAAACTTTTTCTTTTTGCTTGTGTGGCTGCTTCTTTTTGGTTGGGACTTGCTCTTCTTTGTTGCATTGGCACTTTCATCACCTTTGGTGGATTGCTCTTGGTCTGATTTTTCTTCTTTTGACCTTTCTAAGCTTTGTTGCTGGCGCCTTTCTTCTTTACACTTAGAGCTTTTTCTTGCTTTTACTTAACCACAACTCTACACTGTTTCCCCTTTCCTACCATTTCAAATCTTTTCCCCTTCTTTCAAAACATATATACATAAAGTTCAAACCACGTACACTACCCTTTTAACCCAAAACTCCTATCCTAGAATCAAGCTCAAGATGCAAGCTGATATCTACAAGAGAGCTTATTATTGCCAGCCTTATTCCTAACACTTTTTGCCAAGACAAAATTGAAAATGTAATGCAAACGCCTCACAGCTCTCAAGATAGTGTTTAGGCTCAAAATGAGGTTTTGGTTAAGGTTGTGGATTAAGTGTCCCATAAGTATGAGGATCAGCTATTTGGATCAACAAGAGTGGTAGAAAAGAAAAAGATGATCCAAATATGTATATGGTAGCCATGAATTCACTTTTCAATGCATAAAACATGATAATTAAAAGTCCAAATTAAAGTTCAAGTTGATAGAGCTGATTTTCAGAGAACAAATGCTTTCAGAATGAGATGAGAAGACCAAATCTAGCAATCTAAGCATGGTTCAGCCTTAACTTCTAGCAATCTTATGATGCATCAAACAACTAGCCACTTAAACACTGAAATCATCTCTAAACTCTAAGCACTTTACAAGGAAATTTCATCATAATGCCACATGCAAATGCAATGCAGCCTATATGTCAACACTAGACTCAATCCTGGAAGAATGAAAGGCAACTACATACTTTCTTTTTGGTTTGCAAAAATGCAAAATTTTAAAAAAAATTCGATGTTTTGTGTTTTTCTATGCCTTATATGAATGCATGAGACTCAAAGTGAAAGAAAATGAAAAACTAAGAAAACGAAACACAAAGTCAAACCCCAAATCTCTCCTCCACACATAAATTACACAGTCCCTTGTGTAATGAAAGCAGTGAGAGAGAGAAGCAACTAAATATAATGCAGTGGTATAAACAATAAGTAGGATGTGGTACATGCTCAATAAGTGGAGTGGTGGGAGGCTTGATGAGATGATCCCTCCTGTGTGTCTGCACCACTCTCATTTCGCTCTTCATCTACTGATCTTCCTTGGTAGAGTTGGCTCTCATCAGAGCAAAAACTGAGGTTGCTTCTTATATTGATGCATGTTTGCTGTGGGTTAGGGAGTAGGAACCGTGCTGGTGCTTGGGGATCCTTGAAGAAGGTGTAGACATGTTTGCTTCTGACGCTCCTCTCAAGGAAATGACATCTTCTTAGGTAGTCCAAGTCCATCCACAGTGGTTGTAAGGCTCTGTCAGCATGCTCCTCGAGGTTCACTCCACATGCCATTAAGATGGCTGTCACAATGCCTCCGATGCGTATCTGTGGTTTGCTTGCCTTCTCATTGAAAGCCCAGCGTCTGTAGGAGAAGAGGTGCTCCATCAACATAGCGGTGTAGCAAGGATACTTGGTAGGTGGCCTTAGAGGTGTTCCATTGGTGCTGTAAAGCACTAGTGGCTGCATGGCATTGTACATGAAGTCTTTCTCCTTATCTGCGAGGGTAGCTGTATCTTGTCTTGCAAAGAATGTGTTTGCAAGAGCCATGTGGGCGTACCTCACTGCTGGATGCTTTAAATGTTGATTCCTTGAGGTTTCTGCAGCGGATTTGCCAGCCCGTAACACTTCCCATAACATCTTGTGTTGCCTTTGGCTGATCTTGAAGTGGTTCCTCCACTCAGAATATCTGTATGTACCTAGGGCCAGTGCAAGCTTGAAGAAGGTTGCTGTAAAAGTTTTACCGCCAATTCGGAATGATATCCAGCTGTCTCTATTCGCCAGCTCACTGTCGTCATAGTGCACCACCTTCAGAGTGGAGAAAAATTGGTAGGTGAGGTCCTTGTAAGATGGAAGTGCTCTCGCCATAAAGTCAGTGAGCCCCATGCTCTCAAAGATTGTTTTGCAGCCTATGTTTATCCCAAGTTCTTGCATGGTGGAGGCGCATTGATATCTTGTGGGCCTGAAAGTGCATTGGTTGAATCTTTCCATGAGCTGCTCAGCACTTGGCGCATCATGAGAGACCTCCTCTACAGTTGTTCCCTTTCCCTTTGATGTGGCAACCTTTTCTGCAACTAGTCTTGGTACAGCATCTCCTGAGAACTGTCCTTCAGCAACGCCCTTGCCCTTGCTTCTTCTAGCCCTTGGGGAAATAGGTGCCTCCTCCTATTATGCTCTCTTTTTGCTTTCAGTAGAGCTGTTCATTCTTCTCATTGTACCTAAAAGAACAAGGATTGAAGGTACTATAAGTAAAAGAGGAACAGCTGAAAAAACCAATAACTGTTTGCTTTTGATAGAATTACTCTAAGCTAAAAGAGGTTAAGCTAGTCCATAGACAAGATTAAACTTCCAAAAAAGGTAATAGGAATTCATAAGATGACAGTTGAGACATGCTAGAGCTCATTTGAATAAGACAATGATGCATGTGAACCTATCATGGTGGTGCTAAGCAAAAGAGAAGATGATGATGCAAAGGGGCAGCAAACAGGCAGGAAATAAAATTTGAGAACAGTAAACAGAGCTTAAACACTTAACTTGCTCATTTAAACCAAACCCACCATGCAAAATCTAAGCACAATATTTTAAACTAAACAAAACATGTTCTTAAAACCATAGACAAAGCAGTTTCAAGCACATGAATATGTAATAACAAGATGTAAATAGTTGAGAAGGCAAACCTCTAAGGAGCTTCTGAGCACTGGTAAGAGTTAAAATAAAGAGAAAGAGAGCTTAAAATTTTCGTGCTAAGCAATGAGAGAAGTAGAGAGATGAAGTGTGAAGAGAGTAGGAAGAGCTTGTTGGTATATAAAGAGGTGGGTGGGGAACCAAGGGAATCTAAAGAGTGGGGGACAAAAGTGTTCAGGAGCTCTGCAAGTGGTAGGAAGGATCCAAAGTTTGAATTTAAACCTCCTTGGATCCAAACCAAAGGAGGGAAAATTTTTGAAAATTTAAGCACTTACCTCGCGAGGGTATCGGTCATACGTGACCGATACGAATGATCGATATGCACAGTATCGATCACAAGTGATCGATACAATGATTGATACCCTTCCTGTGAATCGTATCGGTCTCTATTTGATCGATACACTGACCAAAATTCATATGGCGGGTTTGTATCGATCAGTTCTTGATCGATATGAATGACCGATACGGTTTTCACTTTTAGACTCCCTTCCCTATCGATCAAAAGTGATCGATTGGTTGACTGGTGCAATCCGGCTCCACTGATATCGATCACAAATGACGATACTCATGACCAATACGGTCCGTATCGGTCTCGTCATGACCGATACAGTTGATCGATATCAGCTAGAAAGCACCTGTTTTTGCCTCCTTAACTCATAACAATTTGACTTAGCCCACACTTGCTCCTGTTGATTGAAAGGAAAATATAAAGGGAAACATAAAATGCAAGAATATGTACAAGGATAACATGGGAATACCTCCCAAGTGTGCTTGTTTAATGTCCTTAGCTTGACTTTTCTTGGTTGATCACTCTGGTGGAGGTTCATCAAGGCTGATGTCTACTTCATCTCCAAGAGACTCACTTGCCATGTATGGCTTCAGCCTGTGCTCATCCACTGTGAAGTCTTCTCCTTTCTTGCTAAACGAAGTCACAACTCCATATAGCAACACTTCCTTGATCTTGAATGGCCCTGACCATCTTGACTTCAGCTTTCCAGGAAATAACTGATAACAAGGATTTTTTTAAGGTCTAGTTTGAATCAAAGCCTAAAGTACAGTATGGTTATAGTATAGTGCAAGAGGTGTCAATCCAGTTCAGGTTGTCTTGAAAGATACTAGGAATGCAAGAGCTTTGTAAAGCTAAGCGAAATCCGGGTTATTTGAGGAGAAAATCTATGAAAACTAAATGCAGCTACTAAATGACCACGAAAACTATTTTAAAGTCCCTACCGATAGGTTAAACAACTACTAGATAACTTCTAAGAATATAAAATGCAAAACTACTGGTTTTAAAAAATTCAAAAACTAAAAGCAGACAGAAAGGGAAAGTTCTAACAACCTAGGATGATATTTAAGGAACTAAGACAAAAGATACAAACTTTAAAACTAGGAAATGATTACTTTGAGTTTTTAAATGCTAAAAGAGGATTCAAGGTTGAGGGTCATGCTTAAGAGGGTTCAAGATTCAAGCTTTGGGTTTGAAAACATAGATCTACACATTTGAGTGCTATCTCTAAGCCTTGAGAAATAGAGCTAGATTTATTCATGGCGTGTGGTATAAATCCTTTCTTCGACCTTTCCTCTTATCCCATGGCATGTGGTGGAAAGAAGGGATGAAGAACATGAAGCATAGATCTCAAATAATGGCCTAACTAGCTCCCTAAGCATTCATGGCGTTTGGGATAGGATTAGCTAGTCTCTTGGATTTGGTTTTAAGGGATCTCCTGAATCCTGCTAAGGTAAGGAAATCCCTGAGATCAAAGAGATCTTTTTTGAAGACTCACTAGGCATTAGAACCCCCAAATCCAAGAAGAGATTAAGTTAAAAACAAGAAAAAGACCAAAGCTTAAACCTTTAAAACCCTTTAATCACCTCAACCTTAAACCCATAAATGACTACTCGCTAGACATGATTAAAACACACGAAAACGCTTAAAGATTAGCATAGCATAAGATGGAAACGGATTCTACAAAATAACAAAAGCTTAAAAAGTAAACTATGGCGGTTTTTCAAAGAATAAATATTAGCATAGCATAAGATGGAAAACTAAAAAAAAAAGGAGACAATATGTATTGTTCTGCCTCGCTCCCAAAATAGGGTAGACAAAGGAAATGGTCCCCTCACTAAAATCCAAAATATGAGCTGTCCGGATAAGGTTCAGAGATCGATCTGTTGTCGATCTCTCACTCGATCTTCCTCGTAGAACGTCTTCTCTCGAGTCGATTCGGTAGGGTGGATCGAGTGCTTCCATCGATCTTCTGGTTGATCCTCAGATTATCGAGTTGTGACCTCGATCTGGCCCTCGTTCTTCCCGGGCTTAGTTCCCGTGTCCGTACTCACTTTTGATCACCTTGGTCGATCTTGACCTCGATCCTCTTCCTTGAAACGACCTGAGCGTCTCGATCTTCTGGTCGATCTCGTGTAGATCGACCTGTCTAGCTCGATCTGCGCATCGATCCCGGTTCCTTTGCTGCATGGCTGAGTTCCTCCACGTATCCATAGGCCTCCTCTCGATCCTTAGCATGTCCACGTGATAGGGCTCAGGTTTTACCCAAATAAAACTACTGCAAGTGCACAGCAAAAGCAGTTGTAGTACAAGGGGTATCGAAATCACAAGAGAATAATGCAGACTACACTAGCCTTGTAAGAGGACGTGCTATCTTGGAGAAATCCTTGATAAACCGTATGTAGAAGCCAGCATGCCACAAGAAGCTCCTAATCCCTTTCACATTAACCGGTGGCTCTAGACTCATCATAACCTCTATCTTTGCTTTGTCAACCTCAATCCCATTCTCAGAAATCTTGTGCCCAAGTACAATGCATTCTCTCACCATGAAGTGACACTTTTCCCAATTCAGCACCAAGTTTGTCTCCTCACATCTCTTGAGAACCCTGCAAAGATTTGACAAACAATCACCAAAGGAAGCACCATACACAGAAAAATCATCCATGAAAACCTCTACCATTTCCTCTATAAGGTCAGAGAAAATAGACATCATACACCTTTGAAAGGTTGCTGGTGCAATACATAACCCAAATGGCATCCTTCGATAAGCAAAGGTACCATAGGGGCATGTGAAAGTGGTTTTCTCTTGGTCATTATGATGAATGGGTATTTGAAAGAAACCGCTATAGCCATCAGGAAAACAGTAGTATGGGTGATTGGCTAATCTCTCTAGCATTTGATCAATGAAAGGAAGAGGGAAATGATCTTTTCTAGTGGCTGAGATAAGTTTCCTATAATCAATACACATTCTATGTCCAGTTATTGTTCTTGTAGGAATTAACTCATCTTTTTCATTTTTTATAACCGTGATACCCCATTTCTTTGGTATCACATGGACCGGAGAGACCCATGTGCTATCACTGATATGGTATATCACGTCAGCTTCTAAGAGTTTTAAGATTTCTTTCTTGACCACTTCTTTCAAATTCGGGTTCAAACATCTTTGATGCTCAATGGAAGATGTGTTTTCATTATCTAAGTGAATCCTATGAGTACAAAGCATTGGTGAAAGGCCCTTGATGTCACTGAGAGAGTACCCAATGGCCCTTCTATACTTCCTCAGCTTCTTAAGGAGTGAGTCTAACTCATCATCACTTAGATTTTCATTCACAGTGACCGGATACGTATCATTTGGTCCCAAGAAAGCGTACCTTAGCCCATTTGAAAACTACTTTAGGTCCACCTTTGGGGCCAGCAGCTCGCTCCAGTCCTCCTCTTAGCTTGTGTTGAGGTTGTTGTCCTCATTCGCCTCTTTTGAACCTGAGTCATGAGCTCTTAAGCTTCCATCTTGGACCATTTCTACCGCAGAGATCGAGCCAGTCAGTCGATCGCTCCCTCGTTCTAGGCTGGATCGATTGCACTCTCTCGATTCACTTGCTCGATTGGATATGGATCGAGCAGGAGATCGATTCACGAGGTCGTTCTCTGAACAGATCGAGTTGTCTCGCTCGATTGTCTCATCGATCTCATTCCTGGATCGAGTAATATGATCGATCTCCAAGTCGATCTCTAGGCACTCACCTTCATCTTCTTTCACAACCTTGCGAGAATCAAGGATGTGTACATACTCCTGGGTTTGTTCACACAAGAAACCATACTTCCCACACTCCTTAGTCAAAGCCAGCTGTAGATGATCTTCTTGTGCTAATTCCTCAAGCAACTCATCAGCCAATTCATCCAAAGTTTCAATGTAGAACGCTTGTCCACCAATCGGTGGCTTCTTCAAGACTTCATTGATGTCAAAGTTCAGCTTGATGTCTTTGCCAAGGTGCAGACAAATCTTGCCATTCTTCACGTCTAAGATGACTCCAGCAGTTGCTAAAAACGGTCTACAAAGGATTAGAGGGTCTCTTGGTTCCTCATCCATTTCTAGCACCATAAAATCTGTTGGCACATTCATATTGCTAATCCTCACGGGTAGGTCTTCAAGCATGCCTACAGGGAGCCTTATACTTCGGTCAGCCAGAATGAGTGAGATTCTACACTCTTAAACTTGGTGAAGCCTAGCTTTTTGGCAATGGAGTGAGGCATATGGTTAATGCTTGCTCCTAGATCACACAAGCAACTCTCGAACTTCAAAGGGCCTAGTGAACAAGGTATAGTGAATGACCCCGGATCTCCTAGCTTCTTTGGAGCTATCTCCTTGTGGATGATTGCACTGCATTATTGACTCAATACCAAGACCTCTTTACTCTCTTTCTCCTTCTTAGCAAGAGTATCCTTCAAAAACTTGGCATATTTTGGCATCATAGCCAAGCAATCAACCAACGGCAGTTTGATCTCAATGTTCCTTATGTGCTTCTCAAACAAGGAATTATGCTTCTCAATCAACTGCTTCTTGAAACGTCCAGGGAAGGGGAGCTTCGGTTTGTAAGGTGGAGGCATGAAAGCTTCTTTCTCCTTGCTAACATCCTCCACTTTTTTCTCTAAAACCGCTTCCTTGCCTTTCTTTGACCTTGCAATGTAGACATTGTCAAACGTGATCTCTTGATCATTTGAGAGATTACTCCCCCCCCCCCACCCCCCCCCCCCCCCCCCCCCCCCCCCCCTTGAAGAAAAATGTCCTCATTGTCCTCAGGTACAGACCGTGGTGGTAGCTCTTTCCCACTTCTCAAAGTAATCGCATTGGCATACTCCTCAGGGTTTGTCTCACACTTCCCGGGTAAGCTACCTTGACCACTTGAACTGGCTTTTCCTTTCTCTAGATGGCGAATCTTGTTGTTCAAGTTGGTGATTTGTGTAGATACCTCAGTAAGATAAGAGTCTATCATATTGTTCATTTCAACAAACTTTTGATTTGTAGTTGCTTGTCCTTGAAGTAACTGCTGGAATATAGCTTGAACCGGATCTTGAGGTGGCGGTTGAACTTGTTGCTGCTGAGGCACGAAACCAGGAGGGTAGCTTTGTTCACTTGCTGTTTCTGACCTTGGAAGTTCCCTTGTCTCTGCCCTTGGTATCCACTATTTTGTGTCAACCCACCTTTGTTGTAAGGAGCAAAAGGTTTTCCTTGTTGTGGAGGGTACACTTGATCCTTAGGGTTCTCCACGTTGATACTTTGGTAAGATAAGTTGTTGTTGCCTTGATACCTCTGAACATAGCCCTGTGGCTTAGTATAGTCTTGGCCCCCAACCCAATTCGCTTCCTCTTGGCTCTGCTCTAACTCATCTAGAACATCCGTAGCCTCTCCCACAAAGTGTACATGCTTTTCATTTGCAAGTACCAACTTGTCAATCTTTTCATGAAGTGATTTGAGCTCCTTCTTGTGTGCCTCAAGGCCAGACCCTCTTGGTGCTCTATCATAGTCTTCAGCGTAGTCACCATCACTCAAAGCAAGATTCTCAATAAACTCCATTCCCGCTTCTACATCTTGTCCAAGAAAGTTCCCTTTACTCGCCGTGTCTAGGAGCATTCGAATCTTGGGAAGAGCTCCTCTATAGATGGTGCTCAAGAGTGTCTCCTCAGTAAAGCCGTGACGAGGACATGCAATGGTGTAGTCCTTGAACCGCTTCATTGCTTCACTAAAGGTCTCATTCTGCCTTTGTATAAAACCCTTAATCTCACTCCTTAGCCGAGCTGTCCTTGTGCTTGAGAAGAACTTAGACAGAAATGCCTTCTTGCAATCAGCCCATGAGGTTATAGTCATCTGAGGTAAGGTCTTCTCCCAATGTCTTGCAAGGGAAAAGCCAAAGCATGAAACTATCCTCCGAGATGCCATTGATTTTGATCATTCCACACACTTGCTCAAAGTTGTCTAAATGCTTTAAGGGATCCTCCATTGCAAGTCAATGGAACTTGTTGTTCTGCACCATTGAGACAAAGCCTGGCTTGATCTCGAAGTTTTTGTTTTCCACCGGTGGTGGAGTGATGCCAAAACGGTTGTGATGAGTGTTTGGTGCATCACCCGCACCAATGATCCTTGGTTGCCTTGGGGCATGGTTGGGGTTTCCATTACCCCTTCCAGCAGCAGCGTGGTGTGTTGGAGCCTCAGCTTGGTCTAGCTCAGCCATGACCTCAAAATCAAGAATATCCGGTTGCAATATCTCCTCAAAGTCCTGTGCTTGTTCTCTTGCCCTTCTTAGCCTTGCACTTCCAAGTTGATGAATGTTGTCTAGAGGTTGTAGTAGGTTGTTGTCACCACTAGACCTCAGATTCATGTACCTGAGAAGACAAGTAGAAGGGTAGATAGATTAGTAACCAAAGTAAAAATAAAGACTTAGTCTCCACTAAGCTCCAAATCCTAATACTTTCAAACTAAACCCAAGTTGGCAACGGCACCATTTGATAACTAGGATTTTTTTAAGGTCTAGTTTGAATCAAAGCCTAAAGCACAGTATAGTTGTAGGATAGTGCAAGAGGTGTCAATCCAGCTCATGTTGTCTTGAAAGATACTATGAATGCAAGAGCTTTGTAAAGCTAAGCGAAATCCGGATTATTTTAGGAGAAAATCTATGAAAACTAAATGCAGCTACTAAATGACCATGAAAACTATTTTAAAATCTCTACTGATGGGTGAAACAACTACTAGGTGACTTCTAAGAATTTAAAATACAAAACTACTGGTTTTAAAAATTCCAAAACTAAAAGCAGACAGAAAGAGAATGTTCTAACAACCTAGGATGATATTTAAGGAACTAAGACAAAAGATGCAAACTTTATAACTAGGAAATGATTACTTTGAGTCTTTAAATGCTAAAAGAGGATTCAAGGTTGAGAGTCATGCTTAAGAGGGTTCAAGATTCAAGCTTTGGGTTTGAAAACATAGATCTACACATTTGAGTGCTATCTCTCAGCCTCGAGAAACTAGAGCTAGATTTATCCATGGCGTGTGGTATAAATCCATTCATCAACCTTTCACCCTAACCAATGGCGTGTGGTGGAAAGAAAGGATGAAGAACATGATACATAGATCTCAAATAATGGCCTAACTAGCTCCCTAAGGATCCATGGCGTTTGGGAAAGGATGAGCTAGTCTCTTGGATTTGGTTTTAAGGGATTTCCTGAAACCTGCTAAGGTAAGGAAATCCCTGAGATCAAAGAGATCTTTCTCAAGACTTTCTAGGCATTAAAACCCCCAAATCCAAGAAGAGATTAAGTTAAGAACAAGAAAAAGACCAAAGTTTAAACCTTTAAAACCCCTTAATCACCTCAACCTTAAACCCATAAATGACTACTCGCTACATATGATTAAAACACACGAAAATGCAAAGGAAGAAAAAATAGACATGATTAAACTACTAAGCAAGAGAGATTTAAGAGAAATACTATGGCGGTTTTTCAAAGCATAAAGATTGATAGCATAGCATAAGATGGAAAACTAAAACAAGAAGGAGACAATATGTATTGTTCTGCCTCGCTCCCAAAATAGGGTAGACCAAGGAAATGGTCCCCTCACTAAAATCCAAAATATGAGCTGTCCGGATAAGGTTCAGAGATCGATCTGAGTCGTCGGCTCTCACTCGATCTTCCTCGTAGAACGTCTTCTCTCGAGTCGATTCGGTAGGGTGGATCGAGTGCTTCCATCGATCTTCTGGTTGATCCTCAGATTATCGAGTTGTGACCTCGATCTGGCCCTCGTTCTTCCCGGGCTTAGTTCCCATGTCCGTACTCACTTTTGATCACCTTGGTCGATCTTGACCTCGATCCTCTTCCTTGAAACGACCTGAGCGTCTCGATCTTCTGGTCGATCTCGTGTAGATCGACCTGTCTAGCTCGATCTGCGCATCGATCCCGGTTCCTTTGCTGCATGGCTGAGTTCCTCCACGTATCCATAGGCCTCCTCTCGATCCTTAGCATGTCCACGTGATAGGGCTCAGGTTTTACCCAAATAAAACTACTGCAAGTGCACAGCAAAAGCAGTTGTAGTACAAGGGGTATCGAAATCCCAAGAGAATAATGCAGACTACACTAGCCTTGTAAGAGGACGTGCTATCTTGGAGAAATCCTTGATAAACCGTATGTAGAAGCCAGCATGCCACAAGAAGCTCCTAATCCCTTTCACATTAACCGGCGGCTCTAGACTCATCATAACCTCTATCTTTGCTTTGTCAACCTCAATCCCATTCTCAGAAATCTTGTGCCCAAGTACAATGCATTCTCTCACCATGAAGTGACACTTTTCCCAATTCAGCACCAAGTTTGTCTCCTCACATCTCTTGAGAACCCTGCAAAGATTTGACAAACAATCACCAAAGGTAGAGATGAAAAACCATAAGGTATTCCTAACAGATAGCGATTCTACAATCTTTTCATTAACCTTTGAAAAACCCTAACTTAACTAGAAGATTACTCAGACATGATTATGGAATCACAAAACATAACTGAATAATATTGCATTAAGAGAAAGAGTAAAGATATAAAGGGGGTTCGAAATCTTCTCAAAAGAGTACCGGATTTGTCTCCCCAAAAAGCTCTGAATAAATCTCTCTCTAAGCTCTCTGAATTCTCAAAAACTAAGATAATGGCCAACAATGGCTGAAAAACCTAATAAATAGGGGCTAAACACGATCTGGGGTCTTCATGTAAATAAAGGAACTTCTGGGTCAATTCTGCAAATCTTCTTCACACTTTTAATAAAACAGCCACGCTCCTTCCTTAATGGGTGACGAGCGTCACCAAAGGTGGTGACGAGCGTCACCATATGTGATACTTTCTGCTTCGAGCTTGGTACATCGTGGCTTCAACCCAGAATGCTCCAAAAGGTTCCAAAATCTCCAATTATGCTCCAGACATGCTATAACCTGCAAAGACTCTTCTAGGACCCTAAAAAGACCAAAAAGACTCAATAAAAAGGACTTATATCATTGTTAAAAACCATAAAAACCATGATATATCACCACGCACTCTCCATAGCTCCAGTGTATCCAAAACAACCTGAATATGATGCAAGAATGCAAGAAATATGCAAAATGCCAATGCAAAGTGTTCTAGGACCTAAAATGAGATAAATGGTGCAAACTAGCCTATTATGCAAGATGTATGCATGAAAACTACTATAAATGTATGCTAAATATACGAAATATATGAGTATATCAATAACTTCAACCTTGAGTTGAATAACAGCACCTGATCCCCTGCCTTGAAGTCCTTGTGTTTGATCCTCTTGTCATGGAAAGCTTTTGTCCTCTCCTTGTAGATCTTATAACTCTCAAAAGCATCAAAGCGGTTTTGCTCTAGTTCATGCAAGTTGATGAGTCTCTTTTCTTGAGCTGTCTTGATGTCAAAGTTCAGCAACTTTATTGCCCAGATAACCTTATATTCCAGCTCAACAGGCAGATGACAGGACTTCCCATAAAAGAGTGAGAAAGGAGTCCTGCCAATGGGTGTCTTGAAGGCTGTCCTATAAGCCCACAAAGCATCATCAAGTTTATTAGACCTGTCCTTTCTTGTAACACCAACTGTTTTCTCTAAGATGGCCTTGATCTCTCTGTTAGACACCTCCACTTGGCCACTTATTTGAGGATGGTAAGGAGTAGCAACCTTGTGCTTGACACCATTCTTCTTGAGCAAACTCTCAAAGACCTTGTTGATGAAATGGCTTCCACCATCACTGATCACACACCTTGGAGTACCAAACCTTGGGAAGATAATTGTCTTGAAGAGCTTCAGCACAAGTTTAGCATCATTTGTTGGACAGGGAATGGCTTCAACCCAATTTGACACATAATCAACAGCCACTAGAATGTACTTGTTCCCATAAGAGGAAGAGAAGGTCCAATAAAGCCAATCCCCCACACATCAAACAGATCCACTTCAAGGATACGGTTCAGAGGCATCTCATCTCTCTTGGAGATGTTTCCTTTTCTTTGGCAAGCATCACATGAGGAGATGTGATAGGGTTCAGGTTTTATCCAAATAAAACTATTGCAAGTGCACAGCAAAGCAGTTGTAGTACAAGAGGTTATCGAATCCCAAGGGAGTAAGTAAACTACACAAAAGAGTTCAGGTTCGGATTAAGCTAAGCAATAAGTAATGAATGTAATGCGGAACAGTAAAATAAATGCTAGTGGGCGTTTTATGCTTGTTCTTAAAGTTCAGAAAGCTAAAGGCGCTAAGTCAGAACAATTCGCAGGTTGAATTCGAGAGTGTAGAATGAATGCAATCAGGAATGAATTAAAACCGTCTTGAACATGAATCGCAAAGATATAACTAATCAATTCTCATTGCAGAAGTTATCTATGTCTAAATCACAGAGTTTCAAATCTCTTTGCAAACCCTAACAATCTAAACATGCAGTCATGAGCAAGTTTAATTGTTCACAAAACTCCTAAGCCAAATCTCTTTGCACTAAGTTATTTTGTTCATCTAATACTAGTTCAGGTGATTAATAATGATCTCACATCTATCAAAGAACCTAGGGTTTCGAAATCCAGATGTTGTGTTTAAGAAATCGATATGAATGCAAGCACAGATGAAGAACCAATGGATTTTCCTAATAGTTTAGCAATTCTACAAACTCTTCTTCAACCTGTGAAAAGCCCTAACTTAACTAAAAAACTACTCAGACATGGTGATTTGAGAAAACATCATTATTAGAATAGATTGCATAAAAGAAATAAGAAATAGAAAGTAAAGCAGCTCAAAATCTGCTCTGAAGGAGTCTGATTTGTCTCTCCAAAAGCACTGCTACAAATCTCTCTCTAAAGCTCTCAAAAAGAATAAGATACAAGATATCTGCAAAAAGAATGGCTGAAAAAGCTAATATTCAAGCTAAAACACGATCTGAGACCTTTTTGCAAATACTGGAACTTCTGGACCAAAACTGCAATTTCTTCCCAATATTTTAGAAACCAGCCACGACCCTTCCCATATGGGTGATGAGCGTCACGATAAGTGGTGACGAGCGCCACCCAAATGCATACTTTCTTCTCCGAGCTGGACACTTCGTGGCTTCAACATGCAATGCTCCAAAAAGCTTCAATATCTCCAATTATGCTCCAAACATGCTATAACCTGCAAAGACTCTACTAGGACTCTAGAAAGACCAAAGAAACTCAATAAAAAGGACTTATATCATGGTTAAAAACCACAAAAACCATGATAAATCAACTCCCCCAGACTTAGCTTTTGCTTGCCCTCAAGCAAACATCAGGCAAAGAACAAGGTCGAGGTTTGAAAACAAGAAACAGTCAGCTAAACATTAGGAACACCACATTAATTAACACTTTCGAATCCAGATACCACATAGTTAACACAAGATCAAATTTCAGTCTAATCATCACATGCTTAGCAAATCTCTCAAATCCAATCCAAATCTCTTCAAGAAATCCGAAATATCTACTGCTAACTCTTTATATCTATCTAAGTGTGATGTCTCATCATGGTTTTATCATCTCAATCACTTACAGATTCTTTTCCCTTCCTAAACAACTGAAAAAAGCAATCTCAACACAGCTCTCCCATTTTCTCTTTCCTTGATCTTTTCCTTTGGATATTTTTGATTTTTCACTTCCTTTTCTCATTTTATTTTACAGTCTAAGATATGGTGCTACTCAATACTTGTGTTCCTTGTGAGGAGACAGGTTCTTGAGTGTGTTCATTACTGTTGTTCCTTGTGAGGAGACAGGGTCATGAATGCACCATTCTTTGGACTTAAACTCTTAAAAACTACATCAGGGAAGATCATAGAGAGACTTTATCTTAACCTTATTGTCAGTACTGAAAGAGAGAATCAACATCAATAAGAATCAAGCCCCAAGAGAAGAAGTTTAAAGTTCATTAAGGTGGAGCTAACAACAAATTTTCCAGATTCTCTAAGAACCTAAACCTTCATTGCTAGACTGATCTACCTATGACTTTCAAGTTAGTAAGACTTGTAATCAACTACTGTGACAATGGTTATTATAAGCAAAAACGTCCTATGGTAAGTTCCAAGAAAAACTGACAGTTTCAAAATTTTGACTCTGTAAAAACTGGTTTTTGACTCATCTTTAAGACTATAAAAATCAAACACAAAGCACACAACGTCAGTAACCACCTGCCCCAGACTTGAACAACACTGTCCCAGTGTTATTAAGCAAAGAGTTGGTCAAAATAAAGTATGAGAACTTGTAGAACCGAGTTGGAAAAGTGGTACCTCACGAAGGATCCGGTGACGAGCGTCACCAAGGTTGATACTTCAGAATCGACAAGTTAGATGTTTATAAACGCAATGTTATCATGTGTACTCCGAAGTCAGACTGTTGGAGCACTCAAAACACACTTCAAAAACATCCAAACAAAGCATCGTCCATTGTCCAACAAGTTCACAAGACATCATCAAAGCAAAGTGACAAACTGACTCTCTTTTGTTTTTTTGATTTTTCTCATGTTTTTTTGGGTTTTTTAGCTATGTAATAGAAAAGTAAACTAAGTATATGAAAAAGAAAACTTACCAGTGGATTGCCTTCCACTAAGCGCTTGTTTAAAGTGATTAGCTCAACTTTGAATGCTGCTCAGACAGCTGGTGGAGCAGAAGGTTGCATTGCATGCCTTGGAGAAGAATGTCTCCTCATCCATGGTGGTTTATAGATAGTAGATGCATGAATTCTTCCAAGGAAGTGAGGTACATCAGCAGGGTCGGTCGTGACTGTGGGTGATACACTTCGTTTTCCTGCAGAATCATCAAAAGAAACACCAAGCATTTTACGAGATTTTGCACCTTTTAAATTCTTATTGATGAGATTAGGAGGTTTGGAATTTGTTCCAGGAAGTGCATACCTTTGTTTAGTTACAGGTTTATGGGTTGTGGAATGTTGAATTTTCTATTTGGCAACATCAGATGGACTTGTAGCTATAAGATCATGTCCATCCTTTGTGTCCAGGTTGGTGATGAGCATCACCAGGTCAGAGACGGTCGTCACTGACCCTGCAGTTCGAGTTTCTGCAGGTTTCCTGCAGTTCAGCTCTGCAAGTCTTGCCTCCATCACAAACACGTCTTCCTCCAGCAACTTGGCATTCAATTGAACATCTTTTTTGAGCCTAATATCGAAGTTATCATCTTCACTCCAATCGTCAAACCCAACAGCTTTTGCAGAAGTTTCAGATATTGCCTCTTCAATAACCATCTTGTTCACTTGACCACTTGTGTCAGATTCAGTGACATACCCAGCAGTAGTGTCTTCTGAATTCTCCATGACATTCTCTTCATCTCTGGAAGTCCTTACAGAAAAGGTCTGACCATCAATGGTAGAGCTCCCTCTTAACTTATCCATGTCAAAGTTCATGACAACATCACCAAGATCAAGTTCAATGTTCCCCTTTCTCACATCAATGATGGTGCCAACAGTAGCCAAAAATGATCTTCCCAGAATAAGAGGATCTTTAGGTTCTTCAGCATATTTCAAAACCACAAAGTCTGTAGAAATCATGCAGCCTTTAATGTTAATAGGAACATCCTCTAAGATGTCCTCTGGGGTTCTTATAGATCGATCTCCTAGGCTGAGAGAGATCCCAACTGGCTTGAAATCAGTCATTCCAAGTCTAGCAGCAACAGAGGAAGGCATCAAGTTAATACTTGACCCTAGATCACATAGAGAGTGTGGAAAACGTCCTGCACAGATTGAGCAACCAAGAACAAAGGTCCCTAGATCAGATAGCTTCTCTGGAACTCTGCTTTGAGTGATGGTATTGACTTGAGCAGAAACAGGCACCTTCTTCTTATTTTTCTTTGGAACTGTACCCAAAAGGATTGCACTGATGTCTCTGGTAAGCAATGCTCCTTCCTCAGGACTTACACCATTCACAACCATTCTCTTTACATACCTTCTTATAGCTGGTGAAAGCTTGACTGCATCTACAAGAGGCATCTCAACCATCAGCTTATCTATCATAGCTTTGCATCTGGATTCTTCTATCTCTTGTTTAGACTTCCTAGGATGCTTAGGGAATGGTATCTTGGGTTTATACGCTTGCTCCTGGCCATTATTTGCAGTCACAGGCGGAGCAGCTTCGTTCTGGGGTGGGTGATGACCGTCACCAGGGGGTGATGCTCGTCACTCACTTGTGACAGCCCCTGATTCCCTTGTAAGTTGGTGACGAGCGTCACTCCTCCTTGGTGACGCTCGTCACTCTGCTCTGAGACTGCAAAATTTTCATCTTCAGACTCCATGAGTTGCACGATCTGTTCTGCACTCAACCTCTTTTTCTGCACTGTTTTAAGCTCCTTTTCACTCCTGACTGTGATGACATTAACTTGGTGCTTGGGATTGATATCAGTCCTTCCAGGAAGGAATCCTTCTTGCCTTTGAACAGCTCCTGCAGTTTGAGCAACCTGCACATCAAGCTTCTTCATATGAGAGTTCAGACTCTCAATTTTTCCATTCAGGTCTTGGTACAGCGAATCTAACTTGCCATTGAAGTTCACTGTCATCTTCTGTTGTCCTTCAAGTATCTGCTCCAGCATAGCTTCCATCTTAGTGTTCTGTGGACGTGCAGTTTGGTAGGAAGAAGAACCATAATTCCTGCTGTTTTGGTAAGGTTTCCCTAATTTAAATTTTCAAATATCATTCTTGTGCATTTGAAAATGAACACATGGATCTTAAAAATATTTAGGCTCTCTTTCTCCTTTTACCACTCTTTGTGAGCCTAAGTAGAACTCCCACCATCACCCTTACTTTTCTTTGAAGCCAAGCTTTCGTGTGTGACATCTTTGTGAGGCCTCTTTTGGTTTGAACTTAGCATAACGTGTTACGTTTAGGCGACATGATTAGGTTCTCATTTGATTGCTAGCTTTGCATTTTGAAGCTAGATGTAGGCTTAGGATAAGTTTGGGGGTTTGATGGGGTTGCTTTCATGTATTTATGCTTTCGGTTTCAAAAGAGTTTGGTATTTGAAGTGAACAAAAGGTTTTAAGTGAAAGGTTTTGTGTTAAAAATGTATAATGCTCTAATAATTTCAGAAGATAGCTCTCTCAAAATAAAAATAAAGAGAAAAGGAAAAGAGCCTAAGTGCCAAAATAAAAAGAAAAGAAAAAAAAAGAAAAATATAATAAGAGAGCTATCAATAAGAAAGAAATAAAGAGCTTAATATTTTCAAACCTTTTCACTAGCCTAAAAGAGTTAAGATGTTTTCTGTTTTGATTTAGGGTTGCTAAGCTTTTGCTTTGGAGACAAGGATAGATTTTAGGAGGGTGAGTGAGCTAAAAAGAAAGAAAATGATAGGGGTTTTAGGATCATTGTTAGCTTGCATGGGTAGATGAGAATCTGATCATGTATGCATCAATTGCCTTTACCTTTAGCATTATGCATAAAGTTCTTACCACTTTTGAGAGAAACCCGTGCTTAAAATAAACCCTCTTTAAAATGAGATCATTCTATGCTCATAGCCTATACCCTTAGCCAAATGTGTTTTGCTTTAAAGTGCATAAGTTTGATTCATGGTTCGGACATTAATGAATGTTAAAGGATGAGTTTCTTTGATTGTTTGGAATAGGAGTCATGATTTGAAATTCTTTGTGTGATGAGTATGGCTAAGTTCTTTGGAGTAATAGCGTGTGTATTGCATTTTAGAACTAGTAACTAGGACGTTGAGATTGATTCATTTGAAAAATACCTTTACAAGAAGCTTAAACCCCCGTTTGTTTTAAAACCTCTCTCCCTTCTTTAATTTTGTTTGCTTGAGGGCAAGCAAAAGGCAAGTTTGGGGGAGTTGATATTGCTGCATATTTCATGCATTTTCCATACATATAAGTTAGTTTCTCACGCATATACATTGCATTTTAGGCTAGTTTGCATCACTCTAGGTCCTAGAGTGTTCTTGCACCAGCATATGCATATTTCTTGCATTTTGTATCGCATACATGTTGTTTTCGGCTACTTTGGAATCTTGGAGGGTTCGGGGACGTGCTGAGGCTCGTGAGGAGGTTCGTGGGAACTTGGAGAATTCAGGAATGCTTTCTAAGGACCAGAGATCGAGAAGCAGATCGAGCATGGCCGGTCGATCTAGATGAGATAGACCAGAAGATCGAATAGTCCATCCGATCCAAGGGAACTGATCGAGACGGTGATCAAGTGAAGCGATCGATCAAGGAGTATGAACGTGAATGACGCCATGTAGAGCGAGAGCCAGATCGAGTCCACCACTCGATCCTCCAAAGATCGACTCCAATATCGAACAAAGCACTCGATCCACCGAAAAAGATCGAGACACAGATCGAACTGAAGGCACGATGTCCAAAAATGATCGAGTGAGATGCTCGATCTCGAGGTCGATCTCAGTGTACTTTAACCGCTTTTGGCCACTAGCGAGGGGGGGGGGGGGGACCATCAAGTTGTTTGGCCTATTTCGGGAAGGCGGCGATCATGCTTTCTCACACACGCTTTCACTTTAACATTTTCATCTTTTTCTCTCTGTTCGAAGACAATTTCGCCATTGTTAGACTTGGAAGCTTTGTTCTTGAATCTTTTAATCGTTTAAGTTTAAATCCATCATTCTTAATGTTTATCAGTTCATCGTTTATGCTTGTTTCGGTTTACTTTATGTGTAGTGAGTAGTCTATTCGGGTTTTGGGGTTGAGAGGATTCAAAGGGGTCGAAAAGGTTTTCAAAGCTTGGTGTTTTCTTGTTCTTCATGACTTTCTCTTCTAGGATGTCGAGTTCTTAAGGCTTAAAGACTCTCACGTCAAGATCTTTATGATCAGAGAGGTCTCTTACCTTGACAGGATCCAGAGATCTCTGAAAATCGCATCCTAGAGACTAGTTACCCTTTTCCCAAACGCCATGGTAGTTTAGGGGACTAGTTATGCCGCGTGTTTGAAATCTGATTTCCTTGCCCTTCAATCTTTTTTCCGCCAAACGCCATGGGTCTGGAGGAGAGAATGAAGGAGTGATCCATACCACACACCATGTATGGATCTTGTTTTGTTTTCAAGGCTTAGAGATTCTCACAAAGTGAGTAGATTTAGAGTTTTCAAACCAAGCTTGGACCTTTGAGACCCTTGAACATGAATCTCAACCCTGGACCCTCTTTCTTAGTATTCTTACATCTCTGTAGTTATTCGCTTGCTATCTGTTCGCATCCTGATCATTAGATTCGTTTCTGTTGAACATTTAGACGAGATCGATCGTTGTTGCTCGATCTAGTGGTCGATCTTGTGGTCGATCCACTAGTCGATTTTTATAAATTCATAGCTTTGCATTTTAATCATTCTGTTTGTTCCTCGTGGTAGTTCACTCGTTCCTGGTATTTTTAAAATAGTTTTGTCTTGCATTCAGTCGTTGCGCTTTCTAGCTCCTAGGTTGGATTGACACTCACTTGCATACTATACTATGACTGTGTGCTGCTTGAGTTTTGATAACCTCCTGTTGCATCGCATCACTCCCTTAAGAGATAAAAAATCTTGTTATCATAGAAGCTTAAACCCCCGTTTGTTTTAAAACCTCTCTCCCTTCTCGAATTTTGTTTGCTTGAGGGCAAGCAAAAGGCATGTTTGGAGGAGTTGATATTACTGCATATTTCATGTGCTTTGCATACATAATAGATAGCCTCTCATGCATTTACCTTGCACTTTAGGCTAGTTTGCATCACTTTAGGTCCTAGAGTACTTTTGCACCAGCATTTGCATGTTTCTTGCATTTTGCATCACAATCAGGTTGTTTTCGATTACTTTGGAGCTATGGAAGATTTGTGACGTGCTAAGGCTAAGGACCTGAGATCGAGTAGCAGATCGAGCAAGGCAGGTCGATCTAGACGAGATCGACTAGAAGATCGAGTGCGGAGAACGATCTGAAGTACGGACGTAAACGACGCCATGCAGATCGAGGACCGGATCGAGCTTCCAACCCGATCAAGCACAAGATCGACCCAGAGATCGACCAAGAGCCATCCGATCCAAGACGTGATCTAGTGCCACATCGAGCTTCGTGATCGATCCCAGACCAACCTTATCCGTCCAGCCTGTTTTTGGATCGTAGCGAAGGGGGGGACCATTTGCGGTTTGGCCATTTTTGGCAAAGAGCAATGATCCCTTTCATTAGTCCACCCTGTCGACTACTTTTCTATCATCTCTCTCGTTTTAGGCGATTCGCCATTGTAGACTTTCGAGCTTTTTCTTGCTTTTATGTTTTGAATATTGGATCTTTGCTTTTAATCAATCGTTTTTCATGTTTAGTTCATCGTTTATTGCATTTCGTTCGGTTTACTTTATGAGTCGTGATTAGTTTCATCGGGTTTTCGGGGTTGAGAGGATTCAAAGGGGTTGAAAAGGTTTAAAGCTTGGTTTTTTCTTGTTCTTCTTTGCCTTTTCTTCTAGGATTTGAGCTCTTAAGGCTTAAAGACTCTCACGCCAAGATCTTTATGATCAGAGGGATATCTTACCTTGACGGGATTCAGATGTCCTGGAGAAGTCAAATCTTAGAGGCTAATCCTTCCTTTCCCACACGCCATGGTCGTTTAGGAGATTAGTTAGGCTGTGTGTTTGAAATCTGTGTTTTATGTCTTTCAATCTCTTTTTCCACCAAAAGCCATGGGTTTGGAGAAGAGAATGAAAGAGTAATCCATACCACACGCCATGTATGGATCTTGTTTTGTTTTCAAGGCCTAGAGAGTCCCACAAAGTGAGTAGATCCAAAGTTTTCAAACCAAGCTTGAACCTTTGAAACCCTTGAACATGATTCTCAACCCTGGACCCTCTTTCTTAGTGTTTTATCATCTCTTTTAATCATTCACTTGCTATTTGTTCGCATCTTGGTCGATTAGATTCATTTCTGTTCAAGCCGTTTATTAGATCGATCGTTGTTGCTCGATCTAGTGGTCGATCCCGTGGTCGATCCACTAGTCGATTTTTATTAATTCATTGCTTTGCATTTTAATCATTCTGCTTGTTCCTCATGGTAGCTCACTCGTTTCTAGTATTTTCAAAATAGTTTTGCTTTGCATTTGACACTTGCATCTAGTTTTTAGGATTTTCACAAAACCGTTTATCATTTGCTTAGCTTTACATGATCCTTGCATTCTCATTGCACTTTCTATGCTCCTAGGTTGGATTGATTCCTCTTGCACTGTACTACGACTGTGTGCTGCTTGAGTTTTGATAACCTCCTGCATTGCTTGCTTCTATAGACCTTAAAAAGTTGTTATCATAAGGGCAAATAAAAGTAGTTTTCTCTTGATCATTAGGATGGATAGGGATCTGAAAGAATCCACTATAACCATCTAAGAAGCAGTAATACTTATGATTTGCTAATCTTTCTAACATCTGGTCTATGAATGGCAAAGGGAAGTGATCTTTCCTAGAAGCAGAATTAAGTTTTCTGTAATCTATGCACATCCTATGACCAGTAACTGTTCTAGTTGGTATTAGCTCATCATTTTCGTTTTTAACAACAGTGATCCCTCCTTTCTTAGATACCACATGGACTGGTGAGACTCATGTGCTATCTGAGATGGGATAGATCACTCCTGCTTCAAGCAACTTCAAGATTTCCTTTTTTACAACTTCTTTTAAATTAGGATCCTGCCTTCTCTGAGGTTCAGTAGAAGTTCTTGTCTCATCCTCTAGATGGATCATATGAGTGCAGAGGTTAGGAGAAATGCCCTGGATATCATCTAGTGAATATCCAATAGCTTTCCTAAACCTCTTTAACACCTTGACAAGAGCCAGGATCTCATCATCATTGAGGTTCTCATTGACTATAACAGGGTAAGTGGAGTTAGGACCTAAGAAGACATACCTTAGCCCTTGAGGAAGTGGTTTGAGCTCCACTTTGGGTGCCTTGAGCTCACTCCAGTCCTCTTCTGAGCTGTTCTGCCATGTGGCTCCAGCTTCCTTGCATGGGGAGTCAACTGCTTGAGCTGAGAAGGCTTCCTTTCTTGAGTACTCCAACTTTTCAAATGGCTCTTCCTCATCAAAGAACCTGTGAGAATCTAACCTCAGCTGATAACCCAATTTTCCTTATACAAAAATCCATCATCTACATGCTCCTTTGTCAAAACTACTTGAAGCTTGTCTCCACAACACAACTCCTCTTGAAGTTCATCCTGCAGCTTCTCTAAGATATCGATCTGAAACATTTGGCCTTCAATAGTAGGCTGCTGCATAATCTGCTTGATGTCAAATTTCAAAGACATGTCTTTACCCAATTGGTGCTCAATCTTTCCTTTCTTGACATCAATGACAGCTCCTGTTGTGGCTAGGAAGGGTCTCCCAAGGATGAGAGGATCTCTAGGCTCCACATCCATATCTAAAACCATAAAATCAGTAGGTACCTTTACACTCCCAATTCTGAGTGGTACATCTTCAAGCAAACCTTTGGGAAGTCTCACTGATCTATCAGCCAACACCAAAGAGATCCTACAGTCCTTGAACTTGGTGAAGCCTAGGCGCTGTGCTACAGAGTAGGGCATCAAGCTGACACTAGCTCCTAGATCACACAAATATTTCTCAAACAGAAGTGGGCCTATGGAGCAAGGTAAAGTAAAGCTTCCAGGATTTCCTAGCTTGTTTGGTGTAGCTTTCTTCTGTTGAATAATGGCACTACACTCATGTGTGAGGATCACCATCCCTTGTAGGTCCTTGGTTCTTTCAGCAACAACATCCTTCAGGAATTTCTGATAAGGAGGAATCAGTACAAATGCATCTAGTAGTGGCATAGTGAGCTGGATCTTCATCATCTGTTCATCAAAGAGCCCTTTATATTTAGCAACCAGCTGCTTCTTGAACCTTCCAGGAAAAGGTATGGTGGGTTGATAAGGAGGAGGGATGAACTTTTGTTCCTTGATTAACTCCTTAGACGCTTTCTTTGCTTTGCCCTTAGCCACTTCCTTATCCTTGGTTTTTTCTAGAGTCTTTTCAGCTTCAATCATCTCATCCTCTGGAGTGTCTTCATTTCCTTTAACCTCCACCCTCTATTCTTGTTCCTCAATTTCCTCATTGGGTGTAGAGGGCGTCACTCTTGGGGGAAGCTGCTTCCCACTTCTTTAAGTGACAGCTTTGACACATTCTTTTGTTAGTGAAGAGGTGGATGGTGGAGCCATGCTCTCTAGTTTGTTGATCTTCATATTCATAGGACCTATGTGTGACTGTAGTCTTGAGTCAATTCCTTTGTGTATTTCATCTGTCATACTTCTGTGAATATCAGTCAAACTCTTAACAGCCATCATATTTTGGAGTCCCCCATTAGTAAGTTGTTGGAGTTGGATGAGCATTTCTTTATAGTCCAAATCATGTGAAGGTGGAGAGGTGTTGATGCCAACTGGTTGAGAAGAGGAACCTTGATGCTGTTGAGGATGATTGTCTTCATAGGACTGGTAAACACAGACGGCATGGTCTTGATGCATTATTGGTGTCTCTTATTTTTGGACGGCTTGGACTTGATGTTCTTTGTAGTTGTTTGGTGAGATAGCACTAGGAAGGATTATAGTAGTTTCATTGAGCAGCAAGTCAAATCTCATCTGCAAGGCTTTCATCTCTTGCAATGCTGTCTCTAGTTTTTCTTCAGTGGCTTTGGACTGTTGTTCCTTATCATCCACAAAGTCCCAATTGCTGAGTGCAATGTTCTCTACTAGTATCCAGCCTTCATCAACATCTTTGCCAAGGAAGTAACCATTGCTAGCTGTATCTAGGAGGATTCTTATCTTTGGGAGAACACCTCTATAGAGTGTGGACAGTAGCATTTCCTTGGTAAAACCATGGTGAGGGCATTGATGAGTGAAACCTCTAAACCTTTCCCATGTGTCTCCAAAGCTTTCATTAGACCACTGCTTGAAGTTTGTGATCTCATTTCTGAAGTGTTAAGTTCTTGAGGGAGAGAAGAACTTGGTTAAGAAAGCACCTTTACATTGTTCCCAAGTTGTGAGCTGCCTTGTGGTAGAGATTTCTCCCATAATCTAGCTCTCTCACCAAGGGAGAATGGGAATAGCTTTAGCTTCAAACCATCATCTGAGACTCCACTAAGCTTTATCAAAGTGCATATCCTCTCAAAGTGATCTAAGTGCTCAAGAGGGTCTTGGTTTGGCAATCCAAAGAACTGCTTCTCTTGGATCATGGTGATGAGACTGCTCTTGATCTGATATTGCTAAGTCTCCATAGGTGGAAGGACACCTTGTCTTGAAGCATATTTGGATGGTATATCAGCAGCACCAATAGGCCTTCTTGTTATTTGAACTCTCATTCCCCAATCACCTTGTAAACTGATGTAAGAATGGATTGCAATTCACTTAACACAACCAAGAAGTGGAGCCTTGAAGCTAAGGATGGTGCAGAACAGCTTGAACCCGTGGAGAAAGGAGAGCTTGTAGCTGAGCTTGGAGCTGTTCAGGATCAAACCACCATACACCGTCGTTCTAGACCTCACAAGGAGTCAAATGGTCGAGCCAAACCCCAACCGGTCCGAGTTAATTCAGGAGTTATTCCATCTAAACCGCCAAGACATCTATTTGGACCTACATATACATATGGCGAGTTATATGAGGCAAGCACGACTTTACCTTATATTTTGGAGCATTTAGAAGATAATTATGAAGATAAGGAAGCTGCAAACCGGAGTCATCTCATTCAAATCAAGCCAGAACCACCAAATCTCTCTAAACCACCGAAAGGAGCAACATTAGAGCTAGTTAAGGAAACAAGGGATCATATGACATTTTATTCACCCCACCATCATATCCGACCACCAAGACATATTTCAAGATGTTCAAGACCAGAAAATCAACTTCTGAACCGCCCCAAACCGAGCCAAAACTAAGAAGATATCAAAGAAGAGCCACTTGCCAAAGATGGAACCATTTTTGTTGATATAAGGAGTAAAGAAGGAAAGGACGACCAAAGACTACATCATATCATTACTCTTGATCCATCAGTCAAGCTACATGACCATACACATTCATTTCGACCTCAAGACCCCAAGATTTTCCCCTTTGACCGCCTCATTCAAGCACCATCACCTTTAAAGCCTAACGGCTAGGAGAATGAAGCCAAGAAGACTATCCCACATTTTATGCTTTTTCTTTACTTTGTTACCGTTTTATTTCATTACTCTTGAGCATTATATAAGCTCCTCACTTCATGTATTTTCGTCACCCAAGTTATAATAAAAAAAAAGAAATTATTTTGTCTTCAAAGAAAGTGTCTCTTTGCATTACAACTGTTCCTGCGATTTCTTTAAGTGTTTTGAGGATTCAACCTTATTGAATTTCGTGTAGAATCTCCTAAGCTCTTGTGAGGATTAGCCCTTGAGCTGAGAAGAGTCTAACCCTTGGTGTTTGAGGTCATCAAGCATCAACAAGGCTACAAAACCACCAGTCTTCTCTTCCATTCTATCTAGCTTAAAGCTATCTGTTCTAAGACACATTCCTTAACCATTTGAGGATTGTATCATTGGTATCAGAGCCTAAAAGCTCCTTATCCAGGTGTTTTCAGGTCTCTTCTCAAGTTTTTGATTTTTATTTTCATTCATTTTTCCCTTCTTATAAAACTAAAAACCCACAAAAACTGTTTTAATTTTCATCTGTCTTCTGCGAATTTTATAAAATCCAAAAGTCCATAAAAATTGTTTTTCCTTTTTGTTTCGGTTTATTTAATCTCTTAAAAACACAAAACAAATATTTTCCAAAATTATTTGGATCGTTTGTTAATTTGTTTTGATTTTTCAACTCAATTGGTCAAATCCGCTTAATTCTGTGTTCTTCATTTTGTCTGATTTTTATAAAATCCATAAAAACTCAAAAAAATAATTTCTTTTTGTTTCTGTTAAATTAAACCCTTATAACCAACAAAAAAAATTGTTTCTTGAATTTTTCAAATTATTTGATAATTTATCTTTGATTTTTCATTCAACTGCTAAACAGCCTGAAAACTGTTCTTGTGATTTACCTTGAACAAACTTTGATCTCTTGTACTTGAATCTTCTTTGCAAGGTACTAGATCGAAGATCCACCACCAGTAGACCCAATGCAGGCAATGATGGCCATGATGCAAACACAATTCGCAGCCATCAACGAAAATCTAGCCAACCTCAATGCCAATACCCAAGCCACTGCTGAAAGGCTAAATCGCTTGGAGAATCCAGCACGCCCTCCTCATCTATTGCCAAGAAGAAACATTCCTGGAGGTCAACAAGATGCAGACCGTGTAGAGGAGTCCCCTGATGTACTACCACGAGCACTAGACCCTGTACAAGCTGCCCCAGAAATTTTAAATAGAAGAAATGATGAGCGCAACAGGCCATACCAAGAGGACAGAAACTTGTCACCAGAAGTCAAGCTTGCTGCTCCAACTTTTGCCGGAAAGATTGATCCAGCCGCCTACCTAGAGTGGGAAAGAAGGATGGAACATTTTTGAGTATTACTCTTACAATGAGCCAAAGAAGATGGCCCTAGCAATTGCAAGTCTCACTGATCATGCCTTAGCTTGGTGGGACAGAGAAACAGCTGAAAAGAGGAGACTAAGATATCTTCAAATCAACAGATGGGCAGACATGAAATTTGAGCTACAAAAGAGGTATGTTCCCCTTCATTATCACAGAAATTTACTAAAAAGATTTAGGTCTTTGTATCAGGGAACCAAGAGTGTAGAAGAATACTTTGAAGAATTTTATGTTCTAATAAGTAGGCTGGAGTTAGAAGAATCAGAGGAGTCCCTCATGTCTCAATTCATGGATGGCTTACAAGAAAGGATACAAAGAAAGGTGGAAATGCAGCCTTACCACTCTTTACAAGAATTTCTCCACTTGGCCATTCAAAGAGAGCAACAAATCAAGAAGAAAACCTCTACTAGAAGAGGCTCAAACAACAATGCTTGGAACCAACAAAATCAACCCCAACAGCAGCAACAACCAACGCCAACACCCTTGGTAGATAAAGGCAAAGCCATTGCCATAGAATCAAGATTCAAAACCAATGAATCACGCCAAGAGCAAGGTAAGTCTAGCAACTCCAATAGACATCATGACATTATTTGTTTTAAATGTCAAGGCAGGGGTCATGTTTCAAGGGAATGTCCAAACAAGAGGACCATGATTATTAGACCAGATGGTGGATATGATTCACAAGATGAGACTATGGCTGAAGAATCAGAAGAAGAAATCACTGTATATGCTGATGAAGGAGAGCTGTTAGTCATTCAAAGAGCTCTAAACTCTCAACCAGTTTTGGAGGACTTAGAACAAAGAGACAATCTCTTTCACTCCAGATGCAGTATTCAGAACAAGGTATGTAATTTAATAATTGACAGTGGTTCTTGTGCTAATATTGCTAGTGTTTGTTTAGTAGAGAAGCTATGACACACGCCTACAAGCTAGTAACCGTGTATGGTGATGGGATTGGGCCGCTGGTTGTTCAACTCTTTCGGCTTGCAATCAATGGATGGACTATGGAAGGAAGTGGATCGAGATGGAGACCAAACAAAGAGTTGTACCACTCTATTTGCAAGATCTAGGTTGTGAGATGAATAGGAGATGGATTGAAAGTCGCCACAAGGCTTTATGGAGATAAACCTTGATAAGACAAAGAACTCTCAAGCAATGAATCACACAAAGCTTTAGAGAACAAGAGATTTGGTACTTAGCCAAGAAGTTTGTTCTTTATTGATATGTTGTAAATGATACACGGCTGTGAGGGGACTTTATAAACAGTCCGAACAGCTTTGCCCTTCTAGGGGACTTGAAACAGATTACAATACCCTTAGGTTAAACTACTTGGCTAACAATGCCTTAAAACGAAAATGCAAATAAAATGTGGCCAACATGCCTTATACTAAAGTTTAAATGAAATAAAACTTAAACCAAGAAACAAAACTGAAAAGGTTTGATTAGTAGAACTAAACCATATGGAAATTAAGGATTCGGATCATACCTTGGTTTAGCTCAAAGTGATGCATTTTACATAGACGACGTGATGGTGAATAAGGAAACTCCTTTGTTGGCATGAATCAATGGCCAGTCACGTGTATAACCTATGCTGCTGATATGCGGACCGTTGTTGATGCTTAAACCGTCGTCTTGCCCTTTGGGAATGCCTTCCTCGTCTAGACAGGCCTTAACCATAGCTGCTTCTTTGGCGATGCTCAGCTGACTAAGTTGAGTAGTGACATCTTCTAAGTGTTGAGAAGTGATGAGAGTCTCTACTGCTCTGTTGAAGTCATCAGCTAAGTCTTTAGTCCCTGATCTTGTCCTTGGAGCTTGTCTCATGGTAGGAACATCAACTTCAGCCTCTAAGTTTGTATCATCCTCTCCCCCTTGGAAAGGTTCTGTCCTCAGAACTGATTCACCTACATCAAACGGTAGCAAGTCAGATACATTGAAAGTATTAGAGATGTTAAACTCACCTGGAAGTTCAATCTGATATGCATTGTCATTGATCTTCTTGAGGACTTTGAACGGGCCATCTCCTCTTGGTAACAGCTTAGACTTCCTCTGAACTGGAAACCTCTCGGTTCTCATGTGCAGCCAAACCCAATCGCCAGGCTCAAAGGTAACTTCTCGGCGTCCCTTGTCAGCATTCTTCTTGTAGTGCTCGTTCCTCTTCTCTATGTTCTCCTTGACCTTCTTGAACATAGTCTTCATCAGCTCGGCCTTACTAACTCCATCTTGACTCACTTGTTGCACCGGCGGTAAAGGAGTAAGATCTAAAGGAGCAATGGGTCTAAAACCATAGACAATCTCATAGGGTGAAAGCTTAGTAGCCGAGTGGGGTACTCTATTATAAGCAAACTCAATGAAGGGTAAACAGTCTAGCCAATTCTTTAATTTTTTACCAACCGTAGCCCTTAAGAGGGTGGAGAGTGTACGGTTGACTGCTTCAGTCTGTCCATCGGTTTGTGGGTGACAAGTTGTTGAGAAAAGAAGCTTAGTCCCAAGCTTTCTCCAAACGGTTCTCCAGAAATGGCTCAAGAACTTGGTGTCTCAGTCAGAAAAAATGGTTCTTGGAAGTCCATGAATCCTCACCACCTCTTTAAAGAACAAATCAGCAATCTGAGTAGCATCATTAGTCTTGGCACATGGGATGAAATGCGCCATTTTAGAGAAACGATCCACCACTACAAAGATTGAATCCTTGTTTCTGATCTTGGGTAAGCCTAAAACAAAATCCATAGAAATGTCTACCCATGGTAGGTCAGGTATAGGTAAAGGAATGTATAAACCGTGGGGATGCAACCTGGATTTTGCTTTCAAGCAAGTGATGCACTTTGAGCAGAACCTCTCGACGCCACGTCTAAGATGAGGCCAAAAGAAATGCTCCTTGACGATGCTAAGCGTTTTGTCCATCCCAAAATGTCCCATGAGGCCTCCACCGTGTGCCTCCCTTATGATGAGTTCCCTAACCGAGCTTTGAGGTAAGCATAGCCGGCGGTCCTTGAATAGAAAGTCATCATGCCTGTAAAAAGAACCAAACACTCCTCGGCTACATTGGTTATAAAGCTCTTTGAAGTTAGGATCCTCTCCATAGAGTTGCTTGAGATGCTCAAACCCCATGATCTTAGCCTCCATTGTTGAGATGAGGGCATGTCTCCTTGATAAAGCATCCGCTACAACATTCTCCTTTCCCTTCTTGTATTTGATTACATAGGGAAATGTCTCTACGAACTCAAGCCATCTAGCATGCCTCTTTTTCAAAGTAGTTTGGCCTCTTAAGTACTTGAGGGTCTCATGATCTGTATGAATAACAAACTCTTTAGATAAAAGGTAATGCTGCCAAGTTTCAAGAGATCTTACTAGAGCATATAGTTCTTTGTTATAGGTAGGGTAATATAGGGTGGCTCCATTGAGTTTTTCACTGAAGAAAGCCACGGGTCTCCCTCCTTGAGTAAGAACAGCTCCTATTCCTGTTTCTGAAGCATCACATTCAACTTCAAACATTTGGTTAAAGTTAGGTAATGCTAAAACAGGTGCATGTGTAAGGCTATCCTTAAGCCTTTGAAACGCTAGCTCCTGTGCCTCTCCCCATGAGAATGCTACATTCTTCTTGATCACCGAGGTTAAGGGGGCGGCAATGGTGCTGAAATCCTTCACGAATCTCCTATAGAAGCTGGCTAATCCGTGGAAGCTCCGGACATGACCGATGGTGGAGGGGGTTGGCCACTCCTGAATCGCCTTGATCTTCTCCTCATCCACTTTAAGCCCCTGTTAACTTACTACAAAGCCTAAAAACACTAACTGATCGGTGCAAAAGGTACATTTCTTTAGGTTTGCATATAAGCCTTTTAACCTTAACGTTTCTAGCACCTGCTCAATGTGTTTAAGATGATCATCTAAGCTAGAGCTATAGATCAGAATGTCATCAAAATACACAACTACTGACTTACAGATGTATGCTCGCAGTACATGGTTCATGAGTCTCATGAATGTGCTCGGTGCATTGGTGAGACCGAAAGGCATGACCAGCCATTCATATAAACCTCTCTTAGTCTTGAATGCTGTCTTCCACTCGTCGCGCTCTTTCATTCTGACTTGGTGGTAGCCACTCTTGAGATCAACCTTTGAAAATATTGTAGCTCCACTCAACTCATCTAGCATATCATCTAGCCGGGGGATGGGGTGTTTATACTTGATGGTGATATTGTTTATAGCTCTGCAGTCTACACACATCCTCCATGATCCGTCCTTCTTTAGCACTAACAAGACCGGTACAGCGCAAGGACTTAAGCTTTCTCGGATGTATCCTTTGGACATAAGCTCCTGAACTTGTGCTTTTAGCTCCTTTGCTTCCTCCGGGTTAACTCTATAAGCTGGCCGGTTGGGTAAAGATGCTCCGGGTATAAGGTCTATCTGGTGCTCAATGCCTCGGATGGGTGGTAAACCGGCTGGTATCTCCTCAGGGAAGACATCTTTGAACTTCTCCAAAAGCTCATTCATCTCGGCGGGTAAAACAGTCTCCTCTTGACCTGAAAACAACCCTTCTCTAAAGATCATGAGTAGCACCTGCGTTTTGGATTCTAAAGCCTTTAAAACATTACTAGGAGTAACATATAGGCTAGTTTTACTTACCTTAGCTCCTTTGTCCATAGCCTTTTGGAGATTAAAGACTTCTTGGGGTGTAAGTGGAGAAAGGTTATGCTTCTTCTTGTTGTGAGAAAAGCTGTAGAAGTTTGTACGGCCATTGTGTATCGTTTCCTTGTCAAACTGCCATGGTCTACCAAGTAGAATGTGGCCTGCTTGCATGGGAACTACGTCACATAGAACCTGATCTTCATACTTGCCAATGCTGAATGGTACTAACACTTGCTCTCCTATCTTTAGGTCGGTCTCGTCATTCAACCATTTGAGTCTGTAGGGTCTCGTGTGCTTTGTCTTCTTGAGGCCTAGCTTATCTACAAGATACTTACTAGCCACGTTAGTACACGAACCACCATCTATGATGAGGCTACATACCTTGGTGTTCACGGTACAGCGTGTATAGAAGATGTTCTCTCTTTGAATGGTTTCTTGATCAAACATGGTGCTGAGAACTCTCCGGGTCACTAGTAGCTCTCCCTAGTCAGGTAAATCAGTCACTTCTTCCTCTGAATCATCAAACTTGGCCTCGGCTTGATCTTGGGATTCATACTCGTCATCTTCTTTGAGTAACAACACCCGTTGATTTGGACATTCTCTAGCGTAATGGCCTCTTCCTTGGCATTTGAAGCATGTAACATCTCTAGCTCGCTGGTTTTGGGGCTTGCTTGACTCGCCAGTAGCTGCCTTAGACGTCTCTACAACCGGCTTCTTGTACTTGGAAGCTGTTTCTGGTGCTTTGCCTTTATCAAAGGCTCTCGGCTGTGAACTCCAAGCGGGCTTAGCTCTAGTAGTGGAGGCTGACTTCCTCTTGACGTGCTGCTCGGCTTGCACAGCTAAGTGTAGGAGCTCATCAAGGTCTCGGTAAGTAGTCCTCTCCACCTTTCTTGCGATCCGATCGTGTAACCCATCAATGAACTGCGCCATGAGGGTTTCTTCGGTCTCGTTTGTCTCCAAGCGATTTTTGAGTAGCTCAAACTCCTCAAAGTACTCCTCAACGGACCTAGTGCCCTGTGTGAGCTTTCTGAACTTCTTCTGTAGATCACGGTGGTAGTAGGAAGGAACATATCTCTTCCTCAAGTTGTATCGCATCTCCGACCAAGTGGTGATCTGATCGTGTCTATGTCTCCTTCTCTCCGAAACTTCTCTGTCCCACCAGGAAAGAGCATTCTCGGTGAGCTGTGCAGCTGCTAGGGAGACCTTGGCGTCATGGTATTGGTAGTAGTCGAAGATATACTCCATTCTTCTCTCCCAATCCACATATGCCTCGGGGTTGACCCTTCCGGCGAATGTGGGTGCTGTAAGCTTGATATCCTTTCCTCCAAGCCACGGTTGATCATCTTCTCTGTCTCTCCCTCTTCTAGGGCGATCATGGTACCTCCTTTGCCTCGGGTTAGGATTATCTTCCTCCAAACTCTGCATGTCATCGTCAGTTTCACTTCCCCCTTGTGGTACGGAAGTCCTCTCTCGGTTTCTAGGGCCATTGGGAGCTCCGGCGGGAGGTGGTGGTGGCAGTCGCTGCTCCAGTTGATTCATCCTAGCACTGATGCCTTGAATGGACTCAAGCATCTGCCTCATAACATCAGCTTGATCTGCTTCCCCCATCGTAGTACCTACAAAGTTTCAAAGATCAAGTGTTTAATGGGTTCTAATATAAGCCAAGTATAACAACAGTTTATGAGCTATAGTCCTAATGCTCAATACTAGGAACCGTCCTAATCACTAGCAAGGAAAACCTCACAAAGGTAATTTGACAATATGCGACTAATCCAAAACAAGTAAGAACTAAATCGCAATATGACCAATATGGAAAGAACTCTTTAAAAACCGAATATGCACTTCTAAAGTTGAATAATTTTTATGATTTTTTGTAAAGTATGAATCAAATACAAAAATTATGCAATAATGAGAACTTCTTTTGGGGTTTTTAGAATTGAAAATCAAATCAAAACAGTAAAACAATGAAAACTTTTTAAGATTTTTTTTTTTTTTGAATGATGAATGAAGCTAAAGAACCAAAGCGAAAACTAAGAAGAAAGGATGCAAAAGGGATAGAGTACACCTGTTTAGGGAGCCTTTCGGCTCTGATACCAGATGACACACGCCTACAAGCTAGTAACCATGTATGGTGATGGGATTGGGCCGCTGGTTGTTCAACTCTTTCGGCTTGCAATCAATGGATGGACTATGGAAGGAAGTAGATCGAGATGGAGACCAAACAAAGAGTTGTACCACTCTATTTGCAAGATCTAGGTTGTGAGATGAATAGGAGATGGATTGAAAGTCGCCACAAGGCTTTATGGAGATAAACCTTGATAAGACAAAGAACTCTCAAGCAATGAATCACACAAAGCTTTAGAGAACAAGAGATTTGGTACTTAGCCAAGAAGTTTGTTCTTTATTGATATGTTGTAAATGATACACGGCTGTGAGGGGACTTTATAAACAGTCCGAACAGCTTTGCCCTTCTAGGGGACTTGAAACAGATTACAATACCCTTAGGTTAAACTACTTGGCTAACAATGCCTTAAAACGAAAATGCAAATAAAATGTGGCCAACATGCCGTATACTAAAGTTTAAATGAAATAACACTTAAACCAAGAAACAAAACTGAAAAGGTTTGATTAGTAGAACTAAACCATATGGAAATTAAGGATTCAGATCATACCTTGGTTTAGCTCAAAGTGATGCGTTTTACTTAGACGACGTGATGGTGAATAAGGAAACTCCTTTGTTGGCATGAATCAATGGCCAGTCACGTGTATAACCTATGCTGCTGATATGCGGACCGTTGTTGATGCTTAAACCGTCGTCTTGCCCTTTGGGAATGCCTTCCTCGTCTAGACAGGCCTTAACCATAGCTGCTTCTTTGGCGATGCTCAGCTGAATAAGTTGAGTAGTGACATCTTCTAAGTGTTGAGAAGTGATGAGCGTCTCTACTGCTTTGTTGAAGTCATCAGCTAAGTCTTTAGTCCCTGATCTTGTCCTTGGAGCTTGTCTCATGGTAGGAACATCAACTTCAGCCTCTAAGTTTGTATCAAGCTAGGCCTTAAAGCTAAACCTCACCCAAGGCCATACAAGCTTAAATGGCTTAATGACAAAGAAGAGTTGAAGGTGAACAAGCAAGTAGAAATTCCTCTCTCCATTGGCCAGTACAAAGACCAGATTTTATGTGATGTGGCGCCAATGCAAGCTGGGCATGTACTGCTTGGAAGGCCATGGCAGTATGATAGAGATGTTGCACACAATGGGAGGACCAATGAATATTCATTCTCTTTCAACCATTGTAAGTTTATTCTTGCTCCTTTACCTCAAAAAAAAGTTAGAGTTTTACAAAACAGAGCTAAAGGAAAGTGTAGTTATTTTGCTATTCAAGAGTTTTCAGATTTAAATCCCATAGATATGATGCACTTGTCTTTGTCAAAGAATTGTTTTGCAGGAATTAAAGAGCAAGAGTTCAAAGATGAGAAGGCTAAGGAGATTGGCGTGGGTAATAGTGGTGAAAGCTTGATGTTTACTAAGGAGAAATCACCATTAGTTGATTTTAAATCAACACTGGAGCTTAAGGAACCCAAAAACATTCCATTCATTCAATTAATGGAGCATTTACAAGCCAATTCCCAAGGTAAGTTCTTAAACATAAAACATTTTCCAAGGACTAACTTAAGGTTGTTTGATGCAGGTTCTACAGTTTTGAGGACAAAACCTCTACAAGAGGGAGAGGATGATGTAAGAATGGATTGCAATTCACTTAACACAACCAAGAAGTGGAGCCTTGAAGCTAAGGATGGTGCAGAACAGCTTGAACCCGTGGAGAAAGGAGGGCTTGTAGCTGAGCTTGGAGCTGTTCAGGATCAAACCACCATACACCGTCGTTCTAGACCTCACAAGGAGTCAAATGGTCGAGCCAAACCCCAACCGGTCCGAGTTAATTCAGGAGTTATTCCATCTAAACCGCCAAGACATCTATTTGGACCTACATATACATATGGCGTGTTATATGAGGCAAGCACGACTTTACCTTATATTTTGGAGCATTTAGAAGATAATAATGAAGATAAGGAAGCTGCAAACCGGAGTCATCTCATTCAAATCAAGCCAGAATCAAATCTCTCTAAACCACCAAAACGAGCAACATTGGATCTAGTTAAGGAAACAAGGGATCATATGACATTTTATTCACCCCACCATCATATCCGACCACCAAGACATATTTAAAGATGTTCAAGACCAGAAAATCAACTTCTGAACCGCCCCAAACCGAGCCAAAACTAAAAAGATATCAAAGAAGAGCCACTTGCCAAAGATGGAACCATTTTTGTTGATTCAAGAAGTAAAGAAGGCAAGGACGACCAAAGACTATATCATATCATTACTCTTGATCCATCAGTCAAGCTACATGATCATACACATTCATTTCGACCTCAAGACCCCCAAGATTTCCCCCTTTGACCGCCCCATTTTAAGCACCATCACCTTTAAAGCCTAACGGCTAGGAGAATGAAGCCAAGAAGACTATCCTACATTTTATGCTTTTTCTTTACTTTGTTACCGTTTTATTTCATTACTCTTGAGCATTATATAAGCTCCTCACTTCATGTATTTTCGTCACCCAAGTTATAATCAAAAAAAGAAATTATTTTGTTTTCAAAGAAAGTGTCTCTTTGCATTACAACTGTTCCTGCGATTTCTTTAAGTGTTTTGAGGATTCAACCTTATAGAATTTCGTGTAGAATCTCCTAAGCTCTTGTGAGGATTAGCCCTTGAGCTGAGAAGAGTCTAACCCTTGGTGTTTGAGGTCATCAAGCATCAACAAGGCTACAAAACCACCAGTCTTCTCTTCCATTCTATCTAGCTTAAAGCTATCTGTTCTAAGACACATTCCTTAACCATTTGAGGATTGTATCATTGGTATCAGAGCCTAAAAGCTCCTTATCCAGGTGTTTTCAGGTCCTTTCTCAAGTTTTTGATTTTTATTTTCATTCATTTTTCCCTTCTTCACCTTGCAGGCCTTGAATCCCTTGAGGACCTTGTAAACCTTGTGGACCTTGCAACCCAAAATCAGCAGCATACTGATGTTCTTCCATGCTGCAACACTGAATTCTGACTTTGCAAACCCCAAATCTTTGACCTTGAACCTCAGTCGTAGTTGTAGACACTTAAGAGTAAGTGTTATCTTACCTACAAAAGAAATTCTAGACAAAAAGAAAATTCAGTAACCAAAAACGAAAATAGCAAAGCTTGATCTCAAGATCTCTACAAATCCTACTGAACAAAGCATTCCCCTAATGGCAACGGTGCCAAATTGATACAAGAGTTTTGAATCTCTTGGCCAATCACCCATTGTACTAGTCATTGTAGCATTGGGTTTTTATGTCAATCCAAAGGGGGAAGATTGAAACAGCAGGATTATAACAGATTTCCTAATTCAAGCAGATATAAAAGGGGTTTTAGAATATCTAGCAACCTAAGTGATCAAGCAGAAATGAAGCAAACACATAACAAAGGGTAAAAAGCAAGCAAAACTACTAAAACAAAGGCAAAACAGGGCAAATCCGAATTCAAGCTAAAAAACAGAGAAATGATGGGACTTGAGATAAGATAATTGGTGTTAGGGAACTCTTGACTAAATCTAAGATGCTTACAAACTCACACAATACTATTCCATATGCATAGGATTCATTTATATGACTAATCCAATCTCTTGGCACTAATCTCTTTGCTAATCACTATGTCAAGAACTGATTCTCATTAGTAAAATGATCAAGAGCAAGCATTAAGAAAAAATCTGTCAACCCTATATTGTCAAATCACTCCCTAGACAGTCAATCTCTTGAGCTAGGATAAGCAATTCTCTTGCAAAACAGTTCAGGCATTTCATCAAACACTTGGTGGGCATAAAATGAGCCTAAGATCTTAATCAACTTAGCTAGGGCTAATTAAGCATTAAACACAGCAATCAAAAAATGAAATGGAAGAACTAACACTAAGCAATCATAGATAGAGTCTCAAATTTTCTAAACCTAACCCATCTCAAATCCCTAAAAAGGACTACTCACTAAGCACCATCAAAACCATCAATTCAAAGAGAGAAAGATGACTAATCATGATTAGAGAGACTAAACAAGATGAAATGTGCAAACTTTAATTAAAATCAAGCAAAGATTTATATTACAAAACCCAAAGGTCTAAACAAAGCAGAAAGAACTCCTGGATAAAAGCTTGTTCTCAGAAATTAGGGATTTTAGGTATTTATAGGAGTCTAAGCAAAAATGGCAAAATTGTAAATAAATGGTCTTCAGTCTGGGTTCATATCGATCAGTTGTAACAGCCTGGGCTTGATCGTTACGAATCATATCGGTCTGGAGAGTGATCGATACAGTGACCGAGATACACACGGCGCGTTTGTATCGATCACCCCTGACTGATACCTTTGATCGATACACTTTGTATCAATCACTCCTTCATTGATATGAATGATCAATATGGCTTGTATCGGTCACTCTTTGACGGATATCCTCCGTGAGCAGACCGATAAGCTCTGCAGAGATCGTCTGCCTTGGTCCCTTTTGCTCCTTTTGGCCCAGCTAGCTTCCTGGATCATCCTCAAAGCTCCTCTAATCTCCTTTTAGCTCCACAAGCACCTAATAACATCCATAATGCAAGAAAAATGTAAATTATATCCTAAATGCAACCTAAGTCTTAAAGGAGAAGAAAATGGGACAAAAACTAAGGAAAACATGCAAAAGAGAACCAAAACATGTACTAAATGCAAGCCTAAATGGTGTAAATACAAGAGATATCACATAATCACTAGCATCACACATTATCTTAAATGGCAAACTCCAATCAGGTGCTTGAACAATGGGAGCACTCACAAGCGCCTCTTTGATGGCTAGAAAAGCTTGCATGCAGTCATCATCAAAGACAAACTCTATCTCCTTGCAGAACTGCCTAGTGAGAGATCTTGTTATTTTGGAGAAATCCTTGATAAACCTCCTATAGAAGCCTGCATGTCCCAAGAAACTTCTAATCCCTTTCACTGATGTTGGTGGAGCCAGATGCATCATTGCTTCTATCTTTGCCTTGTCCACCTCTATCCCTTTCTCAGAGGACTTGTGTCCCAAAAAAATTCCCTCATTGACTATGAAATGGCATTTCTCCCAATTCAGCACCAGACCTGTGTCTTCACATCTCTTTAATACCTGACAAAGATTAGACAAACAGACGCCAAAGAAAGATCCATAGACACTAAAGTCGTTCATGAATACTTCCACCATTTCTTCAAGCAAATCATAGAATATAGAGGTAACACATCTTTGGAATGTTGTTGAGGCATTACACAGTCCAAATGGCATTCTTCTATAAGAAAAAGTGCCATAAGGACATGTGAAGGTGGTCTTTTCCTGATCATTAGGTTGAATGGGAATTTGAAAAAAAAACCATTATATCCATCTAAAAAGCAATAGTAAGGATGATTAGCTAGTCTTTCAGGCATCTGATTAATGAATGGTAAGGGGTAATGGTCTTTTCTAGAGGCTGAGTTCAATTTCCTATAATCAATGCACGTCCTATGTCCAGTTATAGTCCAAGTTGGGATAAGCTCATCTTTTTCATTCTTAACAACCGTGATTCCTCCTTTCTTAGGCACAACATAAACTGGTGAGACACATGTGCTGTCTGAGATAAGGTAAATCACGCCTGCATCAAGGAGCTTTAAGATTTCTTTCTTTACAACTTCCTTAAGGTTTGGGTTTAATATCCTTTGGGGTTCAATGGAAGTTTTTGTCATCCTCTAAATGAATCCTGTAAGTGCAAAGATTAGGAGATATGCCCGTGATATCATCAAGTGAATACCCAATGGTTCTCCTAAATTTCCTCAACTCTTTAACAAGAGCACAGGTTTCATCATAAATGAGGTGTTCATTGACTATTGATATCTCTTGTATTTACATCATTTAGGCATGCATTTAGTGCATGTTTTGGTTCTCTTTTGCATGTTTTCCTTATCCTCTGTCCCATTTTCTCTTCCTTTTAGACTTTTTGCATTTAGGATGTAGTTTGCATTTTCTTTGCATAAAAGATGTTTATAGGTACTCATTGAGCTACAAGGAGCATGGGAGATGATGGTAGGTGCAGCACAAGACAAGAAAAGAGCCAAGAAGAAGGTGCACCTGAAGCGGCCAGAAACTTCACCTGCAAAACTGGCTCGGACAAAGCATCTACAACCCGATTCAGCTTCAACTGTCTTCACCAATGTTGTATACCCGTGAGTTAGCTTGCGTCTGGAGTTAGTTTCAGGTCTTTCACATCAGCGGTAAGAAAGTTATATAAGTTTTCGTGAAACCGCTCAACCCTTATCGGTTAGTGCACGGAGGCTATCGGTCAAGGAGTGACCGATACAAGCCATATCGATCATTCATATCGATCAACGAGTGATCGATATGATTCGTAACGATCAAGCCCAGACTGTTACAACTGACCAATAGGATTCATGTCGACTGAAGATCAGCTAAGATGAGGTGTTTGCATTCCGATTTGGCTTCGGCGTCCTTCATCAACTTTGTAGCCACTTGAGTTAAATTTCGTTTGGTATTAGTTTCGAGTCATTACCATCAGTGGTTGAAGAGTTATGGCAAATAAAGTGAGAACATGTCCATCTGGAGTTTTTACCGTTCATCTTGACCGACTTGAAGATCAGCTCGGACGAATAGCCTCCGTCTTATGTCAGCATCTTTACACTTCATGAGAGTTGTAGCCACATGAGTTAGCTTTAAGGAGGACTTCGTTTCAGGTCCTTATGACATGCCGTTCAACAAATATCGCAATTTTCGTTAAACCGCTCAACCTGCATTGACCAGCAGAAGCCCATCGATAGGATTCGTATCGATCAAGCATTGATCGATACAACTGATCGATATGATCCCAGACTGAAGACCATTTATTTACAATTTTGCTATTTTTGCTGAAACTCTTACAAATACTTAAAATCCCTAATTTCAGGGAACAACTCTTTATCCAGCAGTTCTTATTTTCTTCTCTAGATTTTGAATAACTTTGTATATGAATCTTTGTTTATTTCAATAAAAGTTGGCATTTCCCTTAACCTTTTGTCTCCCTAATCATGATTAACTATCTTTTCTTCGTAGATTTGATAGTTTTCACCATGATTAGTGAGTAGTTTGCTTTAGGTTTGAGATTAGGGCAGATGGGGTGATTTTAGTGATTGTTTAGGTTGATTAGGGCTTAGATCTTCTCATTCCCTTTCTTATATGATTGTGCTTAATGCTTAGTACCTTTTTGTTAGAGAAGTTGATTTTAGGGTTTCACATGCACACCAAGTGTTTGATGAAATTCCTGAATAAAGTTCAATGCTTGAAAATAGTGTTTAGATAATCATGAGTCTTTGCATCTATCATTTCTTTCTTGAATGTGCTTATTGCCTAGTACCATATCGATGAAAAATTACCTTTAGACATTGATTATGCATGAGAATGTCAGTATATTTTTGATATATTGTATACGAGATTAGTAAACCTAGCCTAAGAGATTAAATGTCTAGCATGCTAATTGGTTTTATGGAACTTGATTTTAATGCTTGATGATTATGTGTTTGAGTAAAGAGATTTACCTTGAATATGTGATTAGAAAATGGATTAATGCCAAAAGATTTGATTAGTATTTATTAGTGTTCCTTACCTAAGGTTGAGTGTTTAGAATTGCTTGTTTTTATCACCCTAGACATGAACATGAATCACCCTATCACCATTGCCTTGATCTTGAACCATCTTTTAATCTTTGAAGTCTTGCTTTTACTTTGTTTTTTTTTCAGCTTTTACTCTGTTCTTGCTCTGTTTCTCTTTGCCATTACTGCTCTTTAATTGTTTATTTTGCTTTCTTTTGCTTCTTTGCTTGATCATTTAGGTTGTTAGACTTCTAAAACTATGTATGTTTGCTTGAATTGAGAGCTCTATTGCATTCTTACTGCTTTATTCTCCCCTTTTGGATTGATAAAACCCTATGCTATACTACAACTGATTAGTACAAGCTTGGGTGATTGAATCAAGTCCCTAAAAAGTCTTGTATCAATTTGGCGTTGTTGCCATTAGGGAAATGCTTTGTTCAGTAGGATTTGTAGAGATCTTGAGATCAAGCTTTGTTATTTTCGTTTTTGGTTACTGATTTCTCTTTTGGTCTAGAATTTCTTTTGTAGGTACAACAACACTTGCTCCTAAGTGTCTACAACAACAACTGAGGTTCAAGGTCAAAGATTTCGATTTGCAGAATCAGAATTCAGCTGTTGAAGCATGGAAGAACTTCAGTATACTGCTGGTTTTGGTTTGCAAGGTCCACAAGGTCCACAAGGTCTTCAAGGAAGCCAAGGCTTACAAGGACAGCAAAATCCACATGGTTTACAAGGAGCTTTGGTTCAAAGACCATTGAGACCTATAAATGCTGCAGATATACCATCAAGCTATGCTTCAAGGCAAGGTATTCTTCCACCTATGGAGACTAACCTCTATTAGATAAAGAGCAACATGATTGCTTTGATTCAAGAAAAGAAGTTCATTAGATTGCCCAATCAAGATCCTCTTGAGCACTTGGATCACTTTGAGAGGATATGTGCTTTGACAAAGCTTAGTGGAGTTTCAGATGATGGGTTGAAACTAAGATTGTTCCCATTCTCTCTTGCATTACCACTTGGGAACACTGCAAATATGCTTTCTTAACCAAGTTCTTCTCTCCCTCAAGAACTGCACATTTCAGGAATGAGATCACAAACTTCAAGCAGAGGTCTAATGAGAGATTTGGAGACACTTGGGAAAGGTTTAGAAGCTTCACTCACCAATGCCTTCACCATGGCTTCACCAAAGAGATGCTGCTATCCACACTATATAGAGGTGTTCTCCCAACCATAAGAATCTTTCTAGACACTGCAAGCAATGGTTGCTTTCTTCACAAAGATGTGGATGAATGATGGCTTTTAGTGGAGAACACGGCACTCAGCAATTGGGATTATGTGGATGACAAGGAGCAACATTCAAAAGCCACTGAAGAGAAGCTAGAGACAACACTGTATGAGATGAAGGCCCTGCAAAAGAAAGTTGACTTGCTGCTCAATGAGACCACTAATCTCCTTCCTAGTGCTCTTTCACCAAACCACTACAAAGAACATCAAGTCAAAGCTGTCCAACAACAAGAGGCGCCAGTGATGCATCAAGACCTTGATGTTTGTGTACACCAGTCCTTTGGAGACACTTATACTCAACAGCATCAAGGTTCCTCTTCTCAAACAGTTGGCATCAACACCTCTCCACCTTCACATGATTTGGACTATAAAGAGATGCTCCTCCAACTCCAAAAACTTAATAATGGAGGATTTCAGAAGATGATGGCTGCTGAAATTCAAAGAAGTATGGCTGAAATTCAGAGAAGCATGGCTGCTCATATTCAAAGAAGTATTGCCTCCACCATCAATAACTTCCAATCCTAAATAGACTCCTTGACTATTAAGCTGAATAGGCAAGAGAACAATGCTCAGCCAATCACCTTCGAGAAGCCTTTACAGTATTGTTGTGGTATCTCCTCTACTTCCCTAACTGTTATTAATGAGAAAGAAAACTCTATTGCTGAGATTGAAAGCCCTCTCTATGGCCATGAGTTTGTCCCTACAACTCCAAAGGTGACACCCTCTAACATTAATGTGGACATTGAGTCGAAGTGTGGGGAAAGTGCTTTTTACTTGAGTTCAGCTAGTGATGCAAATGCTGGTGAAGAAGATAAGGCTATTGAAGCTGAGGTTGTTGAATCTGACGTAGAGGTCAAGCAAGGAGCTGCACCAGGACCACGCCCTCAAGGAACTCTTCCAGAAGAAGAATCCTTTGAAGAAGGAGCAAACAAAGAAGAAGAAGAGTGGTGGGCGCCACATGAAGTTGTTGATGATACCAAGGGATACTTGATTGAAGTTCGTGATGTTAAAGAGAAGACTCAAGCTGCTATCCTTCCTGTTTACCAACCCACTATCCCTTTTCCAGGAAGATTCAAAAAGCATCTAGTACAGAAATATCAGACCCTCTATGCTGCTCAAATGGAAATGAGAGGTTTGAATGGTCAAGACGAGCTTGAGAAACTAAGAGTTAAAACTGGAGCATCTGAGGTTAAGGAGCAGAACATCAAGAAGCTTTGCAATCCAGGAAAGTTTCTAGTCTATTGTGAGCTTGGTGAATTGGTTGTGGAAGAGGCCATGTGTGACACAGGTTCAAGTATCAATGTGATGTCTCTTGACTTGGACACAGAACTAGGAGTCACCAAGCTGCAACCATATGATTCCACAATCACTTTTGTGGACTCTTCTTCAAGAACACCTGTTGGTCTCATTGAAGACTTTTCTGTGAGGATTGGGCTCACACTCAGAAGCCTTCTGTACTACTTGGGACTCCATTTCTGAATACAACAGGCGCTGATATTGACTTCACCAAAGAGAGAGTCACCCTCAAGATGGTGAATGGTGGAGTTAGCTAAGCAATGAAGCCTCCACCTTCTTTTGTGGAAGCATCACTAATGTTAAGAAAGGAGCTGCTAAGAAGCCACTTGATGTCAAGAAAGAGCTAAGGGGATTCAAGGCTGAAGTGATAAAAGAAGATGAAGACCCTCTTGATTACAATGAGTATGATGGTGAAGCCTTTGATGGTGCTTGTCTTCTTGACTTGTTTGATGGAATCAAAGTGAAGCTGTATGGTGGACCAAGAGGACCAAGAAAGAGAGTCAGGAAACCTAAGGAGAAGCTCTACTATGGACCCAACACATTGGTCAAGAAGAAAGGAGAAGGAACTCCAGTTCCACTCCATCATCCTCCATGATCTTAAGGAGCATGACAAGTCAAGCTTAGTGACTCTAAACAAGCACTCTTGGGAGGTATTCCCATGTTATCCTTGTACATATTATTGCATTTTATGCTTTTTCTGTTTTTCTTTCAATAACATAAGCAAGTGTGGTTTAAGGCAAGTTGTTATAAGTTTGGGAGAGACCTATAGACCCCTCCAGTCTGCCAAAAACTCTTCTAAGGTACCTAACTCCTCTTGTTTCTTTATGCATCTTTTTGCAATCATTTTTAGTTTGTTTTATTCACCTCCTTCAAGCTTCTATTACACAAGGGACTGTGTACTTTAAGTGTGGGGGAGGGCATTGTATTTAACATTGTGTTTTGTTTTCTTATTTTCTCTTTTACATACTTGAGTCTCATGCATTCATGCATTCTTCTATGTGCACTGAAAATCCATGAATTTTCAATTTTTTTGGAACCAAAAAGATCATTTAGTTGCATTTACATAATTAAGATTGAGTCTAGATGCATTTCATATAGGTTTGCATATATTTGCATAGGGAGTAAATGATAAACACTTGTCAAGATGTTAATGTTTGAACTGTATTCAATGCCTTGGTTATCTGTTGTTTGATTGCATTGTAGTGAGTTTAAAGTTAAGGCTGCACCATATCTTGAATTCTTGAATTGATACTCTTGTTTTATGCTGAAACTTGCTTTGATTTGATTCCAACTCTATCTTATTAGAACCATAATCCCGACTTCGAATTATCTTGTTTGTGCATTGAGAGTGATTACATGGCTACCCATTTACATACTTGGATTATCTTCTTCCCTTCTTACCACTCTTGTTAATCCAAGTAGCTGATCCTCATCATTACGGGACAGTTAACCACACCCTAAACCAATACTTCTTTCTGAACCTAAACACTATTGTGAGAGTTGTGAGGCCTTGCATTGCATCATTTTCGATCTTATCTTGGCAAAAAGTGTTAGGAATAAGGCTGGCAAGGAGAAGCTCTCTTGTAGACACCAACTTGCATTTTAAGCTTGGTATTAGGTTAGGAGTTTCGGAAAGGGTAGTGTAAGTGGTTTGAGCTTTAAATGTTTACATCTTTTGAGAAAAAGAAGAAGAAGAAGTATGGGATTGGTAGTATCGGGGAACAGTACATTTTGTGGTAAAGTTAACTAGGAAGAAAGCTCTACGTGTTAAAGAAGAAAGGTGCCAACAACAACAAAGCTTACAAAAGGTCATTCAAAAAGAGAAATCAGACCAAGCAATCAACCAAAGGTGATGAAAATGGCGCCGATCATACAACAAAGAAGAGCAAGTTCTAAAAAGAAATCAACCACACAAGCAAAAGAAGAAGGAGTTTCCCCCAAATATGAAGAAGGAAGAGATCAAGTGCTTTGGGAAAGGGTAGATTTAGGAGTTTCATTTGGGGTTTTAGAAGTTATTAGGTTCATCTTGGGTAAAAAGGGTAGAAGAGAGCTTTGACTTGCATGCATATGTGTGCTTTTACCTTTAGCATTTTGCTTAAGATAGAATCATTTCATTTAGTGATCCCCTGAATCTTTGAACCCTTATTTGAATGAGATCATTTTCATCTCATAACCATGTCCCTTGACCAAATGTTTTCTCTTGATTTGCACAAACTTGATCCATTGGTTACTATTAATAAATGTTAAAGAGTTGGTTGATTTGAATGCTTGTGTAGGCTAAGCTATAGTTCATTGTTTGCTATGATAATTATGGCTAAAGCTTTTAAAGTAAAACAATCTCTTTGCATCGTAGAACCTATAACTTGGGCATTGAATCAGTTTTTGATTGACATCTTTAGTTTTGTGCTCCCACTTTCAAACCCCACTCTCCCATTTGTTCTTATTTGCTTGAGGACAAGCAAAAGGCAAGTGTGGGGGTGTTGATATCTCTTGCATTTACATCATTTAGGCTTGTATTTAGTGCATGTTTTGGTTCTCTTTTGCATGTTTTCCTCATCCTTTGTCCCATTTTCTCCTCCTTTTAGACTTAGGTTGCATTTAGGATGTAGTTTGCATTTAATTTGCATAAAAGATGTTGATAGGTACTCATTGAGCTACAAGCAGCATGGAGATGATGGTAGGTGCAGCACAAGACATGAAAAGAGCCAAGAAGAAGGTGCACCTTGTTGAAGCGGCCAGAAACTTCACCTGATAAAACTGGCTCGGGCAAAGCATCTACAACCCGATTCAGCTTCAATAGTCTTCACCAATGTTGTAGCCCCGTGAGCCCGCTTGCGTCTGGAGTTGGTTTCAGGTCATTCCCATCAGCGGTTTGAAAGTGACAGAAGTTTTCGTGAAACCGCTCAACCATTACCGGTCTGTGCACGGAGGCTATCGGTCAAGGAGTGACCGATACAAGCCATATCGATCAAGGAGTGATCGATACAAAGTGTATCAATTAAAGGTATCGGTCAGGAGTGATTGACTGTCACAACTGACTGATATGATTCATGTCGACTGAAGATCAGCTCATATGAGGTGTTTGCATTCCGATTTGGCTTCGACGTCCTTCATCAACTTTGTAACTACTTGAGTTAGCTTTCGTTTGATATTATTTTCGAGTCATTCCCATCAGTGGGTGAAGAGCTAAAGCAAATAAAGTGAGCACATGTCCATCAAGAATTTTTACCGTTTATCTTGACCGTCTTGAAGATCAGCTCGGACGAGTACCCTCCGTCTCTATTCAGCATCTTCACTCTTCATGAAAGTTGTAGCCACATTAGTTAGCTTTCAGGAGGACTTGGTTTCAGGTCATTATGATATGCCTTTCAACAGATATAGCAATTTTCGTGAAACCGCTCAACCTGCATTGACCAGCAGAAGCCCATCAATAGGATTCGTATCGATCAAGCACTGATTGATACAACTGATCGATATGATCCCAGACTGAAGACCATTTATTTACAATTTTGCCATTTTTGCTGAGACTCCTATAAATACTTAAAATCCCTAATTTCTGGGAACAACTCTTTATCCAGCAGTTCTTCTTTTCTTCTCTAGATTTTGAATAACTTTGTTTTTGAATCTTTGTTTATTTCAATAAAAGTTTGCAATTCTCTTAATCTTTTGTCTCCCGAATCATGATTAACTATCTTTTCTTCATAGATTTGATGGTTTTCACCATGATTAGTGAGTAGTTTCCTTTAGGTTTAAGATTAGGGGAGATGGGGTGAATTTAGTGATTGTTTAGGTTGATTAAGGCTTAGATCTTCTCATTCCCTTTCTTATATGATTGTGCTTAATGCTTAGTACCTCTTTGTTGGAGAAGTTGGTTTTAAGTTTTCACATGCACACCAAGTGTTTGATGAAATTCCTGAATGAAGTTCAATGCTTGAAAATGGTGTTCAGATAATCATGAGCCTTTGCATCTATCATTTCTTGCTTGAATGTGCTTATTGCCTAGTACCATATTGATGAGAAATTGCCTTTAGACATTGATTATGCATGAGAATGTGAGTTGATGTCTGATATATTGTATAAGAGATTAGTAAACCTAGCCTAAGAGATTAGATGTCTAGCATGCTAATTGGTTTTATGGAACTTGATTTTAATGCTTGATGATTATGTGTTTGAGTAAACAAAATTATCTTGAATATGTGATTAGAAAATGCATTAATGCCAAGAGATTGGGTTAGTCTTTATTAGTGTTCCTTACCTAAGGTTGAGTGTTTAGAATTGCTTGTTTTGATCACCCTAGACATGAACATGAATCACCCTATCACCATTGCCTTGATCTTGAACCATCTTTTAATCTTTGAAGTCTTGCTTTTACTTTGTTTTAGTTCAGCTTTTACTCTGTTCTTGCTCTGTTTCTCTTTGCCATTACTGCTCTTTAATTGCTTTCTTTTGCTTTCTTTTGCTTCTTTGCTTGATCATTTAGGTTGTTAGACTTCTAAAACTATCTATGTTTGCTTGAATTGAGAGCTCTATGACATTTTTACTGCTTCATTCTCCCCTTTTGGATTGATAAAAACCTATGCTATACTACAACTGATTAGTACAAGCTTGGGTGATTGAATCAAGTCCCTAAAAAGTCTTGTATCAACTATCACATGATATGTCTAGCTTGGGTGCCTTTAGCTCTCTCCAGTCTCCATCTCCAGGATCTGCTCCAGTTTGCTATCCTTAGCTCCATTGGCTTCTTTACTTACTGAACTCATAACTTCCCTCCTTATCTTGATAAAAGGCGCATGGTGAGCGTCTAGCTTAGCTTCCTTCAACAGCTGCTCATATTCTGTTGTTTCCTTGCTCAAATACCCATACTCTCCTGGTGCTTTGGTTAATGTTGTGCTCAGATGATCCTTTGTGTGCAGCTCTTCCATTAATTCAGTTCTCAAGTCTTCCATGATGTCCATGCTAAAGATCTGCCTTTCTATCTTAGGTTTCTTCATGACTTCGTTTATGTCATACTTAACTATCAAATCTTTTCCCAAATGCAGGTCAATCTTCCCTCCCTTGACATCTATAACTCCTCCAGTGGTGGTAAGGAAGAGCCTCCCAAGTATTAAAGGATCCTTAGGATCAGCATCAAGCTCCAAAAAACAAAGTCGGTAGGGACTTCAGTACTCCCAACTCGTACAGGAAGGTTCTCAAGCAGTCCAATGGGATGTCTAACAGAGCGGTCGGCGAGCACAAGAGTTATCCTGCTTGGTCTAAAACTTGTGAATCCTAGGCGCTTGGCAGTAGTGAAAGGCATCAGACTTACACTTGCTCCAAGATCACACAAATAGTTGTTGAATGTGAGAGGTCCAATGGAGCATGGTAATGTGAAACTTCCAGGATCTCCTAGCTTATGTGGCAGAGGAAGATTCGGTATGATGGCACTAACCTCATAAGTGAGAACAACCATTCCTTGCATCTCATTCTGCTTATTTATAACTGCAACCTTTAGGAACTTCTGATATTGAGGCCCCAACAAGAATGCATCAAGCATGGGCATGGTTATCTCAACATTTTCTATCTGCTTCTCAAATAGTTGCATGTACTTCTCCTCTAACTTTTTCTTGATTCTTCCTGGAAAGAGAAGTGGTGGCTTGTAAGGAGGAGGAACAAAGACAAGTTCCTTCCGTGTAGGCTGTATGGCTTCTCTTGGTGCTTCATCAACTACTTGTTTTCCATTTCTCATACGCTCTGCTTTAGCTTTTCTTCCCATCTCTGATTCAGCTTCAGTCTCTTCTTCATGAATCTCAAGAGAAACCCCCCCCCCCCCCCCCCCCCCCCCCCCCCCCCTTCTCAATGTCCACATGGAGATGTTTTGGTGCTACGGGACCTTGTATCCGTTTACCGCTCCAAGTATTTATTGCTTGCACAGCTGGTGGCGGTTGTTGTTGAACTATAGTAGAGGAGACCTGGTTGGCTTTAAGCATAGCAAGCTATGCACTAACTTTCTCAAGCTGCTGTAACAGATTAGCATGCATTTCCATTGAGTTTTGTTGACCTGCAAGTAACTGCTCAAGGAGCTTAGTTATGGCTGTGTCAGGTGTAGACGGTGTTGTAGTTGAAGGACTTTCGATATCCTGAACTTGTGCAGCGTCCAATTGTTGTTGAGGAACAAACTATGTTGCATACATACGCTCTAGGTGTTCTTCATATGAAGGTGTAAACCTGTGGTGTTGTTGGATGGGAACATCAAGGTTATTGTACAATTGAGCACTCTCCCTTGTGTTTGGTTGAGGACTGTAAGCATTGTCGCTGTCATAGTTTGTATCCTGGTAAGGCTTATAATGAACAGTCTCTTGTTGCTGCACATTGTAGGCTTCAGCTTCAGTCACCATTACTCAAGGCGAGGTTTTCAATCAACTGCAAACCATCCTGAACACTTGTACCCAAGCAGTGGTTGTTACTAGCCGTGTCTAACAGCATCTTGAACCGTGGAGACACTCCCCTGTAGAATGTGCTAAGCAATGACTCTGTTGAGAAAACATGATGAGGGCAGCGCAATGTGTAACTTTGAAATCTTTCCCATGCTGAACAGAATGGCTCATCTTGTGATTGTTTGAACCCTGAGATGTTTTGCCTTAGCGTAGCTGTCCTGGTAGAAGAGTAAAACTTTGCAAGAAACACTCTTTTGCAATCATCCCAAGAACATACTGATCCACAAGGCAAAGATTTCTCACACAAATGTGCACGATCATCAAGAGAGAAAGGAAATAACCTCACCTTGAAACCATTTTCTGTGATACCACTGATCTTTTGTAAACTGCAATGACTCTCAAAACTCTCTAAGTGTTCAAGTGGATCCTCCATAGGTGTACCATTGAAGCGGTTGGCTTGTACCATTGTAATCACACTACATGATCTCAAAGTGATGCTCTTGTGATGGCAGAGGGAGTATACCTTTGCGTCTAGTATGAAGGTAAGGAGCATCATGAGATCCAATGTGTTGTGCCCTTCTAGCAATCTGAGGCACTGGCCTATGTAACCTCTGGACTGGAGCTTCATCCTCTCTGAATTGAGCTTGATGAGCAGGTCCAAAGTGGTTTGGATTAGCCATGGTACCTGAGAAAACAGAGCAAGAAAGGTGAAGTGATTAGTAAAGTAAAAGGTGGTTATGTCTAAGAAAGAACCTAAACTCAATTATATAACAATCCTAGAATAACAACGGCGCCAAATTGAAGAAGACTTTTTGCAAGTCCTGTTTATACTTCAAAGTTATCCTATTCCCCAGATCAGATGTAGTATAAGGTCTTAGGTGTCAAACACACTTGTGGATGTTGAGATACAAACAATGCTGTAAGCTAAGTGAGATTGGGAATTTTGTTTGTAAATGAATGATTTTAACAACCTAACAATGCAATAAAAAGAAAGCAGAAACCAAATGCAAGTAGACAAGGACTAAGCAATGAACTTAAAGCAATAACCTAGGAAGAACTAAGTAAGAATGATAACTAAAGATATACTAAGCAAGATGATCTTAAGACAATTGATTAAAAACAAGACTTAAGGTTCTAAGCAATTGTGGGATTAGTGGTTCTCAAGAGTGACAAGGGGATTTCTAGCAAAGGCAAACATCAAGCATTCAAAAGCAAGAATTTCTCAATGTTGAACTCCTAGATAAGGTATCTGTATGGAACTAGCTTGGCGTCAATAAGCAATTCATATTCAATAAAATTAAAGTTTCAAACCCACTTGTCATGGCATATTCTTCAACCATGAGCATAAAGATCAGAACCATTCTAGCTTAAGAGAAGTATTAAGCAAGCAAACATTCTCTCACTCAAGCAAGAATTCAGATCAGCCTATCAATCTTGTGAACCAATAGGGACCTAGTTAGCTAAGCACCAATTAAGAATATGCACTTAAGCACACAGTTGCAACATCATAACAATGCTAAGCAATGAAGAGGAATCAAACAAAGGCAAGATCTTTCAATGCATACTATCTAACCATCAAGCAAGGATCTCAAAACCAACAATATCTAGCCCTAATCAAATCATCTAGCAATGGTAAATATCACTTTGGTGTCACTGAACAAACGAAACATAGACCAAGCTAAACTATCAAGCTAAATAAGCAAACCATGCATAGAGATGAGATAACAAGCCATCTAGTGAACCATATGCATCAATCAATACCATATTCAATCAAAAGAAGCAAGATTTATTAACACTAATCACTTTGCAAGAGAATGAGACAGCAGAGTACAACTAATCAAGCCTAATCACCCCTTAATCACATCTTAATCACCATTTTCCCTACTTAGAACACTAAATCTAAAGTAAACTACTCACTAATCAAGTTTAATCCTATTTGTTTATAGTTAAACATAATCAGATGAGATTAAAATGCAAAGATGATAAATCTAAACTACAGGATGCTAGAAATAAGAACAAGAGACAAGATTAAACCATAAAAGTGCAAACTTTATTAAAAGAAAAGATTACTAGAGCAAATCGCCCTTTAAGATTTAGAATAAGATGAAAACAGAGAGTTTTTTTATAGAAAGACTAAATTTGGATAAAAATAATTTTTTGTGGCTTTCCTTTTATATTAGGGAACCAAAAGAAGCATAAAAACCTAAAAATGAGATAGGGTCAACAAAAGTCAAGTGGTCAATGCGCGGATGAGTTGCATTGAGGTTGTACGGACGGTGTTCTGCTTGATTTACAACCTCGATATGGCTTGTGCAGCGTGTATCGGCTTCCTTGCTTGATGCTGGACCTTGATGCAGACCAAAGGCTTAGGCTCCTCGTGATGATCCTCTTCCTCACGTCCTGCGGCTTACATCGAGCACACTCCATAGTGGTTTTGCTCGATATCCTTGCTCGATATGAATCAGACTTTGGAAACGCTCCTTCTTGACCTCCTCGTCGATCTTGAGCTGCTTTCATCTCCTCCCTAACCCCAATAATCTCCAAAAATACCTGAAAATCACCACAAACACGCACATGTATGCAGATGTATGCATTCTTAAGCTAAATGCATGCAATATTGACTTTAAGTGCAAATGAGACTAAAATGCTAAACTATAATGCAAAAACAAAGGAATAGATGCATGAAATGCAGACTTAAATGCTCTGAAATAGCAAGCTATTAGTAGACTCATTGCTTCTTTGGGAAAACCCTGAAATTTCATTTCTTATCCTTGCAGTCCCAGATGTACTAAAGAACTTTGCTAGGAATGCATTTTTACACTGATCCCAGCTTCTGATACTTGCTGAAGACTCTTTCCCAAAGATGTGCTTTGTTTCCTAAGCTGAATGGCAATAATCTGAGTTTCAAGCTGTCCTCACTTACCACATTGATCTTTGTCATGCTGCACAGCCTGTCAAAGTTGTCCGAATGGTCTAGAGGATCCTCTAGTGGGAGACCATGAAACTTATTGTTCTGCACCATAGAGATCAAGCATGACTTGATTTCAAAGTTATTGTTTGGCATTGGTGGAGGGATGATGCCATTGCGGTTGTTATAGGCGTTTGGAGCATCACCAGCACCAATGGGCCTCATGGGGCGTGCTGCATGTGCATATCCTCTTTGACCCTGCTCACCTTGGACTCCTTGTTGACCCAGAATGCCTGCAACTCCTTGAACTCCTGGTGCTCCTTGGGGATCCGGAAACTGCAAATCATCTATACCATGCTGCTCCATGTTGAGCTGATAGAACCTTTGCAGTCTTTCCCTTTCTCTATTATCTCTTAATGCTCTCTCAACTTGCACAATGTTGTCTTGATAAGCCAGCAGGTTGTGATTGCCTCTAGACCTCAAGTTCATTCATCTATAAGAGAAAGAGCAAGTTTGAAAATCAGTTTCTGAACAGAAAATAACAGCCTAATCTCAAGCAATCTATAAATACAAATGTTTAGAACAAGCCCATATGGCAACGGTGCCAATTTGATGACAGGATTTTGACCTCTAATCTAATCCTACACACACTCATGTCATTGCAGTATGTGAGTTATCAATCCAAATGGGCAAGTAAGACACTAAGAATACAATAGTTCACTCAAGTCAAGTCAAATCAAGATAACAAGTGTGATAAAAGTCTAATGATTAAACTAATCAAGACTAAGCAATGCAATTTCAAAATAAGAGATTCAAAAGATTAAAGCAAGGACCTAAGATGGGAGTTATTGACTAAGAGGGAATTAGAATCAGATTAGTGATGCTTCAAAAATCATTCAAACAATGCTATCTTATAAGCATAGGATTAACAGTTATAACTAGCCCAATTTCTTGGGTACTGATACAAGAGTTTTAAGTCTCTTTCTTAATCACCCAGCTTGTACTAATCAGTTGTAGTATAGCATAGAGTTTTTATCAATCCAAAGGATTTATTAATAGATGCCAATAGAATTATGAGCAGAAAACCTTAAGACATGTGAATCAAAGAAGAGGGTGTTGCTTAGCAACCAAACTAACAACCTAAGTGAATCAATAATCAAGCACAAATAGTTAAAGCAATACCAAGCAATTATTCAAAGCAAAACAGAGTAATAAAAACAGAGCACTTAAAGCAAATTCAAAATTCAAAAAGAGAAAACAAGCTCCTAGATGTGGTTATTGATTTTGGGAAATTCAAGGGCAAGACAAGGCTGTTTCAAACATCATTGACAATGTAAATAAGCAAGCAATATTAATTCCTAGGCATAGAGTTCACAATCAAGCAAATTAAGTTAAATCTCTTGACAAATAACCCTTTGCTAATTATCTTAACAAGAACTAACTCTCATTAGTGCTAGAACAATCAAAAAGCATGCAAAACCAACTTTATTCAAGCCAAAATACTTCTCAGACAGTCAATCTCTTAAGCTAAGACCAGTAAATCCTCTATAAAAAAAGATCAGCATTTTATCAAACACTTGGTGGGCATAAGATGAAGCCTAAATCAAGATTCATGTGATCAAGATGAATCTAGCATAAACACCGATTAATAAAGAGGAATCAACCTAATTAAACACTAACAAATCCTAATCAAGCCTCTAAATTCCTCTAATCTACCACATCTAAGAACCCTAAAAGGACTACTTACTCATCATCATTGAAAACACCAAATCACAAGAGGAAAAGATGTTAAACATGATTAAGAGGGAGATTAGAGAAAATTTAATGATGCAAATACAAAACTTTAGATTAAAAAGAAGATCTTGTCTTACAAAGATGAAAGAACACTTAAGAAACTAAGAAAGATCAAGACATGGCTAAAAATCATTAGTCCAAGCCTATTTATCCTAAATGACAAAAAACCCTAAAGCAGTGGTAAACTTGTAAATCAATGGTGTTCGGATAAGGCCAACATCGATCACAAATGATCGATGTGGATGATCGATGCTGGTCCCCTGGTGCTTAACATCGATCAACTGGTGATCGATGTGCTTGATTGATGTGAATTCTTGTAGCTCCTGCCTGTTTACATCGATCAGTCTTCGTCGATGCTGGTGACTGATGCGAGTGTCCTGTCTCTTCACATCGATCACATGTGATCGATGTGAACCTCCATCTTCTTTACTGCTTTACATCGATCACTCCTGATCGTTGCGGTTTGCGCCTTGATCGATGTTGCACCAGAAATCATCTTCCTTAGCTACTTTTGCTCCTCCTCAGCTTGGGCAACTCCTTGAATCATCCCCATGCTTCCTCTTTGCTCCAAATAGCTCCTTAGGTACCTAAAAACATCCTTAATGCAAAGAGAATTAAAATTACTACCTAAATGCAACCTAAATCTAAAAGGAAAGGAAAATGGGACTAAAGAGAAGGAAAATATGCAAAAGAAACCAAAACCTGAACTAAATGCAAGCATAAATGATGTAAATACAAGAGATATCAACACCCCCACACTTGCCTTTTGCTTGCCCTCAAGCAATCAAACTAAGACAAATGGAGGTTGAGATTTGAAGGTTGGCACTTAAATCTAAAAATGCTAAGGTAAAGAAGTGAAGTCAATGTCTAAGTGCCTAAGTGTCGGATGCAAATCACAATCAGTCATACTTTAAAGAACTTAGCCATGCTCCTCATGTTTCAAAATGATCTCAAATCTCAACCTAGACAAATGCCAAATCAATCAACTCTTTAACATTCATTAAGCTTGTAACCATGAATCAAGTTTTTGCAAATCAAGTGAAAACATTTGGTCTTAGAGTATGGTTATGAGATGAAAATGATCTCATTCAAGTAAGGGCTAGTAAACTCAAGGGATCACTCAATGAAAATGATTCTATCTTAGGCAAAATGCTAAAGGTAAAAGCACACTTATGCATGCAAGTCAAAGCTCTCTTCTACCCTTATCCCAAAGATGAATCCTATAGACTTATAAACCCAAAGTGAACCCCTAAGTCTTACCATTTCCCAAAGAACTTGATCTTCTTCTTCTTCATGTGTGGGGAAACTTCTTCTTCATGCTTGTGTAGTTGATCCTTTTTGTTGGGACTTGCTCTTCTTTTGTTGATTAGGCGCCATTTTTCACCTTTAGTGGATTCCTTTGTGTCTTATTTCTTCTTTTGAATGACCTTTCAAAGCCTTGCTGTTTTTTGCGCCTCCTTACTTTAAACACTTAGAGCTTTTCTTCCTTTTACTTAACCACAATTTTAACTCAACTTCCCCATACTACCATCCCATACTTCTTCTTCTTCTTAAAAGGATATAAACATGAAGTTAAAACCACTTAACACTACCTATCACCCAAAACTCCTAACCTATAATCAAGCTCAAAATGCAAGCTGATATCTACAAGAGAGCTTCTCCTTGCCAGCCTTAATCCTAATACTTTTTGCCAAGATAAAATTCGAAAACTATGATTACAAGGCCTCACAACTCTCACAAATGGTGTTTAGCCTCAAAACGGAGGTTTGGTTAAGGGAGTGGATTAACTGCCCCATAAGTATGAGTATCAGCTACTTGGATCAACAAGAGTGGTAAGAAGGAAAAAGATGATTCAAATATGTATATGGTAGCCATGAATTCACTTTTCAATGCACAAACATGATAATTAAAAATCAGATTAAATTTCAAATATATAGAATTGATTTTCAATGAACAAATAGTTTCAGTATGAGATGAGAGAATCAAATTTAGTAATTCAAACATGGTTCAGCCTTAACTTCTAACATTCTCATGATGCATCAAACAACTAACCACTTAGACATTTAAATAATCCTAAGCACATAGCATTTTACAAGGAAGATTCATCATCATGCGCAATGCTAATGCAATGCAGCCTATTTGCAAACACTAGACTTAATCTTAAACCAAAAAAAAAATTTCAATTTTTAGATTTTTTTTTTTGTATTTTTCTATGCACTTACATGTACGCATGAGACACGAAGATGAAAGAACTGAAAAACTAAGAAAAGAACACACAATGTCAAACCCCAAATCCCTCCCCCACACTTAAATTACATAATCCTTTGTGTAGTAAAAGAGTGAGAGCGAGAAGCAAGAAGCAAGAGAAATATTGATGCTATTGCATATTGCATACATTTTGCATACTCATTAGTTAGCTTTTCATGCATTTGTATCACGTTTTAGGTTAGATTGCATCACTTAGGGTTCTAGAGCATTCTTGCATCAGCATACGCATTTTCCTTGCATTTTGCATCACATTCAGGTTGTTTCTGGCTGCTTTGGAGTCGTGGAGGTTCGTGGACATATTGAGGCTGATGTAGCAGTTCGGGGGAGCTCGGATATATGCTAAGGATCAGAGATCGAGGAGCAGATCGAGCATGGCCGATCGATCTAGGAATTGATCGACCAGAAGATCGAGCCAACCAGGCGATCCAAGGAGAATGATTGAGACAAGGATCGAGTGAAGCAATCGATCAAACGGTACTGACGTAAATGACGCCATGCAGAGCGAGAGTCAGATCGAGTACACCACTCGATCCAGCCAAAGATCGATACCGAGATCGGATGCAACACTCGATTCGCCGATGATGATCGAGACCCAGATCGAGCCAAAGACACGATGTCCGGATATGATCGAGAGAACCGCTCGATCTTGGAATCAATCTCTGTCCTTTCAACCGTTTTTGGCCGCTAGCGAGGGGGGGACCATCAGCTTGTTTCGGCATTTTGGGAAGGCGGCGACGTCCTTTTCCCACAACAACTTTAGATCCTTATCTCTTTCCTGATGTTTTCTCTCTCGTTTTCGTGAAGAACACCACTGTTGAACTCGCGTTTTTCTTAAGCTTTGTAATCGAATCATTTCCGTTTCAATCTAGTTTTCTTTTCATGTTCATCGTCTCGCTTTACATGCTTTGCTTGATTTACTTTATGTGTAGTGAGTAGTTTATTTGGGTTCGGGGTTGAGAGGATTAAGGGGTCTAAAGGGTTTCGATCTTGGGGTTTTTCTAAACGTTTTCAATGGCTATCTCTTCTAAGGTGTTGAGATCTCAATGCTTGAAGACTCTCACGCCAAGAGCTTCATGATCCGAGAAGTTCCTTACCTTGACAGGATTCAGGAACCTCGGAAGATCACACCTTAGAGACTAGTTACCCCTTCCCAAAAGCCATGGAAGTTTGGGGGATTAGTTAAGCCATTCGTTTGAAATCTGTTTTCCTTGCCCTTCGACCTCTCTTTCCACCAAAAGCCATGGGTTTGGAGGAGAGGATGAAGGAGTGATCTATACCGAAAGCCACGGCTAGATTTTTCTTAGTTTTCAAGGCTTAGAGATCCTTACCAAGTGAGTCGATTTAAAGTTTTAAACCCAAGGTCGAACCTTTGAAACCCCTGACCATGAATCTCAACCCTAGGCCCTTTCTCTTAGCATCTTTACATCTTATCTCATCTTTCGCTTGATCTCTGATAGCATCCTGGTCCTTAGTTTTACTGTTCTTGCATTTTTAGACGAGATCGATTGTCACTGCTCGATCTAGTGGTCGATCTCATGGTCGATCCACTAGTCGAATTTTAATAATTCGAAGCTTTCTCCTTTAATTATTCTGCTTGTTTCTCGTGGTAGTTTCTTCCTTTCTAGTATTTTTAAAATAGGTTTCATTCCATTTTAGTTACTGCATCTAGTTTTTAGAGATTTTCTCATAAATCATCTTATTTCGCTTAGATTTGCATTAGTCCTTGTATTCTCTGTGCATTCTCTATCATCCTAGGCATGGATTGACTCTCTCTTGCTTGCTGTACTACAACATGTCTTGCATTTGAGTTTGATAACCTCACTGCAATTTAACCCTTGCTCAAAAAACTGTTTATCAAATATATTACAAGAACTAAAAAAAAATGCAATGGTATTTACAATGGTAAGGATGTGGTACATTAGTTGTGGTGGGGGGAATGGTGGGATGAGTAGGAGAGGTCATCAGTATCTCCTAGATCTATGAAGGATCCTGATGTTGCTGTTTGTGGAGAGTGACTTGCCCTTCTCTTGTTCCTCCTCCTCTCTTGTGAAGAAGATGCTGTTTGAGGTGGAGGTACCCAACTAGGCCAATGTGCTTGCACTTGAGTTAGGTTGCCTTGAGCATCATACTCCTGCCAAGTGGTGTAAGCTTCAGAAATAGAGTAGGCTGGTGCTTCCCATGCTGATGGCGGCTGAGACATAGGGACATATGAAGAAGCCCTAGCTGGTTCCCAAACTGGCCATTGTTCATTTTGTTGCACTTGGAAGGAATGTCTCCTTTGGGGCATCCAGTTTGCCTCCTCTTCTTCATTGGGTTCTTCCTGCTGCACGTGCTCCTCATATTGTGATGTAAACTCATGACCTTGGCGCTGTTGAGAAGCTCCATGTGATCTGGACTTGTCCTTCTTGAACTTTCCCTTAACCAAGTTCACAAACTTCTTTATGGTCTTATCTTGCCATTTGCACCACCTTTGAAGCTTGTTTATGTGGTCATGTGCATACTTCAGGGAACTACCTTGACTTGGCACCTCATGAGGATTGAAGTGAAACCTCTTGAAGTTGTACTCAAGCAACTCGTCTTCTCCTTGTTCCTCCTCTTGGGAATCCTCCTCATTGTTGGCGCCAACATCAAACCTTCTTCTTGTTCTTCCTCTTCACTACTCTCTTCACTTTCTTCTTCACTTCCTTCTTCACTATCCTCTTCTCCTTCTTCAGTGATAGGTCCACCATGGTAGAGCTGTCTCTCAGTTGGGCAAAAATCGATATTGCTCCTCATGGTGATGGAAGTATGTTACTCATTGGGAAGAAGAAACCTTGCTGGCTCCTTGAAGGGTTTGAGAAAGTGCAGGTGTGCTTCCCTTGGATTGTCTTCTCTAAGTAGTGACTCCTCCTTAGATAGATAAGATCTATCCATTGTGGTGGCAAAGCAACTGCAGCATGCTCCTCAAGGTTCACTCCACTTGCCATCATAATTGCTGTCACAACTTCCCCAATGTGTAGTTAAGGGTTCTTCTCCCTTTTCCCCTTGTTCAAGATCCAGCTCCTATATGTGTAGAGCTGCTCAAAGAGGAGAGTCACATAACAAGGGAGCTCTTCTGGCCTGTTGAGAGTCTCTCAACTCTTGCTGGAGCACACTAGTGGCTGCATCCCATTGTAGATGATGTCTATCTCCCTTGATGTTATGTTGGTTGTCTCCTTCCTTGCAAAAAGGGTGTTTGCAAGGGCCTTGTGAGCATATCTCACAGCTGGATGCCTCAAACTCTTGTTCTTGGTGACTCATGGAATGAAGTGATCAACCCCAATCACATCCCAAAGCTTTGCATGCTCTCTCACTCTGATTTTGAACTAAGCCTTCCTGTCACCATAGGGGTACATGCCAAGGCCATCTGAAAGCTCTCTAAAGGTTGATGTGAACTTCTGCTTGCCAAGTCTGAAGGATATCCAGCCATCTCCATTTTCAAGCTCACTCTCTTCATAAATCACCACTTGAAAAGTGGAGAGAAACAGAATGGTGAGATGCTGGTAGGAAGGAAGCGCATTTTCCATGAACTCTCCAACCCCATCTTTTCAAAGATTGTTTTGCAATCATCATATATTCTAAGCGCCTTCATTGTGGGGATGCAAGGATACATTGTAGCCTTGAAGGTACACTGATTGAAGAGCTCCATAAACTCCCTTGCACTTGGCTGTTTGTTTGGGGCTTCTTCCACAACCTTGCCATTTCCTTTGTCCTTGGATTTGGTAGCTTCTCTTTCCATCACCCTTTTTCCAGCAGCTTTTGAGGACTACCCTTCAGCAACACCCTTGCCCTTATCTTTGATGGCAAGTGCAGTAGATGACGCCTTCTTCTTAGGTGCTTGGCCTTTGTTCTTGGTAACCTCCTTTGTTCTCCCCATAGTACCTATAAGAAAAATTCTCAAAAGACTATAAATGTGAGAACAAAAGGATGATAAATCATGATTTTAAAACTCTTAATAAAAAAAAAATTCTGAAGACTAAGAGAGGCTTAACTAAATATTAAACAAGGTAAACCTCTAAAGAATTAAGAGAATTCAAGAGCAAAAATCATAAGCATGCTAGAGTTCTAAGCAAATTTTAACTACTTATGCACATGAACCTAGCATGGTGGCCTTTAAACAAAATGAAACATGATTATTCAAAGTGAATTTAAAGCAAAGCAAGCTAATAGATTTATGAACAGTAATCAGCTCTAACAGCTACTTTCTTAAACTAACAAATTCCACTATACGAAAATTAAAACAAGCACTTGAAACTAAACAAAACTAGTTCTTAAAGCAAAAGATTCATAACAACTAAAGTTCAAAGCACAAAAACTAGTAAATAAATAGTGGAAGAGAGCAAACCTTCTTGGGACTTCTGAGAACTTTCAAAGACAAAGTAAAAGAGAGAGAGAGCTAAGAAATTTTGTGGATTAGGTGAGAGAAGAGAAAATGTGAAGTTTGAAGAGTGAAGAGGAGTTAGTTGGTTTATTAGAACTAAGGGGGGGGGGGGGGAGTGGGGAACACAAGGAATCTAAGGAGTGGACGTCAAAACCAAAAGTGCTCAGCTCAGAAGTGGGTCAGAATGGCAGAGAGGAGCCAAAAAATTGAAATTCAAACTCCTTTGGCTCCAAACAAGGAGAGGAAATTTTTTGAAAATTGAAACACATACCTCGCTGGCCACATCGATCACTTCTTATCAATATGAGTAATTGATATATCATGGTCTTTGTAGTTTTTAACCATGGTATAAGTCTTTTTTATTGAGTCTTTTTGGTCATTTTAGAGTCCTAATAGAGTCTTTGCAGGTTATAGCATGTCTGGAGCACAATTGGAGATTATGGAGCACTTTGGAGCATTGCAAGATGCAGCTACGAAGTGTGCAACTCGGATGGCAAATACAGAGTTGGGTGACGCTCGTCACCACTCAAGGGTGACGCTCGTCACCCGTAGCTGGGAAGGATCGTGGCTCATTTTTAAAAGATGGAGGATTATCTGCAGTTTTGGTCCAGAAGTTCTAGTATTTGCAAAAAGGCCTCAGCTAGTGTTTTAGATTGTATATATTAGGTTTTCAGCCATTGTTGGCTTTTATCTTAGATTTTAGAATTCAGAAAGCTTGAGAGAGGATTTTATTCAGAGCTTTTGGGGAGACAGATCTTGTACACTTTTTGGAGAAGATTTCGAACCCCTCTATCTTTTATTATATTCTTTCAATGCAATTTTATTCAGCTATGCTTTGTGATTCCATGATCATGTCTGAGTAATTTAGTAGTTAAGTTAGGGCTTTTCAAAGGTTGATGAAGAGTTTGTAGAATTGCTATATGTTAGGATTATCTTTTGGTTCTTCATCTGTGCTTGAATTAAAACCAATTTCTTAGACATATCATCTAGAAATCCAAAAATCATAGGTTGTTTCGTAGATGTGAGAACATTATTGATAACCTGATCTAGTATTAGATGAGAAAAACGTCTATTTGAAAAGAGATTTGGCTTAGGAGTTTTGTGAACAATTGAACCTGATCATTACTGCATGTTTAGGTTGTTAGAGTTTGTAAAGAGATTTGAAACTCTGTGATTTAAACATAGATAACTTCTGCAAAGAGAATTGGTTAGTTATACATTTGCGATTCATGTTTAAGATGGGTTTAATTGCATGCATTCTACACTCTCGGATTCAACTTGCGAATTATCCTGACTTAGCGCCTTTAGCTTTCTGAACTTTAAGAACAATTATAAAAACTCCCTCTTGCATTTATTTAACTATTTTTCATTACATTCATTCATTATCGCTTAGCTTAATCTGAATCTACAACCGCTAGTGTAGTTTACATACTCCATTGGGATTCGATAACCCCTTATACTATAACTGCATTGATGTGCACTTGCAGTAGTTTTATTTGGGTAAAGCCTGAGCCCTATCAAGTTTTTGGCGCTGTTGCCGGGGAGTAATAGATGCCTATCGATTTTTAGTATTAGGATTTTGTCCAAGTTTTTATTTGTTTACTGACTTTTGCTACTTTTCTTTGTGCTGGTTTCAGGGGTATGCCTAATCGCAGTACCAGAAGCAACAAAGAGAAGGAGCTTTTGACCTTAGGCATTGACGAGCTAGCTAAGTTGGAAAGGACAATCAGGAAAGTTAAGAAACAATCTACAATGGTCAATCCACTGATCTTGGTTGAAGATGCAGAAGGTCACTTGGTTGACAGAGAGGGAAACAGGAGGAATGAAGAAGGGCAGACATTGGATCAAGATGGGAATGTCATAGTTGAACAGGTGGTTCAACAAGTGGCACAAGACGCTGGAGCTCCTGTTGCTGCTAACAACGCTGCTGCATGTTTTGTTCAGAGGACTCTAGGAGATTACAACAGACCTGATCAGTTCTATGCCAACAGAGCTGCAATCCATCCTCCTGCTTTCCAGAGGAATGATTTTGAGCTCAAGCCTACATAGTATCAGCTGGTGGGACAGCATCCTTTCCATGGCTTACCTCATGAGCATCCTATGGATCATATTGAGAGGTTTGAGGATTTAGCTTCAAGTGTCAAAACTAATGGAGTTAGCTATGACTTTCTGTTCTGCAAGCTGTTCCCTTACTCACTTGGAGGAGATGCTGCATATTGTCTGAAATAACTGGAGCCTGGTTCGCTGACCACTTGGGAGGACGCCAAGAATGCTTTTCTGAACAACTTCTATGATGATGTTAGATCAGAGGATCTGAGGACGAAAATTGCATCATTCTCCCAGGTCCTACTGAAGCCTTTAAAGCTTCTTGGCTGAGATTCAAGTCTTATCAAAGGGACTGTCCTCATCATGGTTTTAGTAAGGTGCAGTTGCTTGGTATTTTTTCAGAGGCATTGACTGGAAGTATCAGATGGCGCTGGATGCTGCCAACTGTGGGAACTTCAACACCAACCTTGCAGAAGCTGCAATAACTCTGATTGAAAACTTGGCCTGCAGTAACAGCACCAAGAATGCAGATTTTCAAAGGATGAAACAAGCTGGTTGGAATGATGGGAATCAGATTGCTGAAGTTAAGGCTAAGCTAGACAGCATGCATAGCCTTCTGGTGGGAAAGAAATCAGTCCAATTTGCTGCAGAGGTGGAGACTTTCGAAAATCCTGAAAAATTTGAGCAAAAGGATGTAAATTTCATCAATGGAGGGGGTTTTCAGAGTCAAAGGTTTGGGAATCAGAAATGGATTAGAGGTTACAATGGCAATAATCAGAAGAACACATTCACAGGGAACCAGAATGCAACTGGTTATACTTCAATGCCACAGTTCCAGAAGACTGAGGTTGAGAAACCATACCAGAACAGCAGCAACTACAATAGGAATTATGGTTCTTCTTCCTACCAAACTGCACCTCCACAGACAATAAGGTGGAAGTTATGTTAGAACAACTCCTAGAAGGACAGCAGAAGATAACAGTGGACTTCAATGGCAAGATGGATTCGCTGTATTAGGACTTGAATAGAAAAATTGAGAGTCTGAACTCTCACATGAAGAAGCTGAATGTTCAAGTTGCTCAAACTGCAGGAGCTGTTCAAAGGCAAGAGGGATTCCTTCCCGGAAGGACTGATATCAATCCTAAGCACCAAGTTAATGCCATCACAGTCAGGAGTGAAAAAGAGCTTGAAACAGTACAGAAAAAAGGCTGAGTGCAGAGCAAATCGTGTAGCAAATGGAGTTTGAAGATGATAATTTTGCAGTCTCAAAGTCTAGTGACGAGCGTCACCAAGGTGGGTATCGCTCGTCACCCAATTTGCAAGGCCCCGATACGAAGAACTCCCAGACCAGTGACGAGCGTCACCACCCTGGTGACGGTCGTCACCAACCCCAGAACGAGACTGCTTTGCCTGTAACTGCAGATAATGGCAAGGAACGTGCTTATAAACCCAAGATACCATTCTCCAAGCATCCTAGGAAGTCTAAACAGGAGATAGAAGAAGCCAGATGCAAAACTATGATAGACAAGCTGATGCTTAAGATCCCTCTTGTTGATGCAGTCAAGCTTTCACCAGCTCTAAGAAGATATGTAAAGAGGATGGTGGTGAATGGTGTAAGTCCTGAGGAAGGAGCATTGCTTACCAGAGACATCAGTCCAATTCTCTTGGGCGCAGTTCCAAAGAAGAAGAAGAAGGTCCTGTTTCTGAACAAGTCAACTCCATCAACTTAAAGCAGAATTCCAGAGAAACTGCCTGATCCAGGAACCTTTATGCTTGATTGCTCATTCTCAACAGGACGTTTTCCCCATTCTCTTTGTGATCTAGGGTCAAGTATTAACTTGATGCCTTCCTCTGTTGCTGCTAGACTTGGAATGACTGATTTCAAGCCAGTTGGTATCTCTCTTATCCTTGCTGATCGATCCATAAGGACCCCAGAAGGTATCTTAGAGGATGTTCCTGTTAACATCAAAGGCTGCATAATTCCCATAGACTTTGTGGTTCTTAAATATGCTGAAGAGCCTAAAGATCCTCTAATTCTGGGAAGATCTTCTTAGCTACAGCTGGTGCCATCATTGATGTGAAAAAAGGGAACATGGAGCTTGATCTTGGTGATGTTGTCATGAATTTTGACATGGATAAGTTAAGAGTGAGTTCTACCATTGATGGCCAGAATTTTTCTGTAAAGACATCCACAGATGAAGAGCCAGTCATGGAGCATTCAGAAGACATTACTGCTGGGTATGTCAATGAATCAGATACTAGTGGGCAAGTGAACAAGCTGGCTCTTCACGGAGCAATATCTGAAACTTCTGTGAAAGCTTTTAAGTTTGAGGATGGGAGTGAAGATGATATCTTCGTCGCTAGGCTCGAAAAAGAAGTTCCAATGAATGACAAGTTGCTGGAGGAAGACGAGTTTATGATGGAGGCAAGGATTTCAGAGCTGGACTGCAGGAAAACTGCAGAAACTCGAACTGCAGGGTCAGTGACGATCGTCACTGAACTCGTGACGCTCGTCACCAGTCCGGACACAAAAGTGCAGCATGATCCTTACGCTGCAAATCCATCAAATGTTGCAAAACCGAAAATTCAACATTCCACAACCCAGAAACCTGCAACTAAGCAAAGGTATGCACTTCCTGGAACCAATTCCAAACCTCCTAATCTCATTGATAAGAATATAAAAGGTGGAAAAGCTGCTTCACACTTATGCAAGCAACGAGACTCTCGTAGAATGCTTGGTGTTTCTTTTGATGATTCCGCAGGAAAACGAACTGTACCACCCACAGTCACGACCCACCCTGCTGATGTTCCTCACTTCCTTGGAAGAGTTCATGCATCTACTGCGTATAAACCACCATGGATGAGGAGACATTCTTCTGCAAGGCATTCACTGCCACCTTCTGTTCCACCAGCTGTCTGAGCAGCAATCAAAGTCGAGCTAATGACTTTAAACAAGCGCTTGGTGGGAGGCAACCCACTGGTAAGTTTTCTTTTTCGTATACTTAGTCTAGTTTTCGTTTACATAGCTAAGAAAAAAAAAACCCAAAAACATGAGAAAAAATCAAAAAAAAAAGAGAGTTAGTTTGTTCAATTGGCTTTTATGATGTTTTGAGAACTTGTTGAACCATGGGTTATGCTTCGTTTGAATGTTTTTGATGTGTGTTTTGAGTGCTCTAACAGTCTGACTTCGGAGTACACATGATTGCATATCGTTTAAGCATCCTACATGATGATTCTGAAGTCTCAGACGTGGTGATGATCATCGCCACTTAGGGGTGACCCTCGTCACCCATCCCTTCACAAGGTACCACTTTTCCAACTTGGTTTTACACGTTCACATGCTTCTTTTTGACCAACTCTTGGCTTAATAACACTGGGGACAGTGTTGTTTAAGTCTGGGGGGAGGTGGCTAGTGATGTTGTGTATATTGTGTTTGATTTTTAGAGTCTTAAAGTTGAGTCAAAAACCTGTTTTATAGAGTCAAAATTTTGAAATTGTTAGTTTTTTCTTGGAACTAACCACAGAACGTTTATGCTTAAAAGAACCATTGCCCTAGTAATTGATTACAAGTCTTACTAAGTTGAAAGTCATAGGTAGATTAGTCTAGCAATGAAGGTTTAGGTTCTTAGAGAATCTAGAAAATTTGCTGTTAGCTCCACCTTAATGAACTTTAAACTTCTTATCTTGGGGCTTGATTCTGAATGATCGTAATTCTCTCTTTCAACACTGACAAGTATGTTTAGATGCAGTCTGTCTTCCCTGATATAGCTTTAAGAGTTTAAGTCCATAGAATGGTGCATTCATGACCCTGTATCCTTACAAGGAACAACAGTATTGAGTAGCACCGTATTTTAGACTGTAAAAAAAATGAGAAAATAAGTTGAAAATTCGAAAATTACCAAAGGAAAAGTTCAAGGGAAGATAAAATGGGAGAGCTGTATTGAGATTGCTTTATTCAGTTGTTTAGGAAGGGAAAGGAATCTATAAGTGATTGAGATGATGAAACATTGATGAGATATCACACTTAGAGAAAATAAGGAGTTAGCAGTAGAGATTTCGGATTTCTTGAAGGAGCTTGAACTGGATTTGAGAGATTTGCTAAGCTTGTGATGATTAGACTGAAATTTATAGAGTCAAAATTTTGAAATTGTTAGTTTTTCTTGGAACTAACCACATAACGTTTATGCTTAAAAGAACCATTGCCATAGTAATTGATTACAAGTCTTACGAAGTTGAAAGTCATAGGTAGATTAGTCTAGCAATGAAGGTTTAGGTTCTTAGAGAATCTAGAAAATTTGCTGTTAGCTCCACCTTAATGAACTTTAAACTTCTTATCTTGGGGCTTGATTCTTATTGATCGTGATTCTCTCTTTCAACACTGACAAGTATGTTTAGATGCAGTCTCTCTTCCCTGATATAGCTTTAAGAGTTTAAGTCCATAGAATGGTGCATTCATGACCCTGTATCCTTACAAGGAACAACAGTATTGAGTAGCACCATATCTTAGACTGTAAAAAAAATGAGAAAATAAGTTGAAAATTCGAAAATTACCAAAGGAAAAGATCAAGGGAAGAGAAAATGGGAGAGCTGTATTGAGATTGCTTTATTCAGTTGTTTAGGAAGGGAAAGGAATCTATAAGTGATTGGGATGATGAAACCTTGATGAGATATCACACTTAGAGAAAATAAGGAGTTAGCAGTAGAGATTTCGGATTTCTTGAAGGAGCTTGAACTGGATTTGAGAGATTTGCTAAGCTTGTGATGATTAGACTGAAATTTGATCTTGTGTTGACTCTGTGGTATGTGGATTCGAAAGTGTTAACCAATGTGGTGTTCCTGATGTTTAGCTGACTATTTCTGTTTTCAAACCTCGACCATGTTCTTTGTATGATGTTTGCTTGAGGGCAAGCAAAATCTAAGTCTGGGGGAGTTGATATATCATGGTTTTTATGGGTTTTAACCATGGTATAAGTCTTTTTTATTGAGTCTTTTTGGTCTTTTTAGAGTCATAGTAGAGTCTTTGCAGGTTATAGCATGTCTGGAGCACAGTTGGAGATTATGCAGCTTTTTGGAGCTTTGCAAGATGCAGCTACGAAGTGTGCAACTCGGATGGCAAATACAGAGTTGGGTGAGCTCGTCAGCACTCAAGGGTGACGCTCGTCACCCGTAGCTGGGAAGGATCGTGGCTTGTTTTAAAATGATGGAGGATTATCTGCAGTTTTGGCCCAAAAGTTCCAGTATTTGCAAAAAGGTCTCAGCTCGTGTTTTAGCTTGTATATATTAGGTTTTCAGCCATTGTTGGTTTTTATCTTAGACTTTAGAATTCAGAGATCTTGAGAGAAGATTTTATTCAAAGCTTTTGGGGAGACAGATCTTGTACTCTTTTTGGAGAAGATTTTGAATCTCTCTATCTTTTATTCTATTCTTTCAATGCAATTTTATTCAGATATGCTTTGTGATTCCATGATCATGGCTCAGTAATTTGCTAGTTAAATTAGGGCTTTTCAAAAGTTGATGAAGAGTTTGTAGAATTGCTATCTGTTATGTTTATCTTTTAGTTCCTCATCTCTGCTTGCTTTAAAACCGATTTCTTAGACGCATCATCTAGAAATCCGAAAATCATAGGTTGTTTAGATGTGAGAACATTATTGATAACATGATCTAGTATTAGATGAGGAAAACGCGTATTTGAAAAGAGATTTGACTTACCGCCTTTAGCTTTCTGAACTTTAAGAATAATCATTAAAACGTCCTCTTGCATTTATTTAACTATTTCGCAATACATTCATTCAATATCGCTTAGCTTAATCCGAATCTATAATCGCTAGTGTAGCTTACATACTCCCTTGGGATTCGATAACCCCTTATACAATAACTGCATTGTCGTCCACTTGCAGTAGTTTTATTTGGGTAAAACCTGAGCCCTATCAGTCATCGATGTGGTCGACATTGATCATGGTTGATCGATGCCTCTGGTCGATGTGAGCTCCAGAACCTCCTTCCCATTTACATCAATCACTCGTGATCGATGTAGGCACATCGAGCAAGCCTTGATCGATGCTCTTGCTCGATGTGAACCCCTAAACTCTCGGTCAGTTTACAATAATCACTTCTGATCGATGTGATTGATCGATGTGATCCACATTGATCAACATGATCGATGTTCCTGACCGATGTAGTTTGTCTGACTCTCGGGTTGATTACATCAATCACTCCTGATCGATGTGACTGATCGATGTGTTCTACCCGAGAGACTTCCTTTCCTACATCGATCATAAGTGATTGATGCAGTTGCCCGATGCATTCCTGGTTCCACAACATCGAGGATTGTTGATCGATGTACATGAATGATGTACCCAACATCGATCTGGCAGGATCGATGTTGATGCTCGATGTTAACCAGAACGCATCTTCTTTGGTTCCCCAAATATCTTCTCATCCCTTTTGACAAAACTCCTGCTTCTAAGAACACTAGAAATACATAAAACATAAACTAAAAAGCTTAAATATGTACAAAGGATACCATGGGACTACCTCCCAAGTGTGCTTGTTTAAATTCACTAAGCTTGACGTTGATTACCTATTTAGTGGAGGTAAGGAGAAGGAGTCTTAGAACTCCTTGGTGGCACCTTGTTCCCCTTCACTCTTGTGGTGACTCCATTCAGCTTGAACACAGCAAAAGGCTTAGACTTCCCCTATTGCTTCATCTTGTAGTGGACCTCACCATTCCTTGAGCCAAATGGTTGCAAAACCATCTCTCCTTTTTCAGTAACAAGCTTAATCTCATTTATCCTCTTGGAACTAACCACTTGGAGGACCTCCTCTTCAGTGGTGTCTTGGAACAATCTTGAAAAGCCGCAGCCATCGAAGCTCTCTCCAGTATAGCCTTCAAACTCAGGCCAGTTCTTGTCAACTCTTTTCATCTTGTTCAGCTCCATGGAGAAAGCATGTTCATGCTCCAGCTTGTTAACCTTGCTATCAAACTTCAAGACCTTCTCCTTGGTAAGCCTAATCTCTGTAGTACATTCCCTGGCATCAAAGACAGCGCCAGCTAAAGCTAAGAAGGGTCTTCCAAGTATGATTGCATTCTTGATCTGGCCCTCAACATCCAAAACCAAGAAATCAGTTGGGATTGTTACTCCCTCAATCTTCATAGGCACGTCTTTGAGGGCTCCTAATTGCATCTTCATTGTCCCATCAGCAATGGTTAATGACACATTTCTTTGCTGGAAATTGGTGTAACCCAACTCCTTAGCTGTAGTTGATGGCAGCAGATTTATGCTAGCACCCAAGTCACACAAACAACTATTGAAGTTTCTTCCTTTTAGTTCAAATGGGAGAGTAAAGCAACCAGGATCGCCAAGCTTCTTGATGTTCAGCTCCTTAACCTCTGATGCCTCAGCCTTAGCTCTCACTTTCCCAAGCTCTTCTTCAGCATCTAGAACTCTCATTTCCATTTGAGCAGCATAAAGAGTTGCATACTTCTTGACTAGCTGCTTCTTTGAATCTTCCTAGAAATGGAATGTCAGGTTGGTAAACTGGAAGCAAATTAGCTTGAGCCTCCTTCTTGGCTTCAGAAACTTGGACAAGGTCTTCCCCCTCACTTTGTTCATCAATGTCGTCATTGAGCATTGACAAGAACTCATCTATAATAGCTTCTTCCTCAGTGGTGAAAGCATGTTCAGAATCAACAGCTTGGCAATACTCCTTGGGGTTCATCTCACAGTTTCCTGGAAGGTTACCTTGAAGGCGTGGTCCACTAGCTGCTCCTTTTTTGTTCTCCAAAGTATTCACTCTTGCAGCTAGACCATTGTTTGTGAGTTCCACATGAACATAGTTTATCTTGTTGTGGACCTCAGCAAACTTTTTGTTCATCTCGAAGGTAGTGTTGATCTGATTTTGAAGCACTTGTTGGATGAGATTCTTGATCTCACAGTCTGGGGTGCTGGAAGGGGCTTGAGCTGGTGCTTGAGCATTGAATCCTGGAGGGTTGTAGGGTGCTCTAGGCTGTAAGTTGGTGAACCTTTGTTGAAAGCCTTGATTGTTGTTGTTGTAAGGCACAAAAGGTCTTTGACCAGCTTGCTGTTGCTGTTGAGGTGGATAGACTTGGTCTTGAGGGTTGGAAACACTGTTGCTTCTGTAGGATAGATTTGGGTTAGGTTTGTAGTTCACATATCCATTGTAACCTCCTTGATTACGTAGATAGTTCATCTCCTTAACTTGGCAGCCTTCTTGATCTTCAATCTGAACCAATTCACCAAGAAAACTAACTTCATTCCTTTCATTTAACAACAGATCAATATTCTCATGTAAAGCCTTGATCTCCTTCTTGTTAGACTCCAGTTCATCTTTTGCACTTCTAGGAGCTCTATCAAAATCTTCATTATAATTCCCATCTGATTGTGCTAGATTCTCCACAAGTTCCAAGTTGAGCTCTATCAATCTCTCAAAGTGGTGCTATCTTTCCCTTAGTCTCCTTGCCATTTGACCTCTGTCCAGCAAATTAATGTTATCTATGAAGTCCACTAAGTTGCTAGAGCCTCTTGATCTAAGGTTCATACACTTGAAAATTGCAATGAGAGGGAAAGACTATTAGTAACCAAGTACAAATAAAACCTGATCTTAAAGATTCCACAAATTCTAATGATCCAAACAATAATCCAAATGGCAACGGCGCCAAATTGATAAAAGAGTTTTGAGTCTCTTTCTCAATCACCCTGCTCGTACTAATCAATTGTAGTATAACATAGGGTTTTTATCAATCCAAAGGAGTTATGAATAGATACCAACAGAATTTTGAGCAGAAAACCTTAAGGCAAGTGAATCAAAGAAGAGAGTGTTCCTTAGAAACCAAACTAACAACCCAAGTGAATCAAGAACCAAGAACAACCAGTTAGAGCAGTACCAAACAATGATTCAAGGCAAAACAGAGCAATAAAAACAGAGCACTTAAAGCAAATTCGAAATTCAATAAGAGAAAACAAGCTCCTAGATGTAGTTATTCATTTTAGGGAATTTGATATCCATTGTATTTACACCATTTACGGCTGCATTTAGTACATGTTTTGATCCTCTTTTACATGTTTTCTCTTTGCTTTTGTCCCATTTTCTTCTCCTTTTAGATTTAGGTTGCATTTAGAGTATAGTTTGCATTTTCTTTGCATTTTGGATGTTTTTAGGTGCTTTTGGAGCTTAAAGGAGCTTGGAGGAGTTTTGGGAATGATACAAGATGCTAGCTGGGCAAAAGAGAGCAAGAAGTATCACAGCAGAAGATCTCTGCAGAAGTTTTCGGTCAAAGCACAGAGAGTTTTGGTCAAGGGTAACCGATACGGAGCATATCGGTCACCAGTATCGGTCAAGTGTGATCAACACAAACACACCGGACTAATTTCGGTCATATGTGTCGATCACTCTAGACCGATAAGGACCCTTTTCGGTAACTGAAGACCGACACAACTGACCGATACTGACCCAGCCCAAACCTTTTTTTAATTACATTTATGCCATTACTCTAGGGTTTTCTCTTCTAGACTATAAATAGCCCCTTTTTCCAGATTTTCGAGGGGTCATGTCATTTTACTGTACTTGAGCTTTTTCATTAAGTTTGTAAGACATTTTCTTTGCTTTGTTTAATTTAATCAACTATTTGCTTTAATCTTTCTTTAATCTTTCTTTTAATCATGATTAGCATCCTTTCCCTTTGTGATTTGGTGTTAAACTTGATTATGAGTGAGTATCTTAGGGTTTCTAGATGTGGTAGATTAAGGGGATTTAAGGCTTGATTAAGGTTTATTAAGTGCTTCAGTTTATGGGTTCCTCTCTATTGATCTGTTGTTCATGCTAGATTAGTCTTGATTAAACTTGTCTAAGTTGTTAGCTTTCTCTTATGCCCACCAAGTGTTTGATGAAATGCTGATCATGTTTAATAGAGGATTTGCTGGCCTTGGCTCAAGAGATTGACTGTTTGAGGAGCATTTTGTCTTGAATAGAGTTGTTTAATCATGCTTGCTTGATGTTTTAGCACTAATGAGAGTTAGTTCTTGTTAGAATGTTTAGCATAGGGTTATTTGCCAAGAGATTGGATCTAACTAGCTTAAGTGTGAACTCTATGTCTACGAATCACCATTGCTTGCTTGTTTGCTTGATCAATGTAGTTTGAAACAGCCTTAGTTTATGTCTGAAATCCCCCAAAGTCAATAACCACATCTAGAGACTTACTGGCACAGCCTAATCATAACAAGTTCGATGCTCGTTGATTCACGGGAATAGCCGAACAAAGAACAAACTCGAAACTCGTTGATTCGCGAGAATAGCCGAGGATCCAGAGATATATGCTTAAGAAAGCTCTGATTTTATTCAATAAAGATCTGCCCTCGAGGCTTACAATAAGAAAGCTATAAATAGTTGAGAGAAAACACCAAAGCCCTAAATCTTTGTAAAAAGGAAAGTCTTAACGATAACTTAGAGCTCAAGCAAAAGCTTAAAACACAAATACCTAACAAAGCCCGTATGAATATATAGATAGATGATTATAGATAGTAAATAGTTGTAGATGTGCTGCATCACTTACCTTTCTCTTATTTGAATTTCGGATTTGCTCTGTTTTGCTCTGTTTTACTCTGTTTTCCTTGCTTAGAATTGCTTAGTTTTCTTCTGCTTTTACTTTGGTTGCTGCTTGTTTCACTTAGGTTGCTAGAACTGTTGCTTAGGCAACAAAACCAATTCTCGGCCTGCTTGACTTAGAGACTTTACTTTCAACTCTTCTGTTTTCAACTCTTCCCAATAGATTGACATAAAACCCTTACTACAACTGACTAACAATTGAACATAAGACACCAAATAGTCCTGTGTCAATTTGGCGCCGTTGCCATTTGGGAAACAGTTTGAATCATTAGAGTTTGTAGAATCTTTAAGATCAAGCTTTTACTTTTCTTTGGTTACTAATTCTCTTTGACTCTCACTTCTGTCTTTCAGGTATATGAACTTGAGATCTAGAGGTTCATAGACAACATCAATCTGCTGGATAGAGGACAGAGAGCTAGGAGACAGCAAGAAAGGCAGCAACACTTGCAAAGACTTGGTATGAACAATCAGGATCAAGTCATGGATGACATCAGATTTCAGGGTCCTCAAGGAGCTGCAGGCGCTCAGGGTATACAAGGACATCAAGGTGTTCAAGGCTTACAGGGTGAGCAAGGACGAAGAATTGCTGCACAAGCTCCAAGAGCAGCTAGACCTATTGGCGCTGGTGATGCACCAAATGCCTACAACAACAGGACAGGCATCATTCCACCAGCTGTCCAAAACAACAACTTCGAAATCAAGTCTGGATTGATTTCAATGGTTCAGAGCAGCAAATTCCATGGGTTACCACTTGAAGACCCTCTAGATCATTTGGATAATTTTGACAGGCTGTGCTCCCTCACAAAGATAAATGGAGAAAGTGAAGATGGCTTCAAGCTCAGATTGTTTCCCTTTTCCCTAGGAGATAAAGCACATCAGTGGGAGAAAAACCTTCCCCAAGCTAGTATCACCAGCTGGGATGAATGCAAGAAAGCCTTTCTAGCAAAGTTTTTCTCCACTTCCAGAACTGTTAGGATAAGGATGAGATCTCAGGATTTGCACAGAAGAACAATGAAAGCTTTGGAGAAGCTTGGGAGAGATTCAAGGGTTACACATTGCAATGCCCTCATCATGGCTTCTCACAAGCCTCTTTGCTCTCCACTCTCTACAGAGGAGCCTTGCCTAAGATCAGAATGCTCCTGGACACAGCCTCCAATGGGAACTTCCTGTCAAAAGATGTAGATGAAAGTTTGGAGTTAGTAGGGAACTTGGCTCAGTCTGATGGAAACTACAATGAAGAGTTTGACAGAGCACCAAGGAGTGCAAAGGAAGAGTTAGAGTCTAGCAAGAAAGAAATCAAGTCTCTCTATGAGAAGCTGGACTTGTTGCTGAGAGAGAAGAAAGAGGTTCACTTTGTGGGAGACATGGTTCAGCTTGATGATCAGGAGCAATGCCAAGTTGAGGAGATGAACTATTTGGGAAATCAAGGTGGCTACAACAACTATGGGAACTACAGACCCAATCCCAACTTGTCCTACAGGAGCAACAATGTCGCCAACCCACAAGATCAGGTTTACCCTCAACAGCAACAGCAAGCTCCCCCAAGACCTTTTCCTCCCTACAATAATCAAGGTTTCCAGCAGAGGAACAAAAACTATCAGCCAAGAGCGCCCTACAACCCTCTAGGATTCAACCCCCAAGCACAAGGACAAGCTTCCTCTAGCTCTCAAGACACTGACCTCAAGACCCTCATGCAGCAAATGATCAACATCCAAGTCACTACAACCTTGAAAATGAACAAGAAGTTTGCAGAGGTTCATAACAAAATTGATGTAGTGCATGTAGAGCTTACCAACAAGTTTGATGGGTTGGCTGCAAGAGTCAAAATTCTAGAGAAAAACAAAGGAATAGCTGGTCCCAAGCCACAAGGTCAGTTTCCTGGAAAAACCAGAAGCAAACCCAAAGGAGTTCTGCAATGCTATTGTGCTAGAAGAAGGAAGCTCTCAGCTGAAGAGGAAGCTATCATTGAAGAGTTCCTCTACTTGTTCACTGAGGACACTGAACCTCTAAGTGGAGGGGGGGAAGAGTTCTTGGAAATTAAAAATGACCAAGGAACTGTAGAAGAAGGACCCTTTGGAGATAGGGAAAACTCAGATGATGAAGAGTGGTGGGCGCCACATGAAGTTGTTGACAACACAAAAGACTACTTGATGGAAACTGCTGATGTCAAGGAGAAACCTCAAACAGCTGCTCTTCCTGTCTATCAACCAACCATCCCTTTTCCAGGAAGGTTCTAGGAACAGCTGGTTCAGAAGTATGAAACTCTCTATGCTGCTCAGATGGAGTTGAGGGATTTGAATGGCCAAGAAGAACTTGAGAAGCTAAGGGAGAAGACTGGAACACCTGAGTTTAAGGAGCTTACTATAAAAAAACTTGGGGATCCAGGCTGTTTCCCTCTCCCATATGAACTTAAGGGGCAGACTTTCAAGAGCTGTCTTTGTGACCTTGGCGCAAGTATTAATCTTCTCCCATCCTCTACTGCTAAAGCTCTTGGCTACACTAAACTTCAAGAGAGTAATGTATCCCTTACTATAGCTGATGGGACAGTGAAGAAACCACTTGGGAGTCTTAAGGATGTGCCAATGATGATAGAAGGAGTAACCATTCCCACCGATTTCTTGGTGCTTGATGTGGAAGGGCATATAAAGAATGCTATCATACTAGGAAGACCTTTCTTGGCCTCAGCTGGAGCAGTGTTTGATGCTAAGGAATGCACTATTGAGCTGAAGCTGACCAAGAATAAGGTTCTAAGGTTTGACTCCAATGGGAATAAGCTGGAGAATGAGCAAGCCTTCTCAATAGAGATCAAGAAGCTGAAACAACTTGGAAGGAACTGGCCAGAGTTTGAAGGCTACCAAGGAGAGAGTTTTGATTGCTGCTGCTTGGCCAAGTTGTTTGAAGACATCACTGAAGAGGAGGTCCTTGAAGCTATTGGTTACAAAAATCTGAATGAGATCAGGTTGGATACTAACAAAGGGGAGCTGGTTTTGCAATCAAAGGTCTTTAAGAAGGGAGAGTTCATCTTCAAGCTTCAGCAAGAGGGGAAGACTATGCCTTTTGCCAAGATAAAGATGAATGGTGTTTCTGCTAGAGTCCAAAGGAGCAAGCCACCACCAAGGAGTTCCATGACTCCTTCCTCTAACCTCAACTTAAGAGGTAATCAAAGTCAAGCTTAGTGACTTTAAACAAACACACTTGGGAGGTAGTCCCATGGTATCCTTTTGTATATATTATGCTTTCTAGTATTTCTTTTATGCTTTGTTTTAGTGTATAGAAACAGGATTTTGAACTGGGGTTTGAGAGAGTATGATGGGGACAAAGAACAGGTGTATTCTGGATGATATCGGTCATTTGTATCGGTGATGGCAGACAGATACACAGATTTTCGGTCATCAGTAGCGATCATGATTGACCGATATCAGTGTAGCCAGTTTATGCCAGTCAAGACCGATATGGAAAGAAGTTTTGAAAGAGGATAATTTTCAGTCATTCATATCGACCTCACTTGATCGACACAAACACACCGTATGAATTTTGGTCCAGAGTATCGATCACTGGAGACCGATAAGATTCTTGGAATCGTATCGATCACCAGTATCGATCACTCAAGATCGACACAATCATACCGGATGTATTTCGGTCAAGTGTGTTGATCACTGATGATCGATACTAATCCCAGGAAGCACGTCAGTCTCTAGTGTCGATCACTCATGACCAAAAATGCAATTTCGGTCAGTAATAATGGTCATGAGTGACCGAAACTCCATCCGAGGTAAGTGTCTCAGTTTTCAAAATTTTTTACCTCCTTTGGTTTGGAGCCAAAGGAGTTTGAATTTTTAAATGGGATTCCTTCTGACCTCTTTCCTAGCTTCTCAACACTTTTGTTTTTGTCCCCCACACTTTTGATTCCTTATGTTCCCTCACCAACCTTTGATTCCTTTGGTTTCCTCTCTTTTCTCTCTATGTAAGCAACAACTTTCTTCACTTCTCTTCACACTTAAAATCACTCTTCTTCTTACCTAAAGCTCGAAATAACTAGTTCTTTTTCTCTTTTATTGCCTTCTCTAAGTGTTCAGAAGTTCACTGAAGGTTTGCTTCCTAAACTATCTCTCTTTGCTCTTACTCTTAGCTTATGATAAAAACTGCTTTTATGAAGTTTTTAAGAGCAAGCAGTGTTTAATTTTGATTGTTGTGCTATGATTTTGCAATATGGATTTATTTTGAGATATCAAGCTAGATGTTGAAGTTCTGATTAATATATATTTATCTCATTGCTTGCTCATCTTCATCCTTTGGCAAAATCATCATCTCTTCTGCCTAGGAACCATTTTGCTAGAATGTCATGCATAACTGTTTATCTTTTGTGCATTCTAGCTTATTTAGTTGCTAGCTTTTGATCTCTTCTTGCTTTGAATAAGTTTCAGCTTGTTGTTAGGACTTGTTAGACTTTTCTTATCATTAAAGAGTTTCTCAATTAAAAGCTTTCAGCTATTTGGTTCTTCAGCTTTTATTCTTTCACTTACCTTGTTTTCAAGCTTTTCTTTTGAAGGTACCATGGGAAGAACAAAAATAGCTGTTGGGAAAAAAGGAGAAGCACCTCAGGAAGCACCAACACCTCCAACAGTAAGGCAAGAAAAAGGAAAGGGCAAGGCTGCTGAGACTTCATCCAAGGCTGCTAGGAAGAAGCCAGCTAAGGATAAAAGCGCCAAGCAGAGAGGCAAGGGAAAAGCTGTTGAGGAAGAAACTCCACCCATGAAGTACAGTGCTAGGGAACTCATGAAGGGATTCAGTAGATGTACCTTCAAGCCAACAAGATATCCTTGCCCCTCCACAATGAAGGAGCTGGGAATCTATGAAGACTGCATCTGCACATTTGAACAAATGGGGCTTACAGAGCTACTACAGCCTCTCCCATCCTATGAGTGCTTCACTCATCAATTCCTCTCCACCCTCAAGGTGGTTTATTATGAGAAGAGTGATCTCCCTGACCAAGATAGATGGATCTCTTTAAAGCTTGGAAAACAGAAGTTCAAAATCACATTCCAAAAACTCTCTAGGGTGCTGGGGCTGAGCACTTTCAAAGAGGGAAGAAGTTCTTAATCCATGAATCACAGTACACAAGGTTTTGGGAGGCAGTTGGAGTAGGGGAATTCAAAGCTGGGGCTACAAGGAACCAACACTTGAAGCATCCTGCAGTTAGATATACACACAAGGTGCTTGCAAATACATTTTTTTGCAAAGAAAGAAACCTCACACCTAACTGTCAGGGAGAGAGACTTCCTCTACAATGGATTGTACACAGGTCCAGGCACCAGCAGATGTGCAGTGAAAATTCCTTTACCTAGCAAGCTCCCATGCCTTGTAAGACTGTTGATGGAGCAGCTGCAAACATACCAGAGCTGGATTGTCAACAAGGGAAGAAGGGAGAAAAATCCACAACTACACATTGGAGGAATTGTGACAGCAATTCTACTAGCCTATGATGTGAACCTTGAGGAGCATGCTGAAGATGTTCTAGCTCCTGTCTGGATAGATATGGACTACCTGAAGAGGAGTCATTTTCTTGAGAAGAGCATCCAAGGCAAGTATGTTTAGCAATTCCTCAACAACCACTTGGAGCATGTGAGAGTCCTTCCCCAAAACCAAGGTTGACCCCCTTCACCACAACATCAAACATCAATTTCAACTTGAGTGAGGAGGAGCTCTACACAGGCGGCCCTATTCCTACAGTAGAATAAGAAGAAGACAGTGAAGAAGAAGAAGAGGAGCACACTGAAGAGATCAAGGAAGAAGAACAATGGAATGCTACTGCTGGCACTGAAGGCCAAGGAAGAACCCATGAAGAAGATGAGCTTGAAGAAGAAGAAATGTTGAACTAAAGCTCAAGGCAGTTCCACTTCCAGCCCTATGAAGCTCCCAACCAAGGAAGCTCTTTGAGAGCAGCTAATGAGCACATTAACACATTACAGAAGTGGTGCAAGTGGCAGGACAAAGCCATCAAAGGGCTTATGAAGATGTTAAAGGGGATGTTCAGAAATAACAAGGCTACATCAGCAAAAACTTCCCACCACAGCCACACCCAAGAGCTCCACTCTCAACAAGAAGAGCAATTCCACTAAGCTGAGCCAACTGAAGAGGAGGAAGCTGTATGGAACCCCCATGGAAGACACTCATTACATGCACAACCAAGTGATCAATGGGGTACATGGGCACAAACAAGGGCTTCATCTTATGAGCCAAGAGCCCATGTTCCATCAGCTTGGAAGGCGCCAATCCCCAACCCCTCTGAAGTTCAGGATACATGGCAATGGGGCACACAAGAGACTTCTTCACAAGCTGAACAGCTATGGTCAAGCTGGGTTCAACCAACTCCAGAAGCAGAGCATTCCACTAAAGTCAATGAGAGAAGGAATAGGAGAGCTAGCAAGTCTCCACAAACCTCAGGATCATCCCACAACTCCTACCATTGAACCAAGTACCACATCCCTTCCATTGTTCTATACCATTGTATCTTTTTATTTTTGTAATATATTTTGTTGCTTCTCTCTTCCATTGCTTTCATTACACAAGGGACTGTGTAATTTAAGTGTGGGGGAGAGATTTGCGGTTTGACTTTGTTTTCTATTTTCTTAGTTTTTCCTTTTTTCTTTTCTCTTTGAGTCTCATGCATATCATGCACACATGTAAGGCATAGAAAAACACAAAAAAAAATCGAAAAATTTTAAAAATTTTGCAATTTTGCAAACCAAAAAGAAAGCATGTAGTTGCATTCCATTCTTCTAGGATTGAGTCTGGTGTTGACATTTAGGTTGCATTGCATTTGCATAGGGCATTATGATGAGTTTTCCTTGTAAAGTGCTTAGTGTTTAGAGATGATTTCAGTTTTTAAGTGCTTAGTTGTTTGATGCATCATATGATTGCTACAAGTTAAGGCTGAACGATGCTTAGATTGCTAGATTTGGTCTTCTCATCTCATTCTGAAAGCATTTGTTCTCTGAAAATCAACTCTATCAACTTGAACTTTAACTTGGACTTTTAATTATCATGTCTTACGCATTGAAAAGTGATTGCATGGCTACCATATACATATTTGGATCATCTTTCTCCTTTCTACCACTCTTGTTGATCCAAATAGCTGATCCTCATAATTATGGGACAGTTACATCCTCACCCTTAACCAAAACCTCCTTTTGAGCCTAAACACTATTGTGAGAGCTGTGAGGCCTTTGCATTGCATTTTCGATTTTGTCTTGGCAAAAAGTGTTAGGTATAAGGCTGGCAATGATTAGCTCTCTTGTAGATATCAGCTTGCATCTTGATCTTGATTCTAGGATAGGAGTTTTAGGGTTTAAAAAGGGTAGAGTAAGTGGTTTGAACTTTATTTTTTTTATGTTCTGAAAGAAAGGGAAAAGATCTGAAATGGTAGAAAAGGGAAAACAGTTTAGTATTGTGGTTAAGTAAAGGGAATAAAAGCTCTAAGTCTAAAAAGAAGGATTGGCGCCAACAACAATGCTTAGAAGGGTCCAAAAGAAGAAAAATCTGACCAAGAAGCAATCCACCAAAGGTGATGAAGGTGCCAAAACAACAAAGAAGAGCAAGTCCCAACCAAAAAGAAACAGCCACACAAGCAAAAGAAGAAGTTTCCCCAGCCATAAAGATGGGTAAAGGGTAGAATTTAGGAAAGGGTAGACTTAGAGGGTTCACTCTTGGGTTTAGAAATGCTTAGGACTCATCTTTGGGAAGTAAGGGTAGAAGAGAGCTTTGAATTGCATGCATAAGTGTGCTTTTACCTTTAGCTTTGCCTAAGATTAAGTCATTTCATTGAGTCATCCTTTATGTTTTTGAACCCTTGTGCTTAAATGAGATCATTCTTATCTCATAACCTTATCCTTTTCAACCAAATGTCTTCACTAGATTTGTATAAGCATGATTTATGTTCTGAACTTAATTGAATGTTAAATAGTTGATTGATTTGAGCATCTGCCTAAGTTGAGATTTGAGATCATTTTGAAATATGACGAGCATGGCTAGGATCTTTAAAGTATAGCTGATTATGTTTGCATCCTACAACTAGGCACTTGAGTATTGAAACCATCTCTTTACCTTTGCACTTTTGGAATCTGAATGCCCACTTTCAAACCTTACTCTCCCATTTGTTTTTGATTGCTTGAGGACAAGCAAAAGGCAAGTGTGGGGGTGTTATATCCATTGTATTTACACCATTTAGGGCTGCATTTAGTACATATTTTGATCCTCTTTTACATGTTTTCCCTTTGCTTTTGTCCCATTTTCTTCTCCTTTTAGACTTAGGTTGCATTTAGAGTATAATTTGCATTTTCTTTGCATTTTAGATGTTTTTAGGTGCTTTTGGAGATTAAAGGAGCTTGGAGGAGTTTTGGGAATGATACAAGATGCTAGCTGGGCAAAAGGGAGCAAAAAGGATCACATCAGAAGATCTCTGCAGAAGTTTTCGGTCAGAGCACAGAGAGTTTCGGTCAAGGGTGACCGATACGGAGCATATCGGTCACCAGTATCGGTCAAGTGTGATCGACACAAACACACCGGACTAATTTCGGTCATATGTGTCGATCACTCCAGACCGATAGGGACCCATTTCGATCACTGAAGACCGACACAACTGACCGATACTGACCCAGCCCGAACTTGTTTTTAATTACATTTATGTCATTACTCTAGGGTTTTCTTCTCTAGACTATAAATAGCCCCTTTTCCAGATTTTCAAGGGGTCATGTTATTTTACTGTTCTTGAGCTTTTTCATTAAGTTTGTAAGATATTTTTCTTTGCTTTGTTTAATATAATCAAGTATTTGCTTTAATTTTTCTTTTAATCATGATTAGCATCCTTTCCCTTTGTGATTTGGTGTTAAACTTGATTATGAGTGAGTAGTTATCTTAGGGTTTCTAGATGTGGTAGATTAAGGGGATTTAAGGCTTGATTAAGGTTTGTTAAGTGCTTCAGTTTATGGGTTCCTCTCTATTGATCTGTTATACATGCTAGATTAGTCTTGATCAAACTTGTCTAAGTTGTTAACTTTCTCTTATGCCCACCAAGTGTTTGATGAAATGCTGATCATGTTTAATAGAGGATTTGCTGGCCTTGGCTCAAGAGATTGACTGTTTGAGGAGCATTTTGACTTGAATAGAGTTGTTTAATCATGCTTGCTTGATGTTTTAGCACTAATGAGAGTTAGTTCTTGTTAGAATGTTTAGCAAAGGGTTATTTGCCAAGAGATTGGATCTAACTAGCTTAAGTGTGAACTCTATGTCTAGGAATCACCATTGCTTGCTTTTTTGCTTGATCAATGTAGTTTGAAACAGCCTTAGTTAATATCTGAAATCCTCCAAAGTTAATAACCACATCTAGAGACTTACCTTTCTCTTATTTGAATTTCGGATTTGCTCTGTTTTACTCTGTTTTCCTTGCTTAGAATTGCTTAGTTTGCTTCTGCTTTTACTTTGGTTGCTGCTTGTTTCACTTAGGTTGCTAGAACTGTTGCTTAGGCAATAAAACCAATTCTTTGCCTGCTTGACTTAGAGACTTTACTCTCAACTCGTCTGTTTTCAACTCTTCCCAATGGATTGACATAAAACCCTTACTACAACTGACTAACACAAAGGTGATTGAACATAAGACACCAAATAGTCCTGTGTCAGAATTCAAAGGCGGAAAAAGGCTGTTTCAAACATCATTGACAATGCAAATAAGCAAGCAATGCTAATTCCTACGCATAGAGTTCACAATAAAGCAAGTTAAGTTCAATCTCTTGACAAATAACCCTTTGCTAATCATCCTAACAAGAACTAACTCTCATTAGTCCTAGAACAATCAACAAGCATGCAAAACCAACTCTATTCAAGCCAAAATACTTCTCAGACAGTCAATCTCTTGAGCTAAGACCAGTAAATCCTCTATCAAACAAGATCAGCTTTTCATCAAACACTTGGTGGGCATAAGATGAAGCATAAATCTAGATTCATTTGATCAAGATAATTCTAGCCTAAACACAGATTAATAGAGAGGAATCAACCTAATTAAACACTAACAAACCCTAATCAAGCCTCTAAATTCCCCAATATACCACATCTAAGAACCCTAAAAGGACTACTCACTCATGATCATGGAAAACACCAAATTACAAGAAGAAAAGATGTTAAACATGATTAATAGGGAGATTAGAGAAAATTTAATGATGCAAATACAAAACATTGTATTAAAAAGAAGATCTTGTCTTACAAAGATGAAAGAACACTTAAGAAACTAAGCAAGATCAAGACTTGGTTAAAAACCATTAGTCGAAGCCTATTTATACTAAATGACAAAAACCCTAAAGCAATGGCAAACTTGTAAATAAAAAGTATTTGAATTAGGCCAACATCTATCACTTGTGATCGATGTGGATGATCGATGTTGGTCCCTTGGTGCTTAACATCGATCAGCTGGTGATCGATGTGCTTGATCGATGTGAATTCTTATAGATCCTGCCCATTTACATCGATTATTCTTGGTCGATCCTGGTTATCGATGCGAGTGTCCAGTCTCTTCACATCGATCACATGAGATCGATGTGAGTGATTGATGTGAACCTCCATCTTCTTGGCTGCTTTACATCGATCACTCCTGATCGATGCGGTGTGCGCCTTGATCGATGTTGCACCAGAAATCATCTTCCTTAGCTCCTTTTGCTCCTCTTCATCTTGGGCGACTCCTTGAATCATCCCCATGCTTCCTCCTTGCTCCAAATAGCTCCTTAGGTACCTAAAAACATCCTTAATGCAAAGAGAATGCAAACTACAACCTAAATGCAAACTAAGTCTAAAAAGAAAGAAGGAAAGGGAAATAGGACTAGAGAGAAGGAAAACATGCAAAAGGAAACCAAAACATGAACTAAATGCAAGCCTAATTGATGTAAATGCAAGAGATATCAGGTATTAATCACTTTGCTAAGCATATATGAAAGACAACTTTCATTACTGAACAGATGATTAACAAGCATTCAAACAGAAATCCAATCTTATAAACCCAAAATGTTCCTTAGACATCTAATCTCTTAGGCCAAGATAAACAGATCCTTTAAAAGATTAAGCAGCATTTCATCAAACACTTACTAGGTATAAGAGAAAGCAAAGATAGTAAACAAGCCTGGCCAAGACAAATCTAGTGTTAAGCACATCTAATAGAGAGAAGATAATGATAACTGGTTTTGTGCTATTCAAATCCTAACACACTCATGTCATTGCAGTATGAAAGGTGTTAATCAATCTGGGCATGTAAGTCACTAAGAATGCAGCAGTTCACTTAAGTTAAGCCAAATTCAAGAAAACAGGTGTGATCAAGCTAAACAAGACTAAGCAGCACAAATTCAAAGCAGGTAATTCAAATAGATTAAAGCAAGGATCTAAGATGAGGGTTATTGACTAAGAGGGGATTAGAACCAAACTAGTGATGCTTCAAAACCACTCAAACAATGCTATCTTCTAGGCATAGGATTAACAACTATAACTAGCTCAATTCCATGATACTAATCACTTTTCTAAGCACATAATCAGATAACTTCCATTACTGAAACAGATGATTAACAAGCATTCAAACAGAAATTCAATCTTATAAAGCTAAAATGCACATTAGACATCTAATCCCTTAGGCTAAGTAAACAAATCCTCTAAGAGAATCATTACAGTATTTCATCAAACACTTATCATGCATAAGAGAAAGCCAAGATACTAAACAAGTATGGCCAAAACTAATCTAGTGTTAAGCACATCTGATAGAGAGAAGACAATCATATTAAGCATAAGACATCAGTAATCTAATCTTAAAATCCCTCTAATCTATGCCATCTCAAACCATAAATAAGACTACTTACTAGCCATAGTCAAAACCACAGATTCCAAAGAGAAACAAGAAAGTGCACAAATTCACTAAATCAAACTAGTTCTTACAAAGCAAAGCTGAAAAAAGAAAACTTTTAATGCTAGAACAGAAGAGAAAATAATAAGATCAGAGTTGCCTAAACATTTTAGGACTTTAATATTTTTAGGGAGGCTTAGAAACCCCTAATAAACCAAGACTAAACCGAACTAAGGCTAACTCGGCTGGACCATATCGGCTTCTTAGATAGATACAGACATCGATATTGGGTCTTCTGGTGGTTGTACCGATATGCTCTTGATCGATACAATGGTCGATACACAAGGCTTCAGGGGTGTATCGGTTTGACTCTCCTCGGTGTAGACATCGATACAATCGCCCTTTTCCTAAGGCATATGAAGCAGAATCATATCGATATAACACTTCGATATTGCCCTGTCTCTGGTGTATCGACTTGGGTGATCGATACACTGCTCGATATGAATCCACCTTGGTGTATCGAAGTCCTCCTTGTCGATCTGTTGCTCTGTACACCATGCTCCTTATGCATCGACCTGAAGCCATCGATATTCAGTCCGATATGCTCAATATCGATCAGATCACATTGATATCCTGCTTGATATTGGTCCATCCGACCTTGTCCTTCTCCTTGCTCCATTCCCAGATCACATCCATTGCACCACTCGGTCTCCAAACTCCTTCTAGTACCTGAATAAAACTCCAAATGTATGCAAAATGCAATGCAACTCCTGAAACTACACTAACTCCTTAATGTATGCAAATGGGACAAGAAAAAGCAAAATATGCATGTTAAAAGACTAAAACTAGTGATGAATGCATGCTAAGATGGTATAAGTAGTGGAGATATCAGATAATAATATTAAGCACAAGACATCACTACTCTAATCCTAAAACCCCTCTAATATATCCCATTTTAAACCCTATAAAGGACTACTCACTAGTCATGATCAAAACCACAGATTCCAAAGAGATAATAGCTAATCATGATTAGAAAGCAGAATAGTCAAGAATAAATAAAAGAGAAACACACAAATTCACTAAATCAAATAAGAGTCTTACAAAGATAAACTCAAAAGGGAAAGCTTTTTAGCTAAGAACAGTAGAGAAAATAATAAGATAAGAGTTACCTAAACATTTTAGGACTTAAAGTATTTATAGGGACGCTAAGAATCTCCTAGTAAACCAAAAGAAAACCGATTTTAAGCTGACTCGGCTTGACCATATCAGCTTCATTAGTCAATACACACATCGATATTGGCTCTCCTTGTGGGTGTATTGATGTGGTCTTGGTCGATACGGTGATCGATACATTGGGCTTCAGGGGTGTATTGGTTTGACCCTTCTCGGTGTAGACGTTGATACAATCGCCTTTTGGTTAAGGCATATGGAGCACTCCCAAGTCTATATGCTCTTCGATACTGTCATGTCTCTGGTGTATTAGCTTTGATGCCTGATAAACTACATGATACAAACCCATCTTGGTGTATCGAGGTCTCTCATGGCGTTATACTCCTATGTATGCCTTGCTTCTTCTGTATCGACATGAAGTCCTCGATATCCAATCCGATACACATCATATCGGCCAAGCTACACCGATATCCTGCTTGATATTGGTCCATCAGCCTTTGTCCTTCTCCTTGCTTCACTCCTAGCTCACACCCATTGCATCACTTGGTCTCCAAACATCTTCTTGTACCTAAATAGAACTCCAAATGCAAAAAAAAAAATACAATGCAACACCTAAAACTACACTAACTACTAAATGTATGCAAACGAGACAAGAACAAGTAAAATATGCATGTTAAAAGACCAAAAACTAATGATCAATGCATGATAATATGGTATAAATAATGGAGATGTCATTAGCAATAATTTGAGTTTTTAATATAAATTTGCATTTCTTGTTGTTGATCATCTATATGTTGCTTCTGATCATGTTTTCTTTCATTATGTGCTTAATATTTGATAAATCAACCACGATTTGTGAGTAGTCTTCTATGGGTTTAAGGATGGGTTAGATTTAGGATGATCCAAGGCTTATAACTTATTGTTTAGATATAGATGATGTTAAATCCTTCACTATTAGGTGTTCTTAATGCTTGAATCTTACCTATCATTTGATTTTCGAAATAAGGCTTTATCTGCATCAAATGCCTGAACCAACCTCTTAGTGGATTTGCTTATCCTTACACATGAGAATGGATGACTAGGGAGCTTATTGGCTAGATAGGACTGTCACTTTATGCTTAATTGATTCCTGATCACTAATGAGAATTAGATCTTGATTAGGCTGCATTCAAAGGAATCCTTGTTAAGAGGGTGGATATATTTACAAAGGAATCTTGATTAAGTTCTATGTTAACGGATCATGTATTCATTGGTTGTTTGAGCATCTTGTATTCTCTGTGATACATTTTTCCCACCTGGATTTGACAAAGAACCTTGAACTATAATATAACTGGCTATGAATGGTTTTTAATTGTAAAGAACAGTAAAACAATCTTATCAGTTACAAGTTGGCGTTCCAGTTAAAACATGGAGATCAGATTCAGAAAGCCACAATGGAACCGTCTTTGAATAGTCTTCGGGAAAGCGTTTGGTCTCTTGCTACATCTTTAAAGATAAAAAAAAAATTTGTATGGAGAGCGCTAAGTGGAGCATTGGCAATGGCAGAAAATCTTATTGAAAGGAAAATAAAGGTTGATGGTAGATGTCAAATATGTGGTTGTGAAGGTGAATCAATAAACCATATTTTATTTGCTTGTACAGTGGCAACGCGAGTGTGGGTTTTATCGAGAGTGCTGAATCTTCAAGGGGATTTTAGCGAGTCTTCTTTTACAAATTTCTAGTACATTCTGGCAACAGCGACGAATGACAGGATCACGAAGTACATTAAGAAGAGGTTTCCATGTAATTTATGGTATATTCAGAAAAATCAATATGCATCGAGCATTGAAGGAAATTTTTTGTGGTCTCCTGTTGTCGCGGCCAATAACACCGACTAAAAAACCGGCTCGGACAAAGCATCTCCATCCCAATTCAGCTGTTGCAGTCATCTATGTTGTAGCCCCATGAGTTAGCTTGCGTCTGGAGTTGGTTTCAGGTCATTCCCATCACATCACGCGATATAATGCACCCGAGAGGAAAAGAGTTCACATCGAGCACTCATATCGAGCAAGGCAGCTCGATGTCAAGCCACATGACACTTACATAGAGTATTCACATCGTACGATGTAAGAGGGCAGGAGCTACAAATATTTACGTCGAGCATGCACATCAAGCACGCCAGCTCGATGTCAAGCATCCAAGGGAGCATCGACTGAAGATCAGCTCGGATGAGGTGTTCCCATTCCGATTTGGCATCGGCGTTCTTCATCAACATTGTAGCCACTTGAGTTAACTTGCGTTTGATGATGGTTTTGAGTCATTTCTATCAGTGGTTGAAGAGTTAAGGTGAATAAAGTGAGCACATGTCCATCTGGAGTTTTGACCGATCAACTTGACCGACTTGAAGATCAGCCTGGACGAAGGGTTTTCGTCTCGATTTAGCCTCGGATGTCTTCATTATAGTGATAGACAATTGAGTTAGGTTTCGTATGCAGCTTGTTTCGTATCATTTGGTGCAGTGGATCAAGAGATACCGCGATTTTTGCAAAGGCGCTGCAAGAACCCTAAAAGTTATATCAAGTTGGATATCAGGTGTTTTGGTCGATATGACTTCTTGATCTTGCTCAATATGGTGAAAACTGCTGGTTTCAAGGGAAGGAAGGCTTTCTTCTTCACCATTCACCATTCCAAGCCATTCCTTGAAACACTTCCACTCCTCTTCCATTACCAGACCTTGAGGTATACTCCAAAACCTTTGCATTTTTCTTCTTCTCTTCCCACTTATTTTTTTGAATTGTTTGTTAGATATTGGCTCCTCTTGCACTTTCATTACACAGTAGATTACACAGGGACTGTGTAATTTAAGTGTGGGGGAGGGTGTGATATTAACAGTTCTCTTTTAAAATTTAGCATTCATCTCTTGCATATCTCTAATACTTGAAAAAATTTGAAATTTTTGAAAAAAAATCACAATTTTTAAAAGTTTTGAGTGTTCATCTAGTTGCATCTTGCATTTTAGGATTGGATCTAGTTGCATTTGCATTGAGGTTTCATCCATTCGAAATTTTGAGCATGATGTTTGTCTTTGAGAGATGTTAATTTTTGAAATCACTTCATTGCCTAAGTTGTTAGTTCTTTGATGTTATGGTCTAGTTTGAATTGATGTTTGAACCTCACTTGTAATTATTTGCTTGATACTCTTGTCTTGATAAAGCTTGCATGAACTGAATTCAGTCTCTATTTACTAGAACCATAGTTTGAATATTGAATTATCATGTCTTATGCATTGAAAGTGTTTTCATGGATATCATACATATACTTAGGCTTTCCTTTTCCCTTCTTTGTCCCCTCTTTCTAGTCCAAGTAGATTGCTATTAACCAAACCTTCCTTCAATCCAAAAATTATTTTTAAGTGATTGTGAGGCCTTTTCCTTAAGGAATGAGCTTAGTAAAAAGTGTTGGATTAGAACTACAAAGAGACCCTTCTATTGTCGAACTAGGTCACCCTCCTGAGCTAGATAGGCTAGGATGTTTTTGTTAATAAGGGATGGTTTTGAGATTTCAATTTTCGGTTATCAAGTGATAGGGCTCAGGTTTTACCCAAATAAAACTACTGCAAGTGCACAGGAATGCAATCGTAGTATAAGGGGTATCGAATCCCAAAGGAGTATGTAAACTACACTATCGATTATAGATTCAGATTAAGCTAAGCAGTAAGTAGCGTATGTAATGTGAAATAGCAAAATAAAAGTAACCAGGCAAAATTTGTTTGATCTAAGATTCAGAAAACTAAAAGCGCTAAGTCAGGACAATTCGCAAGTTGAATTCGAGAATGTAGAATGCATGAAATCAGGAATGATTAAGAACCGTCTTGAACATGAATCGCAAATATATAACTAATCAATTCTCATTGCAGAAGTTAACTATGTCTAAATCACAGAGTTTCAAATCTCTTTGCAAATCCTAACAATCTAAACATGCAGTAATGATCAAGTTCAATTGTTGACAAAACTCCTAAGCCAAAACTCTTTGCATTAAATCGTTTTGCTCATCTAATGCTAGATCAGGTTCTCAATAATGCTCTCAAATCTATTAAACAACCTACGATTTTCGGATTTCTAGATGATGTGTCTAAGAAATCGATTTTCAAGCAAGCAGAGATGAAGAACCAAAAGATATCCCTAACAGGTAGCAATTCTACAAACTCTTCATCAACCTTTGAAAAGCCCTAATTTAACTAGCAAATTACTCAGACATGATCATGGAAACAGAAAGCATGGCTGAATAAAATTACATTGAAAGAATGAAATAAAAGACAAAGGGGTTCGAAGTCTTCTCCAAAAAGAGTACAGGATCTGTCTCCCCAAAAGCTCTAAATAAAATCCTCTCTAAAGCTCTCTGAATTCTCAAAATCTAAGATAAAAGCCAACAATGGTTGAAAACATAATATATACAAGCTAAAACACGATCTGAGGCCTTTTTGCAAATACTGGAACTTCTGGGCCAAAACTGCAAATAATGCTCCTTCTTTTATGAAACCAGCCACGAGCCTTCCTCTACGGGTGACGAGCGTCACCCAAGTCCAAATCCTCCTTACGAGTTGCGTACTTCGTGGCTTCATCTTGCAATGCTCCAAAAAGCTTTAATATCTCCAATTGTGCTCCAGACATGCTACAACCTGCAATGACTCTACTAGGACTCTAAAAAGACCAAAAAGACTCAATAAAAAGGACTTATACCATGGTTAAAAACCATAAAAACTATGATATATCATCAAGTGATAAAGAAAAAGAAGCAAAGGAAAAGGAGTGCACATAAGTAACCATGGAAAGTTTGGCTAATCATTAAAAGCTCTATGCAAATGAAGAAGGTGTCTAAAGCAAGCAAAGAGAACACCAGCAAAGTAAAGAAGAGCAAAAGCAAAGAAGAAATGGCCAAACCACCAAGAAGAATCAAAGAAGAAGATGCACTATCAAAGAAGCTCCAAAGGAGAAAGAAGAGTAGGATCAAAGAAGAAGCAAAAAGCTTCAAGAAAAAGGATAGAATAGGATTATGTTTTGGGGAAGACGAAAATGATTTTAGATCATTTATGGATTTTTGGGGTAGATGGGAGTTTACCTTTGTATACATAAGTTGTTCTTTACCCTTAGCATTTTACCAAGGCTCATTCTATTTTCTTGAGAGAGCCCTTGCACTTAAATATAACCAGTTCGAAATTGTTTGAGTTCATCTTTGCCTCATAAGCCTTGTCCTTAGCCAAATGAAACACAAGATTTGCATGAGCATGATCCACTTCGTTGATGAGTTAATTGAATGTTAAAGAGATTGGATGATGTGATTGCTTGTGTAAGATAGGCTTGAGTTTTCTTGTATATGCTTGTGATGAGTGTGGCTAGATTTTCAGTAAAAACAAGCATCATTTGCATCTTAGAATCATTAACTTGGACAATACTTGATTTTTTTTATTGGCATCTTTCAAATCAAATAGTAGTACTTTCAAACTTCTCTTCCACAATGTTCATACGTGCTTGAGAGCAATAAAGATCTAAGTGCGGGGGTGTTGATAACCTCATAATTTACCATGTTTTAGCATACATTTAGTTTAAGTTTTGTTTCTTTTTATGCATTCATTCATCATGTTTTGCTCCATTTGCATTCATATTAGACATGTTAGGTTTTAGAATAGGCATTGCATAATTTGCATGGTTTCGAGTCTTTTTCAGGTCCAAATGGAGCTATAGAGGACACTTGAAGAATGGTGGATGATGTGGACATGAAGAACCAAGCATAATGGCCAGGATGACGGGTTTTAGGCTGCACCAAAGTCATGTGTCGACCAAAGCTGAGAGAAACCAGCTCGATACGAAATGTATAGGTTCAAACGAATGTCTTACGGTGCGATTCAGCCTCAGCGTCCTCATAGAAGTTGTAGAGGATCGAAAAATATTTCCAATGGAGGTTGAATCAGGTAAATCCGGTCAGTGTTTCAAAAGATACGGCGGTTCCAGCATCACTGTCCGTAACCAGGAGTTTGTGTCGAGCACCACATCGAGCATCACCTCCATCCTTCTGCTCGATGTGCTTTACTCCTAGAACCATCTTTGACCATCTTAGACTTTTTATTTTTTGCTTCCTAAGGCTATTTTGGGAATATTCCCTATAAATAGCTAAACCTATATCTATTTTTTTTTTTATCATTTCTCTTTCCCCAAAGCTTTGCTTTGGTTTTTCAAAGAACTAGAACAAATCCCTTTGTGGGATGAGATTGGATCACTTTTATATAATAGTTTTTACTTCTTTAAAGCTTTAATCTTTAGTTTTCATTTCTTATTTGTTCTACCTTTACATATTTCGAATTTGTTCTTTAGAATTTGATTTATTTTAGAGATTCTTAATTTTTTGTGATGCAAAACTGTTTCTTTTGGATGCTTGATATGTTAGGTTGCTAGATCCCATTCCTCTTCTTGCTAAATTTATATTTAATGCTTAGTACCTCTTTTGATTAGATAAGAATCCTGGGCGTTTTATCCTGTACTCCATGTGTTTGATAAAATGTCTTAGTGGTTTAAGTCTTGAAATAGATGCTTAGAATATCATGAGCCTTTGCATTACACATTGGTGGAAAGTTACCATTAGATAACTGCAATAAGCCTAACCAGTGAGTAGTTGTCTGATATATTGCAGCAAGTGATAAGTAATCACACAAGCCATTAACCATGGAGGTGTGGGAGCTTGTTAGATTTTATGGACCTTGTGCTTCTTGCTTGTTTGTTGGTAAATACACCACTAACCATGGGTTTGACATGCCGATGAACAAAGTAGCTTTTCTTGTTTTAGATGTCCTTATCTAGATTTGAATTGTTCTTATTTTGATTTGATCCCTTAACAATAAGCATGATTCACTTTGTTACCACTTTAGTCTTGAACCTTGCCTTTTTGTGTTTTGCTTTCTTCTTGTTCTTCTTTAGGTTGTTAGATTTCCTTCTTTTTCATCTTAGGTCATTAGATTTCATTCCCTTCTATTTATTAGGCCTAGTTTAGCAATTTTTCTGCATCTTGATTGTTCCTTAGCCTCTAGATTGGATTGATAACCACTTTATAAGTATATGGAAAGATCCATGGTTACTGACTACTCGCCCGTGATCAGCAACAAGTTGGGGTTATAATTTATAACCCGAGCAAAAAGTTGAATATCTAATTGATTTTTCCACCAAAACTTGGAGTCTACTAATAGTTTCAGAGGACATTCCATACATCACTGTACTCCCAACTACTAGAGAACCAGACCAGATTTATGCTTATGGCACTTTACAAAAACCGAAAAATACACGGTGAAGTCTGGATATGCCACGGAATGGGATTACCCAATAATCGATAATACTTTGCCAGTATACGGTCCAGATATAAGGCATTTACAGAGTCATGTATGAAAGGTTAAATGTTCACCTAAACTAAAACACTTTATTTGGCAATTCATTTCAGGATGCATACCAGTCATGTATAGGTTGCACAACAGAGGGATTAAATGTGTTGTGATGCAGACAGAGAAACAATACACCATAGGTTATTTGAATTCCCCTCAGCTCTCCAGCTTTGGGCATTATCAGTGCTGCCTACGCCATTTATGATTTTTCCAACGGCAGCGCTACACACAAATTTGGCACATCTTTTTTGGCAGTTACCAAATACGGAGGAAATGGACGTATTCCCAAGGATTCTCTGGTACATTTGGAAAGCCAGAAATGATAAAATATATTCAAATTTTGATCAGGACCCCAAGGGACGTTTTATGGATTACACAAGCAGAGGCAACATCGTGGACTTTAGCACAAATTGATCATTCACATGTTGAAACTCAAAATTGAAACACTTTATTTGGTAAGTCTTTTCAGGAGGCATACCGGTCATGTATAGGTTGCACAACATAGGGATTAAGTGTGATGCACAGTGCAGACACTGTGGTGCAGAGAGAGAAACAATAAACCATATGTTATTTGAAACCCCCCCCCCCCCCCCTTCCAGCCGTCCAGGTCTGGGCATTATCAGTGCTTCCTACGTCGTTCATGATTTTCCAACGGCAGCGCTATACACGAATTTGGCACATCTTATTTGGCACTTATCAAATACAGAGGAAATGGATGTATTCCCATGGATTCTATGGTACATTTGGAAATCTAGAAATGAAAAAATATATTCAAACTTTGATCAGGACCCCAGGGACGTTTTACGGATTGCACAAGCAGAGGCAACACTATGTGCTTTAGCAAAAATTGATCATTCACATCTTAAAAATCAAAATACACAACAACTAGAGGCAGTAAGATATGACAGTTTAATATTTCATACAGATGATGCTTGGAAGTCAACTTCATTGAATGCAGGTTTACGATGGTACTGTCAAGGCAGTGGATTGGATGATACATTAATAGGGGGAAAATGTTAGAGGAAGCATTTCTCCATTATACACTGAATTGGAAGCTTTGATATGGACGATGCACTGTATGCTCGATGCAAGACGGTTAGCGATAGTTTTCGTTACAGATAGTTCTGAATTGGTGAAGATGATGTCCAAACCAGAGGAATGGCCGGCTTTCGCTCTACACTTGGAGGAATACGAGACGAGTAGGAAATAATTTAATTCTTTTTCCATCTCACATGTCCCACACGCTGAAAACACAAAGGCAGACAAGTTAGCACAGAGTGCTTGTAACTACATTTACTATTTAAATTATGTAAACTCAATTCCACCGATTTGATTATCTAAACCATTCTAAAAGTTCGAGGTTGTTGACAAAAAAAAAATCCAAAATTTAAAAATGTTATCATTTTCTCTCTTCTTCTCGATTCCTTCTTTGTCTCATTAATTCATCTCTTTATTTCTCTTTCTCTATCTCTTTTTCAATTATTCTTCGTCTCATCAATCTTGTGGAGACACAGTTGTATATGCTATCTCTTTAGTAAACTTTTATTTTTTGTTCTCATTCTCTTCTCCAACTTCTCTCTTCTCCTTTCTTCTACATAGCAAAATAGTGGACCTAAAAGGCGCGTATATGACTATGTGGACATGATAATGTGGAGTTGATAGAATGGATACGTTGACATGATGGCATTGGTTTTTCTATGTATTTAGAAAAACTCTACTTTAAATCACAATTATATCGATAAACATTCATACTGAAAAACAAAACAATATTCCATATTTTAATATGCTTTTGAGTTTTGCTAAATGGAATTGGGAAGACTGTCATTTTTTAAGAACACTCGAGTATCGACATGAATTCATGAACATGATATGGTGGACACAACGTGGTGGAGATAACATATGTAAACATGTCCACACAAATATATCAAATTGTTAATTATGTAGCCTGCAAAAATCATCCTTTACAAATATGTCTTGATTTTCACAAAAATATCTACAATACACACATCCACACTAGCATATCAACACAAACATGACAAATATTCATCAAAAGTAAAATCACAAAATCAAGGTACGAACAGTAGAAAAAGAGTCATTTTCCTAAAAATATTTTATTCTGTAAAAAAACTTAAAAATAATATTTCATAGTTAATTCACTCTTTTTTACTCTGTATAGATTTAATTTTTCTGTTTTTTCTACTACAGAAAAGTGATTTCATTTTAAATAATAAAAAAAAAGAGATGGTTCAATTTTAGAATTAGATCGGTTTATTTTTATTTGTTTGGTCACCTTCTATACCCTTGAGCTTGAGTCTTCCTTAGTATTCAAAATTTCAAAACACAAGAAGAAAAAAAAAAGCAACATCCATTTTGTTTCTCTTAGTGATAAAAATTGTGGAAAACACTATTCACAACAAAATGCAAACTATTATTGTTGGACCGATTTTACCGGGCCGAGAGAGAGTCTGACACGTAGACCTAGACAGCACTAGATATTGACACACGCCATGCTAGTTCGGCCGATCCACTCCCGGATACTGCTCTAGGGCAGTTGGCGAACTTTCCCAAACACGCTAGAATCATTGCCCTCACCTGCTCTCTTGGCACGCCGGATGGAAAAGACGGGACAGGGAGCCTGCGAGTATAAATAGGAGGAGATCATCATGCAGAAGGAGGGGACTGATCAGAGGAGAGAAACCCCCTCTGTAATAGGAGGTAACTATCCACATCTGAGTCAGTCGGTTCCGGGCAAGCAGCACGATCACGGGCGAACTCCATGTTCTTCTCGGGTGAATGGCTTGGTCTTCAAGGAGACCAAATGCTCAGCGAAAATTGTGCCCAAGTTGGCGCGGATCATGATATCCATAGGTATCACCTCATCGAGCATATCAGCAAAGCCATAGTAGAGGAGAAGCAGCTCACTAACCCGTGTCTTGCTCGGCGCAGACTTGCACAATATGGTGTTGCCAAGAAGGCGCAGAATGTACCTCAAGACAGGATGGCGAACCTCTGTCTGTGCTCGTCTTGCTGTCATAGACCCCATTCCCGAACTTGGAACAGAATGTCTGCATATGGGTCCACTGTGACGGAAGGAGAACGCCTGTGAAGTGGTCAGAGAAACCATAAATCCTGCAAAGCTCCATCAGACTGATCCTGTAGCGAACCCCGCGGATCAGGAAAGTCGGCGTGTCTTCCTACGCACGTTTAGCCAGCTCATTCGTGTAGTACACGCGAGCAGTGAAGAGAAACTGGCAAACCAAGTCTGGGTACAGATCATACTGCTGGAATGGCATAGTGCCCATCCCGATCCTCTCCAAAGTCTCCACAACCTCATCAAAAATACCCATCTTCTGCAAGACAGTGGCATCCGCGAACCTGGTGGGTATGATCTTCACTTCCTGCCACGCATTGTAGAACATCGTGTCGTACTCATACCACTCGTCCTGAATGTCACGGAGTATGCAAGTATCCCGTGATATTTCCTGCTTCGGAGTTCCTGCCCAAGCCACTCGAGATGGTATCTTCAGGTTCTCTCGCTTTGGCCATGGAGGCCTGCAAACTGGGTAATTTCTGAATGATTGTGTTGAGGCTGATGCAGAGCTCGAAGACGAACCCTGTCGCTGTCGTTTCTCATGTCGAGGCATCTGAAAATTCAAGTCAAAAATCAACCAAAAACATCACCAAAATCAGCAAATTTTCGAAAAATCAATGAATCAAGATGAAGTAGCTAATGGCGATCAACAACAACACTACCAGGAACACAATTCAATCATCAGTTCAACCCAAATCACCCAAAATTTCCAAATTTTTGCAAATTTAATCATGAACTCGAAAATTTCAAAAACTTGCAAATCAACCGATTAAATCACACATGGATAGTATCATTCATCTAATACAACCTAACTAACCATGATTCAACAGTTAAATCAAGCTAATCAAGTCAATAATCAAATTTTACCAAACCTACGGCGGACTGAAAATTGGGGATTTCGAACACATACCTTGCAGATCTTGAAAACTGAATTGATATTGTGAAAAAGGGCCAAAATCCACATGGATTAGGCTTTTGAATCACTTAATTTGGTTAACAAAATCAAAAGTTAAGAGTTTGTGATATTTGCTATGGGTTCGTTATGTTTCAGGAAAAGCGTGAGGAAGAAGAAGGAAGAGATATATCGCGTACCTTTGCCTCGGACAGGTGACGAGCGTCACCCGTTTTTTGTTTGATCGGGTTTTTTTTGCATTAATTAATCTATAAACACAATAAATAAAACTAAGTATGAAATATACAACTTACCAATGGGTTGCCTCCCACTAACCGCTTGTTTAAAGTCATTAGCTCGACTTTGATTGGCTGTTTAGACAGCTGATGCATCATCCAGAGACACAATGTGTCCTGCTGGAATCTTGGCTTGCGCCCAATAATGTGATATCTCTTGTAATTACACCATTTAGGCCTGCATTTAGTACATGTTTTGGTTCTCTTTTGCATGTTTTCCCTTAGTTTTTGTCCTATTTTCTTCTCCTTTTAGACTTAGGTTGCATTTAGGATATAGTTTGCATTTTTCTTGCATTTTGGATGTTTTTAGGTGCTTATGGAGCTAAAAGGAGCTTGGAGGAGCTTTGAGGATGATCCAGGAAGCTAGCTGGACAGAAGGGAGCAAAAGGGATCAAAGCAGAGCTTTTCGGTCAGAGCACGGAGAACATCGATCAAAGGAGTGATCGATGTAAGATTTTTGGTCAGGAGCATCGATCAAGAGGTGACCGATAAGAGCACATCGATCATCAGCATCGATCAGGAGTGATCGGTACAAACGCCCCGAGTTAATTTCGGTCACTACATCGACCACTTCCCAGACCGATGTAACTCTACATCGATCAACCCTGACCGTTGTAACTGATCGATGTAAACCCAGTCCAAACCTGTATATTTACACTTTTGCCATTACTCTAGGGCTTCCTTCTTTAGGCTATGAATAGCCTCTTTTCCAGATTTTCGACAAGTCTTGTCAAATTACTGTTCTTAAGTATTTCCTTTGAGTTTGTAGACAAAACCTTTGCTTAATATATTTGAGTATTTGCCTTTAATCTTTCATTATTCTCTCTTCTAATCATGATTAACATCATTTTCCTTTGTGATTTGGTGTTAAACATGAGTATTAATGAGTAGTTTGCTTAAAGTTTCTAGATGTGGTAGATTAGGGGAATTTAGGACTTGATTAAGGCTTGTTTAGTGCTTCAGTTTATGGGTTTCTCTCTATTAATCTGTTCTTAAACTAGATTTGTTTTGATCACACTTATCTAGGTTGTTAGCTTTCTCTTATGCCCACCAAGTGTTTGATGAAATGCTGATCTTGTTTAATAGAGGATTTGCTGGCCTTGGCTCAAGAGATTGACTGTTTGAGGAGCATCTTGACTGCAATAGAGTTGTTTATTAATGCTTTCTTAATGTTTTAGCACTAATGAGAGTTAGTTCTTGTTAAGATGTTTAGCAAAGGGCTATTTTACAAGAGATTGGATCTAGCTTGCTTGATTGTGAACTCTAAGTCTAGGAATCACCATTGCTAGCTTGTTTGTTTGATCAATGTTGTTTGAAACAGCCTTAGTTAGTCTATAAATTCCCCAAAATCAATAACCACATCTAGGAACTTGCTTTTCTCTTAATTGAATTTCGGATTTGCGTTGTTTTGCTCTGTTTTACTTGCTTAGTTTTGCTTAGTTTGCCTTTATCTTTACTCTCTTTGCTGCTTGATCATATTAGGGTATTAGATTGGTTGCTTAGGCAACAAAAACACTTCTCTGCTTGCTTGACTTAGAGATTTTTACTCTCAACTCTTCTGCTTTCAACTAAAACCCATTTGGATTGATAAAAACCCTATGTTATACTACAACTGACTAGTAGAAGCTTGGGTGATTGAATCAAGACCTCAAAAAGTCTTGTATCAATTTGGCGCCATTGCCATTTGGGTTTTCTGTTTGAATCATTAGAGTTTGTAGAAACTTTAAGATCATGTTTTTAGTTTTATTTAATTACTCACTCCTTTCCAAGTGTTTTCATTTCAGGTGAGTTACACCACACAGCTAGATGTTGTACTTTGAAGACACTACTTACAACAACTTCTACCAAGAGCCTCTACCTGTGCACTACTTTGAAGAGAGCTACACTCCTCCCCTCCCTCAGGACCAATTCTATGTCTCTGCATTCAGATCAGATGACATCAAGAGCATGATCATGGAAAGCATCAACCTCCAAACCATTGGCACTCTGGAGATGAACAAGAGATTTGCTGAGCTGCACAACAGGATCGGTTATGTTCATGATGACCTTCATGCCAAGTTTAATGACCTGGACTCAAGGATACAACTCTTGGAGAACAGCCAAGATGATGCACCATCACCAAGACTTCAGGACACTCTTCCTAGCTAAGCTGCACAAAATCCTCAGGAATTCTGCCACTTACTCATTGAAGAGGCAGAGGAAGAAGAAGAGGAATTCACTGATGAAGATGCTTCATTGGAAGAGCTTGGCATCATGATCCAAGAAATGCTATTACATATGGACAGGCTAAGGGTTGAGTATGGAGGGGAAATCAGAAGAAGCAACATCACTGATCAAAGAAGCTCAGGAAGTTGTAGGAAAGTTTTTCCATGGACTTGATGAAAGCTTGAACAGAGAAGAAGAACAGGAAAGAGCAGCACTGGAAGCTGCTCAGAAAGAGGAGGCTGAGAATACCCGTGCTGCTCCAGAAGAAGATACCACACCACGGCACACTGATTCTGCTGAAGAAATACTCGAAACACAACATGCTTTGATGGTCTTGTCTACCAACAACTCTCAAGACTCCAAGGAGCTCTACAATAACCAAGTGGGAAACTCTTCAAGCAGTATTGAGAAGGGTAAAAGACTTGCAGTCTAGGATTACAAACCACCAGTTTCTTACCCCACAATGCATTTCACAAAAGCTAGAATGGAGATCTATACAAAGCTCAAGCAAGACATACAAGATGCTGGAATAAAACTTCCACATGGCACCACTTTGCTAGAAGTGAAGGATCAGATTAGGTTCCTGAAAGAAGTTTTTGACAAGCTGGAGAATGAGGAACCAAATTTGAGAATGTGGGGTCTCATATGCAGAGAAGCAAAGTGATGAAGTCATTACCAAAGCTCCCCAATGACTTCATCACTTTGCTTCTCTGCATATGAGACCCCACATTCTCAAGTTTGGTTCCACATTCTCCAGCTTGTCAAAAACTTCTTTCAGGAACCTAATCTGATCCTTCACTTCTAGAAAGTTTCTCATCACTTGTGAGCTAGAGATGCTTGACAATGTCAAGGCCTTATGTGATTCATGATCAACTGTGAATGTCATGTCTCTCCATTTAAGCAAAACTCTAGGAATCAAGAAACTACAGCCATCGAGAACCTCTATCACTTTTGTGGACAACACATCCACAAGACCTTTAGGGATGGTGAAAGACTACCCTTTAAAGATTGGAGAATGCCTAGTGCCAACAGATTTTGTAGTCATGGAGAAAACATATTTTAGAGAGGTGCCACTTCTTCTAGGCACACCATTCTTGGCAACAGCAGGAGCTCAGTTAGACTTCAAGAGGGGTTCAGTGATTCTAAAGAATGTTGATGAGTTCAAAGCCTATAAGATTGACTCTCCTTCCATAGTTTTCTGTGGAGCAATTGAGTAAGAGAATGAACAGTGGAAGCTTCCAGATAATTCGGAGGATGCTATGAACATCACTATAAGCATGTTGATGAGTGATGCTTCCCCTACTGAACCAGGAAGCTTGAAGAGGATTTGAAGGATAATAAGAGCTTCACAACCAAGGAAGTGAAACCTTCAACCACACCTAGTGTCAAAAAGAAGAGGCATAGGATGACAGCTCGTGGCAAAAACAAACAGCTACCAGTGGGAACATGGGTCTGGAGGAAGAAAGAGGTAGGAGCACCAGCTCCATCAGCCTCTACTCACTAGCCCTCAAGTAAGCAAAGTCAAGCTTAGTGACTTTAAACAAGCACACTTGGGAGGTAGTCTCATGGTATCCTTTTGTATATATTATGCTTTCTAGTTTCTCTTTTATGCTTTGTTATTGTGTATAGAAACATGAGTTAAAATTGGGGGTTGAGAAAGTCTTAAAGGGACAAAGAATATGTGCTTTCTGGCTGACATCGATCAACTGTATCGGTCATGACGAGATCGATACAAACTTTTCGGTCATAAATATCGATCATATATGATCGATGTCAGTGGAGCCAGTTTGCACCAGTCAACATATCGATCACTTGTGATCGATATGGAAGGAAGCTTGAAAGGGAGATGCATTTCGGTCACACATCGATCAAGCTTGATCGTTGTAAACCCGCCGGACTAATTTCGGTCAAGTGTATCGATCAGTTGGTGATCGATGTGATTCTCAGAAACATATCGATCACCCACAACGATCACACACTGATCGACATAAACCCAGCGGATTAATTTCGGTCAAGAACATCGATCATGTGATGACCGATATGATTTCCAGGAAGAACATTGATCATTAGCATCGATCACTTATGATCGATACTGACATTTCGGTCAGTTACAACGTTCATTTTTTACCGATGCTCCGCCCGAGGTAAGTACTTCATTTTTCAAAAAAAAATTCCCTCCTTTGGTTTTGAGCCAAGGAGGTTTAAATTTACACATTTGATTCTTCCTGATCTCTTTCACAGCTTCTGAGCACTTTTGTTCTTGTCCCCCACTCTTTTGATTCCTTTGGTTCCCTCACCAACCATTGATTCCTTTGGTTCTCCCTTTTTCTCTCTATTTAAACCAACAATCTCCTTCACTTCTATTCACACTTCAGTTCACTACCTCTCTCACCTAAAGCTCGAAATTCTTAGTTATCTCTCTTTTATTTGCTTTCTATAAGTGCTTAGAAGCTCCACAAAGGTTTTCTTCCTCAACTATAATTTATTTGCCCTTACTCTATGCATTTGTTCAAAATAGCTTCGTATATGTTTCTAAGAGCAAGTTTTGATTAGTTTTAAGTGTTGTGCTTTGGTTTTGCATTGTGGATTTGTTTAAAATGAGCAAGTTAGATGTCTAAGTTTGTTTACTGTTCATATATCACATTACTTGCTTATTTATCACCCATTTGCATGATCATCATCTCTTTTGCCTAGGACCATTTTGCTAGATTCACATGCATAAGCGCCTATTCTTTGTGCATTCTAGCTTATCTGAACTGTTAGCTTTTGATTCCCTCTTGCTTTGTAGAAGTTTAATCTTGTTGTTAAGGCTTGTTAAGCTTTCCTTAGCCTAGAGAGTTTTCTTTTCAAAGCTTTCAGTTATATGGTTCTTCAGCTTTTGTTCTTTCACTTACCCTGTTTTCAAGCTTTGTTTTTGAAGGTATAATGGGAAGAACAAACATAGCTGCTGGGAAAAAGGGAAAGGCACCACAGGAAGGAGCAACCAGTTCACCAAGAGCTAAGAAAGATATGGGAAAGGGCGCTGCTGCTGAGACTTCATCCAAAGCCACTGGAAAAAGACCAGTTGGAGACAAGAGCGCCAAGCAGAGAGGCAAGGGAAAAGCTGCTGAGGAGGAAGCTCCATCCAGGAAATACAGTGCTAGGGAGCTCATGGACGCATTCAGTCAGTGCACCTTCAAGCCAACAAGATACCCATGCACCACCACAATGAAGGAGCTAGGGATCTATCAAGACTGCATTTGCCTCTTTGAGCACATTGGGCTTACACAGCTGTTACAGTCTCTTCCCTCCTATGAGCGCTTCACTCATCAGTTCCTCTCCACTCTCAAGGTGGTCAATTATGAGATGAGTGAGCTCTCTGACCGTGATGGGTGGATCTCCTTCAAGCTTGGGAAGCAGCGGTTTACAATCACCTTCCAAGAACTCTCTAAGGCGTTGGGGCTAAGCACCTATTTTCAAAGAGGAAAGAAGTTCTCAATCCACAAATCACAGTACACAAAGCTATGGGAAATGATTGGAGTTGGGGAATTCAGGGCTGTAATTACAAAGAACCAACACTTGAAGCACCTTGCAGTTAGATATGCACATAAGGCAATTGCAAACACTTAATTTGCAAGAAAGGAAACCTCACACCTAACTGGCAAGGAGAGAGACTTCCTCTACTCTGGATTGTATACCAGTGTGGCCACCAACGAAAATGCAACACCTATAGGTCCACCAAGCAAATTTCCATGCCTTGTGAGACTGTTGATGGAGCAGCTGCTGACCTATCAGAGCTGGGTTATAAACAAAGGAAAAAGGGAGAAGAATCCACAGCTTCACATTGGAGGAGTTGTGACAGCTATCCTCATGGCCTGTGATGTGAATCTTGAGGAACATGCTGAAGATGCTCTAGGCCCTTCCTGGATAGACATAGATTATCTGAAGAGAAGCCATCTCAGTGAGAAGAGTGTTCAAGGTAAGCATGTCTACAAATTCCTCAATGATCACCAAGAGCCAGTAAGAGTCCTTCTTCCTAACCCAAGGCTCACCTCCTTCACCACAAGGACCAACATCAACTTCAATCTGAGTGAGGAGGAGCTCTACAAAGGCGGCCCTATCCCTGAAGAGAGAGCACATGACAGTGAGGAAGGAAACACTGAAGAGATTGAAGAAGAAGCTGAAGAAGATCACCAAGGATATGCTGCTGCTGCAGAAGATGAGCTTGAAGAAGAAGAAGTGTTAAGCTACAATTCAAGGCAGTTCCACTTCACACCCTATGAAGCACCCAGCCAAGGAAGCTCTTTGAAGGTTGCTCATGAGCACATCAATGCCCTCCAGAAGTGGTGTAAATGGCAAGACAAAGCCATTAAGGGATTGGTGAAAATGGTTAAGGGGAAGATCAAGAAAGACAAGGCTACATCAGCAAGAACTTCCCACCAAAGCCACACTCATGAGCACACTCTTGATCAAGAAGAGCATTTACAACAAGCTGAGCCAACTGAAGAGGAGGAAGCTGTATGGAACCCCCATGGAAGACACTCTTTCCATGCACAGCCAAGTGATTAATGGGGGACATGGGCACAACCAAGAGCTTCATCTTATGAGCCAAGTACCCATGTACCATGATATCCATTGTATTTACACCATTTAGGGCTGCATTTAGTATATATTTTGGTCCTCTTTTCCATGTTTTCCCTTTGCTTTTGTCCCATTTTCTTCTCCTTTTAGACTTAGGTTGCATTTAGAGTATAGTTTGCATTTTGGATGTTTTTAGGTGCTTTTGGAGCTTAAAGGAGCTTGGAGGAGTTTTGGGAATGATACAAGATGCTAGCTGGGCAAAAGGGAGCAAGAAGGATCACAGCAGAAGATCTCTGCAGAAGTTTTCGGTCAGAGCACAGAGAGTTTCGGTCAAGGGTGACCGATATGGAGCATATTGGTCACCAGTATCGGTCAAGTGTGATCGACACAAACACACCGGATTAATTTCGGTCATGTGTGTCGATCACTCCATACCGATAGGGACCTATTTCGGTCACTGAAGACCGACACAACTGACCGCTACTGACCTAGCCCGAACCTGTTTTTAATTACATTTATGCCATTACTCTAGGTTTTTCTTCTCTAGACTATAAATAGCCCCTTTTCCAGATTTTCGAGGGGTAATGTCATTTTACTGTTCTTGAGCACTTTCTTTAAGTTTGTAAGATAATTTTTTTGCTTTTTTTAATATAATCAAGTATTTGCTTTAATTTTTCTTTAATTTTTCTTCTAATCATGATTAGCATCCTATCCCTTTGTGATTTGGTGTTAAACATGATTATGAGTGAGTAGTTATCTTAGGGTTTCTAGATGTGGTAGATTAGGGGGATTTAAGGCTTAATTAAGGTTTGTTAAGTGCTTCAGTTTATGGGTTCCTCTCTATTAATCTGTTATTCATGCTAGATTAGTCTTGATCAAACTTGTCTAAGTTGTTAGCATTCTCTTATGCCCACCAAGTGTTTGATGAAATGTTGATCATGTTTAATAGAGGATTTGCTGGCCTAAGCTCAAGAGATTGACTGTTTGAGGAGCATGTTGACTTGAATAGAGTTGTTTAATCATGCTTGCTTGATGTTTTAGCACTAATGAGAGTTAGTTCTTGTTAGAATGTTTAGCAAAGGGTTATTTGCCAAGAAATTGGATCTAACTAGCTTCACTGTGAACTCTATGTCTAGGAATTACCATTGCTTGCTTGTTTGCTTGACCAATGTAGTTTGAAACAGCCTTAGTTAATGTCTGAAATTCCCCAAAGTCAATAACCACATCTAGAGACTTGTCTTTCTCTTGTTTGAATTTCGGATTTGCTCTGTTTTGCTCTGTTTTACTCTGTTTTCCTTGCTTATAATTGTTTAGTTTGCTTTTGCTTTTACTTTGTTTGCTGCTTGTTTCACTTAGGTTGCTAGAATTGTTGCTTAGGCAACAAAACCAATTCTCTGCCTGCTTGACTTAGAGACTTTACTCTCAACTCTTCTGTTTTCAACTCTTCCCAATGGATTGACATAAAACCCTTACTACAACTGACTAATGCAAGGGTGATTGAGCCAAGAGAGCCAAAAACTCTTGTGTCAACTTGGCGCCGTTGCCATTTGGGAATCAGTTTGAATCATTAGAGTTTGTAGAATCTTTAAGATCAAGCTTTTAGTTTTATTTGGTTACTCACTCCTTTTCAAGCATTTTCATTTCAGGTACCTCTCTACAAGTGGAGAAGATGCTCTGTTTTGAAACTCCAAGGTGCAACAACTTCTACCAAGAGCTTCTGCCTATGAACCACTTTGCAGACAACTACAATACCCACCCACAACTTGCACCCACGCCTGCTCTCCCTCAATCTCAGCTCAATGCTTCTACCTCTACCGCAGCTGATATCAAGAGTGTGCTCACTGAATTCCTCAACTTACAACTCCTTGCAACATTGGAGATGAACCAGGGATTTGCTGAGTTGCATAACCAATTAGACTCTGTTCATGCTGAGCTCAACACCAAGTTTGATGATTTGGATTCAAGGATACAGACCTTAGAGACCACCTATCAGTATTGCCTAGCTGTTGAGTATGCAGTTGCCTTTACTCCTCTTGAAAAAGAAGCTATCATTGAAGACTTCCTTTCCTTAATCAATGAGGACATTGACATTCAGAGTGGGGGGGGGAGGAGCTTATTGAAGCTTATGTCACTGAGGAGAACTCTCTTGAAGAAGGAACCAACAAGGAAGAAGAAGAGTGGTGGGCGCCACATGAAGATGTTGATGCTATAGGGGAAGACTTTGTTGAAACCTCTGAAGCCAAGAAGGTAACTCAAGCTGCTGACCTTCCTGTCTATCAGCCAACCATCCTTTTCCAGCCAGGTTCAAGGAACAGCTAGTTCAGAAATATGAAACCTTCTATGCTGCTCAGATGGAGATGAGGGGTTTAAATGGCCAAGAAGAGTTTGAGAAGCTCAGAGATAAGACTGGATCACCAGAATTTAAGGAGCTCAATGTCAAGAAACTTGGAGATCCAGGCTGCTTCACTCTCCCATGTGAGCTAAAAGGGAGGACATTCAAGAATTGCCTATGTGATTTAGGAGCAAGCATCAATCTTCTCCCATCCTCTACAGCTAAAGCCCTTGGCTATACTAAGCTACAAGAGAGCAATGTGTCCCTTACTATAGCTGATGGGACAGTGAAGACACCACTTGGGAGTCTCAAGGATGTGCCAATGGTGATAGAAGGAGTAACCATTCCCACTGATTTCCTGGTGCTTGATGTGGAAGGGCATATAAAGAATGCTATCATTTTAGGAAGACCTTTCTTAGCCTCAGCTGGAGCAGTGTTTGATGCTAAAGAATGCACAATTGAGCTGAAGCTGACCAAGAAGAAGGTTCTAAGGTTTGACTCCAAGGGGAATAAGCTGGATAATGAGCAAGCCTTCTCAATGGAGATCAAGAAGCTGAAGCAGCTTGGAAAGAACTGGCCAGAGTTTGAAGGCTACGAAGGAGAGAGTTTTGATGGCTGCTGCTTGGTCAAGTTGTTTGAAGACACCACTGAAAAGGAGGTCCTTGAAGTGGTTGGTTACAAGAATATGAATGATGTTAAGCTGGTTACTAGCAAGGGAGAAGTGGTTTTGAAACCAAGTGTCACTAAGAAGGGAGAGTATTGCTTCAAGCTTCAGCAAGAGGGGAATACTACACCTTTTGCCAGGACAAGGTGAATGGAGTCACCACCAAGGTCAAGAGAAGCAAGATGACACAAAGGAGTTCCAAGACTCCTTCTCCTCACCTCAACTAAAGAGGTAATCAAAGTCAAGCTTAGTGACTTTAAACAAGCACACTTGGGAGGTAGTCCCATGGTATCCTTTTGTATATATTATGCTTTCTAGTTTATCTTTTATGCTTTGATTTAGTGTATAGAAACAATATTTCGAACTAGGGTTTGAGAAAGTTTGATGGGGACAAAGAACAGGTGTATTCTGGCTGATATCGGTCATTTGTATCGGTCATGACAGACCGATACACAGATTTTCGGTCATCAGTATCGATCATGATTGACCGATATCAGTGGAGCCAGTCTATACCAGTCAACATATCGGTCACTTGTGACCTATATGGAAAGAAGTTTTGAAAGCAGGACAAATTTTGGTCATTCATATCGATCATACTTGATCGACATAAACACACCGTATGATTTTCGGTCCAGAGTATCGATCATTGGTGATCGATGAGATTCTTGGAATCATATCGGTCACCAGTATCGATCACTCAAGATCGACACAATCATGCCGGATGTATTTCGGTCAAGTGTGTCGATCACTGATGACCGATACTAATCCCAGGAAGCACGTCAGTCTCCAGTATCGATCACTCATGACCAAAAATGCAATTTCAGTCAGTAATACCGGTCATTAGTGACCGATATTCTATTTGAGCTTCTGAACACTTCTGTTTTTATCCCCCACTCTTTTGATTCCTTTGGTTCCCTAATCAATCCTCCCACTACACCTACCACTAAGCAAGGTACCACATCCTTTCCATTGTTTTATACCATTGCATCTTTTTATTTTTGTAATATATTTTGTTGTTTCTCTCTTCCATTGCTTTCATTACACAAGGGACTGTGTAATTTAAGTGTGGGGGAGAGATTTGGGGTTTGACTTTGTTTTCTGTTTTCTTAGTTTTTCATTTTCTTTTCTCTTTGAGTCTCATGCATATCATGCATACATGTAAGGCATAGAAAAACACAATAAAAAAATCGAAAATTTTTAAAAATTTTGCATTTTTGCAAACCAAAAAGAAAGCATGTAGTTGCATTTCATTCTTCTAGGATTGATTCTAGTGTTGATATGTAGGTTGCATTGCATTTGCATAGGGCATTATGATGAATTTTCCTTGTAAAGTGCTTAGTTGTTTGATGCATCATATGATTGCTAGAAGTTTAGGCTTAACCATGCTTAGATTGCTAGATTTGGTCTTCTCATCTCATTCTGAAAGCATTTGTTCTCTGAAAATCAACTCTATCAACTTGAACTTTAACTTGGACTTTTAATTATCATGTCTTATGCTGTGAGGCCTTTGCATTGTATTTTTGATTTTGTCTTGGCAAAAAGTGTTAGGAATAAGGTCGGCAATAATTAGCTCTCTTGTAGATATCAGCTTGCATCTTGAGCTTGATTCTAGGATAGGAGTTTTGGGGTTTAAAAAGGGTAGAGTAAGTGGTTTGAACTTCATGTTTTTATGCCTTGAAAGAAAGGGAAAAGATCTGAAATGGTAGAAAAGGGGAAACAGTTTAGTATTGTGGTTAAGTAAAGGGAATAAAAGCTCTAAGTTTAAAAAGAAGGATTGGCGCCAACAACAATGCTTAGAAGGGTCCAAAAGAAGAAAAATCTGACCAAGAAGCAATCCACCAAAGGTGATGAAGGTGCCAACACAACAAAGGAGAGCAAGTCCCAACCAAAAAGAAGCAGCCACACAAGCAAAAGAAGAAGTTTCCCCAGCCATGAAGATGGGTAAAGGGCAGAATCTAGGAAAGGGTAGACTTAGAGGATTCACACTTGGGTTTAAAAATGCTTAAGACTCATCTTTGGGAAATAAGGGTAGAAGAGAGCTTTGAATTGCATGCATAAGTGTGCTTTTACCTTTAGCATTTTGCCTAAGATGAAGTCATTTCATTGAGTGATCCTTTATGTTTTTGAACCCTTGTGCTTAAATGAGATCATTCTTATCTCATAACCTTACCCTTTTCAACCAAATGTCTTCACTTGATTTGCATAAGCATGATTCATGTTCTGAACTTATTTGAATGTTAAAGAATTGATTGATTTGAGCATTTGCCTAAGTTGAGATTTTAGATCATTTTGAAACATGATGAGCATGGCTAGGATCTTTAAAGTATAGCTGATTATGTTTGCATACTACAACTAGGTACTTGAGCATTGAAACTATCTCTTTACCTTTGCACTTTTGGAATCTGAATGCCCACTTTCAAACCTCACTCTCCCATTTGTTCTTAATTGTTTGAGGACAAGCAAAAGGCAAGTGTGGGGGTGTTGATATCAATTGTATTTACACCATTTAGGGCTGCATTTAGTACATATTTTGGTCCTCTTTTGCATGTTTTCCCTTTGCTTTTGTCTTATTTTCTTCTCCTTTTAGACTTAGGTTGCATTTAGAGTATAGTTTGCATTTCCTTTGCATTTTGGATGTTTTTAGCTGCTTTTGGATCTTAAAGGAGCTTGGAGGAGTTTTGAGAATGATACAAGATGCTAGCTGGGCAAAAGGGAGCAAGAAGGATCACAACAGAAGATCTCTGCAGAAGTTTCCGGTCAGAGTGATAACTACTTTCTTTGCAAGGGTGAGGATGCAATGGGACTATCAAACTCAAATGCAACACTTAGGTTGTAGTACAGTATGCAAGTGAGAGTCAATCCATTTCTAGGAACTAGGAAGATCAAAGAGAATGCAAGAGCAGTGTAAAGCTAAGCGAATAACAAGCGGTTTTGTAACAAATCCTTAAAACTATATGCAGCAACCAAATGAAATGCAGATCTATTTTAAAAATACCAGGAATGATCAAGCTACCACAGGGAACAAACGGAATAATTAAAATGCAAGGCTATGATTTAACAAAAATCGACTAGTGGATCGACCACTAGATCGAGTAGTTTGGATCGATCTCGTCTAAAAATGCAAGTATGAAGAAACTAATGACCAGGATGCAGCGACTATCAAGAGAATGACTAACGACAATGTAAGAATGCTAAGAAAGAAGGGTCTAGGGTTGAGATTCATGGTCCGGGGTTTCAAGGGTCCAAGTTGGGGTTGAAAACTTTAAATCGACTCACTTTGTGAGATTCCCTAAGCCTTGAAAATGAAAACAAGATCCATCCGTGGCTTTCGGTATGGATCACTCCTTCATCCTCTCCTCCAAACCCATGGCTTCTGGTGGAAAGAGAGGTTAAAGGGCAATGAACTCAGATTTCAAACACACGGCCTAATTAGTCTCCTAAACTTCCATGGCTTTTGGAAAAGGGTAACTAGTCTCTAGAATGTGATTTTCAGAGATCTCTGGATCCTGTCAAGGTAAGAGACCTCTCTGATCATAAAGATCTTGGCGTGAGAGTCTTTAAGCCTTAGGGACTCAACATCCTAGAAGAGAAAGCCATTAAGAACAAGAAAACTACCTACTTGAAAACCCCTTAGACCCCGTGAATCCTCTCAACCCCGAGACCCAAATAAACTACTCGCTACACATGAGAATAACCAAAATAAAGATGAAATATGAAGCGATGAACATGAAAACGATTACTTAAGACTTAAAATGATCCGAATATTCAAGAACAAGGTTCAAAGTCTAACAATGGCGGATAATCCCCAAACCAGAGAGAAAAAGCATAAAAAGATAAGATTGAAAAAGTGTGTGTGGAAAAAGACATCGCCGCCTTCCCAAAATGGTGAAAACAGCTCGATGGTCCCCCCTTCGCTAGCGGCCAAAAACGGTTGAAAGGACAGAGATCGACTTCGGGATCGAGCGGCTCTCTCGATCACTTTCAGACATCGTGTCTTCTACTTGATCTGGGTCTCGATCATCTTCGGCGGATCGAGTGTTGCATCCGATCTTGGTATCGATCTTCGGTTGGATCGAGTGGTAGACTCGATCCGGCTCTCGCTCTGCATGGCGTCATTTACGTCCGTACCATTTGATCGATTTCTCCACTCGATCTTCGTCTCGATCATTTCCCTTGGATCGCCTGGGCCTCTCGATCTTCTGGTCGATCTCATCTAGATCGACCTGCCATGCTCGATCTGCTCCCCGATCTCTGGTCCTTAGCAAACATCCGACCTTCCACGAACCGCCACAACAGCTTCAGCACGTCCATGAACGTCCACGACTCCAAAGTAGCCAGAAACAACCTGAATATGATGCAAAATGCAAGGAACATGCGTATACTGGTGCGAGAATGCTCTAGGACCCTAAGTGATTCAATCTAGTCTAAAGTGTGATGTAAATGCATGAAAAGCTAACTGATATATATGCAAAATGCATGCAATATGCAGTAACATCAACTCCCCCAAACTTACTTCTTGCTTGCCCTCAAGCAACAGAAAATAAGAAAGGAAGAGAGGTTTTAGAAAAGACGGGGGTTTAAGCTTCTTGCAAATGTGCCTTTCAAATGAATCAATCTCAATGTCCTAGTTACTAGTTCTAAAATGCAATGCGCACACTCATACTCCAAAGAACTTAGCCATACTCATCACACAAAGAAACTCAGATCATGACTCTCATATTCCTAACAATCAAAGAAACTCATCCTTTAACATTCATTAACATCCGAACCATGCTATGAGCATATAATGATCTCATTTGAAAAGGGTTTTCATTTTAAACAAGGGTTTTCTCAAAAATAGCAAGAACTTTATGCATAATGCTAAAGGTGAAGGCAATTGATGCATACATGATCAGATTCTCATCTACCCATGTAAACTAACAATGATCCTAAATCCCTCTCATTTTTTAACTTTTATCCTCACTCACCACTTAGAATCTACCCTTTTCTTAAAGCAAAAGCTTAGCATTCCCCAATTCAAAACAGAAAACATTTTTTTTTTTACTCTTTTAGGCTAGTGAAAAGTTTGAAAACAATTTGCTCTTTACATATTTCTTATTGGTAGCACTCTTGTTTATTTATATTTATTTTTTTTTATTTTTTTTTCTTTTCTTTTATTTTGGCACTTAGGCTCTTTTTTTTTTTTTTTTTTTTTTTTAATTTTGAGAGAGCTACCTTCTGAAATTATTAGAGCATATAAATTTTTAAATACAAACCTTTCACTTAAAACCTTTTTCTTTCTTTTAAATACCAAACTCTTTTGAAACCGAGAACATGTAAACATGAAGACAACCCCAATGATCCCCCAAACTTATTCTAAGCATATATCTAGCTTCAAAATACAAAGCTAGCAATCATATGAGAACCCAATCATGTCGCCTAAACCTAACACTTTATGCTAAGTTCAAAACTGAAAAAGAAGGCCTCACAATGATGTCACACAAGAGAAATTTGGCTTCAAAGAAGGGTAAGGGTCAAGGTGGAAGTTCTACTTAGGCTCACAAGGAGTGGTAAAAGGAAGAAGAGAGCCTAAATATTTTAAAATCCATGTGTTCATTTTCAAATGCATAAGGATGATAATTGAAATTTCAGATTAAGGTTTTCACTTATTAGGACAAGCTTCAAATCATGAGAGTTCAATTCAAGTCACGAAAATCATAGCAAGTGATCCAAGCATGGTAAGAACTTACTTTCAAAGTATGAGCAAAGCATTAGAGAACTACTAACTAGGGCATTGAAACAATTCATGAGTTTAAAACACCGTTTTAAGAAAAACTCTAACCCCTTATGTGAATATGAACAACCTAGATGCTTTAAGATTCTAGACTCAATCCTAAAATGCTTAATGAGATGAATGCAACTACATGAATCTTTGAAAAAATTTAAAAATTTTACCGATTTTTCATGTAGTGAAGACTCAAGGATGCTAAAGGGAAAATAAGATCAGAAATCACAGGTCAAACCAAACATATACTCCCCCAAACTTGCTTGACACCGTCCCGGTGGCAAACAAATTCAAAAGAGCATCAAAACACAAAGCAAAAAGAAGCAAACATGAGCGGTATGTACAATGGAAGAAGGTTGTTACCTCGGGTCTAGTCTCAGCTGGAACTTGAGGATGTTCCAGAGGAGCTAGATGCTACGGTTTTGCCTTTGGAGCCTGGCTCTTGAAGAGAGAGACGCGCCGGTTGAATGTTGCTGCCTTGAGTCTCACGGATGACAACTCCACCGGTTGAAAGCCTCCTCTTCTCGGGTTGTTGAACCTCTTCACTTGCATCTTTCTTAGGCGAGCCTCCTTGAAGCGCTTTGACTTTCTTGGCAAGTTTCTTGAGCATTTTGCCTTGCCATTTGTTGATTTTCCTTTGCATGTCCACAACAGATGCTAGGAACTTCTCCGTTTTGGTCCTCGGCTCAAAGTCTATCTTGGGAAGGGTGTAAGCCTGATAGGGCTCAGGTTTTACCTAAATAAAACTACTGCAAGTGCACAGCAAAAGCAGTTGTAGTATCGAAATCCCAAGAGAGTAATGCAGACTACACTATCGAATGTAGATTTGGATTAAGCTAAGCAAGATATGATGTATGTAATGCGAATGAATGAATGAAAGTAAGCAAACGATTTAGTAAGATGATCTAAGTTCCAGAAAACTAAAAGCGCTAAGCCAGGGCAGTTCGCAGGTTGAATCCAAGAATGTATGACGCAGGAAATCAAGAATGATTAAAAACCGTTTTAAACATGAATCACTGATGCATAACTAATCAATTCTCATTGCAAAAGTTATCTATGCCTAAATCACAGAGTTTCAAATCTCTTTGCAAACCCTAACAACCTAAGCATGCAGGAATGATTGGATTCAATTGTTTACAAAACTCCTAAGCCAAATCTCTTTGCACTAAGTTGTTTTGCTCATCAAATACTAGTTCAGATTATGAATAATGCTCTCACAAATATTTAACAACCTAAGATTTTCGGATTCCTAGATGATGTGTCTCGGAAATTCAATTTTAAAGCAAGCAGAGATGAAAAACCATAAGGTATTCCTAACAGATAGCGATTCTACAATCTTTTCACCAACCTTTGAAAAACCCTAACTTAACTAGCAGACTACTCAGACATGATTATGGAATCACAAAACATAACTGAATAATATTGCATTAAGAGAAAGAGTAAGAAATAAAGGGGGTTCGAAATCTTCTCAAAAGAGTACAGGATTTGTCTCCCCAAAAAGCTCTGAATAAATCTCTCTCTAAGCTCTCTGAATTCTCAAAAACTAAGATAATAGCCAATAATGGATGAAAAACCTAATAAATAGAGGCTAAACACGATCTGGGGTCTTCATCTAAAGAAAGGAACTTCTGGGCCAATTCTGCAAATCTTCTTCATACTTTTAATAAAACAGCCACGCTCCTTCCTTAATGGGTGACGAGCGTCACCAAAGGTGGTGACGAGCGTCACCAAATGTGATACTTTCTGCTTCAAGCTTGGTACTTCGTGGCTTCCACCCAGAATGCTCCAAAAGGTTTCAAAATCTCCAATTATGCTCCAGACATGCTATAACCTACAAAGACTCTTCTAGGACTCTAAAAAGACCAAAAAGACTCAATAAAAAGGACTTATATCATGGTTAAAAACCATAAAAACCATGATATATCAACTCCCCCAGACTTAGCTTTTGCTTGCCCTCAAGCAAACATCAGACAAAGAATAAGGTCGAGGTTTGAAAACAAGAAACAGTCAGTCAGTCTTCAGGAATACCATACTAGTTAGAGCTTTCAAATCCACATACCACATAGTCAACACAAGGTCAAATTTCAGTCTAATTATCACAAGCTTAGCAAATCTCTCAAGTCCAGTCCAAATCCCTTCAAGAAATCCGAAATTTCTACTGTTAACTCCTTATTTTTTTTATCTAAGTGTGAAATCTCATCAAGGCTCTATCATCTCAATCACTTTACAGATTATTTTCTCTCCCTAACAACTGAACAAATAGATCTCAACACAACTCTCCCATTTTCTCTTCCATAATCTTTTCCTTAGGATATTTTCGATTTTTCACTTCTTTTTCTCAACTTTTACAGTCTAAGATATGGGGCTACTCAATACTTGTGTTCCTTGTGAGGAGACAGGTTCTTGAGTGTGTTCACTAGAGTTGTTCCTTGTGAGGAGACAGGGTCATGAATGCACCATTCTTTGGATTTAATCTTTTAAAAACTACATCAGGGAAGATCAAAGAGAGACTGTATTTTAACCTTATTGTCAGTGCTCAAAGAGAGAATCAAGATCAATAAGAATCAATCACCAAGACAAGAAGTTTAAAGTTCATTAAGGTGGAGCTAACAGCAAATTTTTCAGACTCTCTAAGAACCTAAACCTTCATTGCTAGACTGATCTACCTATGACTTTCAACTTAGTGAGACTTGTAATCAACTACTGTGGCAATGGTTCTTATCAGCAAAAACGTCCTATGGTTAGTTCCAAGAAAAACTGACAGTTTCAAAAACTTTGACTCTAGAAAAACAGGTTTTTGACTCAACTTTAAGACTCTATAGACATGACACAAAGCACTCAACGTCAGTAACCACCTCCCCCAGACTTAAACAACACTGTCCCTAGTGTTATTAAGCCAAGAGTTGGTCAGAAAAATGAATGAGAAGTCGAAAAACCAAGTCAGAAAAGTGTTACCTCGCGTGGGGTCGGGTGACGAGCGTCACCACGACCTGTATTACCCAATTCTTATGTCAGATGTTAATTAACGAAGTGTTTGCATGTGTACTCTAAAGTTATACTTTTTGAGCATTCAAACACATAATTAACAACATCCAAACATAGCAAAAATAACTTGGTTCAACAATCTCACAAAACATCATCAAAGAAACTGACAACTGACTCAAAGAAAACATAAAAATGGGGGCGGACACAACCACAGTTGCAAGATAGTGAAGCCTCAATCCTCATCCTCGCAAGGCTCAGTGGTGTAATGGGAGCGGACACAACCACAGTTGCTAAGTGTAGCAACAGCATCCCAGAGTCCCTCAAAGCTGTCAATGAGATACTCCTGAAAAGCAGCCATATTCATGGGTGTCTGTGGTCGTGGAGGACGCCTGAAAGCAGTAGAAGAACCACTCTGGCGTGTAGAAAGTCCAACATCAACAGCAGCGGCAGTAGAAGCAGAGGCGCCAGCTGTAGCAGCTCTAGCAGGACGCAGAGTCAAGGGGCGTAGAAGAGTCCGTGCTGGCGTGAAGAGTAGCTAGCGTGGATCTCCCTGAATAGTAGTGAGGGCTCTCTGTGGCAACTTAATGCCAACATTCTCTCTAGAAGTGGTAGTGACAGTTCAGACAACTCCAATCTTCATCCAAGTGACATGGCGCAGATACTGGTCATCCATAAGTGATCTGTCACTGCGCAGACAGCAAGGTGTGACATCGATCTGGAAATGATGGAAGATCGGTGTCAGCACGCTGCCAATACTCTCAGTCTTCTCCCCTGGACTGGTGAATGGCTTGGTCTTCAAGGAGACCAGATGCTCAGCGAAAACAGCGCCTAAGTTGGTGCGAATCATGTTATCAACAAGTATCGAATCATCCAGAATCTCATAAAGTCCGTAGTAGAGGAGAATCAGCTCACTAACTCGAGTCTTGCTGGGCGCAGACTTTCACAGAATGGTATGACCAAAGAGGCGCAGAATGTACCTCAAAACCGGATGTCAAACCTCCGTCTGCGTGCTGGTCTTGCTGTCATAGACTCCATTCCCGAACTTGGACCAAAATGTCCGCATATGGGTCCACTGAGAGGGAAAGAGAACGCATGTGGGATGGTCAGAGAAGCCATAGATCCCACAAAGCTCCATCAGACTGATCCGGTATCGAACTCCTCGGATCAGAAACGTCATCGTGCCTTCCTGCGCACGCTTCGCCAGCTCATTCGCGTAGTAGACGCGAACTGTAGAGAGAAACTGGCGGACCAAATCTGGGTACAGATCATACTGCTGGAACGGCATAGTCCCCATCCCAATGCGCTCCAGAATCTGAACAACCTCCTCGAAGATCCCCATCTTCTGCAGAACAGCCGAATCCACGAACCGAGTGGGGATAATCTTCACTCCCAGCCACGCATTGTAGAACAGCGTGTCATACTCATCCCACTCTTCCTGAATATCGCGGAACACACATGTGTCTCGGGACACTTTCCGCTTCGGAGTCCCTGCCCAAACCATTCCTGAGGTTATTTTCCGATCTTCTCGTTTGGGCCATGGGGGCCTGCAAACCGGGTGTTGACTGAAGGAATCCGTAGACCCTGTTGCAGTGCTTGAAGACGAGCTTTGCCTTGGTCATTTCTCCTGACGAGGCATCTGAAAATTGAAGATCAAAATCGACCAAAAACATCACAAAAATTAGCAAATTTTTCAAAGTTCGAAAAATCAACCAATCAAGGTGAAATAACTGATGGCGATCAACTACAGCACTACCAGAAACACAATTCAATCATCAGTTCAACCCAAATCACCCAAAATTTCCAGATTTTTGCAATTTTCATCATGAACTCGAAAATTCAAAACTTGCAAATCAACCGATAAAAGCTCACATAGATGGTTCCATTCCTCTAATACAACCTAACTAACCTTGATTCAACAGTTAAATCAAGCCAATCAAGTCAAAAATCGGATTTTACCAAACCTATGGCGGACTAAAAATTAGGGATTCCGAACTCATACCTTGCAGATCTTAAAAACCGAGTTGATATTCAGAAAGAGGAGCAAAATCCACACGGATTAGACTCTTGAATCACTCAATTTGGTTTAGAGAATCAAAAGTTATGAATCTCTGAAAATTTTCTATGTGTTCGATGTTTAAACAGTTATACCCGAGGAAGAAGAAGAGAGAAAACTAATACTCGTGCTCGACTTCGACGGGTGACGAGCGTCACCATAAGGGTGACGATCGTCACCATTTTTTATTTTTATTTTTTTAATTTTTTTTTTAACTAATTATTAATCTAATTACTAATTCTAAGCACGAAAATAATAACTAAGTGTTATATCTACAACTTACCAATGGGTTGCCTCCCACTAAGCGCTTGTTTAAAGTCATTAGCTTGACTTTGGTTGGCTGTTTAGACAGCTGGTGCCTGATCCAGAGACACAATGTGTCCTGCTGGAATCTCTGCTTGTGCCCAGCAATGCTTCACCCTTTGTCCATTGAAAGTGAACTCCTCTCCTTTGGAGTTAATCAGGACAATTGCACCATGTGGGTGAGCTTCTTTGACAGTGAAAGGACCTGACCATCGAGAACGCAATTTACCAGGAAAAAGCTGTAAACGAGAGTTGTAGAGTAATACCTGGTCATTGGGCTCGAAATGCCTGGAGATGATCTTTTTATCATGATATGCCTTTGTCCTCTCCTTGTATAACTTGGAGTTTTCATAGGCCAGATATCTGATCTCATCCAGTTCATTGAGCTGAATCAAACGCCTTTCCGCAGCAGGCTTCAGATCGAAGTTCAGCTTCTTGATGGCCCATTCTGCTTTGAACTCTAACTCTACTGGTAGATGGCACGCCTTGCCATAGAGAAGATGGAATGATGTAGTCCCAAGTGGCATTTTGTATGCAGTCCTGTAGGCCCATAATGCATCATCCAGCTTTGCAGACCAATCTTTCCTTGTCTTCCCAGCTGTCTTTTCCAGAATCTGCTTGATCTGCCTGTTGGAAACCTCAACTTGTCCACTTGTTTGGGGATGATAGGGCGTGGCCACTCTGTGCTGTACACCATACTTCTTCAAAAGCTTGTCAAAAACCTTGTTGACAAAGTGAGAACCACCATCACTTATGATAATCCGCGGGACACCAAATCTGGGAAAGATAATGGTCTTAAAAAGCTTCAAAACCACTGCAGCATCATTAGTAGGAGTAGCCAACGCCTCTACCCACTTAGAAACACAATCAACAGCAACCAGAATGTATATATTCCCATAAGATGAGGGAAAAGGTCCCATGAAGTCAATACCCCAACAATCAAAAACTTCAACTTCCAGAATGAAGTTATGTGGCATCTCATGTCTCCTGCTGATTTTTCCTCTTCTCTGACATGCACACAGCTTGTGATGAAGGCTTGGGCGTCTCTGAACATAGTAGGCCACCAAAATCCAGCTTGCAATACCTTAGAGACAGTCTTGAATGTAGCAAAGTGTCCAGCATATTCTGATCCATGACAGTGAAAATGGACGTCCTGGACTTCTTCTTCTGCTAAGCATCTTCTGTAGATACCATCAGCACAGTTCTTTTAGAGGTATGACTCATCCCAATAGAATCTCCTAAGTTCTCTCAAGAACTTCTTCTTAGCATAGCCTTTAAAATCATGTGGTTCATCCTCTGCAGCAAGATAATTTGCAATATCGGCATACCAGGGCCTCTTTGGATCATGTAAAGCATAAACAGGTTCTTCAAAAGCCATCCCCAAGCTTGCACAAATCGCAGATAAGTGTTGAGATTGGTGACGAGCGTCACCTCTCTCGTATACTTTGGTCGCGACTGTTATGGGTTGGTGACGAGCGTCACCCTCCTGGTGTCGCTCGTCACTCCCCTGCAATTTCGTGAAAACTGCAGGTTTTCAGTACTTTCCTCCTGTTCTCTGGTTTCCACCAAGTAAACATTCTCTTCAGGCAAGAAATCATTGATTGGAACACTGTCTTCGACCTGAATACGGGATAAATGATCAGCAACTCCATTCTCAACCCCTTTCTTGTCCTTCACTTCTATATCAAATTCCTGAAGAAGCAGGATCCATCTTAATAGCCTTGGTTTTGCATCTTTCTTCTGCATTAGGTACTTCAGTGCTGAATGGTCAGTATGAACCACGACCTTGGAGCCAACAAGATACTGCCTGAACTTCTCAAAAGCAAACACAACAGCTAACAATTCTTTCTCAGTTGTTGCATAATTCTTCTGAGCATCATCCAAAGTCCTACTTGCATAGTAGATGGCGTGGAGTTTCTTGTCTTTCCTCTGTCCCAGCACTGCTCCAACTGCAAAATCGCTGGCATCACACATTACCTCAAAAGGTAAGTCCCAATCTGGAGGCTGCACAATAGGGGCTGTAACCAAAGCCTGTCTGATCTGTTCAAAGGCTGATTTGCACTCTTCTGTGAACTCAAACTTCACATCCTTGCAGAGGAGAGCAGTAAGTGGGCGTGCTATCTTGCTAAAATCCTTGATGAATCTTCTGTAGAAGCCTGCATGGCCCAGAAAACTCCTCATTGCTTTGACTGAATCAGGTGCTTGCAGACTTGTCATCACCTCAATTTTCGCCCTATCCACCTCTATACCGTCTCCTGAGACTCTGTGGCCAAGTACAATACCATCCTGAACCATAAAATGACACTTCTCCCAGTTTAAAACCAAGTGCTTCTCTTCACATCTCTGCAGAACTGCACACAGATTATCCAAGCAGTTTTTGAAAGAGGACCCATAAACAGAGAAGTCATCCATGAACACCTCCATAAACTTCTCTATCATGTCTGTGAAAATCGATATCATGCATCTCTGGAAGGTTGCAGGAGCATGACACAGCCCAAAAGGCATTCTGCGATATGCAAAAGTGCCATAGGGACAGGTAAAAGTGGTCTTCTCCTGATCATCTGGATGGATGGAGATCTGAAAGAAACCTGAATACCCATCAAGGAAGCAGTAATACTTGTAATTCGCCAGCCTCTCTAGCATCTGATCGATGAAAGGCAGAGGAAAATGATCCTTCCTTGTTGCTGCATTCAGTTTCCTGTAGTCTATGCACATCCTGTGTCCTGTCACAGTCCTGGTTGGAATCAGCTCATCCTTGTCATTCTTTACCACTGTGACACCTCCTTTCTTAGGCACCACGTGCACTGGACTCACCCAAGCACTGTCTGATATAGGATAGATGATACCAGCCTGCAACAACTTCATGATCTCTTTCTTGACCACATCCTGCAAATTCGGATTCAGCCTCCTCTAGTGCTCAACTGATGATTTCGACTCATCTTCCAAGTGTATCCTATGCATAAAACTTAGTCCTGCAGGGAGCTGTTTAAGCTCAATTTTTGGTGCTTTTGCTGCAGACCAATCACCCATTGTGGCAGCTTTCGCAGATGTGGAGACAAGCTCATCCTGTGCAACCAGTTGCATCACTTGTGCAGTAGCATCCATCATCTTTGTGTAGCCTGTTGCAGCAGCATCTAAATGCTCATACTCAGTTGTAGAAGTGGTCAACGCCCTTTCCAAGGGATCCTCTGAACTCATCTCATGGAAGATCTGATCAGCAATGTTTGTGAGAACATCCACATAAAAAGTCTGTCCATCTATGGTTGGCCTCTTCATCAGCTTGTCCATTTCGAATTTCATCACTAAATCGCCAACATTCAGCTCTATTCTACCCTTCCTGACGTCAATAATAGCTCCTGCAGTAGCCAAGAAGGGTCTGCCAAGAATCAAGGGGTCTTTGGGTTCTCCTCCATACTCTAGAACCACAATATCAGTAGGAATCATACAATCTCCTATTTTGATAGGAACATCCTCTATCACTCTTTCAGGAACTCTGACTGATCTATCAGCTAGGACAAGAAATATCCTTGTAGCCTTAAAATCGGTCATCCCCAAACTCTTGGCAACAGAATGAGGCATGAGGTTCACACTAGAACCAAGATCACACAATGACCTCTCAAACTTGTCATTGAAGATGGTGCAGTCTAAAACAAAGCTTCCTGGGTCTGAAAGCTTCTCTGGAACTCTGTTCTGAATCACTGCACTGACCTGCTCGTTGATCATCATAGCTCCAACCTCAAGACTCAAGTTATTGGTCACCATCCTCTTCACATATCTCCTTATAACAGGAGTGATCCTTACAACATCTATCAATGGGATCTCTATTACCAACTTGTCCATGATAACCTTGCATCTTGCATCTTCAAGCTCCTGCTTAGACTTCTTAGGATGCTTAGGATAGGGTATCTTGGGTTTATACACGGTCTCCTTAGCATTATCTGAAGTCTTAGGCGAAACTGCAGCATATGGTGTTTGGTGACGAGCGTCACTGGAATGGTGGCGAGCGTCACTCACTTTGGACGAGTCGGGATCGATCATTGGATATGGGTGATGAGCGTCACCCTCCTGGTGACGGTCGTAACCAATTTGTGAAGAGTCGGGGTCGAGGTTGTGCTCGATGGGTGACGAGCGACACCCATTATTGGTGACGAGCGTCACCCGTGGTTCTTCAGCAAATATTTCTTCATCTTCATACTCTTCCATACCCACGAAATTCCTTGAGGTTAAATCCTTCTGCACTACTGGTTGCAGGTTCTTTTCACTCCTTAATGTGATGGCATTCACATGGTGTTTGGGATTAGCATCAGTTCTTCCTGGAAGAAATCCTTCTTGCCTCTGAACAGCTCCTGCAGTTTAGGCAACTTGAACATCAAGCTTCTTCATATGAGAGTTCAGACTCTCAATTTTTTCATTCAAATCCTGATAGAGCGAATCTATCGTGCCATTAAAGTCCACTGTAAGCTTCTGTTGTCCTTCCAAGATCTGTTCTAACATTGCTTCCATTTTGTTCCCTTGTGGAGTTGCTGGTTGATAGGAAGAAGAACCATAGTTTCTGTAATTTCCACTGTTCTGGAATGGCTTCTGGTACTCTGTCTTCTGGAATGGGGGTCTAGGAGTGAAGCCAGGCGTGCTCTGTCCTCCTGTAAGGGCGTTCTTCTGATTGTTGTTGATGTATCCTCTGTTCCACTGTTGATTCCCATACCTTTGTCCCTGAAAACCACCAGAATTGATGAAATTTACATCTTCCTGCTCAACTTCCTCTGGAGCTTCAAAAGTTTCAACTTCTGCAGCAAAGTGAACTGATTTCTTCCCCACTAAAAGGCTGTGCATATCATCCAACTTAGCCTTAACTTCAGCAATCTGATTTCTATCAGCTACACCAGCTTGTTTCATCCTCTGAAAGTCTGCGTTTTTAGTGCTGTTGCTGCAGACCAAGTTCTCAATCAGTCTGATCGCCTTTCTGGTCTGTTGATGTTGAAGTTTCCTGCACTTGCTGCATCCAGCGCCATCTGATATTTCCAGTCAATGCCTCTGAAGAAAATCCCAAGTAATTGCACCTGACTGAAGCCATGATGAGGACAGTCCCTTTGATAAGACTTGAACCTGATCCAAGAGGCCTTAAAAGCTTCAATAGGGCCTTGTGTAAATGATGCAATTTTCGTCCTCATGTCCTCTGATCTTGCATCATCATAGAAGTTGTTCAAAAAGGCATTCTTGGTGTCTTCCCAAGTGGTCAATGAAGCAGGTTCCAGTTGCTTCAGCCAATATGCAGCTTCTCCTTCAAGAGAGTAAGGAAAGAGCTTGCAGAACAGAAAGTCATTGCTAACCCCATTAGCTTTGACACTGGAAGCCAAGTCCTCAAATCTCTCTATGTGATCCATAGGATGCTCATGAGGTAAACCATGGAATGGATGCTGGCCAACCAGCTGATAGTAGACTGGTTTAACCTCAAAATCGTTCCTCTGGAAGGTAGGAGGTCGGATTGCAGCTTTCTTGGCATAGAACTGATCAGGTCTGTTGTAGTCACCTAGAGTCCTCTGAACAAAACGCCCAGCAGCGTTATTGACAGCAGCAGGAACTCCCACGTTCTCAGCCACTTGCTGAACCTGCTGTTCAACAATGACATTCCCCTCTTGATCAATTCTCTGCCCCTCTTCGTTCCTCCTGTTTCCTTTCCTGTCAACCAAGTGACCTTCTGCATCTTCAACCAAGATAAGTGGAGCGACCATTGTAGATTGCTTCTTAGCTTTCCTGTTAGTTCTCTCCAACCTAGCAAGCTCGTCGATGCTCAAAGTCACAAGCTCCTTCTCTTTGTTGCTTCTGGTTCTGCGATTAAGCATACACCTGAAACAGGAACAAAGAAAAGTAGCTGAAAGTCAGTAAACAAATAAAAACTTAGACAAAATCCTAATACTAAAAATTGATAGGCAGCTATTACTCCCCGGCAACGGCGCCAAAAACTTGATAGGGCTCAGGTTTTACCCAAATAAAACTATTGCAAGTGCACAGCAAAAGAAGTTGTAGTACAAGGGGTATCAAAATCCCAAGAGAGTAATGTAGACTACACTATCGAATGTAGATTCGGATTAAGCTAAGCAAGATATGATGTATGTAATGCGAATGAATGAATGAAAGTAAGCAAACGATTTTGTAAGATGATCTAAGTTCCAGAAAACTAAAAGCGCTAAGTCACGGCAGTTCGCAGGTTGAATCCAAGAATGTATAACGCAGGAAATCAGAAATGATAAAAAACCGTTTTAAACATGAATCACTGATGCATAACTAATCAATTCTCATTGCAAAAGTTATTTATGCCTAAATCACAGAGTTTCAAATCTCTTTGCAAACCCTAACAACCTAAGCATGCAGGAATGATCGGATTCAATTGTTTACAAAACTCCTAAGCCAAATTTTTTTGCACTAAGTTGTTTTGCTCATCAAATACTAGTTCAGGTTATGAATAATGCTCTCACATATATTTAACAACCTAAGATTTTCGGATTCCTAGATGATGTGTCTTAGAAATTCAATTTTAAAGCAAGCAGAGATGAAAACCATAAGGTATTCCTAACAGATAGCGATTCTACAATCTTTTCATCAACCTTTGAAAAACCCTAACTTAACTAGCAGACTACTCAGACATGATTATGAAATCACAAAACATAACTGAATAATATTGTATTAAGAGAAAGAATAAGAAATAAAGGGGGTTCGAAATTTTCTCAAAAGAGTACAGGATTTGTCTCCCCAAAAAGCTCTGAATAAATCTCTCTCTAAGCTCTCTGAATTCTCAAAAACTAAGATAATAGCCAACAATGGCTGAAAAACCTAATAAATAGAGGCTAAACACGATCTGGGGTCTTCATATAAATAAAGGAACTTCTGGGCCAATTCTGCAAATCTTCTTCATACTTTTAATAAAACAGCCACGCTCCTTCCTTAATGGGTGACGAGCGTCACCAAAGGTGGTGACGAGCGTCACCAAAGGTGATACTTTCTGCTTCGAGCTTGGTACTTCGTGGCTTCTACCCAGAATGCTCCAAAAGGTTCCAAAATCACCAATTATGCTCCAGACATGCTATAACCTGCAAAGACTCTTCTAGGACTCTAAAAAGACCAAAAAGACTCAATAAAAAGGACTTATATCATGGTTAAAAACCATAAAAACCATGATATATCAAAGCCTCGGGCATCTCATCTTCCGTGGCAGGAGACTCAGACCTTTGACGAGGAGCAATCGCTGGGGCAGGCGTTCCTCCTAGAGGAGCAAAGCACTCCTCTTCTGTTGGCAAGAACTCGATGTTCCCAACACCAAGCAGCTCGGTCTCGTCCTTGTTTGGTAGGATGCACACTCTCTTCTCGTTTTCGTCGTCTATGAGGAGATAAGCGTAGAACCCTTCTGCTGGTGTGCGTCCCAAGCTGTCGGTATTCCTCATGTAGACCTCATCCATGAAAGCTCTAGCCGGGACGGGTGTGAAGTCGTGTATAGGTACGCCAGCTTGTAAGAATAGAGGAGTGAGGAAGCCGCCAATGAAAGAAGAGGTTGCCTTGCACCGCAAGGCGTAAGCCTTGTACTTCACCAAGGAGGCAGCAAGCACGCATCCATAGTTCACCTCGTCGCCGAGTTCATCCTCCATAGGTTCTTCATTCTCAGCCAGATCACACAATAAATGCTTCACGCCTTGGAACAAGAAGCAAAGCTCGGTCTTCGTTACCGTGGGATCAACTGACCTACCGCTGAATGTGTTGGCGATCAGCTTCAAAGTGTACCGCAGCACCGGGCTTCTCACTCTCTTGATCTTGGTGGTGTTGGCTTTGTAGTCTTCGTTGCTAATCAGGTCCCAAAAATTGTTTGCTCGCTTGAAGGAGGGGACCTCGATCTTGGTGGCTCGGGGACCGTATGCTTGATATAGCTCGGGGATTGAAAGGCTGAAGGCTTGACGTCCAACCTTGAAAGAGAGACGGCCTTGTGAAGGAACGGGGGCGCTAGGGTTCTCGTAACGAAACTCCAACGTGGCAAGGAAGTTTATTGTCACTTCTGGAATGGTTGGGCAATTCATTCGTGACAGACATCTTAAGCGAATGTTCTTGAGAAGTTGGTCAAAATCTCCAAGGATCCCTAGCTTGAAGAGTAGCTCCCGGTCCACAAACTTAGTAGGCTCAAACCGAAGCCTTTCAAGCCGTTTCTTGTCCCTCTTCTCATCCTTACTCCATCTGACCCTCTCTTGAACAGCCACCTCTTGTCCTTCTCCCTCTTGTGTTGTCTCTTCTCTCGTTCTCTTGGGAGCCATTGTGCCTGAAACAAATTTCTCAAGCAATTTGATAAGCAAAACGGCGATTGGATGAGAAAAGAAGAGAGGCGAAGAAGAAAGCTTATAACTAATACCCTAGAATTTTGGAGAATTAATAAAAATTATAGCAAAATAAAGGAGAATCAAATCTAGAGATACTAGAAAATATAGGATTTTTCCTATTATTTTGCTTAATTTAAAAATTGAAAACTGCCCTAGCATATAAAACAATCAATTACGAAATAAAAGGAGATTTTCCTAAGGATTTTTATCAAATAACCAAAAATACCTTTTTGCAAAGATTGTTAAGAAGCTTGTTAGCCTTTAGAAAACAAATAACTCTCACTCTCTTTGCTTAAAATTTCGAGAGAACAAGAATGAGAGAGTGTGAAGTTGATGAAAACATTTAAAGGTCAACAAGAAACAAAACTATGGGTAAAATGAAGTGGTTTCTAACACAAGTCTTGGTCAAGGCACATCTTTCATGGTCAAAGATGCTTGCCTTGACCAAGTTTTAAATTTAAAAACTGGAGGGAAAAGAATAAATGAGGGAAAGAAAATGTTACCTCGATCTCATGCCCATAATGGCTTGGATCGAGAGGGTTACTCGATTTGTGACTCGATTCATGATGAATCGAGTTCTGGATCGATTGGCTCTCTCGATCATTGTGATTTTGGCTCCACGGCTAAGTCCTCGTGATCGAGCTATGTCCTCGATTTGGGGGTCAATTTGGCATAGATCGAGTGATGGATCGAGTCGAGTGATCGATCTATCCTTTAAGGATTTCCCGAGAGAAATTAGATCGGTCGATCCATTTTGGATCGATCGATCCGTTTTCATCTAGATCGATCTTATCAATCGTTCTCGTCTAGATCGACTGACTCCTCTCGATTTACTAACTCGATCTAGCAAAGATCGAGTTAGGATTAATCGATCTAGCACTCGATCTCTAGCCTTTTCTTAACCCCTATCGCCTCTTTTGGACTTCAAGATCGAGGTTTAGACTCCTCATACCTGTTCCTACACACTTGCAAAAAAAAAACATAAAACTGAAAGAGAAATAAAGCAGAAATATGTACAGGATAGACATGAGAATGCCTCCCAAGTGCGCTTTCTTTAACGTCTTTAGCTAGACTTGGTTTAGGCAGATGGTGGGTCTTGGAGAAGCACCGAGGTACTCTCCTTGTCATAGCTGTCCGCCAAGTAAGGCTTGACCCTGTGTCCGTTCACGGTGAATGCACTGCCACTCTTGCCCATCAATGTAACAGCTCCATAAGGCAGCACTTCTTGGATCACAAACGGCCCGCTCCACCTCGACTTCAGCTTTCCCGGGAAGAGTTTGAGTCTTGAATTGTACAGCAATGATGTCATTGCATTTTGCATACATTTTGCATACTCATTAGATAGTTTTTCATGCATTTGTATCATGTTTTAGGTTAGATTGCATCACTTAGGGTCCTAGAGCATTCTTGCATCAGCATGTGCATTTTCTCGGCATTTTGCATCCATTCCAGGTTGTTTGTGGTTGCTTTGGAGTCATGGAGGTTCGTGGAGGTGTGGAGGCCGATGTAGCAGTTCATGGGAGCTCGGGAACGTGCTAAGGACCAGTGATCGAGGAGTAGATCGAGCATGGCCGGTCGATCTAGGAGTTGATCGACCAGAAGATCGAGCCAACTAGGCGATCCAAGGATAATGATCGAGACGGAGATCGAGTGAAGCAATCGATCAATCGGTACGGACGTAAATGACGCCATGCAGAGCGAGAGCCAGATCGAGTACACCACTCGACCCACCCGAAGATCGATACCGAGATCGGATGCAACACTCGATTCACCGATGAAGATCGAGACCCGGATCGAGCCGAAGACACGATGTCCGGATATAATCGAGAGAACAACTCGATCCAATGGTCGATCTCTGTCCTTTCAACCGTTTTTTGGCTGTTAGCGAAGGGGGGACCATTGGATTGTTTGGACATTTTAGGCAAGGCGGCGAGATGCTTTTGGGGGGACTTTTAGATTTCTTATCTTTTCTTTCATGTTTTCTCTCTCGTTTTCGCAAGAACACCATGGTTGAACCAGTTTTCTTTTGAAGCTTTTGTATTCGAATCCTTATCGTTTGATCTAGTCTTTCTTTCATGTTTATCGTTTCATTTCTTCTGCTTTGCTTGATTTACTTTATGAGTAGTGAGTAGTTTACTTTGGGTTCGGGGTTGAGAGGATTGAAGGGTAGAAAAGGTTCGATCTTGGTTTGTTTTCTAAACGTTTTTAAGGCTATCTCTTCTAAGGTGTTGAAAGCTTAATGCTTGAAGACTCTCACGCCAAGAGCTTCATGATCCGAGAGGTCCCTTACCTTGACAGGATCCAGGGGCCTCGGAAGATCACACCTTAGAGACTAGTTACCCCTTTCCAAAAGCCATGGAAGTTTGGGGGACTAGTTAAGCCATTACTCGAAATCTGTTTTCCTTGCCTTTCAACCTCTTTTTCCACCAAAATCCATGGGTTTGGAGGAGAGGATGAAAGAGTGATCTATACCGAAAGCCACAGATAGATCTTGTTTTGTTTTCGAGGCTTAGAGATCCTCACCAAGTGAGTCGATCTAAAGTTTCAAACCCAAGATCGATCCTTGAAACCCTTTATATGAATCTCAACCCTAAAGCCCTTTCTCTTAGCATATTTACGTCTCATTTCATCTTTTGCTAGTTACCTGACAGCATCCTGGTCTTTAGATTCATTGTCCTTACGGTTTTAGACGAGATCGATCGTTTCTGCTCGATCTAGTGGTCGATCTTGTGGTCGATCCATTAGTCGAATTTTAACAATTCGAAGCTTTTCCCTTTAATTTGTCCGTTTGTTTCTCGTGGTAACTGCTTCCTTTCTAGTATTTTTAAAATAGGTTCCACTCTGTTTAAATTGCTGCATTTAGTTTTTAGAATATTTCCGATAAATTGTCTTAACTTGCTTAGATTTGTCTTAGACCTTGCATTCTCTGTGGATTCTCTATCATCTAGAAGTGGATTGACACTCTCCTGCTTGCTTTACTACAACATTGCGTGCACTAGAGTTTTGATAGCCTCTCTGCTGCATTAGAGCATAAGAAAACAGTTTACCAAATGGCGTCGTTGCCATTGTAGGTTGCTTAGAGAACATAGAGATTTGGGTCTTAGCAAAGACTAAGTCTTTACCTTTTTCAAGTTACTAATCATACTACTCTAAACCGTGTGTTTTCAGGTACATGAATCTTCGTTCAAGGGGAGACAACAATCTACTACAACCCTGAGACAACATTCATCAGCTTGGTCACTCACGGCAAAGGAGAGTCAGAGATCAAACAAGAGCCTTTGAGGAGATTGTTCAACACGGTCTAGTTAACTTTGAAGACATGGCTGAACACGAGCATCCAGAAGGACCTCCTCCAGCAGGACGGGGCAATGGAAACCCCCAACACGCGGCTAGACCTCCGAGGATCATAAGAGCCGGAGATGCTCCCAATACCCACCACAATAGGTTTGGGATCACTCCTCCTCCAGTACAAAACAATAACTTCGAGATCAAGCCGGGTTTCATCTCCATGGTGCAAAACAACAAGGTCCACGGCTTAGCAATGGAAGACCACTTGGAGCACTTGGACAATTTCGAGCAAGTATGTGGAATGATAAAGATCAACGGTATATCAGAAGATGCTTTCAAGCTGCGTCTCTTCCCCTTTTCACTCGGAGACAAAGCTAGACATTGGGAGAAGACCCTCCCACAAGGCACCATCACATCATGGGCTGAATGTAAGAGGGCTTTCCTCTCAAAGTTCTTCTCAAGCATCAGGACTGCTCGGTTGAGAAGCGAAATCAGCGGTTTCACTCAAAGGAACAACGAGACATTCAATGAGGCTATGGAGCGTTTCAAAGATTACACGATCCAATGCCCTCATCACGGGTTCAGTGAGGAGACTCTACTCAGTACCATATACCGTGGAGCTTCACCAAAGATCCGGTTGTTGCTTGATACAGCTAGCAAAGGGAACTTCCTCGGTCAAGAGGTTGAAGAGGGTATGGAGCTGATAGAAAACTTGGCATTGAGTGATGGAAACTATGCCGAGGATTATGACCGAGCACCAAGAGGATCAGAGTTAGAGTCTCACAAGAAAGAGCTCAAATCGTTGCATGAGAAGATTGACAAGTTGGTCTTAGCTAATCAGAAGCATGTTCACTTTGTTGGTGAAGCTGATGAAAACCAAGAGGAGTTGAAGCTAAGCCAAGAAGAAGCAAATTGGGTGGCTGGACAGAACAACTACAAGTCTCAAGGCTACAACCAAGGCTACCAGAACAACAACCTCTCTTACCGGAGCACCAACGTAGCCAACCCTAAAGATCAAGTGTACCCTGCTCAACAAGCTAAACCTTTCATCCCTTACAACAAAGGTTTTCAACCGAGTAGTGGTTTCCAAGGTCAAGGGCAAGGCAACTTTCAAGGGCAAGGCAACTTCCAAGGGCAACAACAACAAAACAAGGGTTATACTCCTAACTACCCTCCGGGCTTTGCACCTCAGCAACAACAACCGATGCAACAACAAGTTGATCCGGTTCAAGCAATGTTTCAACAGCTAATACAAGGGCAAGCTTCTACCAACCAGAAGTTCGCTGAAATGAACACTCGGCTTGATTCATCTCTAACCGACTTCTCCACTCAAATCACCAACCTTAACAACAAGATCAAGCAGCTGGAGAAGGGTAAAGCAAGCACGAGTGGTCAGAACAGTCTTCCGGGAAAGTGTGAGCAAAACCCCAAGGAGTATGCCAATGCTATTACATTGAGAAGTGGCAAAGAGCTTGAACCTCCGGTCTCTACAAAGAACAATGAGGACGTTGTAATTCAAGAGGGGGAGGGTAAACTTTCGGCTGATAATGAGGAGATCAACTTTGACAACGTGTGGATTCAAGGACCGAGAAGAGGTGACAAGGCATTCGTTGAGAAGAAAGCTGAGAAAACCACCAAGGAGAAGAATGACTATGTGCCCCCACCTTACGTACCAAAGTTGCCATTTCCGGGTCGTTTCAAAAAGCAGCTAATAGAGAAGCGCCGGATCCTGTTTGAGAAGCACTTGAGAGACCTGGAGATAAAGCTGCCTCTTGTAGACTGTCTCGCTATGATGCCCAAGTGCGCCAAGTTTTTCAAGGACACCCTTGTGAAGAAGAACAAAGAAAGCAAAGAGGTACTTGTGCTAAGCGAAGAGTGTAGTGCGGTTATTCATAAGGAGATAGTGCCTAAGAAACTGGGAGATCCTGGGAGCTTCACTATACCTTGTGCTTTGGGTCCTCTAGAGTTCAAGAGTTGCTTGTGTGATCTCGGAGCTAGCATAAACATGATGCCTCACTCCGTGGCTAAGAAACTTGGTTTTACTCGGTTTAAAGAATGTCGGATCTCATTGGTGCTGGCTGATAGGAGCGTGAGATTACCAGTTGGGTTGCTTGAAGACTTACCGGTGCGAATCAGTGGTGTGAACGTACCTACAGACTTTGTAGTGTTGGAGATGGACGAGGAGCCGAAAGACCCACTCATCTTAGGGAGACCATTCCTTGCAACCGCCGGAGCTATAATAGATGTGAAGAATGGGAAGATTGCCTTGCATTTGGGGAAAGAGATCAGGCTAGACTTTGACATCAACAAGGTTCTAAAGAAGCCAACCATTGAAGGACAAACTTTCTATATTGAAACGATGGATGCTCTAGCGGATGAGTTGTTGGAAGAGCTAGCTCTAGAAGACCATTTGAAGCTAGCACTCACTAAGGAGCCAGGGGAGTTTGGCTATGTGGACCAGAGAACCCAAGAGTACGTGAACCTGCTGGATTCGAGGAGGATCATCAAGAATGAAGAAGGTTGCTGCCTAGAGATCGACTCCGAGATCAACGCTATCACTCGATCCAGGAGTCAGATCGACAAGTCAATCGAGAACTCAACTCGATCCGGTGCAACAATCGACCAACAGATCGAGAATGATGCTCGATCACGAGAAACAATCGAGTCGACGATCGAGAAAGACCTCCCGATCATTTTGGAGTCCAATAAAGAGATCGACTCAGCGTCTCGATCCCTTACTCGATCCATATCAAATCGAGTAAGTGAATCGAGTGAAATGGCTCGATCTAGACAACATCGAGAGGAGAATCGACCGGGGGATTCGATCACAGAAGGGATAGCAATGGAGGAAAGCAGTCTGAAGGGCCATGCCTCGAGTTCAAGGGAGAGTTCCAAGGAGGAGAACAACAACAACAGCCACGAGGATGACTGGAGTGAGCTGTTAGCCCCAAAGGTGGACCTTAAGGAGCTCTCAAAAGGGCTAAGGTATGCTTTCTTAGGACCTAATGACACCTATCCCGTGATAGTAAATGAAAACATTAGTGATGATGAGTTGCACTCGCTCTTAACTGAGCTGAGAAAGTATAGGAAGGCCATTGGGTACTCTTTAAGTGGCATCAAAGGCCTTTCACCAATGCTTTGCACTCATAGGATTCACTTGGATAATGAGAACGCCACTTCTGTAGAACATCAAAGGCGTTTGAATCCTAACTTGAAAGAGGTTGTTAAGAAGGAAATCCTTAAGCTTTTAGAGGCTGACGTGATCTATCCCATAAGTGACAGCACGTGGGTTTCCCCTGTACACGTGGTGCCTAAGAAGGGAGGGATCACGGTCATAAGGAATGAAAAGGATGAACTTATCCCTACTAGGACCATTACTGGTCATAGAATGTGTATTGACTATAGAAAGCTTAACCTTGCGACTAGAAAAGACCATTTCCCTTTGCCTTTTATTGATCAAATGCTTGAGAGACTTGCAAATCACCCTTACTACTGTTTTCTCGATGGGTATAGCGGTTTCTTTCAAATACCTATTCACCCAAACGATCAGGAGAAAACGACTTTTACATGTCCCTACGGTACCTTTGCATATCGAAGGATGCCGTTTGGATTGTGTAATGCACCGGCTACCTTTCAGCGGTGTATGATGTCGATCTTCTCCGATCTTATAGAGGAGATGGTAGAGGTGTTTATGGATGACTTCTCTGTGTATGGTGCGTCCTTTCCTGCGTGTTTGTTGAATCTTTGCAGGGTACTTAAACGTTGTGAAGAGACAAACCTGGTGCTGAATTGGGAGAAATGCCACTTCATGGTCAAGGAAGGGATAGTGCTTGGTCACAAGATTTCGGAGAAGGGTATTGAAGTTGATCAGGCTAAGGTTGAGGTTATGATGGGTCTAGAGCCGCCGGTTAATGTTAAAGGGATCAGAAGCTTCTTGGGACACGCAGGGTTTTATAGGCGTTTCATCAAGGATTTCTCCAAGATTGCACGCCCTCTTACACGGCTGTTGTGCAAGGAAGCTGAGTTTGTATTCGATGAGGAGTGTTTGAAGGCTTTCGTGACCATCAAGGAAGCCCTAACATCAGCCCCTATAGTCCAAGCACCAGACTGGTCTCTCCCTTTTGAGATCATGTGTGATGCTAGTGACTACGCTGTAGGAGCCGTCCTTGGTCAGAAGAAAGACAAGAAGCTACATGTGATCTATTATGCTTCAAGGACCTTGGATGACACGCAATCATGATACACCACTACGGAGAAGGAGCTGCTTGCAGTAGTCTTCGCCTTTGAGAAGTTCAGATCATATCTCGTTGGCTCCAAGGCTATTGTATACACGGATCATGCTTCTCTACGATACATCTACTCGAAGAAAGACACTAAGCCTCGGCTCTTAAGATGGATTCTGTTACTCCAGGAGTTTGACATGGAAATTAAAGACAAGAAGGGGATAGAAAATGGAGTCGCCGACCACCTCTCAAGGCTAAGGATCAACGAGTCTCTCCCCTTAGATGACTCTCTTCCAGAAGAGCAGCTTATGGCGATTACTACTGCTGTTTGTGGGAAGCTAGAAGGAAGGTTTGAGGAAGTGTTGAGTTTTAAAGAGGAGGATCTACCATGGTATGCTGATGTGGTGAACTACCTAGCGTGTGGTGAGGAGCCAACACATCTCAACAGCTATCACAAGAAGAGGTTTTTGAGGGAGGCTAGTGACTACTTTTGGGATGAGCCTTACCTATACAAAAGAGGAGTAGACAGCTTGTACCGGAGATGTGTTACAAAGGAAGAAGCCAGGGACATCCTCTATCATTGCCATGGTTCTTCCTATGGAGGACACTTCGCTTCATTCAAGACTGCCACGAAAGTGTTGCAAGCCGGTTTCTGGTGGCCCTCCATTTTTAAAGATGCACACGAGTTTGTGAAGAGCTGTGAGGCATGTCAGCGAGCAGGGAACATAACTAAGAGAAATGAAATGCCTCAAGTTCCCATCTTCGAGGTTGACGTGTTCGATGCGTGGGGTATTGACTTCATGGGGCCTTTCCCTTCTTCATATGGCAACAAGTACATCTTAGTAGCTGTGGATTATGTCTCCAAATGGGTTGAGGCTGTTGCTTCCCCTACAAATGACTCTAAGGTTGTGATCAAGCTGTTCAAGAGTGTCATCTTCCCAAGGTTTGGGGTACACAAGGTTGTTATAAGTGATGGAGGAAGCCACTTTATAAACAAGGTCTTCGAGAACCTCTTGAGAAAGTATGGGGTTAAGCATAAGGTGGCTACACCGTATCATCCTCAAACAAGCGGTCAGGTGGAAGTCTCCAACAGGCAAATCAAATCTATTTTGGAGAAGACCGTGGGAGCAACAAGGAAGGACTGGTCAGTGAAGCTAGACGATGCTCTTTGGGCTTACCGTACTGCTTTCAAGACGCCGATTGGTACAACTCCTTTCACTCTACTCTATGGCAAGGGCTGTCACCTCCCGGTTGAGCTGGAACACCGTGCATTATGGGCTGTGAAGAGGCTGAACTTTGATCTCAAGACGGCTCAAGAGAGGCGCCTTATTCAGCTACACGAACTGGACGAGTTGAGGTTGAATGCTTACGAGAGCTCTAAGATCTACAAGGAGCGGACTAAGGAGGCTCATGACAAGAAGTTGGTTGCCAAGGAGCTTAAGGAAGGAGGACTGGTGTTGCTGTACAACTCGAGGCTCAAACTCTTCCCGGGCAAGCTGAAATCAAGGTGGAGCGGACCGTTCGTGATTCAAGAGGTCTTGCCGTATGGAGCTGTTACTCTGATGGGAAGAAGTGGTAGTGCATTCACCGTCAACGGACACAGAGTCAAGCCCTACTTGGCTGACAGCTTTGACAAGGAGAGCACCTCAGTGCTTCTCCAAGACCCACCATCCGCCTAGACCAAGTAAGGTCTAGCTAAAGACGTTAAAGAAAGCGCACTTGGGAGGCATTCCCATGTTTATCTTGTACATACTTCTGCTTTCATTTCTCTTTCAGTTTTATGTTTTTATGTTTCAACTGTGTAGGAACAGGTATAAGGAGTCTAAACCTTGACTTTGAGGTCCAAAAGGGGCAATAGGGGTTAAGATAAGGCTAGAGATTGAGTGCTAGATCGACTGATCCTGGCTCGATCTTTGCTAGATCGAGTCAGTGAATCGAGAGGAGTCAGTCGATCTAGACGAGAACGAGTGACAAGATCGACCTTGACGAAAAAGGATCGATCGATCCAAATCAGATCGACCGATCTAATTTCTCTCTGAAAAATCTGTTGAAAATTGATCGATCACTCGACTCGATCCACCACTCGATCTATGCCAAATCGACCCCTAAATCGAGGACATAGATCGATCAGAGGGACTTAGCCGAGGAGCCAACATCTCAATGATCGAGAGCCAATCGATCCAGGACTCGATTCACCTTGAATCGAGTCTCAAATCGAGTAACCCTCTCGATCTAAGCCATTTTGGGCATGAGATCGAGTCCTAGATCGACCAAAAGGACTCGATCTCATGCCGAGGTAACAATTTTCTTTCCCTCCTTTACTCCTTTCCCTCCAATTTTTAAATTCAAAACTTGGTCAAGGCAAGCATCTTTGACCATGAAAGATGTGCTTTGACGAAGACTTTTGTCAGAAACCACCTTGACCACCCATTGTTTTGGTTTGCTAAAGTCTTTAAATATCTCAAATTATCTCTCACCCTCTCATTCCTGTTTGCTCGAGATTTTTAACAAAGAGAGTGAGAATTTTAAATCTTTAAAGATTAGCAAAGATATCCTTAACTTCTTGCAAAGGTATTTTCAAAGACTTAATGGTTTAATTTTAAGAAAATCTCCTTAAATATCGCAAGATCTTGTTTTAGGATATAGGATCAGTTTTGATTTTTTAAAATTAGCTAAGTAAAAGGAAAAAATCTGGATTTTCAGTATCTAAAAGATTTGATTCCCTTTTATGTAGCTATGATTTTTATTTAATCCCCAAAATTCTAGGGTAGTTTTTATAAATTCTCTCCTTCTCTTCTCTCATTCTCATCAAATCACCACTTGCTAATCATTCTCTTTAGAATTTTGTTTCAGGAACAATGGCACCAAAGAGAACAAGAGAGGAGCGAGTGCAAGGTTGGCCGCCAAGCCTACACACTATCCATCCCCGAGCTATGCCAAGCCTACGGTCTCAAGGCTGATGCATACAAGGTGGAGTTCCCAGCCTTCAAGAAAGCCGACGAGTTTTGGGACCTGATCAGCAATGAAGACTACAAAGCCAACACCGCCAAGATCAAGAGAGTTAGGAGTCCGGTGCTGAGGTATACTCTGAAGCTGATTGCCAATACATTCAGTGGAAGGTCTGTTGCTCCTACCGTCATGAAGACGGAGCTGTGCTTCCTTTTCCAAGGCGTGAAGCACTTAGTGTCTGATCCGGATGCGAATGAAGAGCCCATAGAAGATGAACTCGGCGATGAAGTGAATTACGGCTGTGTGCTCGCGGCTTCTCTGGTGAAGTACAAGGCTTATGCCTTACGGTGCAAGGCAACCTCTTCCTACATTGGCGGTTTCCTTACTCCTTTGTACGTGCAAGCCGGTGTGCCTATCCATGACTTTGCTCACGTCCCAAACAGAGCTTTCATGGATGAAGCATACATGAGAAACACTGATAGCTTGGGACGCACGCCAGCAGAAGGGTTTTATGCTTACCTCTTCATAGATGATGAAGACAAGAAGAGAGTATGCATCCTCCCCAACAAAGATGAGACCGAGCTGCTTGGTGTTGAGAACATCGAGTTCTTACCCACGGAGGAAGAATGCTTTGCCCCTTTAGGAGGACCGCCTGCTTCAGCCATTGCCCCGCGCCAAAGGTCAGAGTCTCCGGGTACAGAAGACGAGATGCCCGAAGTTTACACACTTCCCAAGCTGGACTTTGAGCCGAGGACCAAAACCGAGAAGTTTTTAGCCTCGGTGGTGGAGATGGAGCGGAAGATCAACAAGTGGCAAGGGAAGATGCTTAAGAAGCTGGGGAAGAAGGTCAAACAACTCCAAGGAGGCCAGCCTAAGCCAGCTACAAGCCAAGAGATACAACAACCCAAGAAGAGGAGACTCTCAACCGGAGGAGTTGTTATCCGCGAGACCCAAGGAGACAACATTCAGCAAGCGCGTCCCTCCCTCCAAGAACCAGGCAACAAAGGAAAAGCAACAATCTCTAGCTCCTCTGGAACATCCTCAAGTTCCAGCCGAGCCTAGACAAGAGGTAACAACCTTCTTCCATTGTATATAACCACTCATGTTTGTTTCTTGCATTGTGTTTGTTTGCTCCTTCGGATGAGTTTGCCACCGGGACGGTGTCAAGCAAGTTTGGGGGAGTACTTGTGTGATTTAATCTTGTGTTCTTTGATCTTATTTTCCTTTTTACATCCTTGAGTCTTAGTCATGAAAAATTGGTTAAATTTTTAAATATTTTTTCAAAGATTCATGTAGTTGCATTCATCTCTTTAAAAACATGTTAGGATTGAGTCTAGAATTTCTCATATCACCTAGGTTGTTTGCATTTTGCATAAGGGGTTAGAATTTCTTAAAAAGGTGTTTTACTTATGAATCATTTCAATACCCTAGTTAGTAGTTCTCTAATGCTTTGTTTATGCTTTGAAAGAAAATTATAACCATGCTTGGATCACTAGTTAGGATTTTCGTGGCTTGAATTGAACTCTCATGATTTGAAACTCATCCTACTAAGTGAAAACCTTAATTTGAAAATCTAATTATCATTCTTATGCATTTGAAAATGAACACATGGTTTTAAAATATTTAGGCTCTCTTCTTCCTTTTTACCACTCTTTGTGAGCCTAAGTAGAACTCTCTCCTTGAACCTTACCCTCCTTTGAAGCCAAATGTTCTTGTGTGACATCTTTGTGAGGCCTTATTTTCGGTTTGAACTTGGCATAAAGTGTTAGATTTAGGCGACATGATTTGGTTTTCATAATTGATTGCTAGCTTTGCATTTTGAAGCTAGGTATAGGCTTAGGATAAGTTTGGGGGATCATTGGGATTGCTTTCTTGTGTATTTGTTTTCGGTTCAAAAGAGTTTGTGTTTTAAGGAAAGAAATGAGGTATTAAGTGAAAGGTTTGTTTTTAAAACTAAGTATGCTCTATTTCAGAAAGTAGCTCTCACTAAATAAATAAAAAAGAAAAAAAAAAGAAAAAAAAATTAATAAAATAAAAGAGCCTAAGTGCCAAATAAAAAAAAAAATGAAAAGAAAAAAAAAATAATAAAAAGAGAGCTACTAATAAGAAATCTTTAAGAGTAAAAATATTTTTCGAAAGCCTTTTTACTAGCCTAAAAAGTTTAAAATGTCTTTGTTTTGAATTGGGATTGCTAAGTTGAGAAGAAAGGGTAGACTCTTAAGTGGTGAGTGAGGATTAAATTTCTTAAATGAGAGGGGTATAGGACTGTTTGATAGTTTACATGGGTAGATGAGAATCTAATCATGTATGCATAAATTGTCTTTACCTTTAGCATTATGCATTAGTTCAAACCATTTTTGAGAGAAACCCTTGTCTAATTATAAACCCTTTTCAAATGAGATCATTCTATGCTCATAACCATAACCCTTAGCTAAGTGTGTTTTGCTTTAAAGGGCATAAGTTTGATTCATGGTTCGAATGTTAATGAATGTTAAAGGATGAATTTCTTTGATTGTTAGGAATAAGAGAGTCATGATTTGAATTTCTTTGTGTGATGAGTATGGCTAAGTCCTTTGGAGTATGAGTATAAGCTTAGCATTTTAGAACTGTTAACTAGGACATTGAGATGATCTATTCGAAAGGCATCTTGGCAAAAAGTTTAAAACCCCTTTGATTTTTCTGAAAACTTCTCTTCCTTACTTATTTTTTGTTGCTTGAGGGCAAGCAAGAAGTAAGTTTGGGGGAGTTGATGTCATTGCATTTTGCATACATTTTGCATACTCATTAGATAGTTTTTCATGCATTTGTATCATGTTTTAGGTTAGATTGCATCACTTAGGGTCCTAGAGCATTCTTGCATCAGCATGTGCATTTTCTCGGTATTTTGCATCCATTCCAGGTTGTTTCTGGTTGCTTTGGAGTCATGGAGGTTCGTGGAGGTGTGGAGGCCGATGTAGCAGTTCATGGGAGCTCGGGAACGTGCTAAGGACCAGTGATCGAGGAATAGATCGAGCATGGCCGTCGATCTAGGAGTTGATCGACCAGAAGATCGAGCCAACTAGGCGATCCAAGGATAATGATCGAGATGGAGATCGAGTGAAGCAATCGATCAATCGGTACGGACGTAAATGTCGCCATGCAGACCGAGAGCCAGATCGAGTACACCACTCGATCCACCCGAAGATCGATACCGAGATCGGATGCAACACTCGATTCACCGATGAAGATCGAGACCCGGATCGAGCCGAAGACACGATGTCTGGATATGATCGAGAGAACAACTCGATCCAATGGTCGATCTCTGTCCTTTCAACCGTTTTTGGCTGTTAGCGAAGGGGGGACCATTGGATTGTTTGGACATTTTAGGCAAGGCGGCGAGATGCTTTTGGGGGGACTTTTAGATTTCTTATCTTTTCTTTCATGTTTTCTCTCTCGTTTTCGCAAGAACACCATGGTTTAACCAGTTTTGTTTTGAAGCTTTTGTATTCGAATCCTTATCGTTTGATCTAGTCTTTCTTTCATGTTTATCGTTTCATTTATTCTGCTTTGCTTGATTTACTTTATGAGTAGTGAATAGTTTACTTTGGGTTCGGGGTTGAGAGGATTGAAGGGTAGAAAAGGTTCGATCTTGGTTTGTTTTCTAAACGTTTTTAAGGCTATCTCTTCTAAGGTGTTGAAAGCTTAATGCTTGAAGACTCTCACGCCAAGAGCTTCATGATCCGAGAGGTCCCTTACCTTGACAGGATCCAGGGGTCTCGGAAGATCACACCTTAGAGACTAGTTACCCTTCCCAAAAGCCATGGAAGTTTGGGGGACTAGTTAAGCCATTACTCGAAATCTGTTTTCCTTGCGTTTCAACCTCTTTTTCCACCAAAATCCATGGGTTTGGAGGAGAGGACGAAAGAGTGATCTATACCGAAAGCCACGGATAGATCTTGTTTTGTTTTCGAGGCTTAGAGATCTTCACCAAGTGAGTCGATCTAAAGTTTCAAACCCAAGATCGATCCTTGAAACCCTTTATATGAATCTCAACCCTAAAGCCCTTTCTCTTAGCATATTTACGTCTCATTTCATCTTTTGCTAGTTACCTGACAGCATCCTGGTCTTTAGATTCATTGTCCTTACGGTTTTAGACGAGATCGATCGTTTCTGCTTGATCTAGTGGTCGATCTTGTGGTCGATCCACTAGTCGAATTTTAACAATTCGAAGCTTTTCCCTTTAATTTGTCCGTTTGTTTCTCGTGGTAACTGCTTCCTTCCTAGTATTTTTAAAATAGGTTCCACTCTGTTCAAGTTGTTGCATTTAGTTTTTAGAATATTTCCCATAAATTGTCTTACTTGCTTAGATTTGTCTTAGACCTTGCATTCTCTGTGGATTCTTTATCATCTAGAAGTGGATTGACACTCTCCTGCTTGCTTTACTACAACATTGCGTGCACTAGAGTTTTGATAGCCTCTCTGCTGCATTAGAGCAAAAGAAAACACTTTATCAAGCAACACCAAACCTCCTTCTTTAAGCTCCTTGGCAACCAACTTCTTGTCATGAGCTTCCTTAGTCCGCTCCTTGTATATCCGAGAGCTCTCATAAGCGTTCAACCTTAGTTCGTCCAGTTCATGTAGCTGGATGAGGCGCCTCTCTTGAGCAGTCTTGATGTCAAAGTTCAGCCTCTTCACAGCCCACAATGCACGGTGTTCAAGCTCAACTGGGAGGTGACAGCCTTTGCCATAGAGCAGAGTGCAAGGGGTCGTACCAATCGGTGTTTTAAAGGCGGTACGGTAAGCCCAAAGAGCGTCGTCCAGCTTTACTGCCCAGTCTTTCCTTGTTGCTCCGACCGTCTACTCTAGTATAGCCTTGATTTGCCGGTTGGAGACTTCCACTTGACCGCTCGTTTGAGGATGATACGGTGTAGCCACTTTATGCTTAACGCCGTACTTCCTCAAAAGGTTCTCAAAGACCTTGTTTATGAACGCTTATAACAGCTTGATCACCACCTTAGAATCGTTTGTAGGGGAAGCAACAGCCTCAACCCATTTGGAGACATAATCAACCGCTACTAAGATGTACTTGTTGCCGTATGAAGAAGGAAATGGCCCCATGAAGTCTATGCCCCACGCGTCAAACATGTCAACCCCGAAGATAGGAATCTGAGGCATCTCGTTCCTCTTAGTGATATTCCCTGCTCGTTGACACGCCTCACAGCTCTTCACAAACTCGTGTGCATCTTTGAAGATGGACGGCCACCAGAAACCAGCTTGCAACACTTTCGTGGCAGTCTTGAATGAAGCGAAGTGTCCTCTGTAGGAAGAGCCATGACAGTGATAGAGGATGTCTCTAGCTTCTTCCTTCGTAACACACCTCCGGTACAAACTGTCCACCCCTCTCTTGTATAAGTAGGGCTCGTCCCAAAAGTAGTCACTCGCCTCCCTCATAAACCTATTCTTGTGATAGCTGTTGAGATGTGTTGGCTCCTCACCACACGCTAAGTAGTTCACAACATCAGCGTACCGGGAAGATCCTCCTCTTTGAAGCTCAACACCTCCTCAAACTGCCCCTCTAGCTTTCCACAAACAGCTGTGGTGATCGCCATGAGTTGCTCTTCTGGAAGAGAATCATCTAAGGTCAGCGACTCCGTTTTCTATTCCCTTCTTTCCATGTCAAATTCTTGAAGCAAGAGGATCCACCTCAAAAGACGAGGCTTAGTGTCCTTCTTTGAATAGATGTATCGCAAAGCCGCGTGATCTGTGTAGACAATAGCCTTGGAACCCACAAGATATGACCGGAACTTCTCAAAGGCGAACACTACTGTAAGCAACTCCTTCTCTGTAGTAGTATACCTTGTTTGCGTGTCATCCAAGGTTCTTGAAGCATAGTAAATCACATGCAGCTTCTTGTCTTTCCTCTGACCAAGAACGACTCCTACGGCGTAGTCACTAGCATCGCACATGATCTCAAAGGGTAGTGTCCAGTCTGGTGCTTGAACTATAGGGGCCGATGTAAGGGCTTCCTTGATGGTCACGAAAGCTCGCAAACACTCCTCATCAAACACAAACTCAGCTTCTTTGCACAGCAACCGTGTAAGAGGGCGTGCAATCTTGGAGAAGTCCTTGATGAAGCACCTATAGAACCCGGCGTGTCCCAAGAAACTTCTGACTCCCTTAACGTTAACCGGCGCCTCAAGACCCATCATGACTTCCACTTTAGCCTGATCAACCTCAATGCCCTTCTCTGATATCTTATGACCAAGCATGATCCCTTCCTTAACCATAAAGTGGCACTTCTCCCAGTTTAGCACTAAGTTTATCTCTTCACAACGCTTTAGTACCCTGTAAAGATTCAACAAACACGCAGAAAAGGATGCACCATAGACAGAGAAGTCATCCATAAACACCTCTACCATCTCTTCTATTAGATCGGAGAAGATTGACATCATACACCGCTGAAACGTAGCCGGTGCGTTACACAATCCAAATGGCATCCTTCGATAAGCGAAGGTACCATAGGGACATGTGAAGGTCGTCTTCTCCTGATCATTTGGGTGAATTGGTATCTGAAAGAAACCGCTATACCCATCGAGGAAACAGTAGTACGGGTGATTAGCAAGTCTCTCAAGCATTTGATCAATAAAAGGCAGAGGGAAATGATCTTTCCTAGTTGCAAGATTGAGTTTCCTATAATCTATACACATCCTATGACCAGTGATGGTCCATGTGGGAATAAGCTCATCTTTATCGTTCCTTATGACTGTGATCCCTCCCTTCTTAGGCACCACGTGTACAGGAGAAACCCACGTGCTGTCACTTATGGGATAGATCACGTCATCCTCTAAAAGCTTAAGGATCTCTTTCTTAACAACCTCTTTCAAATTAGGATTCAAACGCCTTTGATGTTCTATAGAAGAGGCATTCTCATTATCCAAGTGAATCCTGTGAGTGCAAAGCATTGGTGAAAGGCCCTTGATGTCACTGAGAGAGTACCCAATGGCCTTCCTATACTTTCTCAGCTCAGTCAGGAGCGAGTGCAACTCATCATCACTTAAGTTTTCATTCACAATCACGGGATAGGTGTTATTAGGCCCTAAGAAAGCATACCTTTGCCCTTTTGGGAGCTCCTTAAGGTCCACCTTTGGGGCTAACAGCTTGCTCCAGTCATCCTCGTGGCTGTTGTTGTTGTTTTCCTCCTTGGAGCCCTCCTTAGAACCCGAGGCATGGCCCTTAAGACTGCTTTCCTCAACTGCTATCCCTTCTGAAATCGAGTCGCCTAGTCGATCTTGCTCTCGATATCGTCTAAATCAAGTGGTTTCGCTCGATTCACTTACTCGATTTAATGTTGATCGAGTAAGGGATCAAGACGCTGAGTCGATCTCTGGATTAGACCCAAACTGATCGGAAGGTCTTTCTCGATCTTTGACTCGATTGTTTTCCCGGATCGATCACCCCTCTCGATCTGACTGTCGATTGCTGCACCGGATCGAGTTGTGTTCTCGATTGCCTTGTCGATCTGACATCTGGATCGAGTGATAGCGTCGATTTCAGAGTCGATCTCTAGGCAGCAGCTTTCATCCTTCTTAGCAACCTTCCTAGAATCCAGCAAGTTGACGTACTCCTGGGTCCTCTGATCCACATAGCCAAACTCCCCTGGCTCCTTTGTCAGTGCCAGCTTCAGATGGTCCTCCTGAGCAAGTTCTTCCAGCAACTCATCCGCTAAGGCATCCATCGTTTCAATGTAGAAAGCTTGCCCTTCTATAGTCGGCTTCTTCATAACCTCATTGATATCGAAGTCCAGCCTTATTTCCTTTCCCAAGTGCAAGGCAATCTTCTCGTTCTTGACAACAATGATAGCCCATGCGGTTGCAAGGAATGGCCTTCCAAGGATGAGCGGGTCCTTAGGCTCTTCATCCATCTCCAACACGGCGAAGTCCGTAGGCACGTTCACACTGCTGATTCACACCGGTAGATCTTCAAGCAGCCCCACTGGTAGCCTCACACTCCTATCAGCCAGTACCAACGAGATTCTACAGTCTTTGAAACGGGTAAAGCCAAGCTTCTTCGCCACGGAATGAGGCATCAGATTTATGCTAGCTCCGAGATCACAAAGGCAGCTCTTGAACTCCAAAGGACCTAAAGCGCAAGGTATAGTGAAGCTTACAGGGTCTCCCAACTTCTTAGGGACTATCTCCTTATGTATCACAGCACTACACTCCTCACTTAGAACAACCACCTCCTCGCTTTCCCTATTCTTCTTCACGAGAGTGTCTTTGAAAAATTTGGCGCATTTAGGCATCATTGCAAGGCAGTCGACGAGAGGTAGCTTGATCTCTACGTCCTTAAGATGCTTCTCAAAGAGGATTTTGTGCTTCTCTATGAGTTGCTTCTTGAAACGGCCAGGAAAAGGCAGCTTAGGTACATACGGTGGAGGTACATAAGCATCCTTCTCCTTAGTATTTTGCTCCGCTTTCTTCTCAGCAACTGCTTTGTCTCCTCTTCTTGGCCCTTGAATCCAGACATTGTCAAAGTTGATCTCATCATCAGCGGAAAGCTTACCCTCCCCCTCTTGAATTACAACGTCCTCGTTGTTCTTGGGAGTGACCGTAGGTACAAGCTCCTTGCCGCTTCTTAACGTGATGGCGTTGGCATATTCCTTAGGATTCTGCTCACACTTGCCCGGTAGGCTATTCTGACCACTTGCACTCGCCTTTCCCTTCTCTAGCTGCTTGATCTTGTTGTTTAAGTTGGTGATCTGAGTGGAGAAGTCAGTGAGAGACGAGTCTAGACGAGTGTCCATCTCAGCGAACTTCTGGTTTGTAGAGGCTTGCCCTTGTATCAGCTGTTGAAACATGGCCTGAACCTGATCAACATGTTGTTGCATCGGCTGTTGCTGCTGAGGTGCAAAGCCCGGAGGGTAGTTTGGCGTATAACCCTTGTTACCTTGATGTTGCCCTTGGAAGTTGTTCTGCCCTTGACTTTGGAAGCCACCACTCGGCTGAAAACATTTGTTGTAAGGTATGAAAGGCTTTGCTTGTTGAGCAGGGTACACTTGGTCCTTAGGGTTGGCGATGTTGGTACTACGGTAGGAGAGATTGTTGTTCTGGTTGTAGCCTTGGTTGTAGCCGTGAGGTTTGTAATTATTCTGTCCCGCCACCCAATTGGCTTCTTCCTGGCTCAACTCAAGCTCCTCTTGATTCTCATCCGCTTCACCAACAAAGTGAACATGCTTCTGGTGCTTCTTCCTGGCTCAACTTAAGCTCCTCTTGATTCTCATCCGCTTCTCAACCGTGCTGTTCTGGTGCTAGAGAAGAATTTTGAGAGAAATGCCTTTTTACACTCGGCCCATGAGGTGATGGTGCCTTGTGGACGGGTCTTCTCCCAATGCCTAGCTTTGTCTCTGAGTGAAAAGGGAAAGAGGCGCAGCTTGAAAGCATCTTCTGATATGCCGTTTATCTTGATCATCCCACATACTTGCTCGAAATTGTCAAGGTGCTCCAAGGGATCTTCCATTGCTAAGCCGTGGAACTTGTTGTTTTGCACCATGGAGATGAAACCCAGCTTAATCTCGAAGTTGTTGTTTTGTACAGGAGGAGGAGTGATCCCAAACCTATTGTGATGAGGATTGAGAGCATCTCCGACTCCTATGATCCTTGGGGGTCTAGCCACGTGTTGGGGGTTTCCATTGCCCCTTCCCACTACCTCGTGAGCTGGAGGAGGTCCCTTTGGATGCTCGTGTTCAGCCATAGCTTCAAAGTCAACCAAACCGTGCTGAACAATCTCCTCAAAGGCTCAGGCTTGTTCTCGTACTCTTCATTTCCGTGAATGACCAAGCTGATGAATGTTGTCCAAGGGTTGAAGTAGATTGTTGTCTCCCCTTGAACGAAGATTCATGTACCTGAGAGACACACGTTTGAGAGTAGAGAGATTAGTAACTAAAATAAGGTAAAGGCTTAGTCTTTACTAAGCCCCAAATCTCTAAGCTTTCTAGCACTCCTAGAATGGCAGCGGCGCCATTTGATAACTACTTTCTTTGCAAGGGTGATGATGCAATGAGGCTATCAAACTCAAATGCAACACTTAGGTTGTAGTACAGTATGCAAGTGAGAGTCAATCCATTTCTAGGAACTAGGAAGATCAAAGAGAATGCAAGAGCAGTGTATAGCTAAGCGAATAACAGGCGGTTTTGTAAAAAATCCTAAAACTATATGCAGCAACCAAATGAAATGCAGATCTATTTTAAAAATACCAGGAATGATCAAGCTACCACAGGGAACAAACGGAATAATTAAAATGCAAGGCTATGATTTAACAAAAATCGACTAGTGGATCGACCACAGGATCGACCACTAGATCGAGCAGTTTGGATCGATCTCGTCTAAAAATGCAAATATGAAGAAACTAATGACCAGGATGCAGCGACTATCAAGCGAATGACTAACAACGATGTAAGAATGCTAAGAAAGAAGGGTCTAGGGTTGAGATTCCTGGTCCGGGGTTTCAAGGGTCCAAGTTGGGGTTGAAAACTTTAAATCGACTCACTTTGTGAGATTCCCTAAGCCTTGAAAACGAAAACAAGATCCATCTGTGGCTTTCGGTATGGATCACTCCTTCATCCTCTCCTCCAAACCCATGGCTTCTGGTGGAAAGAGAGGTTGAAGGGCAATGAACTCAGATTTCAAACACACGGCCTAACTAGTCCCCTAAACTTCCATGGCTTTTGGGAAAGGGTAACTAGTCTCTAGGATGTGATTTTCAGAGATCTCTGGATCCTGTCAAGGTAAGAGACCTCTCTGATCATAAAGATCTTGGCGTGAGAGTCTTTAAGCCTTAGGGACTCAACATCCTAGAAGAGAAAGCCATTAAGAACAAGAAAACTACCAACTTGAAAACCCCTTAGACCCTGTGAATCCTCTCAACCCCGAGACCCAAATAAACTACTCGCTACACATGAGAATAACCAAAATAAAGATGAAAGATGAAGCGATGAACATGAAAACGATTACTTAAGACTAAAAACGATCTGAATATTCAAGAACAAGGTTCAAAGTCTAACAATGGCGGATAATCCCCAAACCAGAGAGAAAAAACATAAAAAGATAAGATTGAAAAAGTGTGTGTGGAAAAAGATATCGCCGCCTTCCCAAAATAGCGAAAACAGCTCGATGGTCCCCCCCTCGCTAGCGGCCAAAAGCGGTTGAAAGGACAGAGATCGACTTCGAGATCGAGTGGCTCTCTCGATCACTTTCGGACATCGTGTCTTCTACTCGATTTGGGTCTCGATCATCTTCGGCGGATCGAGTGTTGCATCCGATCTTGGTATTGATCTTCGGTTGGATCGAGTGATGGACTCGATCCGGCTCTCGCTCTGCATGGCGTAATTTACGTCCGTACCATTTGATCGATTGCTCCACTCGATCTTCGTCTCAATCATTTCCCTTGGATCGCCTGGGCCCCTCGATCTTCTGGTCGATCTCATCTAGATCGACCTGCCATACTCGATCTGCTCCCCGATCTCTGGTCCTTAGCAAACATCCGACCTTCCACGAACCGCCACAACAGCTTCAGAACGTCCACGAACCTCCACGACTCCAAAGTAGCCAGAAACAACCTGAATGTGATGCAAAATGCAAGGAACATGTGTATGCTGGTGCGAGAATGCTCTAGGACCCTAAGTGATGCAATCTAGTCTAAAGTGTGATGTAAATGCATGAAAAGCTAACTGATATGTATGCAAAATGCATGCAATATGCAGTAACATCACAGAGCACAGAGAGTTTCGGTCAAGAGTGACCGATATGGAGCATATCGGTCACCAGTATCGGTCAAGTGTGATCGACACAAACACACCGGATTAATTTCGGTCATGTGTGTCGATCACTCCAGACCGATAGGGACCTATTTTGGTTACTGAAGACCAACACAACTGACCGATTCTGATCCAGCCCGAACCTGTTTTTAATTATATTTATACCATTACTCTAGGGTTTTCTTCTCTAGACTATACATAGCCCTTTTTTCAGATTTTCGAGGGGTCATGTCATTTTACTGTTCTTGAGCACTTTCTTTAAGTTTGTAAGACAATTTCTTTGCTTTGTTTAATATAATCAAGTATTTGCTTTAATCTTTCTTTAACCTTTCTTCTAATCATGATTAGCATCCTTTCCCTTTGTGATTTGGTGTTAAACATGATTATGAGTGAGTAGTTATCTTAGGGTTTCTAGATGTGGTAGATTAGGGGGATTTAAGGCTTAATTAAGGTTTGTTAAGTGCTTCAGTTTATGGGTTTCTCTCTATTAATCTGTTATTCATGCTAGATTAGTCTTGATCAAACTTGTCTAAGTTGTTAGCATTCTCTTATGCCCACCAAGTGTTTGATGAAATGCTGATCATGTTTAATAGAGGATTTGCTGGCCTTGGCTCAAGAGATTGACTGTTTGAGGAGCATTTTGACTTGAATAGAGTTGTTTAATCATGCTTGCTTGATGTTTTAGCACTAGTGAGAGTTAGTTCTTGTTATAATGTTTAGCAAAGGGTTATTTGCCAAGAGATTGGATCTAACTAGCTTCATTGTGAACTCTATGTCTAGGAATCACCATTGCTTGCTTGTTTGCTTGATCAATGTAGTTTGAAACAGCCTAAGTTAATGTCTGAAATTCCCCAAAATCAATAACCACATCTAGAGACTTGTCTTTCTCTTGTTTGAATTTCGGATTTGCTCTGTTTTGCTCTGTTTTACTCTGTTTTCCTTGCTTAGAATTGCTTAGTTTGCTTTTGCTTTTACTTTGTTTGCTGCTTGTTTCACTTAGGTTGCTAGAACTGTTGCTTAGGCAACAAAACCAATTCTCTGCCTGCTTGACTTAGAGACTTTACTCTCAACTCTTCTGTTTTCAACTCATCCCAATGGATTGACATAAAACCCTTACTACAACTGACTAATGCAAGGGTGATTGAGCCAAGAGAGCCAAAAACTCTTGTGCCATACCATCAGCTTGGGAACCAACTCACATTCCCTCTGAAGTTCAAGAATCATGGTAATGGGGTCAACAAGGGAACTCTTCTCAAGCTGAGCAGTTATGGTCAAGTTGGGTTCAACCACCTCAAGAAGCAGGGCATTCTACCAAGGTTTATGAGAGGAAAAACAAGAGGAGGGCTAGCAAGTCTCCTCAGACCTCTGGATCATCCCACCACTCCTACCACTAAGAAAGTACCACATCCTCTCCACTGTTTATACCATTGCATCTTTTTCAGTTTTGTATTATATTTTGTGCTTCTCTCTCTCATTGCTTTCATTACACAAGGGACTGTGTAATTTAAGTGTGGGGGAGAGATTTGGGGTTTGACTTTGTGTTTTATTTTCTTAGTTTTTCTTTTTCTTTCACTTTGAGTCTCATGCATATCATGCATTCATGTAAGGCGTAGAAAAACACAAAAAAATCGAAAAATTTGAAAATTTTGCATTTTTGCAAACCAAAAAGAAAGCATATAGTTGCATATCATTCTCTTAAGATTAAGTCTAGTTTCGGCAGACAGGTTGCATTGCATTTGCATAGGGCATTATGATGAATTTTCCTTGTAAAGTGCTTAGTGTTTAGAGATGATTTCAGTGTTTAACTGGCTAGTTGTTTGATGCATCATATGATTGCTAGAAGTTAAGGCTGAACCATGCTTAGATTGCTAGATTTGGTCTTCTCATCTCATTCTGAAAGCACTTGTTCTCTGAAAATCAACTCTATCAACTTGAACTTTAATTTGGACTTTTAATTATCATGTCTTATGCATTGAAAAGTGAATTCATGGCTACCATATACATATTTGGATTATCTTTTTCCTTTCTACAATTCTTGTAGATCCAAATAGCTGATCCTCATACTTATGGGACAATTACATCCACACCCTTAACAAAAACCTCTTTTTGAGCCTAAACACTATATTGAGAGCTGTGAGGCCTTTGCATTGCAGTTTCGATTTTGTCTTAGCAAAAAGTGTTAGGAATAAGGCTGGAAATGATTAGCTTTCTTGTAGATATCAGCTTGCATCTTGAGCTTGATTCTAGGATAGGAGTTTTGGGTTTGAAAGGGTAGTGTAAGTGGTTTGAACTTCATGTATATATGTTTTAAAAGAAAAGTAAAAGATTTGAAATGGTAGAAAAGGGGAAACAGTCTAGAATTGTGGTTAAGTAAAGGGAAGAAAAAGCTCTAAGTACAAAGAAGAAAGGGCCAGCAACAAAGCTCAGAAAGGTCAAAAGAAGAAAAATCAGACCAGGAGCAATCCACCAAAGGTGATGAAGGTGCCAGTGCAACAAAGAAGAGCAAGTTCCAACCAAAAGAAGTAGCCACACAAGAACAAAGAAGAAGATTCCCCAGCCATGAAGAAGGGTAAAGGGTAGAATTTAGGAAAGGGTAGACTTAGGGGTTCACGTTTGGGTTTAGAAGTGCTTAGGATTCATCTTTGGGTAGAAGGAGCTTTGGTTTGCATGCATAAGTGTGCTTTTACCTTTAGAATTTTGCCTAAGATGAAATTCTTTTCATTGAGTGATCCCTTATGTTTATTAACCCTTTGCTAAATTGAGATCATCCTTATCTCATAACCTTACCCTTTTCAACCAAATGTCTTCACTTAATTTGCATAAACATGATTCATGGTTCTGATCTTAATTGAATGTTAAAGAGTTGGTTGATTTGAGCATCTGCCTTAGTTAAGATTTGAGATCATTTTGAAACATGATGAGCATGGCTAGGTTCTTTAAAGTATAGCTCATTATGTTTGCATCCTACAAGTAGGCACTTAAGCATTGATACCATCTCTTTACCTTTGCACATGTGGAATCTGAATGCCCACCTTCAAACCTCACTCTCTCATTTGTTCTTATTTGCTTGAGGACAAGAAAAAGGCAAGTGTGGGGAGTGTTGATATCTCTTGTATTTACACCATTTAGGCCTGCATTTAGTACATGTTTTGGTTCTCTTTAGCATGTTTTCCTTTAGTTTTTGTCCTATTTTCTTCTTCTTTTAGACTTACGTTGCATTTAGGATATAGTTTGCATTTTTCTTGCATTTTGGATGTTCTTAGGTGATTATGGAGCTAAAAGGAGCTTGGAGGAGCTTTGAGGATGATCCAGGAAGCTAGTTGGACAGAAGGGAGCAAAAGGGATAAAAGCAAACAATCTCTGCAGAGCTTTTCGGTCAGAGCACGGAGAACATCGATCAAAGGGGTGATCGATGTAAGATTTTTGGTCAGGAGCATCGATCAAGAGGTGACCGATACGAGCACATCGATCATCAGCATCGATCAGGAGTGATCGGTACAAACGCCCCTAGTTAATTTCGGTCACTACATCGACCACTTCCCTTGCCGTTGTAACTGATCGATGTAAACCCAGTCCGAACCTGTTTATTTACACTTTTGCCATTACTCTAGGGCTTCCTTCTTTAGGCTATAAATAGCCTCTTCTTCCAGATTTTCGACAAGTCTTGTCAAATTACTGTTCTTTAGTATTTCCTTTGAGTTTGTAAGACAAAACATTTGCTTTATTTAATATATTTGAGTATTTGCCTTTAATCTTTCATTATTCTCTCTTCTAATCATGATTAACATCATTTCTCTTTGTGATTTGGTGTTAAACATGAGTATTAGTGAGTAGTTTGCTTAGAGTTTCTAGATGTGGTAGATTAGGGGAATTTAGGACTTGATTAAGGCTTGTTTAGTGCTTCAGTTTATGGGTTCCTCGCTATTAATCTGTTCTTAAACTAGATTTGTCTTGATCACACTTTCTAGGTTGTTAGCTTTCTCTTATGCCCACCAAGTGTTTGATGAAATGCTGATCTTGTTTAATAGAGGATTTGCTGGCCTTGGCTCAAGAGATTGACTATTTGAGGAGCATTTTGACTGAAATAGAGTTGTTTATTAATGCTTGCTTAATGTTTTAGCACTAATGAGAGTTAGTTCTTGTTAAGATGTTTAGCAAAGGGCTATTTTACAAGAGATTGGATCTAGCTTGCTTGATTGTGAACTCTATGTCTAGGAATCACCATTGCTAGCTTCTTTGCGTGATCAATGTTGTTTGAAACAGCCTTAGTTAGTCTATAAATTCCCCAAAGTCAATAACCACATCTAGGAACTTGCTTTTCTCTTATTTGAATTTCGGATTTGCGTTGTCTTGCTCTGTTTTGCTTGCTTAGTTTTGCTTAGTTTACCTTTATATTTACTCTCTTTGCTGCTTGATCATATTAGGGTATTAGATTGGTTGCTCAGACAACAAAAACACTTCTCTGCTTGCTTGACTTAGAGATTTTTACTCTCAACTCTTCTGCTTTCAACTAAAACCCATTTGGATTGATAAAAACGCTATGATATACTACAACTGACTAGTACAAGCTTGGGTGATTGAATCAAGACCTCAAAAAGTCTTGTATCATAATGCTTCACCCTCTGTCCATTGACAGTGAACTCCTCTCCTTTGGAGTTTATCAGGACAATGGCACCATGTGGTCGAGCTTCTTTAACAGTGAAGAGACCTGACCAACGAGTACGCAGTTTACGAGAAAAAGCTGTAAACAAGAGTTGTAAAGTAGTACCTGGTCATTGGGCTCGAAATTTCTGGAGATGATCTTCTTATCATGATATGCTTTTGTCCTTTCCATGTATAACTTAGAGTTTTCATAGGCCAGATATCTGATTTCATCCAGTTCATTGAGCTGAATCAAGCGCCTCTCTGCAGCAGGCTTCAGATCGAAGTTCAGCTTCTTGATAGCCCATTCTGCTTTGAACGGTAGCTCTACTGGTAGATGGCACGCCTTGTCATAGAGAAGATGGAATGGTGTAGTCCCAAGTGGCGTTTTGTATGCTGTCCTGTAAGCCCATAATGCATCATCCAGTTTTGCTGACCAATCTTTCCTTGTCTTCCCAACTGTCTTCTCTAGGATCTGCTTGATCTGTCTGTTGGAAACCTCAACTTGTCCACTGGTCTGGGGATGATAAGGCGTGGCCACTCTGTGCTGTACACCATACTTCTTCAGCAGCTTGTAAAAAACCTTGTTAACAAAGTGAGAACCACCATCACTTATAACAATTCGCAGGACACCAAATATAGGGAAGATAATGGTCTTAAACAGCTTCAAAACCACTGCAGTATCATTAGTAGGAGTAGCCAACGCCTCTACCCACTTAGATACATAGTCAACAGCAACCATAATGTATCTATTCCCATAAGATGAAGGAAAAGGGCCCATGAAGTCAATACCCCAACAATTAAAGACTTTAACTTCAAGAATGAAGTTTTGTGGCATCTCATGTCTCCTGCTGATCTTCCCTCTTCTCTGACAAGTATCACAACTTGTAATGAATGCCTGGACGTCCCTGAACATAGTAGGCCACCAAAAACCAGCTTGAAGAACCTTGGAGACTGTTTTGAATGTGGCAAAGTGTCCAGCATATTATAAGCCATGACAGTGAAATAGGACGTCCTGGACTTCCTCTTCTGTTATGCATCTCCTGTAAATCCCATCAGCACAATGTTTGTAGAGAAATGGCTCATCCCAATAGAATCTCCTAAGTTCTCTCAAGAACTTCTTCTTGGCATAACCCTTGAAGTCATGTGGTTTATCCTCTTGATATCATTGCATATTGCATACATTCTGCATACTCATTAGGTAGTTTTTCATGCATTTGTATCATGTTTTAGGCTAGATTGCATCATTTAGGGTCCTAGAGCATTCTTGCATCAGCATGTGCATTTTCTCTGCATTTTGCATTCATTCCAGGTTGTTTCTGGTTCCTTTGGAGACACGGAGGTTCGTGGAGATGTGGAGGCCGATGTAGCAGTTCATGGAAGCTCGGGAGTGTGCTAAGGACCAGTGATCGAGGAGCAGATCGAGCATGGCCGGTCGATCTAGGAGTTGATCGACCAGAAGATCGAGCCAACTAGGCGATCCGAGGATAATGATCGAGATGGAGATCGAGTGAAGCAATCGATGTATCGGTACGGACGTAAATGACGCCATGCAGAGCGAGAGCCGGATCGAGTACACCACTCGATCCTCCTGAAGATCGATACCGAGATCGGATGCAACACTCGATTCACCGAAGAAGATCGAGACCCGGATCGAGCTGAAGACACGATGGCCGGATATGATCGATAGAACAACTCGATCCAATGGTCGATCTCTGTCCTTTCAACCGTTTTTGGCTGTTAGCGAAGGGGGGACCATTGGACTGTTTTGACATTTTAGGCAAGGCGGCGAATGCTTTTTTCGATAACTTTTAGATTTTCTAACTTTTTCCTTCAAGTTTTTCTCTCTCGTTTTCGGAAGAACACCATTGTTGAACCAGTTTTCTTTTCAAGCTTTTGTATTCTCGAACCTTATCGTTTAATCTAGTCGTTGTTTCATGTTTATCGTTTCATCTCTTCCACCTTGCTTGATTTACTTTATGTGTAGTGAGTAGTTCACTTTGGGTTAGGGGTTGAGAAGATTAAGGGGTAGAAAAGGTTCGATCTTGGTTTGTTTTCTAAACGTTTTAAGGCTATCTCTTCTAAGGTGTTGAAAGCTTAATGCTTGAAGACTCTCACGCCAAGAGCTTCATGATCCGAGAGGTCCCTTACCTTGACAGGATCCAGGGGCCTCGGAAAATCTCACCTTAGAGACTAGTTACCCCCTTCCCAAAAGCCATGGAAGTTTGGGGGACTAGTTAAGCCATTGTTCGAAATCTGTTTTCCTTGCCTTTCGACCTCTTTTTCCACCAAAAGCCATGGGTTTGGAGGAGAGGATGAAAGAGTGATCTATACCGAAAGCCACGGATAGATCTTGTTTTGTTTTCGAGGCTTAGAGATCCTCTCCAAAGTGAGTCGATCCAAAGTTTCAAACCCAAGATCGTTCCTTGAAACCCCTTATATGAATCTCAACCCTCAAGCCCTCTCCTCTAGCATATTTACGTCTCATATCATCTTTAGCTTATTACCTGATAGCATCCTGGTCTTTAGATTCATTGTTCTTACGGTTTTAGACGAGATCGATCATTTCTGCTCGATCTAGTGGTCGATCTTGTGGTCGATCCACTAGTCGAATTTTAACAATTCGAAGCTCTTCTCTTTAATTTATCTGTTTGTTCCTCGTGGTAACTGCTTCCTTTCTAGTATTTTTAAAATAGGTTTCACTCCATTTAGTTTTTAGATTATTTCTCATAAACTGTCTCATTCGCTTAGATTTGTCTTAGACCTTGCATTCTCTGTGGATTCTCTATCATCTAGAAGTGGATTGACACTCTCCTGCTTGCCTTACTACAACATTGCTTGCATTAGAGTTTTGATAACCTCTCTGCTGCATTAGAGCATAAAGAAAATAGCTTATCAAATGGCGCCGTTGCCATTCTAGGTTGCTTAGAGAACATAGAGATTTGGGTCTTAGCAAAGACTAAGTCTTTACCTTTTTCAAGTTACTAATCCTACTACTCTAAACCGTGTGTTTTCAGGTACATGAATCTTCGTTCAAGGGGAGACAACAATCTTCTACAACCCTTAGACAACATTCATCAGCTTGGTCACTCACGGCAAAGAAGAGTCAGAGATCAAACAAGAGCCTTTGAGGAGATTGTTCAGCAAGGTCTGGTTAACTTTGAAGACATGGCTGCACACGAGCATCTAGAAGGACCACCTCCAGCAGGACGGGGCAATGGAAACCCCCAACACACGGCTAGACCTCCGAGGATCATAGGAGCCGGAGATGCTCCCAATACCCACCACAATAGGTTTGGGATCACTCCTCCTCCGGTACAAAATAATAACTTTGAGATCAAGCCGGGGTTCATATCTATGGTGCAAAACAACAAGTTCCACGGCTTAGCAATGGAAGACCCCTTGGAGCACTTGGACAATTTCGAGCAAGTGTGTGGAATGATTAAGATCAACGGTATATCAGAAGATGCCTTCAAGCTGCGTCTCTTCCCCTTTTCACTCGGAGACAAAGCCAGACATTGGGAGAAGACCCTCCCACAAGGCACCATCACATCATGGGCTGAATGTAAGAAGGCTTTCCTCTCAAAGTTCTTCTCAAGCACCAGGACTGCTCGGTTGAGAAGCGAAATCAGCGGTTTTACTCAAAGGAACAATGAGACATTCAATGAGGCTATGGAGCGTTTCAAAGATTACACGATCCAATGCCCTCATCACGGGTTCAGTGAGGAGACTCTACTCAGTACCATATACCGTGGGGCTTCACCAAAGATCCGGTTGTTGCTTGATACAGCTAGCAAAGGGAACTTCCTCGGTCAAGAAGTAGAAGAGGGTATGGAGCTGATAGAGAACCTGGCGTTGAGTGATGGAAACTATGCTGAGGATTATGACCGAGCACCGAGGGGATCAGAATTAGAGTCTCACAAGAAGGAGCTCAAATCGTTGCATGAGAAGATTGACAAGTTGGTTTTAGCTAACCAGAAGCATGTTTACTTTGTTGGTGAAGCTGATGAAAACCAAGAGGAGTTAGAGCTAAGCCAAGAAGAAGCAAATTGGGTGGCTGGACAAAACAACTACAAGTCTCAAGGCTACAACCAAGGCTACCAGAACAACAACCTCTCTTACCGAAACACCAATGTAGCCAACCCTAAAGATCAAGTGTACCCTGCTCAACAAGCTAAGCCTTTCATCCCTTACAACAAAGGTTTTCAACCGAGCAGTGGTTTCCAAGGTCAAGGGCAAGGCAATTTCCAAGGTCAAGGGCAAGGCAATTTCCAAGGTCAAGGGCAACAACAACAAAACAAGGGTTATACTACCAACTACCCTCTGGGCTTTGCACCTCAACAGCCACAACAACCGATGCAACAACAAGTTGATCCGGTTCAAGCAATGTTCCAACAGCTAATACAAGGGCAAGCTTCTACAAATCAGAAGTTCGCTGAAATGAACACTCGGCTAGATTCATCCTTAACCGACTTCTCCACTCAAATCACAAACCTCAACAACAAAATAAAGCAGCTGGAGAAGGGCAAGGCAAGCACGAGTGGACAGAGCAGCCTCCCGGGAAAGTGTGAGCAAAACCCCAAGGAATATGCCAATGCTATTACGTTACGAAGTGGCAAAGAGCTTAAGCCTCCGGTCTCTACCAAGAACAACGAGGACGTTGTAATTCAAGAGGGGGAGGGTAAACTTTCAGCTGATAATGAGGAGATAAACTTTGACAACGTATGGATCCAAGGACCGAGAAGAGGTGACAAGGCATTCATTGAGAAAAAGGCTGAGAAAACCACCAAGGAAAAGGATGACTACGTGCCCCCACCTTACGTACCAAAGTTGCCATTCCCAGGTCGTTTTAAAAAGCAGTTAATAGAGAAACACCGGATCCTGTTTGAGAAGCACTTGAGAGACGTGGAGATAAAGTTCCCTCTTGTAGACTGTCTCGCTATGATGCCCAAGTGCGCCAAGTTTTTCAAGGACACCCTTGTGAAGAAGAACAAAGAAAGCAAAGAGGTGCTTGTACTAAGCGAAGAGTGTAGCGCGGTTATTCATAAGGAGATAGTGCCTAAGAAGCTGGGAGATCCGGGAAGCTTCACCATACCTTGTGCTTTAGGTCCTCTAGAGTTCAAGAGTTGCTTGTGTGATCTCGGAGCTAGCATAAACTTGATGCCTCACTCCGTGGCTAAGAAGCTTGGTTTCACTCGGTTTAAGGAATGTCGGATCTCATTGGTGCTGGCTGATAGAAGCGTGAGATTACCGGTAGGGCTGCTCGAAGACTTACCGGTGCGAATCAGTGGTGTGAATGTACCTACAGACTTTGTAGTGCTGGAGATGGACGAGGAGCCGAAAGACCCACTCATCTTAGGGAGACCATTCCTCGCAACCGCTGGAGCCATAATAGACGTGAAGAATGGGAAGATTGCCTTGCATTTGGGGAAAGAGATCAGGCTAGACTTTGACATCAACAAGGTTCTAAAGAAGCCAACCATTGAAGGACAAGCTTTCTATATCGAAACGATGGATGCCTTGGCGGATGAGTTGCTGGAAGAGCTGGCTTTAGAAGACCATTTGAAGCTAGCACTCACTAAGGAGCCAGGAGAGTTTGGCTATGTGGACCAAAGGACCCAAGAGTACGTGAACCTGCTAGATTCGAGGAGAATCATCGAGAATGAAGAAGGATGTTGCCTAGAAATCGACCCCGAGATCGACGCTATCACTCGATCCAGGAGTCAGATCGACAAGCCAATCGAGAACCCAACTCGATCCGGTGCAACAATCGACCAACAGATCGAGAATGATGCTCGATCAGAAGAAACAATCGAGTTGACGATCGAGAAAGACCCCCCGATCATTTTGGAGTCCAATCAAGAGATCGACTCAACGTCTCGATCCCTTACTCGATCCATATCAAATCGAGTAAGTGAATCGAGTGAAATGGCTCGATCTAGAAGACATCGAGAGGAGAATCAACCGGAGGACTCGATCACAGAAGGGATAGCGATAGAGGAAAGCAGTCTGAAGGGCCATGCCTCGAGTTCAAGGGAGAGTTCCAAGGAGGAGAACAACAACAACAGCCACGAGGATGACTGGAGTGAGCTGTTAGCTCCAAAGGTGGACCTTAAGGAGCTCCCAAAAGGGCTAAGGTATGCTTTCTTAGGACCTAATGACACCTATCCCGTGATAGTAAATGAAAACCTTAGTGATGATGAGTTGCACTCGCTCTTAACTGAGCTGAGAAAGTATAGGAAGGCCATTGGGTACTCTTTAAGTGATATCAAAGGCCTTTCACCAATGCTTTGCACTCATAGGATTCACTTGGATAATGAGAACGCCACTTCTGTAGAACATCAAAGGCGTTTGAATCCTAACTTGAAAGAGGTTGTTAAGAAGGAAATCCTTAAGCTTTTAGAGGCTGACGTGATCTATCCCATAAGTGACAGCACGTGGGTTTCACCTGTACACGTGGTGCCTAAGAAGGGAGGGATCACGGTCATAAGGAATGAAAAGGATGAACTTATCCCTACTAGGACCATTACTAGTCATAGAATGTGTATTGACTATAAAAAGCTTAACCTTGCGACTAGAAAAGACCATTTCCCTTTGCCTTTCATTGATCAAATGCTTGAGAGACTTGCAAATCACCCTTACTACTGTTTTCTCGATGGGTATAGCGGTTTCTTTCAAATACCTATTCACCCAAACGATTTGGAGAAAACGACTTTTACATGTCCCTACGGTACCTTTGCATATCGAAGGATGCCGTTTGGATTGTGTAATGCACCGGCTACCTTTCAGCGGTGTATGATGTCGATCTTCTCCGATCTTATAGAGGAGATGGTAGAAGTGTTTATGGATGACTTCTCTGTGTATGGTGCGTCCTTTCCTGCGTGTTTGTTGAATCTTTGCAGGGTACTTAAACGTTGTGAAGAAACAGACCTGGTGCTGAACTGGGAGAAATGCCACTTCATGGTCAAGGAAGGGATAGTACTCGGTCACAAGATTTCAGAGAGGGGTATTGAGGTTGATCAGGCTAAGGTTGAGGTTATGATGGGTTTGGAGCCGCCGGTTAATGTTAAAGGGATTAGAAGCTTCCTGGGACACGCAGGGTTCTATAGGCGCTTCATCAAAGATTTCTCCAAGATTGCACGCCCCCTTACACGGCTGTTATGCAAGGAAGCTGAGTTTGTATTCGATGAGGAGTGTTTGAAGGCTTTCGTGACCATCAAGGAAGCCCTCACGTCAGCCCCTATAGTCCAAGCACCAGACTGGTCTCTCCCTTTTGAGATTATGTGTGATGCTAGTGATTATGCTGTAGGAGCAGTCCTTGGTCAGAAGAAGGACAAGAAGCTACATGTGATCTATTATGCTTCAAGGACCTTGGATGACACGCAATCACGATACACCACTACGGAGAAGGAGCTGCTTGCAGTAGTCTTCGCCTTTGAGAAGTACAGATCGTATCTCATTGGCTCCAAGGCTATTGTATACACGGATCATGCTGCTCTACGATACATCTACTTAAAGAAAGACACTAAGCCTCGGCTCTTAAGATGGATTCTCTTACTTCAGGAGTTTGACATGGAAATTAAAGACAAGAAGGGGATAGAAAATGGAGTCGCTGACCACCTCTCAAGACTAAGGATCAACGAGTCTCTCCCTTTAGACGATTCTCTTCCAGAAGAACAACTTATGGCGATTACTACTGCTGTTTGTGGGAAGCTAGAAGGAAGGTTTGAGGAAGTGTTGAGTTTTAAAGAGGAGGATCTACCATGGTATGCTGATATGGTGAACTACCTAGCATATGGTGAGGAGCCAACACATCTCAACAGCTATCACAAGAAGAGGTTTTTGAGGGAGGCTAGTGACTACTTTTGGGATGAGCCTTACCTATACAAAAGAGGAGTAGACAGCTTGTACCGAAGATGTGTTACGAAGGAAGAAGCCAGGGATATCCTCTATCATTGCCATGGCTCTTCCTACGGAGGACACTTCGCTTCATTCAAAACTGCCACGAAAGTGTTGCAAGCGGGTTTCTGGTGGCCGTCTATCTTCAAAGATGCACACGAGTTTGTGAAGAGCTGTGAGGCATGTCAGCGAGCAGGGAACATTACCAAGAGGAATGAAATGCCTCAAGTTCCTATCTTCGAGGTTGACGTGTTCGATGCATGGGGTATTGACTTCATGGGGCCTTTTCCTTCTTCATACGGCAACAAGTACATCTTAGTAGCTGTGGATTATGTCTCCAAATGGGTTGAGGCTGTTGCTTCCCCTACAAACGACTCTAAGGTTGTGATCAAGTTGTTCAAGAGTATCATCTTTCCAAGGTTTGGGGTACCCAAGGTTGTTATAAGTGATGGAGGAAGCCATTTTGTAAACAAGGTTTTTGAGAGCCTCTTAAGAAAGTATGGGTTAAGCATAAGGTGGCTACACCGTATCATCCTCAAACGAGCGGTCAGGTGGAAGTCTCTAACAGGCAGATCAAAGCTATTCTGGAGAAGACGGTTGGAGCAACAAGGAAGGACTGGTCAGTGAAGTTGGACGATGCTCTTTGGGCCTACCGTACTGCCTTCAAGACGCCGATTGGTACAACCCCTTTCACTCTACTCTATGGCAAGGGTTGTCACCTCCCGGTTGAGCTGGAACACCGTGCATTGTGGGCTGTGAAGAGGCTGAACTTTGATCTCAAGACGGCTCAGGAAAGGCATCTTATTCAGCTACACGAACTGGACGAGTTGAGATTGAATGCTTACGAGAGTTCCAAGATCTACAAGGAGCGGACTAAGGAGGCTCATGACAAGAAATTGGTTGCCAAGGAGCTTAAGGAAGGAGGACTGGTGTTGCTGTACAACTCGAGGCTGAAGCTCTTCCCGGGCAAGCTGAAATCAAGGTGGAGCGGACCGTTCGTGATTCAAGAGGTCTTGTCATATGGAGCTGTTACTCTGATGGGAAGAAGTGGTAGTGCATTCACCGTCAACGGACACAGAGTCAAGCCCTACCTGGCGGACAGCTTTGACAAGGAAAGTACCTCGGTGCTTCTCCAAGACCCACCATCCGCCTAGACCAAGTAAGGTCTAGCTAAAGACGTTAAAGAAAGCGCACTTGGGAGGCATTCCCATGTTTATCTTGTACATATTTTTGCTTTCATATCTCTTTCAGTTTTATGTTTTTATGTTTTTAGTGTGTAGGAACAGGTATAAGGAATCTAAACCTTGCCTTTGGGTTCCAAAAGGGGCAATAGGGGTTAAGATAAAGCTAGAGATCGAGTGCTAGATCGACTGATCCTGGCTTGATCTTTGCTAGATCGAGCCAGTGAATCGAGAGGAGCCAGTCGATCTAGACGAGAACGAGTGACAAGATCGACCTTGACGAAAAAGGATCGATCGATCCAAATCGGATCGACCGATCTAGTTTCTCTCGGGAAAATCTGTTAAAAATTGATCGATCACTCGACTCGATCCATCACTCGATCTATGCTAAATCGACCCCTAAATCGAGGACATAGCTCGATCAGAGGGACATAGCCGAGGAGCCAACATCTCAATGATCGAGATAGCTAATCGATCCAGGGCTCGATTCACCTTGAATCGAGTCACAAATCGAGTAACCCTCTCGATCTAAGCCATTTTAGGCATGAGATCGAGTCCTAGATCGACCAAAAGGACTCGATCTCATGCCGAGGTAACAATTTTCTTTCCCTCCTTTACTCCTTTCCCTCCAATTTTTAAATTCAAAACTTGGTGAAGGCAAGCATCTTTGACCATGAAAGATGTGCCTTGACCAAGACTTTTGTCAGAAACCACTTTGACCACCCATTGTTTTGGTTTGTTAAACTCTTTAAATGTTTCAATCTATTCCTCACCCTCTCATTTCTGTTTGCTCGAGTTTTTCTTACAAAGAGAGTGAGAATTTAAAAGCTTTTCAAGTTTAGCAAAGATATCCTCTACTCTTGCAAAGGTATTTTCAAGGTTTAATGATTTTATTTCAAGAAAAGCTCCTTAAAAATCGCAAGTTCTTATTTTAGGATATAGGATCGGGTTTTAATTTTTAAAATTAGCTAAGTAATAGGAAAAATTCTTGATTTTCAGTATCTCAAAGATTTTATTTCCTTTTATCTAGTTATTATTTTTATTTGATCTCCAAAATTCTAGAGTAGTTTATATAAATCTTCTTCTCCTCTTCTCTTATTGTCATTCAATCGCCTCTGGCTAATCATTCTCTAGAAAAATTTGTTTTAGGAGCAATGGCACCAAAGAGAACAAGAGAGGAGCGAGTGCAAGAAGGAGAAACACAAGAAGTGGTGGTTCAAGAGAGGGTCCGGTGGAGCAAAGATGAGAAGAGGGATAAGAAGAGGTTGGAGAGGCTCCGGTTTGAACCTACAAAGTTTGCTGATCGAGAGCTTCTGTCCAGGCTCGGGATCCTTGGAGACTTCGACCAACTCCTCAAGAACATTGGTCTGAGGTGCTTGTCGCGGATGGACTGCCCTACAATTCCCGAGGTGACGATAGATTTCCTAGCCACTTTGGAGTTCCGGTACGAGAATCCGAGTGCACCTGTTCCTTCTCAAGGGCGTCTCTATTTCAAGGTTGGCCGCCAAGCCTACACACTATCCATCCCCGAGCTATGCCAAGCCTACGGTCTCAAGGCTGATGCACACAAGGTGGAGTTCCCAGCCTTCAAGAAAGCCGACGAGTTTTGGGACCTAATCAGCAATGAAGACTACAAAGCCAACACCGCCAAGATCAAGAGAGTTAGGAGTCCGGTGCTGAGGTATACTTTGAAGCTGATAGCTAATACATTCAGTGGGAGGTCTGTTGCCCCTACTGTCACGAAGACGGAGCTGTGCTTCCTTTTCCAAGGCGTGAAGCATTTGGTGGCTGATCCGGATGCGAATGAAGAACCCATAGAGGATGAACTCGGCGATGAAGTGAATTACGGCTGTGTGCTCGCGGCTTCTCTGGTGAAGTACAAGGGTTATGCCTTACGGTGCAAGGCAACCTCTTCCTACATTGGCGGTTTCCTTACTCCTTTGTTCGTGCAGGCCGGTGTGCCCATCCATGACTTTGCTCACGTCCCAAACAGAGCTTTCATGGATGAAGCATACATGAGAAACACTGATAGCTTGGGACGCACGCCAGCAGAAGGGTTTTATGCTTACCTCTTCATAGATGAGGAAGACAAGAAGAGAGTGTGCATCCTCCCCAACAAAGACGAGACCGAGCTGCTTGGTGTTGGGAACATCGAGTTCTTACCCACAGAGGAAGAATGCTTTGCCCCTTTAGGAGGACCGCCTGCTTCAGCCATTGCCCCGCGCCAAAGGTCAGAGTCTCCAGGAACAGAGGATGAGATGCCCGAGGTTTACACACTTCCCAAGCTGGATTTTGAACCTAAGACCAAAACCGAGAAGTTCTTAGCCTCGGTGGTAGAGATGCAGCGGAAGATAAACAAGTGGCAAGGGAAGATGCTTAAGAAGCTGGGGAAGAAGGTCAAACAACTCCAAGGAAGCCAGCCTAAGCCAGCTGTAAGCCAGGAGATACAACAACCCGAGAAGAGGAGACTCTCAACTGGAGGAGTTGTGATCCGCGAGACCCAAGGAGAAAACATTCAACCGGCTCGCCACTCCCTCCAAGAACCAGGCAACAAAGGAAAGGCAACAATCTCTAGCTCCTCTGGAACGTCCTCAAGTTCCAGCCGAGCCTAGACAAGAGGTAACAACCTTCCTCCATTGTATATAACCGCACATCTTTGTTTCTTGCATTGTGTTTGTTTGCTTCTTCGGATGAGTTTGCCACCGGGACGGTGTCAAGCAAGTTTGGGGGAGTACTTGTGTGATTTAATCTTGTGTTCTTTGATCTTATTTTCCTTTTTACATCCTTGAGTCTTAGTCATGAAAAATTGGTAAAATTTTTAAAATTTTTTTTTCAAAGATTCATGTAGTTGCATTCATCTCTTTAAAAACATGTTAGGATTGAGTCTAGAATTTCTCATATCACCTAGGTTGTTTGCATTTTGCATAAGGGGTTAGAATTTCTTAAAAAGGTGTTTTACTTATGAATCATTTCAATGCCCTAGTTAGTAGTTCTCTAATGCTTTGTTTATGCTTTGAAAGTAAGTTCTAACCATGCTTGGATCACTAGTTAGGATTTTCGTGGCTTGAATTGAACTCTCATGATTTGAAACTCATCCTACTAAGTGAAAACCTTAATTTGAAAATCTAATTATCATTCTTATGCATTTGAAAATGAACACATGGTTTTAAAATATTTAGGCTCTCTTCTTCCTTTTTACCTCTCTTTGTGAGCCTAAGTAGAACTCCCTCCTTGAACCTTACCCTCCTTTGAAGCCAAATGTTCTTGTGTGACATCTTTGTGAGGCCTTATTTTCGGTTTGAACTTGGCATAAAGTGTTAGGTTTAGGCGACATGATTTGGTTTTCATAATTGATTGCTAGCTTTACATTTTGAAGCTAGGTATAGGCTTAGGATAAGTTTGGGGGATCATTGGAGTTGCCTTCTTGTGAATTTGTTTTCGGTTCAAAAGAGTTTGTGTTTTAAGGAAAGAAATGAGGTTTTAAGTGAAAGGTTTGTTTTTAAAAAACTAAGTATGCTCTATTTCAGAAGGTAGCTCTCTCTAAATAAAAAAAAAGAGAAAATAAAAAGAAAATAAAATAAAAAATAAAAGAGCCTAAGTGTCAAATAAATAAATAAAAAATGAAGAGAAAAATAGTAATAATAAGAGAGCTACTAATAAGAAATTCCTAAGAGCAAAAATATTTTTCAAAACCTTTTCACTAGCCTAAAAAGTTTAAAAATGTCTTTATTTTGAATTGGGGATTGCTAAGTTGAGAAGAAGGGGTAGACTTTTAAGTGGTGAGTGAGGATTAAATCTCTTAAATGAGAGGGGTATAGGACTGTTTGATAGTTTACATGGGTAGATGAGAATCTAATCATGTATGCATAAATTGCCTTTACCTTTAGCATTATGCATTAGTTCAAACCATTTTTGAGAGAAACCCTTGTCTAATTGTAAACCATTTTCAAATGAGATCATTCTATGCTCATAACCATAACCCTTAGCCAAATGTGTTTTGCTTTAAAGTGCATAAGTTTGATTCATGGTTCGAATGATTAATGAATGTTAAAGGATGAATTTCTTTGATTATTAGGAATAAGAGACTCATGATTTGAATTTCTTTGTGTGATGAGTATAGCTAAGTCCTTTGGAGTATGAGTGTAAGCTTAGCATTTTAGAACTGTTAACTAGGACATTGAGATGATCTATTCGAAAGGCACCTTTGCAAAAAGTTTAAAACCCCTTTGAATTTTCTGAAAACCTCTCATCCTTACTTGTTTTTTTGTTGCTTGAGGGCAAGCAAGAAGTAAGTTTGGGGGAGTTGATATCATTGCATATTGCATACATTCTGCATACTCATTAGGTAGTTTTTCATGCATTTGTATCATGTTTTAGGCTAGATTGCATCATTTAGGGTCCTAGAGCATTCTTGCATCAGCATGTGCATTTTCTCTGCATTTTGCATTCATTCCAGGTTGTTTCTGGTTGCTTTGGAGACACGGAGGTTCGTGGAGGTGTGGAGGCCGATGTAGCAGTTCATGGAAGCTCGGGAGTGTGCTAAGGACCAGTGATCGAGGAGCAGATCGAGCATGGCCGGTCGATCTAGGAGTTGATCGACCAGAAGATCGAGCCAACTAGGCGATCCGAGGATAATGATCGAGATGGAGATCGAGTGAAGCAATCGATGTATCGGTACGGACGTAAATGACGCCATGCAGAGCGAGAGCCGGATCGAGTACACCACTCGATCCTCCCGAAGATCGATACCGAGATCGGATGCAACACTCGATTCACCGAAGAAGATCGAGACCCGGATCGAGCTGAAGACACGATGGCCGGATATGATCGATAGAACAACTCGATCCAATGGTCGATCTCTGTCCTTTCAACCGTTTTTGGCTGTTAGCGAAGGGGGGACCATTGGACTGTTTTGACATTTTAGGCAAGGCGGTGAATGCTTTTTTCGATAACTTTTAGATTTTCTAACTTTTTCCTTCAAGTTTTTCTCTCTCGTTTTCGGAAGAACACCATTGTTGAACCAGTTTTCTTTTCAAGCTTTTGTATTCTCGAACCTTATCGTTTAATCTAGTCATTGTTTCATGTTTATCGTTTCATCTCTTCCACCTTGCTTGATTTACTTTATGTGTAGTGAGTAGTTCACTTTGGGTTAGGGGTTGAGAGGATTAAGGGGTAGAAAAGGTTCGATCTTGGTTTGTTTTCTAAACGTTTTAAGGCTATCTCTTCTAAGGTGTTGAAAGCTTAATGCTTGAAGACTCTCACGCCAAGAGCTTCATGATCCGAGAGGTCCCTTACCTTGACAGGATCCAGGTGCCTCGGAAAATCTCACCTTAGAGACTAGTTACCCCTTCCCAAAAGCCATGGAAGTTTGGGGGACTAGTTAAGCCATTGTTCGAAATCTGTTTTCCTTGCCTTTCGACCTCTTTTTCCACCAAAAGCCATGGGTTTGGAGGAGAGGATGAAAGAGTGATCTATACCGAAAGCCACGGATAGATCTTGTTTTGTTTTCGAGGCTTAGAGATCCTCACCAAAGTGAGTCGATCCAAAGTTTCAAACCCAAGATCGTTCCTTGAAACCCCTTATATGAATCTCAACCCTCAAGCCCTCTCCTCTAGCATATTTACATCTCATATCATCTTTAGCTTATTACCTGATAGCATCCTGGTCTTTAGATTCATTGTTCTTACGGTTTTAGACGAGATCGATCGTTTCTGCTCGATCTAGTGGTCGATCTTGTGGTCGATCCACTAGTCGAATTTTAACAATTTGAAGCTCTTCTCTTTAATTTATCTGTTTGTTCCTCGTGGTAACTGCTTCCTTTCTAGTATTTTTAAAATAGGTTTCACTCCATTTAGTTTTTAGATTATTTCTCATAAACTGTCTCATTCGCTTAGATTTGTCTTAGACCTTGCATTCTCTGTGGATTCTCTATCATCTAGAAGTGGATTGACACTCTCCTGCTTGCCTTACTACAACATTGCTTGCATTAGAGTTTTGATAACCTCTCTGCTGCATCAGCACAATGTTTGTAGAGAAATAGCCCATCCCAATAGAATCTCCTAAGTTCTCTCAAGAACTTCTTCTTGGCATAACCCTTGAAGTCATGTGGTTTATCCTCTGCAGCATGATAGATGGCAATATCAGCATACCAGGGCCTCTTTGGATCATCCAAACCATAAACTTGCCCTTTAAAAATTGTCCCCAACCTGGCACAAATCGCAGCCAAGTTCAGATATTGGTGACGAGCGTCACCATCTTCGTGTGAAAATCTGGTTGGTGACGAGCGTCACCCCCTTCCCCCCCCCCCCCCCCCCCCCCCCTGGTGTCGCTCGTCACTCCCATGAACTTTCGTGAAAAACTGCAGGTTTTCAACACTTTCTTCCTGCAATCTGGTTTCCACCAAGTAGACATTCTCTTCAGGCAAGAAATCATTTATTGGAACATTGTCTTCAACCAGAATCCTGGATAGATGATCAGCAACTTCATTCTCAACACCTTTCTTGTCCTTCACTTCAATGTCAAACTCTTGAAGAAGCAGATTCCATCTCAACAACCTTGGCTTTGCATCCTTCTTCTGCATCAGATACTTCAGTGCTGAATGGTCAGTATGGACCATGACCTTGGAGCCAACAAGATACTGCCTGAATTTTTCAAATGCAAAGACAACTGCCAAAAATTCTTTCTCAGTTGTTGTATAGTTCTTCTGAGCATCATCCAAAGGCCTACTTGCATAGTAAATGGCATGGAGCTTCTTGTCTTTCCTCTGTCCCAGCACTGCTCCTTGGTTTTAGAACTCTTTGGAGTTAGAAAGATCAGAAGAAGCTTTGAGGTAAGTAAAGCTAGTCTTTATCTTTCATCTAGTGATGTATCTAAAACCATGTGTGCTAAGGGCACCGGGCTACTGATGTATTTCAAAGAATGTTTAAGCACAGGTTTAGGTGATTTAGAGGTTCCACCAGAAGTACAAGCCGTACTGAACCGTTTTCAAGATGTGTTTCCCGAAGAGATACCTCCGGGATTACCTCCTCTACGGCGCATAGAACACCAAATAGATCTTGTACCGGGGTCAGCCTTACCTAACAAGCGGGCTTACAGAAAGAACCCCACTGAAACTAAGGAATTGGAGAATCAAGTGAGGGGCTTAATGGAGAAAGGATACATCCGGGAGAGTCATAGCCCCTGTGCCGTACCGGTGCTACTAGTTCCCAAGAAAGATAGGACATGGAGGATGTGCGTGGACTGCCGAGCCATCAACAGCATCATCATCAAATACCGCCACCCTATTCCGCGGTTAGATGACATGTTAGACAAGCTGAGCGGTTCAACAATCTTCTCAAAGGTGGATCTTAAGAGCGGTTATCACCAAGTCAGAATGAGAGAAGGAGATGAGTGGAAAACCACGTTTAAGACTAAGCAAGGGTTGTACGAGTGGCTAGTTATGCCTTTTGGCTTAACCAATGCCCCAAGTACATTTATGAAGCTTATGAACCAGGCTTTTCGATCATATATAAGCAAATTCGTAGTTGTTTATTTTGATGATATACTTATCTATAGTAAGAACCTTGCTGATCATCTTAAACACCTCGAACTAGTGCTTAAATCACTTCGAAAGGAATGTCTATATGCCAACCTTAAGAAGTGCACCTTTTGTACTGATCAAATCGTGTTCTTAGGTTTTGTAGTTAGTAAACAGGGACTACAAGTTGATGAGGAGAAGATAAAGGCGATCAGAGAATGATCTACACCTTCTACAATTAGTCATGTGAGGAGCTTTCATGGACTAGCTAGCTTCTACCACCGATTCGTGAGAGACTTTAGTACAGTAGCTGCACCACTCACTGCCATGATCAAGAAGAATACACCATTCTCATGGGGTTCAGCTCAAAAAAACGCATTCAACACCTTGAAGGAGAAACTGACCGAGGCGTCGGTTCTAGCCTTACCAGACTTTGAAGAGTTGTTTGAGGTGGAGTGCGATGCTTCTGGCTTAGGCATAGGAGCTGTGTTACATCAGAGAAAGAAGCCAGTGGCCTTCTTTAGTGAGAAACTCAGTGGAGCTACACTGAATTACCCGACGTACGACAAAGAGCTCTATGCATTGGTGCGAGCTTTAGAGACATGGCAGCATTATTTGTTGTCAAAGGAGTTCATTATTCACACTGACCAGGAGACACTCAAGCATTTTAGAAGGCAGACATCACTCAAGAGGAGACACACTAAGTGGTTGGAGTTTATAGAGACATTCCCGTACGTGATCAAGTACAAGAAGGGCAAAGAGAATGTAGTAGCCGATGCACTTTCCAGAAGATTTGCATTTATATCTACTATGGATGATAAGGTACTTGGGTTCGAGCATATCAAGGAATTGTACAAAGGGGACCCGGAGCTAGAAGAGGAATATCAGGAGCATGGCAAAGGAGCTTTCACTTCTTTCTATCTACAAGATGACTTCTTGTTCAAGGACAAGCGTTTATGCATTCCACAATGTTCAATGAGGGACTTAATACTCAAAGAAGCACACGGTGGAGGCCTTATGGGTAATTTTGGAGTTAACAAGAAGTTGGCAATGGTGACTGATCATTTCTAGTGGCCACATTTGAAGAAAGATGTTGAGAAACATTGTTCTAGATGTGTCACTTGCCACAAAGCAAAGTCCAGGTTACGCCCTCACGGTCTTTATTTACCTTTACCTATCCCTAATGCACCATGGGTGGATGTTTCTATGGATTTTGTCTTAGGTTTTCCCAAGATAAAACACAAGCTTTCAATCTTTATTGTGGTGGATCGGTTTTCAAAGATGGCTCACTTCATACTGTGTGATAAAATGAATGATGCTACACAAACGGTTGACCTGTTCTTCAAGGAAGTGGTGCGTTTACATGGCCTACCGAGGACCATTGTCTCTGACTGTGACACAAAATTCTTGAGCCACTTTTGGAGAACCTTATGGAGGAATCTTGGTACGAAGCTGCTGTTCTCAACCACTTGCCATCCCCAAACTGATGGCTGATAACACATTTCTTACGGTGTAAATGCAAGCACGAGAGGCTATCAAACTCAAATTAAAGACTAAGATGTAGTATAGCATGCAAGTGAGGTATCAATCCACACCTAGGGGTAGCAAGTTCACTAAGAATGCAAGGGAATGAACAAATCTAAGCGAAAATGATAAATGATTGGTAAAATCCTTAAAAACTAAATGCAAGTGTCAAATGCAAAGCGAAACAATTTTAAAATCCCTGGAAGAGCGTTAACTACCACGAGGAACAAGCGGAATGACAAAAATGCAAAGCTATAGAAAACTAAAAATCGACTAGTGAATCGACCACTGGATCGACCACTAGATCGAGCAATATGAATCGATCTCGTCTAACAACTTAAAATGATGAATGTTGTGATTGATTAATGAACAAGATGCAAACTTTCTGATGACAGAATGATAAGCAGAGGTTTAAAACACTAAGAAAGAGGGTCTAGGGTTGAGAGTCATATTCATGGATCTCAAAGATTAAAGCTTGGTTTGAAAACTTTTACATCTACTCACTTTGTGAGGTTCTCTAGGCCTTGAAAACAAAACAAGAACCATCCATGGCATGTGGCATGGTTCACTTCTTCAATCTCTTCTCCAAACCCATGGCGTTTGGTGAAAAAAGAGATCGAAGAGCTTGGAACACAGATTTCAAAAAAATGACCTAACTAATCCCCTAAACAACCATGGGGTGTGGGAAAGGAAGGATTAGCCTTTAGGATCTGATTTTCCAGGACATCTGAATCCTGTCAAGGTAAGACAGCCCTTGGATCATAGAGATCTTGGCGTGAGAGTCTCTAAGCCTTAAGTACTCAAGATCCTAGAAGAGAAAGTAATGAAGAACAAGAAAACTCAAAGCTTTAACCTTTTTGACCCTTTCGAATCACCTCAACCCATCAACCCAAATGAAACTACTCGCTACACATAAAGAAAACCGAACAGATTGCAGAAGATGATCTACTAAACATGATTAATGATTGATTAAAGGCAAAAGGTTCAATATTTAAAGTGAAAAAACAAGAAAAGCTTGAAGTTCTACAATGGCGGATTCACCTCAAAACGAGAGAGAACGAAAAGGTAAAGAGACAGAATGAAGATAATGAAAGGGATGGCTGCGTTTTGCCAAAAATGACAAAACCGCAAATGGTCCCCCCCTCGCTAGAAGCCAAAAACGGTTAAAGTAGCCTGCGATCGAGCAAGAAGCCTGATCTGGCTCTCGATCTTCGTCTTGGATCGGGTGGCTTTAGTCGATCTCTGAGTCGATTATGTGCTGATCGGGTTGGAAGCTCGATCTGGTACTCGATCTGCATGTCGTCATTTACGTCCGTACTTCAGATCGATCTCCACACTCGATCGTGGTCTCGATCCATTTCCTTGCATCGACTTGGTCACTCGATCTTCTGGTCGATCTCATCTAGATCGACCTGCCTTGCTCGATCTGCTATTCGATCTCGGGTCCTTAGCATGCACTCCTGAGCTCTCCAAGTGTCCACGAGCTCCCTTACGAGCCTTAGCACGTCTACGCAACCTCCTCAACTCGAGAGCGCTCCAAACAACCTGGATTTGATGCATTTATGCAAGAAACATGCGAAATGCGAATGCAATGGGGCCTAGAACCTAAAATGCAATAAATAGAACAAACTAGCCTATAATACAAGATGAATGCATGAAAAACTATCTTAAATGCATGCAAAATACACCAAATATATAGTAATATCAACTTCCCCAAACTTGTCTTTTGCTTGCCCTCAAGCAAACAATATTCAAGAAGGGAGAGAAGCTTTAAAAACGGGGGTTTAAGCTTCTTGCAAATATGCTTTTCAAATGAATCATTTCAATGGTCCTAGTTCTTAACTCTAAAATGCAATGCACACACTCATACTCTAAAGAACTTAGCCATACTCCTCACACAATGAATTTCAAATCATGACTCTCCTATTCCAAACAATCAAAGAATCTTATCCTTTAACATTCATTAATGATCAAACCGTGAATTACACTTATGCATTTTAAAGCCGAACACATTTGGTTAAGGACAAAGGCTATGAGACTAGAATGATCTCATTTAAATGAGTTTTTATAAATGTAAGGGTTTCTCTCAAGAATGGGTTTTTATAAATGCAAGGGTTTCTCTCAAGAAGGGTAACCACTTAAAACCCTTTTTAAACACTTCAAACACCAAACTCTTTTGAAATCGTGAACAATTAAGCAAGCAAGCAATCCCCATGAACCCCAAACTTAATCCTAAGCCTAATCATGTCGCCTAAACCTAACACTTTATGTCAAGTTCAAATCAAAAAGAGGCCTCACAATGATATCACACAAGAACATTTGGCTTGAAAGAAAGGTAAGGGTTATAGTGGGAGATCTACTTAGGCTCATAAAAGAGTGGTGAAAGGAGGAAGAGAGTCTAAATATGTATAAGATCCATGTGTACATTTTCAAATGCATAAGTATGATAATTAAAATTCAGATTGGGGTTCTCACTTATTAGGACAAGATTCGGTTCATGAATGTTCAAGTCAAGCCACGAAAATCAAAGCACATGATCCAAGTATGGTTAGAGCTTACTTTCAAAGAGTGTACAATGCATCAAAGAGCTACTAACTAGGGCCTTGAAACAATTCAGGAGCTTAAAACACCTTTTAAAGAAAACTTTAAGCCCTTATGCAAATGTAAACAACCTAGATGCTTAAAAATTCTAGACTCAATCCTAAAATGTTTAACAAAGTGAATGCAACTACATGAATTTTTTTTTGAAAATTTTTAAAAATTTTACCAAATTTTTTTTTCTTTTCTATTGTTCTTTTATATGCCTTAGATGCGATGAAGACTCAAGGGATGCAAATAGAAAATAAGAAGAAAGAAAACAATGTCAAATAACACACACACTCCCCTCAAACTTGAATGACACCATCTCGGTGGCAAACAAATCCAAGGGAGTTCAAAACACAAGCAAAAACAAAGAAAAGATGAGCGGTATATAAAAGGGATGGTTGTTTGTTACCTCGGAGCTAAGTAGTGCTGGAACTTGTTTACGTTCCAGACCTCTTGCTATTTGTTGGGGTCTCATGGGCTGATCCTTTGCCCCTGTCCAATGCGGCTCCTTCATGAACCAAGTGACGAGCAGGTAGGATGGGGCTTCCTTGAGGCTCACGTAAAACGATTCAACCAGTCGATCTCCTCCTCTTCTCGGGCTGCTCGACTTCTTTGCTTACAGCCATCTTAGGGGAGCTCCCTTGAAGCGCCTTGACCTTCTTGGCAAGCTTCTTGATGACCTTACTTTGCCAATTGTTGATCTTCCTTTGCATTTCCACAACAGAAGCAAAGAACTTTTCTGTCTTCGTCCGCGGCTCAAAGTCGATCTTAGGGAGTACAAAGCTTTCGGGAATGTCATCATCCAAGGAAGGGGACTCTGAACGTGGGCGAGAAGCTAGTGTTGGAGCAGCTGTTCGTCCTAGAGGTGCAAACACTCCTCTACGCTTGGGAGAAACTCGATGTTCCCAACTCCCAATAGCTCGGTTTCGTCCCTGTTTGGCAGAATACACACCTTTTTCTCATTCTCCTCATCAATGAACTGATACGCATAAAAACCCTCAGCTGGCATGCGTCCCAAGCTATCGGTGTTTCTTAGATAAATGATAACAACTTTTTTATCGTCTATATAAGCAAGCAATGCAGGAGGTTATCAAAACTCAAGCAGCATACAGTCGTAGTACAGTGCAAGAGGAATCAATCCAACCTAGGAGCTAGAAAGTGCAATGAGAATGCAAAAATCATGTAAAGCTAAGCAAATGATGAACGGTTTTGTAAAAATCCTAAAAACTAGATGCAACAGTCAATGCAAAGCAAAACTATTTTAAAATACTAGAAACGAGTAAACTACCATGAGGAACAAACAGAATGATTAAAATGCAAAGCTATGAATTATTAAAAATCGACTAGTGAATCGACCACGGGATCGACCACTAGATCGAGCAACAACGATCGATCTACTAAATAGCTTGAACAAAAATGAATCTAATCGACCAAGATGCGAACAAAAAGCAAGCGAATGATTAACAGAGATGATAAAATACTATGAAAGAGGGTCCAGGGTTGAGAATCATGTTCAAGGGTTTCAAAAGTTCAAGCTTGGTTTGAAAACTTTGGATCTACTCACTTTGTGAGAGTCTCTAGGCCTTGAAAACAAAACAAGATCCATCCATGGCATGTGGTATGGATCACTCTTTCATTCTCTTCTCCAAACCCATGGCTTTTGGTGGAAAAAGAGATTGAAAAGCATAAAACACAGATTTCAAACACACGGCCTAACTAATCCCCTAAACGACCATGGCGTGTGGGAAAGAAAGGATTAGCCTCTAGGATTTGACTTCTCCAGGACATCTGAATCCCGTCAAGGTAAGATAACCCACTGATCATAAAGATCTTGGCTTGAGAGTCTTTAGGCCTTAAGCGCTCAAATCCTAGAAGAGAAGGCGATGAAGAAAAACAAAACACCAAACTTTAAACCTTTTCAACCCCTTTGAATCCTCTCAACCCCGAAAACCCGATGAAACTACTCACGACTCATAAAGTAAACCGAACGAAATGCAATAGATGATGAACTAAAAATGAAAATGATTGATTAAAAGCAAAGATCCAATATTCAAAACATAAAAGTAAGAAAAAGCTCGAAAGTCTACAATGGAGAATCGCCTAAAACGAGAGAGATAATAGAAAAGTAGTCGACAGGGTGGAATAATGAACGGGATCGTTGCTCTTTTCCAAAAATGCCAAACCGCAAATGGTCCCCCCCCCCTTCGCTATGGTCCAAAAACAGGCTGGACGGATAAGGTTGGTCTGGGATCGATCACGAAGCTCGATCTGGCACTCGATCACGTCTTGGATCGGATGGCTCTTGGTCGATCTCTGGGTCGATCTTGTGCTGATCGGGTTGGAATCTGGATCCCGTCCTCGATCTGCATGGCGTCGTTTACGTCTGTACTTCAGATCGTTCTCCACACTCGATCTTCTGGTCGATCTCGTCTAGATCGACCTGCCTTGCTCGATCTGCTACTCGATCTCAGGTCCTTAGCGTGCAATCCTGATTTCTCCAAGTATCCACGGACTTCCTCACGAGCCTTAGGACGTCCACAAATCTTCCATAGCTCCAAAGTAACCGAAAACAATCTGATTGTGATGCAAAATGCAAGAAACATGCAAATGATGGTGCAAAAGTACTCTAGGACCTAAAGTGATGCAAACTAGCCTAAAGTGAAAGGTAAATACATGAGAAACTGTCTATTATGTATGCAACACACATGAAATATGCAGTAATATCAACTCCCCCAAACTTGCCTTTGGCTTGCCCTCAAGCAAACAAAATTCGAGAGGGAGAGAGGTTTTAAAACAAATGGGGGTTTAAGCTTCTTGCAAAGGTGTCTTTCAAATGAAACAATCTCAACGTCCTAGTTACTAGTTCTAAAATGCAATGCGCACACTCATACTCCAAAGAACTTAGCCATACTCATCACACAATGAATTTCAAATCATGACTCTCCTATTCCAAATAATCAAAGAAACTCATCCTTTAACATTCATTAACTATCGAACCGTGAATCAAACTTATGCACTTTAAAGCAAAACACATTTGGCTAAGGGTGAAGGCTATGAGCATAGAATGATCTCATTTTAAAGAGGATTTCACAATGCAGTGGGTTTCTCTCACGAATGGTATGAACTTTATGCATAATGCTAAAGGTAAAGGCAATTGATGCATACATGATTAGATTCTCATCTATCCTTGTACACTAACAATGATCCTAAAACCCCTCTCATTTTCTTTTCTTTTCATCTCACTCACCCTCCTAGAGACTACCCTTATTAAGCTCAAACCCAAAATAAAAAACAGAAAATATTTTTACTCTTTAGGCTAGTGAAAAAGCTTGAAAATATTTTAGCTCATTATTTTTTTTCTTATTGATAGTTCTCTTATTCTTTTCTTTCTTTTTCTTTTCTTTTTATTTTGGCACTTAGGCTCTTTTCTCTTTTTTTTATTTTATTTCAGTTGAGAGAGCTATCTTCTAAAATACTAAAAGCATTATACATTTTGAAAACAAAGCCTTTCACTTAAAACCTTTTATTCACTTCAAATACCAAAACTTTTTGAAACCGTAAGCATATAAAGAAGAAAGCAATCCCATCAAACCCCCAAACTTATCATAAGCCTACAACTAGCTTCAAAATGCAGAGCTAGCATTCATATGAGAACCTAATCATGTTGCCTAAACGTAACACGTTATGCTAAGTTCAAACCGAAAAGAGGCCTCACAATGATGTCACGCAAGAACACTTGGCTCGAAAGAAAGGTAAGGGTGATGGTGGGAGTTCTACTTAGGCTCGCAAAGAGTGGTAAAAGGAGGAAGAGAGCCTAAATATGTATAAGATCCATGTGTTTATTTTCAAATGCATAAGAATGATAATTAAAAATTCAGATTAGGGTTCTCACTTATTCGGACAAGTTACAAATCATGAATGTTCAATTTAAGTCACGAAAATCAAAACAAGTGATCCAAGCAAGGTAAGGACTTACTTTCAAAGCGTGAGCAAAGCATTAGAGAACTACAAACTAGGGCATTGAAACAATTCATGAGCTTAAAACACCTTTTTAAGAAAATCTTTAACCCCTTATGCAAATGTAAACAACCTAGATGCTTAAAAATTCCTGACTCAATCCTAAAATGCTTGCAAAGTGAATGCAACTACATGAATTTTTTTTTGAAAAATTTTAAAAATTTTACCAATTGTTTTGTTCTTTTCTATGCCTTAGAATGTATGCAAGACTCAAGGGATGCAAATAAAAAATAAGAGAAAAATAAACATGTCAAATAACACACACACTCCCCCAAACTTGAATGACACCGTCCCGGTGGCAAACAAACTTGAGAGAGTTCAAAAACACAAGGCAAAACAAAGGAAATGAGCGGTATATACAAGGGAAGGTTGTTGGTACCTTGGAGCTAAACTCGGCTGGAACTTGAGGATGTTCCAGCGGAGCTGCTCTTGCTAGAGGAGCATCGGGCTATGTCCTTGCCTTTATCCTCGGTGGGGAAACCATAAACGGAATGACGTGCTTGTTGCGTGGTGCCTTGTTGCTCACGGATGACAATACCGCCAGTTGATCTCCTCCTCTTCTCGGTCTGGTTGACCTCTTCACTCTTGGACCCCTTAGACTTCGCGGATGAGCTCCCTTGAAGTGCCTTGACTTTCTTGGCAAGCTTCTTGATCATCTTCCCTTGCCACTTAGTTATCTTTTGCTGCACCTCCACCACCGAAGCAAGAAACTTCTCCGCCTTGGTCCGTGGCTCAAAGTCCATCCTCAGAAGCTCAAAGTGGGCTGGCATTGCACCATCTGATGGTGGTGACTCTGACTGCTCACGCGCGGACTGAATAGGCATCATGGTTGCACCAAGTGGGGAGTAACACTCCTCGTGGGTTGGGCAAAACTGGATCGTACCGATGCTGTCCAAGTTTGTCTCATCAACATTGGGTAAGATGCACACACTCTTCTTCCTTGCGTCATTGTAGAACTGATAGGCGAAGAATCCTGGACCTGACGTAGGTCCCAAGCTATCGGTATTGCGCATGTAGGTTTCGTCCATGAATGGCCTGTCCGCGCAAGGCTCGAACCGTTTAAGGGGTACACCGGCTTGGATAAAGAGTGGCGTGAGAAATCCTCCAATGTAAGCTGAACTCGCCTTGCACCTCAGAGCGTATGCTTTGTACTTCACCAAGGAGGATGCAAGAATACACCCGTAGTTAACATCAGTCCCAAGGTCATCCATCAGCGGATCGTGGTTCTCTTCTTCGCTGCTGCATAGTATCCTCTTGATCCCTTGGAAAAGGAAGCACAACTCGGACTTTGTCACTGTAGGAGATATGGCCCGCCCGCTGAAAGTGTTTGCCAACAACTTGAGAGTGTACCTCAGAACGGGATTCCTCACTTTCTTGATTTTAGCCGTGTTGGCTTTGTATTCTTCATCACAAAGCACGTCCCATATGAGGCTGTCATTCTTGAGAGGGGGAAACTCCACTTGCTTAGCCGCGGCGTTGAGTCCAAATGCTTGGCAAAGCTCCTCAATGGAAAGGTGATAGGACCGCTTCTTGACCTTGAAAGTGAGATGTCCTTATGAGGGAGTATAGAGGCTCGGATTCTCATAGGAAAACGCCAAGGTAGAGAGGAAATCCATGGTTACTTGCGGGTATGTTGGGCAATCCATCCTTGAAAGGCAAGCAAGCCCCATGTTTTGGAAAAGAAAGTCATAATCTTCTAGGAGACCCATCCTCGCCAACAAGTCTCTACTCGCGAACTTGGTAGGTTCGAAGCGCTGCCTCTCTATCCTCTTCTTCGCTGCCTTTTCCTCCTTAGTCCAACGGATCCTCTCGTGAACTTGCTGAGGTTCCTCCTCTTGAACTTGTTGAGTTCTTTCCTCGTGAACCACTTGTTGCTCTTCTTAACTCTGTGTAGCCTCTTCTCTGGTTCTCTTAGGTGCCATTAATGCCTCGGCATGAGATCGAGTCCTTTTGGTCGACTAGGCTGTACTCCTTGGATCGATTTCCTTGATCGATTCGGGGGTCGATTTGGCTGAGATCGAATGGCAGATCGAGTAGACTGCTCGATCTTTTCAAGGATCGAGTGACTCGGTCGACCTACACATCGTTCGCTTTTCAGGCTGAACGCATTGGTGAATTGTCCTTTCATGAACGACCGTTCCACTCGATTTGTCTACTCGATCTCGCCTAGATCGACTGTCTCCTCTCGATTCACTAGCTCGATCTAGCAAAGATCAAGCCTGAATGAGTCGATCTAGCACTCTATCTCTAGCATATATTCACCCCTTCTTACTCCTCTTGGATCTAGGATCATTGCCTGCAATCCCTTATACCTGTTCCCACACACTCAGAAAATAAAAACATAAAACTGAAAGAGAAATAAACCAAAAATATGTACAAGATAGATATGGAAATGCCTTCCAAGTGCGCTTTCTTTAACGTCTATACCTAGACTTTACTTGGTTTAGGCAGATGGTGGGTCTTGCAGAAGCATTGAGGTGCTCTCCTTGTCGAATGCACTCGCCATATATGGCTTAACTCTGTGTCCGTTCACTGTGAATGCATTCCCACTCTTGCCTACCAACGTGACAGCTCCGTAGGGTAATACCTCCTTGATTTCATACGGACCGCTCCATCTAGATTTCAGCTTCCCTAGAAAGAGCTTGAGCCTTGAATTGTAAAGCAGCACCAAACTCCCTTCTTTAAGCTCCTTGGTACCAAATTCCTGTCATGAGCAGCCTTGGTGCGCTCCTTGTAGATCCTAACGCTTTCGTAAGCATCCAGCCTTAGCTCATCAAGCTCGTGTAGCTGGATTAAGCGCTTCTCCTGAGCCGTCTTTAGATCAAAATTCAGCCGCTTCACAGCCCACAATGCTCTATGTTCCAGCTCAACGGGGAGATGACATCCCTTGCCGTAGTGAAGAGTGAATGGAGTAGTACCAATAGCTGTTTTGAAAGCAGTCCGGTAAGCCCACAAAGCGTCGTCTAACTTCACCGCCCAATCCTTCTGAGTTGTCCCAACTGTTCTCTCAAGTATCGCCTTGATCTGCCGGTTAGAGACCTCCACTTGGCTACTCGTTTGAGGATGGTAAGGCGTAGCTACATTATGCTTCACGCCATACTTCCTTAGAAGGTTTTCAAATAACTTGTTGATGAAATAGCTTCCTCCGTCGCTTATCACCACCTTGGGTACTCCAAACCTGGGGAATATGATGCTCTTAAAGAGCTTGATCACCACCTTAGAGTCGTTTGTTGGGGAAGCAATGGCCTCAACCCATTTAGAAACGTAGTCAACAGCCACCAAAATGAACTTGTTGCCGTAGGAAGAAGGGAAAAGCCCCATGAAGTCTATGCCCCATGCGTCAAAGACGTCTACCTCAAAGATGGGAATCGTTCCTCTTAGTGATGTTCCCTGCTCGTTGACAAGCTTCACAGCTCTTCACGAACTCATGGGTGTCTTTGAAGATGGACGGCCACCAGAAACCGGCTTGCAAGACCTTAGTGGCGGTCTTGAATGAAGCAAAGTGCCCGCCTATACGAAGAGCCATGGCAGTGAAAGATGATGTCTCTTGCTTCCTCCTTTGTCATGCATCACTTGTATAGGCTGTCAACACCTCTCTTGTATAAATAGGGCTCGTCCCAAAAGTAGTTGCTTACTTCCCTCATGAACTTCTTCCTGTGATAATTGTCAAGATGCGAAGGCTCTTCCCCACATGCCAAGTAGTTCACAATGTCAGCGTACCAAGGAAGATTCTCCTCTTTGAAGCTCAGAACCTCCCCAAATTGCCCCTCTAGCTTTCCACAAACAGCCGTAGTGATCGCCATGAGTTGTTCCTCGGGAAGCGAATCATCTAACGGTAGAGACTCGTTGATTCTTAGCCGAGAGAGGTGGTCAGCGACCCCGTTCTCTATTCCTTTCTTGTCTTTGATCTCCATGTCAAACTCCTGAAGAAGAAAAATCCATCTCAAAAGCCTCGGCTTAGTGTCCTTCTTGGAATAGATGTACCTCAAAGCCGCGTGATCTGTGAAGACAATGGCCTTAGAACCCACGAGGTATGGCCTGAACTTCTCAAAGGCAAACACTACTGCCAATAGCTCCTTCTTCGTAGTAGTGTACCTTGTTTGCGTGTCATCCAAGGATCTGGAAGCATAGTAAATCACGTGCAGCTTCTTATCTTTCCTTTGACCTAGAACGACTCCCACGACATAGTAACTAGCATCACACATAATCTCGAACGGTAGACTCCAGTCTGGTGCTTGGACTATGGGTGCCGTGACGAGAGCTTCCTTGATGGTCTTGAAAGCTCACAAACACTCCTCATCAAAGACAAATTCAGCTTCCCTGCACAACAGCCGTGTAAGAGGGCATGCAATCTTGGAAAAATCCTTGATGAAGCGCCTGTAGAAGCCAGCGTGGCCTAGGAAACTCCATACTCCTTTGACATTAGCCGGCGGCTCAAGACTCATCATGACCTCAACCTTAGCCTTATCAACCTCAATGCCCTTCTCTGATATCGTGTGACCAAGCACGATCCCTTCCTTCACCATGAAGTGACATTTCTCCCAATTAAGCACCAAGTTTGTCTCCTCACAACACTTTAGTACCTTACAAAGATTCAACAAACACGCAGAAAAGGACGCACCATAGACAGAGAAGTCATCCATAAACACCTCTACCATCTCTTCTATTAGATCGGAGAAGATCGACATCATACACCGCTGAAACGTAGCCGGTGCATTACACAACCCGAATGGCATCCTTCGATACGCGAAGGTGCCATAAGGGCATGTAAAGGCCGTCTTCTCCTGATCATTTGGATGGATTGGTATTAGGAAAAATCCACTATATCCATCAAGAAAGCAATAGTATGGGTGATTAGCAAGTCTTTCAAGCATTTGATCAATAAAAGGCAAGGGAAAATGATCCTTTCTAGTAGCAAGATGAAGCTTCCTATAGTCAATATACATACGGTGTCCTGTAATAGTCCTAGTGGGTATAAGCTCATCTCTATCATTCTTAATGACCATGATCCCTTCCTTCTTAGGCACCACGTGTACGGGAGAAACCCACGTGCTGTCACTTATGGGATAGATCATGTCAGCCTCTAAAAGCTTAAGAATCTCTTTCTTAACAACCTCTTTTAAATTTGGATTCAAACGCCTTTGGTGTTCTATAGAAGAGGCGTTCTCATTATCCAAGTGAATCCTATTAGTGCAAAGCATTGGTGAAAGGCCCTTGATGTCACTTAGAGAGTACCCAATGGCCTTCCTATACTTTCTCAGCTCAGTTAGGAGCGAGTGCAACTCATCATCACTTAAGTTTTCATTCACAATCACAGGATAGGTTTCGTTTAACCCTAAGAAAGCATACCTTAGCCCTTTTGGGAGCTCTTTAAGGTCCACCTTTGGGGCTAGCAGCTCGCTCCAATCGTCCTCGTGGCTGTTGTTGTTGTTTCCCTCCTTGGGACCCTCCTTAGAACCCGAGACATGACCCTTAAGGCTGCTTTCTTGAACCGTTGTCCTCTCCGAGATCGAGTCTTCTGGTCGATCTTGCTCTCGATGTCGTCTAGTTCGAGCAATTTCACTCGATTCGCTCTCTCGATTTAAAGTGGTTCGAGTGAGAGAACGAGCTGCCGAGTCGTTCTCCAATAGAAGAGATGGTAGAAGTGTTTATGGATGACTTCTCTGTATATGGTGGGTCTTTTTCTGCGTGTTTGTTGAATCTTTGCAAGGTACTAAAGCGTTGTGAAGAGACGAATCTTGTGCTTAACTGGGAGAAGTGTCACTTCATGGTGAAGGAAGGTATCGTGCTTGGCCACAAGATATCAGAGAAGGGCATAGAGGTTGATAAAGCCAAGGTTGAGGTCATGATGAGTCTTGAGCCACCGGTTAATGTCAAGGGAGTAAAGAGTTTCCTAGGCCATGCTGGCTTCTACAGGCGCTTCATCAAAGATTTTTCCAAGATTGCACGCCCTCTCACAAGGCTGTTATGCAAGGAAGCTGACTTTGTGTTTGATGAAGATTGTCTTCGTGCTTTTGTAACCATCAAGGAAGCTCTTGTATCTGCGCTAATAGTGCAAGCACCGGACTGGAATCTACCGTTCGAGATCATGTGTGACGCGAGTGACTACGCCATAAGAGCCGTTCTTGGTCAAAGGAAAGACAAAAGGCTGCACGTCATCTACTATGCCAGCCGGACCCTAGATGACACTCAAGTGAAGTACGCTACGACTGAGAAAGAGTTGCTGGCAGTTGTATTCGCCTTTGAGATGTTCAGGTCATACCTCGTAGGTTGTCTATATAGATCACGCAGCTCTGAGGTACATCTATTCCAAGAAAGACACTAAATCGAGACTCTTGAGATGGATCCTTTTGCTCCAAGAATTCGACATGGAAATTAAGGACAAGAAAGGGATAGAGAACGGCGTGGCAGATTACCTCTCTAAGATGAGAATCAACGAGTCTCTGCCCTTAGATGATTCGCTTCCAGAAGAACAACTCATGATGATCACTACGGCTGTTTGTGGAAGGCTAGAAGGGCAGTTTGAAGAGGTTTTGAGTTTCAAAGAAGAAGACTTGCCTTGGTACGCTGACATTGTAAACTTCTTGGCATGTGGAGAAGAGCCAACTCACCTTGATCATTACCACAAGAAGAAGTTTATGAGAGATGTTGCCTACTACTTTTGGGACGAGCCCTACTCATACAAAAGAGGGGTTGATAGCTTGTACAGAAGATGTGTCTCAAGGGATGAAGCTCAAGACATTCTACTTCACTGCCATGGATCTTCTTACGGAGGACACTTTGCTTCTTTCAAAACCGCAACAAAGGTGTTACAAGCAGGTTTTTGGTGGCCATCTATCTTCAAGGACGCTCACGAGTTTGTTAAAAGTTGTGAAGCGTGTCAAAGAGCAGGAAACATCACCAAGAGAAACGAGATACCTCAGGTTCCTATCTTTGAAGTTGATGTCTTTGACGCATGGGGGATAGATTTTATGCGTCCGTTCCCATCTTCTTACGGCAATAAGTACATCTTGGTGGTGGTTGATTATGTATCTAAATGGGTTGAGGCCATCGCTTCTCCTACAAACGACTCTAAGGTGGAGATTAAGCTCTTTAAAACCATCATATTCCCAAGATTTGGAGTCCCTAAGGTTGTGATCAGTGACGGTGGCAGCCATTTCATCAACAAAGTATTCGAGAACCTCTTAAGGAAATATGGTGTGAAGCATAAGGTAGCTACACCTTATCATCCTCAAACGAGTGGACAAGTAGAGGTCTCTAACCGGCAGATCAAGGCAATACTCGAGAGGACAGTAGGTACTACTCGGAAGGATTGGGCGGCTAAGCTAGACGATGCTTTGTGGGCTTACCGGACCGCTTTCAAAACCCCCATTGGTACTACTCCTTTTACTCTTCTCTACGGCAAAGGATGTCACCTCCCTGTTGAGCTGGAACATAGAGCATTGTGGGCTGTGAAGCAGTTGAACTATGATCTCAAGACAGCTCAGGAGAAGCGCTTGATTCAGCTACATGAGCTTGATGAACTAAGGCTGGACGCCTACGAAAGCGCTGAGATCTACAAGGAGAGTACTAAGGTGGCTCATGACAAGAAGTTGGTTCATAAAGAGCTTAAGGAAGGTAGTTTGGTGCTACTGTATGACTCGAGGCTGAAGCTGTTCCCGGGCAAGCTCAAATCAAGGTGGTGCGGACCGTTTGAGATCAAGGAGGTATTGCCTTATGGAGCCATTACGTTGGTTGGCATGAGTGGGAATGCATTCACAGTCAACGGACACAGAGTAAAGCCATACATGGTCAGTGCATTCAACAAGGAGAGCACTTCAATGCTTCTCCAAGACCCACCATCTGCCTAAACCAAGTAAAGTCTAGCTAATGACGTTAAAGAAAGCGCACTTGGGAGGCATTACCATGTCTATTTTGTATATATTTCTGCTTTCTTTCTATTTCAGTTTTATGTTTTTATCTTCTAAGTGTGTAGGAAAGGGTGTAAGGGATTGCAGGACATGATCTTGGAGTCTAAAAGAGGTGAGAAGGGTTAAGAATAGGCTAGAGATCGAGTGCTAGATCGACTCATCCTAGCTCGATCTTTACTAGATCGAGGTAGTGAATCGAGAGGAGTTAGTCGATCTAGACAAGATCGAGTGGAACGGTCGATCACGAGAGGATGAACACCCTATACGTTTAGCTTGAAAAGCAAACGAGGTGTAGATCGACCGAGTCACTCGATTCTCAAAAATAGATCGAATAGTCTACTCGATCTGCCGCTCGATCTAAGCCAAATCGACCTTCAAATCGATCACGTAGCTCGATTTAAGGACCCATGCCTAGTTGACCAAAAGTCAAGGAACGAGAGGGACAGTCGATCTGAGACTCGATGCAATTTGAATCGAGTCCCTGATCGATCAAACCTCTCGATCCTAGCCATTATGGGTATGAGATCGAGTCCTAGATCGACCAAATGGACTCGATCTCGTGCCGAGATAACAATTTCTTTTCCCTCTTTTCTTCTTTCCCTCCAATTTTTAAATTTGAAAAGTGGTCAAGGCAAGCATCTTTGACCATGAAAGATGTGCCTTGACCACACCTTTTGCCAGAAAACCACTTGCTTGCCCATAGTTTTGTATTTTTGTTAGTCTTTATATTTTCAAGCTAGAGCACACTCTCTCATACTTTGTGTTTCGAGTTTCTTAAACAAGAGAGAGTGTGATTTTCACTGATTCAAAAGATCAACATCATCTGTTTTCAAGCTTGCTAAGGTATTTCCGAATCATTGTTCAAAATGTTTTGAAAATTTTCTTTTTTATTACTTGCTTGAGAACTAGATGTTAGGGAATTTGAGCGAATTTTTAAAACTAGCTAGATATTAGGAAAAATTCTAGATTTGCTCTTATCTCTAGATTTGCTCCTATATTTTCTTGCTAGAATTTTTATAAATTCCCCAAAAATCTAGGGTATTTGTTATAAGCTTTTCCCTCTTGCATAGTCTTTCTCTCTACATTCGCCGCCTTTGCTCATTCTTTTTCTTAAGAATTGTGTTTCAGGTACCATGGCTCCAAAACGAACTAGGGAAGAGATAACACAAGGAGGAGAGGCTCAGCAAGAGGCTCAACAAGTGGTTCAGGAGAAGGTTCGATGGACCAAGGAGGAGAAACAAGCCAAGAAGCGGCTTGAAAGGCTGAGGTTCAACCCTATGAAGTTTGCAAGCCGAGATCTGTTGGCCAAGATGGGGATTTTGGGAGATTTTGATCAGCTCTTGAAGAACATAGGGCTCCGATATTTGTCACGCATGGACTGCCCCACTTACCCCGAGGCAACCATTGATTTCTTAGCAACCTTCAAAATCAGACGTCGAGCCTATCATCTCTCGATCCAGGAGCTTTGCCAAGCTTATGGTTTGAACGCTGATGCTGGACAAGTGGAGTTCTCCTCCTACTCTCAGGCTAACGAGCTGTGGGACCTCATAAGCAATGACGACTACAAGCTGAACACTGCACAGATCAAGCGAATGAGAAGCCCGGTGCTGCGTTACACAGCTGATCACCAACACATTTAGTGGACGGTCCGTGGCCCCTACAGTCACCAAGACAGAGCTTTGCTATTTGTTCCAAGGCGTTAAGCATCTCGTGTGTGACCCTGAGGAGAACGATGAGCCGTTGGAAGACCAGCTAGGAAACGACGTGAAATACGGCTGTATCCTAGCCTCTTCATTGGTGAAGTATAAGGCGTATGCCATGAGGTGCAAGGCGAGTTCGTCTTTGATTGGAGGGTTCCTCACTCCTTTGTTTGTTCAAGTCGGATTGCCACTAGCTGACTTCGTACCTTGCGCGGATAGGGCGTACATGAATGAGATTTATTGATATTACTGCATATTTCATGTGTTTTGCATACATAATAGACAGTTTCTCATGCATTTACCTTGCACTTTAGGCTAGTTTGCATCACTTTAGGTCCTATAGTACTTTTGCACCAGCATTTCCATGTTTCTTGCATTTTGCATCACAATCAGGTTGTTTTTGATTACTTTGGAGCTATGGAAGATTTGTGGACGTGCTAAGGCTCGTGAGGAAGTCTGTGGATACTTGGAGAAATCAGGAGTTAAGGACCTGAGATCGAGTAGCAGATCGAGCAAGGTAGGTCGATCTAGACGAGATCGACCAGAAGATCGAGTGTGGAGAACGATCTGAAGTACGGACGTAAACGACGCCATGCAGATCGAGGACCGGATCGAGTTTCCAACCCGATCAGCACAAGATCGACCCAGAGATCGACCAAGAGCCATCCGATCCAAGACGTGATCGAGTGCCAGATCGAGCTTCGTGATTGATCCCAGACCAACCTTATTCGTCCAGTCTGTTTTTGGACCAGAGCGAAGGGGGGAACCATTTGCGGTTTGGCCATTTTTGGCAAAGAGCGATGATCCCTTTCATTATTCCACCCTGTCGACTACTTTTCTATCATCTCTCTCGTTTTAGGCGATTCGCCAATGTAGACTTTCGAGCTTTTTCTTCATTTTATGTTTTAAATATTGGATCTTTGTTTTTAATCAATCGTTTTCATGTTTAGTTCATCATCTATTGCATTTCGTTTGGTTTACTTTATGAGTCGTGAGTAGTTTCATCGGGTTTTCGGGGTTGAGAAGATTCAAAGGGGTTGAAAAGGTTTAAAGTTTGGTGTTTTCTTCTTCTTCATCACCTTCTCTTCTAGGATTTGAGCGCTTAAGGCCTAAAGACTCTCAAGCCAAGATCTTTATGATCAGAGGGATATCTTACCTTGATGGGATTCAGATGTCGTGGAGAAGTCAAATCCTAGAGGCTAATCGTTCCTTTCCCTCACGCCATGGTCGTTTAGGGGATTAGTTAGGACGTGTGTTTGAAATCTCTGTTTTATGCCTTTCAATCTCTTTTTCCACCAAAAGCCATGGGTTTGGAGAAGAGAATGAAAGAGTGATCCTTACCACACGCCATGGATGGATCTTGTTTTGTTTTCAAGGCCTATAGACTCTAACAAAGTGAGTAGATCCAAAGTTTTCAAACCAAGCTTGAACCTTTGAAACCCTTGAACATGATTCTCAACCCTGGACCCTCTTTCTTAGTATTTTATAATCTCTGTTAATCATTCGCTTGCTATTTGTTCGCATCTTGGTCGATTAGATTCATTTCTGTTCAAGCTGTTTAGTAGATCGATCGTTGTTGCTCGATCTAGTGGTCGATCCCGTGGTCGATTCACTAGTCGATTTTTACTAATTCATAGCTTTGCATTTTAATCATTCTGTTTGTTCCTCATGGTAGTTTACTCGTTTCTAGTATTTTTAAAATAGTTTTGCTATGCATTGGACTGTTGCATCTAGTTTTTAGGATTTTTACAAAACCGTTCATCATTTGCTTAGCTTTACATGATTCTTGCATTCTCATTGCACTTTCTAGCTCCTAGGTTGGATTGATTCCTCTTGCATTGTACTACGACTGTGTGCTGCTTGAGTTTTGATAACCTCCTGCATTGCTTGCTTCTATAGACGATAAAAAGTTATTATCAAATGGCGCCGTTGCCGGGGATCGAACCCGGGTCACCCGCGTGACAGGCGGGAATACTTACCACTATACTACAACGACGCCGTTTGCATCTTAGGAGTGTTTAGAAAGCATTGAGATTTGGGGTTTAGTAAAGACTAAGCCTTTGTTTTTCTTTTGGTTACTGATTTCTCTACTCTCAAACTTGTGTCTTTCAGGTACATGAATCTACGTTCAAGGGGAGACAACAATCTACTTCAACCCTTGGACAACATTCATCAACTCGGCCATTCAAGACAAAGAAGAGTTAGAGAACAAGCTAGAGCTTTTGAGGAGATTGTTCAGCAAGGTTCAGTGGATTTTGAAGTAATGGCTGAGCACGAACATCCTGAGAGACCTCATGAAGCTGTGGGAAGGGGTAATGGAAACCCCCACCATGCGGCTAGACCCCCACGCATCATTGGAGCGGGAGATGCTCCCAATACTCACCATAATAGGTTTGGGATCACTCCTCCTCCAGTGCAGAACAATAATTTCAAGATCAAGCCAGGGTTTGTTCAGATGGTGCAAAACAACAAATTTCATGGGTTAGCTTTGGAGGACCCATTGGCGCATCTAGACAACTTTGAGCAGCTTTTTGGAATGCTCAAGATAAATGGCATCTCAGAAGACAGCTTCAAGCTGCGCTTATTCCCCTTTTCCTTAGGCGACAAGGCACGACATTGGGAGAAGACTCTTCCACAGGGCACTATCACTTCTTGGGCAGATTGTAAGAAAGCTTTCCTCTCCAAGTTTTTCTCCAGCTCTCGGACAGCAAGGTTGAGAAGCGAGATCAGTGGTTTCACTCAGCGTCATAATGAATCATTCGACGAGGCTATGGAGCGCTTCAAAGATTACACAATCGCTTGCCCTCACCATGTTTTCAGTGAAGAGACCTTATTGAGTATAATCTACCGCGGAGCACTTCCAAAGATGAGGATACTACTTGACACGGCAAGCAAAGGAAACTTCCTTGGTCAAGAGGTTGAGGAAGGCATGGAGCTAATTGAAAACTTGGCGTTAAGCGATGGAAACTTGTTGGTGAAGCCGCGGATGTCTTGGACGAGCTAGAGCAATGCCAAGAAGAAGAAGCTAATTGGGTAGCCGGTCAGAACAACTACAAACCTCAAGGATATTCACAAGGCTACAACTAGAACAACAATCTCTCCTATAGAAGCACCAATGTCGTGAACCCTAAAGATCAAGTGTACCCTGCTCAGCAAGCAAAACCATTCGTTCCCTACAACAAAAGTTTTCAGCCGAGTGGTGGTTTCCAAGGTCAAGGCAACTTCCAAGGACAACAGCAAGGAAACAAGGGCTATACACCAATGTACCCTCCAGGCTTTGCTCCTCAACAACCGATGCCACAACAACAAGTTGATCCTGTCCAAGCCAGGTTCCAACAATTGATTCACGGGCAAGCATCTACAACCCAGAAGTTTGCCGAGATGAACACTCGCTTAGACTCCTCCCTCACTGACTTCTCTACTCAGATTACAAACTTGAATAACAAGATCAAGCAGCTCGAGAAAGGAAAGGCGAGTACAAGTGGTCAGAATAGCTTACCGGGCAAGTGTGAGCAGAATCCCAAGGAATACGCCAACGCCATTACACTAAGGAGTGGGAAAGAGCTTGCACCTACGGTTACTCCTAAGAACAACGAGGACGTCGTAATTCAAGAGGAGGAGGGCAAGCTTTCAGCTGATGTGAGATCAACTTCCACAATGTTTGGATTGAGAGACCAAGAAAGGGTAAGGAGGTTGCTGTAGAGAAGAAAGTGGAGCAAGCTGCTAAGGAGAAAGACGCTTATGTGCCTCCACCGTATGTACCCAAGCTACCTTTTCATGGCCGCTTCAAGAAGCAACTTATAGAGAAGCACATAATCTTGTTTGAGAAGCATCTAAAGACGTAGAGATCAAGCTACCTCTCGTAGACTGCCTTGCCACGACGCCTAAATGTGCAAAATGTTTCAAAGATACGCTTGCAAAGAAGAATAAGGAAAGCATGTAAGTGCTAGTACTTAGTGAAGAATGTAGCGCCGTAATACACAAGGAGATAGTTCCCAAGAAGTTGGGAGATCCTGGAAGCTTCACTATACCTTGCGCCTTAGGTCCATTGGAGTTCAAGAGTTGTCTTTGCGATTTAGGAGCTAGTATAAATTTGATGCCTCATTCTATAGCAAAGAAGTTGGGATTCACGAGATTCAAAGATTGTAGAATCTCCTTGGTGCTAGCTGACAGAAGCGTGAGGTTACCCGTGGGTTTGCTTGAGGACTTGCCAGTGAGAATCAGCGGTGTAAACGTGCCTACGGACTTTGTTGTGTTGGAAATGGATGAAGAACCTAAGGATCCGCTCATTCTTGGTAGACCATTCTTAGCCACCGCTGGAGCCATCATCGACGTCAAGAATGGGAAGATAGCTCTGCACTTGGGTAAAGATATAAGGCTGGACTTTGACATCAATGAGGTTTTGAAGAAGCCTACGATAGAAGGACAAGCTTTCTACATTGAGACGTTGGACGCTTTGGCGGATGAGTTGCTAGAAGAGTTGGCTCAGAAGGATCATTTAAAGCTGACATTGACTAAGGAGCCAGGAGAGTTCGGTTACTTGGATCAAAGGACTCAGGAATACGCTAACCTGCTGGATTCTAGGAAGATTGTCAAGGAGGATGAAGGCGCTGATAAACACTTTTTTTTTAGCAAGGGTTAAGTTGCAGTGATGTTATCAAACTCAAATGCAAGACATGTTGTAGTACAGCAAGCAAGAGAGAGTCAATCCATGCCTAGGATGATAGAGAATGCACAAAGAATACAAGGACTAATGCAAATCTAAGCGAAATGAGATTATTTGAGAGAAAATCTCTAAAAACTAGATGCAGCAACTTAAATGGACTGAAACCTATTTTAAAAATACTAGAAAGGAAGAAACTACCACGAGAAACAAACAGAATAATTAAAGGAGAAAGCTTCGAATTATTAAAATTCGACTAGTGGATCGACCATGAGATCGACCACTAGATCGAGCAGTAACAATCGATCTCGTCTAAAAATGCAAGAACAGTAAAACTAAGGACCAGGATGCTATCAGAGATCAAGCGAAAGACGAGATAAGATGTAAAGATGCTAAGAGAAAGGGCCTAGGGTTAAGATTCATGGTCAGGGGTTTCAAAGGTTCGACCTTGGGTTTAAAACTTTAAATCGACTCACTTGGTGAGGATCTCTAAGCCTTGAAAACTAAGCAAGATCTATCCGTGGCTTTCGGTATAGATCACTCCTTCATCCTCTCCTCCAAACCCATGGCTTTTGGTGGAAAGAGAGGTCGAAAGGCAAGGAAAACAGATTTCAAATAAATGGCTTAACTAATCCCCCAAACTTCCATGGCTTTTGGGAAGGGGTAACTAGTCTCTAAGGTGTGATCTTCCGAGGCTCCTGAATCCTGTCAAGGTAAGGAACCTCTCGGATCATGAAGCTCTTGGCGTGAGAGTCTTCAAGCATTGATATCTCAACACCTTAGAAGAGATAGCCATTGAAAACGTTTAGAAAAACCCCAAGATCGAAACCCTTTAGACCCCTTAATCCTCTCAACCCCGAACCCAAATAAACTACTCGCTACACATAGAGTAAATCAAGCAAAGCATGTAAAGCGAGACGATGAACATGAAAATAAAACTAGATTGAAACAGAAATGATTCGATTACAAAGCTTAAGAAAAACGCGAGTTCAACAATGGTGTTCTCTACGAAAACGAGAAAAAAAAACATAATGAAAAAGATAAGGATCTAAAGTTGTTGTGGGAAAAGGACGTCGCCGCCTTCCCAAAATGCCGAAACAAGCTGATGGTCCCCACCTCGCTAGCGGCCAAAAACGGTTGAAAGGACAGAGATCGATTCCAAGATCGAGCGGTTCTCTCGATCATATCCGGACATCGTGTCTTTGGCTCGATCTGGGTCTCGATCATCATCGGTGAATCGAGTGTTGCATCCGATCTCGGTATCGATCTTCGTCTGGATCTAGTTGTGTACTCGATCTGACTCTCGCTCTGCATGGCGTCATTTACGTTCGTACCGTTTGATCGATTGCTTCACTCGATCCTTGTCTCGATCATTCTCCTTGGATCGCCTGGTTGGCTCGATCTTCTGGTCGATCAACTCCTAGATCGACCGGCCATGCTCGATCTGCTCCTCGATCTCTGATCCTCAGCATATATCCAAGCTCCCCCAAACTGCTACATCAGCCTCAACATGTCCGCGAACCTCCACGACTCCAAAGTAGCCAGAAACAACCTGAATATAATGCAAAATGCAAGGAAAATGCGTATGTTGATGCAAGAATGCTCTAGGACCCTAAGTGATGCAATCTAACCTAAAACGTGATACAAATGCATGAAAAGTTAACTAATGAGTATGCAAAATGTATGCAATATGCAATAACATCAACTCCCCCAAACTTACTTCTTGCTTGCCCTCAAGCAACAGAAAATAAGTAAGGAAGAGAGGTTTTCAGAAAAACGAACGGGGGTTTAAACTTCTTGCAAAGGTGCCTTTCAAATGAATTAATCTCAATGTCCTAGTTAACAGTTCTAAAATGCTATGCTTACACTCATACTCCAAAGAACTTAGCCGTACTCATCACACAAAGAAATTCAAATCATGACTCTCCTATTCCTAACAATCAAAGAAACTCATCATTTAACATTCATTAACATTCGAACCATGAATCAAACTTATGCACTTTAAAGCAAAACACATTTGGCTAAGACTGAAGGTTATGAGCGTTGAATGATCTCATTTGAAAAGGGTTTATAATTAGAACAAGGGTTTCTCTCAAAAATGGCTGAACTTGTGCATAATGCTAAAGGTAAAGACAATTTATGCATACATGATTAGATTCTCATCTACCAATGTAAACTATCAAACGATCCTATACCCCTCTCATTTAACAAATTTATCCTCACTCACCACTTAAGAGTCTACCCTTTTTCTTCACAAAACTTAGCAATCTCTAATTTGAAACAAGAACATTTTTAAACTTTTTAGGCTAGTGAAAAGGTTTTGAAAATAATTTTGCTCTTTAGATATTTCTTATTGGTAGCTCTCTTATTTTTTTCTTTTCTTTTTATTTTTATTTGGCACTTAGGCTCTTTTATTTATTTTTCTTTTCTTTTTCTCTTTTTTTTTTTTTTTTTATGGGAGAGCTACCTCCTGAAATTTATTAGAGCATACTTAGTTTTTAAAACACAACCTTTCACTTAAAACCCATTTCTTTCTTTAAAACACAAAGTTCTTTGAAACCGAGAACAAATAGGAAAGGAAACAACCCCAATGATCCCCCAAACTTATCCTAAGCCTATACCTAGCTTTAAAATGCAAAGCTAGCAATCATATGAAAACCAAATCATGTCGCCTAAACCTAACACGTTATGCCAAGTTCAAACCGAAAGGAAGGCCTCACAAAGATGTCACACAAGAACATTTGGCTTCAAAGAAGGGTAGGATTCAAGGAGGGAGTTCTACTTAGGCTCACAAAGAGTGGTAAAAAGGAAGAAGAGAGCCTAAATATTTTAAAACCATGTGTTCATTTTCAAATGCATAAGGATGATAATTAGAATTTCAAATTATGGTTCTCACTTATTAGGATGAGTTTCAAATCATGAGAGTTCAATTCAAGCCACGAAAATCCTAACAAGTGATCCAAGCATGGTAAGAACTTACTTTCAAAGCATAGACAAAGCATTAGAGAACTACTAACTAGGGCATTGAAATAATTCATAAGTAAAAACACATTTTTAAGAAATTCTAACCCCTTATGCAAAATGCAAACAACCTAGATGCTATGAGAAACTCTAGACTCAATCCTAACATGTTTTGACAAGATGAATGCAACTACATGAATCTTTGAAAATTTTTTAAAAGTTTTACCAATTTTTCATGAACTAAAGACTCAAGGATGCTAAAGGAAAATAAGATCAAAGAACACAAGTCAAATCACACATGTACTCCCCCAAACTTGCTTGACACCGTCCCGGTGGCAAACTCATTTGAAGGAGCATCAAAACACAAAGCAAAAAGAAGCAAATATGAGCGGTTATGTACAATGGAAGAAGGTTGTTACCTCTGGTCTAGTCTCGGTTGGAACTTGAGGACGTTCCAGAGGAGCTAGAGACTATATTCTTGCCTTTGTCGGCTGGTTCTTGGAGAGAGTGGCGCGCCGGCTGAATGGTGGTTCCTTGGGTCTCGTGGATGACAACTCCACCGGTTGAGAGCCTTCTCTTCTCGGGTTGTTGCACCTCTTGGCTCGCAGCTTTCTTAGGTGAGCCTCCCTGAAGTGCCTTGACCTTCTTTCCAAGCTTCTTGAGCATCTTGCCTTGCCACTTGTTGATCTTCCTTTGCATCTCCACAACAGATGCTAGGAACTTCTCAGTTTTTGTCCTCGGCTCGAAGTCTAGCTTGGGAAGTGTGTAGGCCTCGGGTATCTCATCTTCCGTGGCTGGAGACTCGGACCTTTGACGAGGGGCAATCGCTGAAGCAGGTGGTCCTCCGAGAGGGGCAAAGCATTCTTCCTCCGTGGGCAAGAACTTGATGTTCCCAACACCAAGCAGCTCGGTTTCATCTTTGTTGGGCAGGATGCACACTCTCTTCTTATCTTCGTCGTCTATGAAGAGGTAGGCGTAGAACCCTTCCGCTGGCGTGCGTGCCAAACTGTCAGTGTTCCTCATGTATGCCTCGTCCATGAAAGCTCTGGTTGGGACGTGAGCAAAGTCGTGAATGGGCACACCAGCTTGCACGAACAGAGGAGTAAGGAAACCTCCAATGTAAGAGGAAGTTGCCTTGCACCGCAAGGCATAAGCCTTGTATTTCACCAAAGAAGCCACGAGCACACATCCGTACTTCACTTCATCGCCGAGTTCATCCTCCATGGGCTCGTCATTCGCATCCGGATCACACACCAAGTGCTTCACACCTTGGAACAGGAAGCACAGCTCTGTCTTCGTGACCGTAGAAGCAACAGATCTTCCACTGAACGTGTTGGCAATCAGCTTCAGAGTGTACCTCAGCACCGGGCTCCTTACTCGCTTGATCTTGGCGGTGTTGGCCTTGTAGTCTTCATTGCTGATCAGATCCCAAAAGTCGTCGGCTTTCTTGAAGGCTGGGAACTCGACCTTGTAGGCATCCGCGTTGAGACCATAAGCTTGGCATAGCTCAGGGATGGAGAGTGTATAGGGTTGACGGCTAACCTTGAAGTAGAGGCGTCCTTGAGAAGGGACCGGTGTGCTAGGATTCTCGTAACGGAACTCCAAGGTGGCAAGGAAGTCTATTGTCACTTCAGGAATGGTTGGGCAATCCATCCGTGACAGACATCTTAAGCCAATGTTCTTGAGGAGTTGGTCGAAATCCCCAAGAATCCCTAGCTTAGACAACAGCTCTCGATCAGCAAACTTGGTAGGCTCAAACCGAAGCCTTTCCAGCCTTTTCTTGTCCCTCTTCTCATCCTTACTCCATCTGACCCTCTCTTGGACTGCCACTTCTTGTCCTTCTCCTGCTTGTGCTGTCTCTTCCCTTGTTCTCTTTGGGGCCATTGTTCCTGAAACAAGTTTCTAAAGAAATTTGATAAGCAAACGGCGGTTTTGATGAGAATGAGAGAAGAGAAGAGAAGGAGAGAACTTATAAAAACTACCCTAAAATTTTCGGGAATAAATAAAAATCATAGCTAAATAAAGGAGAATCATATCTTTAGATACTGAAAAATCTAGAATTATTCCTTTTACTTAGCTAGTTTTTTAAAAAAATCAAAACCGACCCTATATTCTAGAACAAGATCTTGCAAATTTAAAAGAAATTTTCTAAAATTGAATCATTAAATTTTTGAAAATACCTTTGCAAGAAATGCAGAATATCTTTGCTAGCTTTTGAAAACCGAAACTCTCACTCTCTTTGTTTAAAATTTTCGAGAAAAACAGGAATGGAGGGTGAGAGGTTGTTGAAATATTTAAAGGCTAGCAAAAATCAAAACAATGGGTAGTAAAAGTGGTTTTTCTGACAAAGTCTTGGTCAAGGCACATCTTTCATGGTCAAAGATGCTTGCCTTGACCAAGTTTTGAATTCAAAAGTTGGAGGGAAAAGAGTAAAGGAGGGAAAGAAAATGTTACCTCGGCATGAGATCGAGTCCATTTGGTCGATCTAGGATTCGATTTCATGCCCATAATGGCTTAGATCAAGAGGGTTACTCGATTTGAGACTCGATTCATGATGAATCAAGTCTTGGATCGATTGGCTCTCTCGATCATTGAGATGTTGGCTCCACGGCTAAGTCCTCATGATCGAGCTACGTCCTCGATTTAGGGGTCGATTTGGCATATATCGAGTGATGGATCGAGTCGAGTGATCGATCTATTTTCAACAGATTTTCCCGGGAGAAATTAGATCGGTCGATCCGTTTTGGATCGATCGATCCTTTTTCGTCAAGGTCGATCCTGTCACTCGATCTCGTCTAGAACGACTGACTCCTCTCGATTCACTGACTCGATCTAGCAAAGATCGAGCCAGGATCAGTCGATCTAGCACTCGATCTCTAGCCTTATCTTAACTCATATCGCCCCTTTTAGACCTCAAGGTCAAGGTTTAGACTCCTTATACCTGTTCCTACACACTTGCAGAATAAAAACATAAAACTGAAAGCGAAATAAAGCAGAAATATGTACAAGATAAACATGGGAATGCCTCCCAAGTGCGCTTTCTTTAACGTCTTTAGCTAGACCTTACTTGGTTTAAGCGGATGGTGGGTCTTGGAGAAGCACCGAGGTACTTTCCTTGTCATAGCCGTCTGCCAAGTAAGGCTTGACTCTGTGTCCATTGACGGTGAATGCACTGCCACTTTTTCCCATCAGAGTAACAGCTCCATAAGGCAACACTTCTTGAACGGTCCGCTCAACCTTGATTTCAGCTTACCCGGGAAGAGTTTGAACCTCGAATTGTACAGCAACACTAACCCTCCTTCCTTAAGCTCCTTGGCAACCAACTTCTTGTCATGAGTCTCCTTAGTCCGCTCCTTGTATATCCGAGAGCTCTCGTAAGCGTTCAGCCGCAACTCATCCAGTTCGTGTAGCTGAGTAAGGCGCCTCTCCTGAGCAGTCTTGAGGTCAAAGTTCAGCCTCTTCACAGCCCACAACGCACGGTGTTCCAGCTCAACCGGGAGGTGACAGCCCTTGCCATAGAGTAGAGTGAAAGGAGTTGTACCAATTGGCGTTTTGAAGGCGGTACGGTAGGCCCAAAGAGCGTCATCCAGCTTCACTGCCCAGTCTTTCCTTGTTGCTCCGACGGTCTTCTCTAATATGGCCTTGATTTGCCTGTTGCAGACTTCCACTTGACCGCTTGTTTGAGGATGATACGGTGTAGCCACCTTATGCTTAACTCCATACTTTCTCAAGAGGTTCTCGAAGACCTTGTTTATGAAGTGGCTTCCTCCATCGCTTATAACAACCTTAGGTACCCCAAACCTCGGGAAGATGATACTCTTGAACAGCTTGATTACCACCTTAGATTCATTTGTAGGGGAAGCAACAGCCTCAACCCATTTAGAGACATAATCCACTGCTACTAAGATGTATTTGTTGCCATATGAAGAAGGAAATGGCCCCATGAAGTCTATCCCCCACTCGTCGAAGACGTCAACCTCAAAGATGGGAACTTGAGGCATTTCGTTCCTCTTAGTGATATTCCCTGCTCGTTGACATGCCTCACAGCTCTTCACAAACTCGTGTGCATCTTTAAAAATGGACGGCCACCAGAAACCGGCTTGCAACACTTTCGTGGCAGTCTTGAATGAGGCGAAGTGTCCTCCGTAGGAAGAGCCATGGCAATGATAGAGGATGTCCCTGGCTTCTTCCTTTGTAACACATCTCCGGTACAAACTGTCTACTCCTCTCTTGTATAAGTAGGGCTCGTCCCAAAAGTAGTCACTAGCCTCTCTCATAAACCGCTTCTTGTGATAGCTGTTGAGATGTGTTGGCTCCTCACCACACGCTAGATAGTTCACTACATCAGCATACCACGGTAGATCCTCCTCTTTGAAACTCAACACTTCCTCAAACCTCCCTTCTAGCTTTCCACAAACAGCCATGGTAATCGCCATGAGCTGCTCTTCTGGAAGAGAGTCATCTAAGGGGAGAGACTCGTTGATCCTTAGCCGTGAGAGATGGTCAGCGACTCCGTTTTCTATTCCTTTTTTGTCTTTAATCTCCATGTCAAGCTCCTGGAGTAAGAGAATCCATCTTAAGAGCTGAGGCTTAGTGTCTTTCTTCGAGTAGATGTATCGCAAGGCAGCGTGATCCGTGTATACAATAGCTTTGGAACCAACGAGATACGATCTGAACTTCTCAAAGGCGAACACTACTGCAAGCAACTCCTTCTTCGTAGTGGTGTACCTTGTTTGCGTGTCATCCAAGGTTCTTGAAGCATAGTAGATCACGTGCAGCTTCTTGTCTTTCTTCTGACCAAGAACGGCTCCTACGGCGTAGTCACTAGCATCACACATGAAATCAAAGGGAAGAGACCAGTCTTGTGCTTGGACTATAGGAGCTGATGTAAGGGCTTCCTTGATGGTCACGAAAGCTTTCAAACACTCTTCATCAAACACAAACTCAACTTCCTTGCACAACAGCCGTGTAAGAGGGCGTGCAATCTTGGAGAAATCCTTGATGAAGAGCTTGTAGAACCCTGCATGTCCCAAGAAGCTTCTGACTCCCTTAACATTACCCGGCGGCTCAAGACCCATCATGACCTCCACTTTAGCCTGATCAACCTCAATGTCCTTCTCTGATATCTTATGACCAAGCACGATCCCTTCCTTAACCATAAAGTGGCATTTCTCCCAGTTCAGCACCAAGTTTGTCTCTTCACAACGTTTTAGTACCCTGCAAAGATTCAACAAACACGCAGGAAAGGACGCAACATATACAGAGAAGTCATCCATGAACACCTCTACCATCTCCTCTATAAGATCGGAGAAGATCGACATCATACACCGCTAAAACGTAGCCGGTGCATTACACAATCCAAACGGCATCCTTCGATATGCAAAGGTACCGTAGGGACATGTGAAGGTCGTCTTCTCCTGATCATTTGGGTGAATTGGTATTTGAAAGAAACCGCTATACCCATCGAGAAAACAGTAGTAAGGGTGATTAGCAAGTCTCTCAAGCATTTGATCAATAAAAGGCAAAGGAAAATGGTCTTTCCTAGTCGCAAGGTTAAGTTTCCTATAATCAATACACATCCTATGACCAGTGATGGTTCCAGTAGGAATAAGCTCATCCTTTTCATTCCTTATGACCGTGATCCCTCCCTTCTTAGGCACCACATGTACAGGAGAAACCCACGTGCTGTCACTTATGGGATAGATCACGTCAGCCTCTAAAAGCTTAAGGATTTCTTTCTTAACAACCTCTTTCAAATTAGGATTCAAACGCCTTTGATGTTCTATAGAAGAGGCGTTCTCATTATCCAAGTGAATCCTATGAGTGCAAAGCATTGGTGAAAGGCCCTTGATGTCACTTAAAGAGTACCCAATGGTCTTCCTATACTTTCTCAGCTCAGTCAGGAGCGAGTGCAACTCATCATCACGAAGGTTTTCATTCACAATCACGGGATAGGTGTTATTAGGCCCTAAGAAAGCATACCTTAGCCCTTTTGGGAGCTCCTTAAGGTCCACCTTTGGGGCTAACAGCTCACTCCAGTCATCCTCGTGGCTGTTGTTGTTGCTTTCCTCCTTGGAGCTCTCCTTTGAACCCGAGGCATGGCCCTTCAGACTGCCTTCCTCCATCGCTATCCCTTCTGAGATCGAGTCCTCCGGTCGATTCTCCTCTCGATGTCGTCTAGATTGAGCCATTTCACTCGATTCACTTACTCGATTTAATGTGGATCGAGTAAGGGATCGAGACGCTGAGTTGATCTCTTGATTGGACCCCAAAATGATCGGGAGGTCTCTCTCGATCGCCGACTCGATTGTTTTTCCTGATCGAGCATTCTTCTCGATCTGTCCGTCGATTGTTGCACCGGATCGAGTTGTGTTCTCGATTTCCTTGTCGATCTGACTCCTGGATCGAGTGATAGCGTCGATCTCGGGGTCGATCTCTAGGCACGTTCACACCACTGATTCGCACCGGTAGATCTTCAAGCAGCCCCACTGGTAGCCTCACACTCCTATCAGCCAGTACCAACGAGATCCGACAGTCTTTGAAACGAGTAAAACCAAGCTTCTTAGCCACGGAGTGAGGCATCAGGTTTATGCTAGCTCCGAGATCACATAAGCAACTCTTGAACTCTAGAGGGCCTAAAGCGCAGGGTATAGTGAAGCTTCCAGGGTCTCCCAACTTCTTAGGGACTATCTCCTTATGTATTACAGCACTATACTCTTCACTTAGAACAAGTACCTCCTTGCTTTCCTTATTCTTCTTCACTAGAGTGTCTTTGAAGAATTTGGCGCATTTAGGCATCATTGCATGGCAGTCAACGAGAGGTAGCTTGATCTCCACGTCCTTAAGATGCTTCTCAAAGAGGATTCTATACTTCTCTATGAGTTGCTTCTTGAAGAGGCCAGGAAAAGGCAGCTTAGGTACATAAGGTGGAGGCACATAAGCATTCTTCTCCTTAGTGGTTTGCTCAGCTTTCTTCTCAGCAACTGCTTTGTCTCCTCTTCTTAGCCCTTGGATCCAAACGTTGTCAAAGTTAATCTCATCATCATCAGCCGAAGGTTTACCCTCCCCCTCTTGAATTACAACGTCCTTGTTGTTCTTGTTAGAGACCGGAGGTTCGAGCTCTTTGCCGCTTCTCAACGTTATGGCATTAGCATACTCCTTGGGATTCTGCTCACACTTTCCCGGAAGACTGTTCTGACCACTCGTACTCGCTTTCCCTTTCTCTAGCTGCTTGATCTTGTTGTTTAAGTTGGTGATCTGAGTGGAGAAATCTGTGAGAGACGAGTCTAGACGAGTGTTCATCTCGGCGAACTTCTGGTTTGTAGAGGCTTGCCCTTGTATTAGCTGTTGAAACATTGCTTGAACCGGATCAACTTGTTGTTGCATCGGTGGTTGCTGCTGAGGTGCAAAGCCCGGAGGGTAGTTAGGTGTATAACCCTTGTTATTTTGATGTTGCCCTTGGAAGTTGTTCTGCCCTTGACCTTGGAAACCACCACTCTGTTGAAAACCTTTGTTGTAAGGGATGAAAGGTTTTGCTTGCTGAGCAGGGTACACTTGATCTTTAGGGTTTGCTACGTTGGTGCTTCGGTAAGAGAGGTTGTTGTTCTGGTAGCCTTGGTTGTAGCCTTGAGATTTGTAGTTGTTCTGTCCCGCTACCCAATTGGCTTCTTCTTGGCTCAACTCTAACTCCTCTTGGTTCTCATCAGCATCACCAACAAAGTGAACATGCTTCTGATTGGCTAACACCAGCTTATCTATCTTCTCATGCAAAGATTTGAGCTCCTTCTTGTGAGACTCTAACTCTGATCCTCTCGGTGCACGGTCATAATCCTCAGCGTAATTGCCATCGCTCAATGCCAAGTTTTCTATCAGCTCCATACCCTCTTCTACCTCCTGACCGAGGAAGTTCCCTTTGCTAGCTGTGTCAAGCAACAACCTGATCTTTGGTGAAGCTCCACGGTATATGGTACTGAGTAGTGTCTCCTCGCTGAACCCGTGATGAGGACATTGGATCGTGTAGTCTTTGAAACGTTCCATTGCCTCGTTGAATGTCTCATTGTTCCTTTGAGTGAAACCGCTGCTTTCGCTTCTCAACCGTGCTGTCCTGGTGCTTGAGAAGAACTTTGAGAGAAAAGCCTTCTTACACTCGGCCCATGATGTGATGGTGCCTTGTGGGAGGGTCTTTTCCCAATGTCTGGCTTTGTCTCCGAGTGAAAAGGGGAAGAGACGCAGCTTGAAAGCATCTTCAGATATGCCATTGATCTTTATCATCCCACATACTTGCTCGAAGTTGTCTAGGTGCTCCAAGGGGTCTTCCATTGCTAAGCCGTGGAACTTGTTGTTTTGCACCATTGAGATGAAACCTGGCTTGATCTCGAAGTTATTGTTTTGTACATGAGGAGGAGTGATCCCAAACCTATTGTGGTGAGTATTGGGAGCATCTCCGGCTCCTATGATCCTTGGGGGTCTAGCCACGTGTTGGGGGTTTCCATTGCCCCGTCCTGCTGCCCCGTGAGCTGGAGGAGGTCCCTCTGGATGCTCGTGTTCAGCCATGGCTTCAAAGTCAACCAAACCGTGCTGAACAATCTCCTCAAAGGCTCTTGTTTGTTCTCTGACTCTCCTTTGCCGTGAGTGACCAAGTTGATGAATGTTATCTAAGGGTTGTAGTAGATTGTTGTCTCCCCTTGAACGAAGATTCATGTACCTGAAAACACACGTTTGAGAGTAGAAGAATTAGTAACTTGAAAAGGTAAAGACGTAGTCTTTGCTAAGTCCCAAATCTCTATGTTCTCTAAACATTCCTAGGTGGAGGTATGTAGTTATCCTTCTCCTCAGTTGCTTTCTCCACTTGCTTCTCTACAGCTGCTTATATGCCCTTCGTTGGCCTCTCTATCCACACTTTGTGGAAGTTTATCTCATCATCAGCCGAAGGTTTACCCTCCCCCTCTTGAACCACAATGTCCTCATTGTCTTTAGGTGTAACCCTCGGTGGAAGTTCTTTCCCACTTCGTAGTGTGATAGCATTGGCGATTTCCTTGGTATTTTGCTCACACTTGCCCGGTAGACTGCTTTGACCACTTGTACTTGCTTTACCCTTCTCTAACTGCTTTATCTTGTTGTTTAGAGTTGTAATCTGAGTAGAGACATCAGTGAGAGAGGATTCTAAGCGGGTGTTCATTTCGGCGAACTTCTGGTTTGTTGAAGCTTGCCCTTGAAGCAATTGCTGAAACATGGCTTGTACAGGATCAACTTGTTGCGGTTGCATCTGTTGTTGAGGAACAAAGCCTGGAGGGTACATAGGAGTATAACCTTTTTTTCCTTGCTGCTGGTGCTGTCCCTGAAAGTTACCTTGTCGATGACCTTGAAAACCACCACTCGGCTGAAAACCTTTGTTATAGGGCACAAACGGTTTAGCTTGTTGAGGAGGGTACACCTGATCCTTTGGGTTTTTAACGTTGGTGCTTCTATAAGACAAGTTGTTGTTGCCTTGGAAGCCTTGAGAGTAACCTTGAGGCTTGTAGTTGTTCTGACCGGCTACCCAATTAGCTTCTTCTTGGCATTGCTCTAGCTCATCCAAGACATCTGCAGCTTCCCCAACAAAATGTACATGCTTTTGGTTTGCAAGCATGAGCTTATCGATCTTCTGATGGAGAGACTTCATTTCTTTCTTGTTGGCTTCAAGATCAGCTCCTCTTGGTGCACGGTCATAGTCTTCAGAATAATTCCCATCGCTCAATGCTAGGTTTTCAATGAGCTCCATACCTTCCTCAACCTCTTGACCAAGGAAGTTTCCTTTGCTTGCCGTGTCAAGTAGTAACCTGGTCTTTGGAAGTGCTCCGCGATAGATAGTACTCAAGAGGGTCTCTTCACTGAAACCATGGTGAGGGCAGGCTATTGTATAATCCTAAAAGCGCTCCATAGCCTCATTGAAGGACTCATTCTGTCGTTGAGTGAAACCACTGATTTCGCTTCTCAACTTTGTTGTCCGAGAGCTTGAGAAAAATTTGGAGAGGAAAGCTTTCTTACAGTCAGCCCAAAAAGTGATAGTGCCTTGTGGAAGAGTCTTCTCCCAATGTCGTGCCTTGTCTCCTAAGGAAAAGGGAAACAAACGCAGCTTGAAGCTATCCTCCGAGATGCCGTTTATCTTGAGCATTCCACAAAGCTGCTCAAATTTGTCTAGATGCGCCAATGGGTCCTCCAAAGCTAACCCATGTAATTTGTTGTTTTGCACCATCTGAAAAAACCCTGGCTTGATCTCGAAATTATTGTTTTGCACTGGAGGAGGAGTGATCCCGAACCTATTATGGTGAGTATTGGGAGCATCTCCTGCTCCAATGATACGTGGGGGTCTAGCCGCATGGTGGGGGTTTTCATTACCCCTTCCCACTGCCCCGTGAGCTGGAGGAGGTCCCTCTGGGTGCTCGTGCTCAGCCATCGCCTCAAAATCTACTGAACCTTGCTGAACAATCTCCTCAAAAGCTCTAGCTTACTCTCTAACTCTTCTTGATTTTGCGTGTCCAAGCTGATGAATATTGTCCAAGGGTGTGAGTAAGGCATTGTCACCCTTGGAACGCAGATTCATGTACCTGAAAGACACTAGTTTGAAAGTAGAGAAATCAGTAACCAACTTAAAGTAAAGGCTTAGTCTTTACTAAACCTCAAATCTTAATGCTTCTATCTCCTAAAATGGCAACGGTGCCATTTGATAACACATTTCTTACGGTGTAAATGCAAGCACGAGAGGCTATCAAACACAAATGCAAGACTAAGATGTAGTATAGCATGCAAGTGAGGTATCAATCCACACCTAGGGGTAGCAAGTTCACTAAGAATGCAAGGGAATGAGCAAATCTAAGCGAAAATGATAAATGATTGGTAAAATCTTTAAAAACTAAATGCAAATTTCAAATGCTAAGCGAAACAATTTTAAAATCCCTGGAAGAGGGTCAACTACCACGAGGAACAAGCGGAATGACAAAAAAGCAAAGCTATAAAAAAACTAAAAAACGACTAGTGAATCGACCACTGGATCGACCACTAGATCGAGCAATATGAATCGATCTCGTCTAACAACTTAAAATGATGAATGATGCGATGGATTAATGAACAAGATGCAAACTTTATGATGACAGAATGATAAGCAGAGGTTTAAAACACTAAGAAATAGGGTCTACGGTTGAGGGTCATATTCATGGATCTTAAAGATTAAAGCTTGGTTTGAAAAAAATTAGATCTACTCACTTTGTGAGGTTCTCTAGGCCTTGAAAACAAAACAAGAACCATCCATGGCATGTGGCATGGTTCACTTCTTCAATCTCTTCTCCAAACCCATGGCGTTTGGTGGAAAAAGAGATCGAAGAGCTTGGAACACAGATTTCAAACAAATCCCCTCGCTAGAAGCCAAAAACGGTTAAAGTAGCCTGGGATCGAGCATGAAGCTCAATCTGGCTCTTGATCCTCGTCTTGGATCGGGTGGCTTTAGTCGATCTCTGAGTCGATTGTGTGCTGATCGGGTTGGAAGCTCGATCTGGTACTCGATCTGCATGGCGTCATTTACGTCCGTACTTCAGCTCGATCTCCACACTCGATCTTGGTCTCGATCCATTTCCTTGCATCGACTTGGTCACTCGATCTTCTGGTCGATCTCATCCAGATCGACCTGCCTTGCTCGATCTGCTATTCGATCTCGGGTCCTTAGCATGCACTCCTGAGCTCTCTAAGTGTCCACGAGCTCCCTTACGAGCCTTAGCATGTCTACGCAACCTCCTCAACTCGAGAGTGCTCCAAACAACCTGGATTTGATGCATTTATGCAAGAAACATGCGAAATGCGAATGCAATGGGGCCTAGAACCTAAAATGCAACAAATAGAACAAACTAGCCTATAATGGAAGATGAATGCATGAAACACTATCCTAAATGCATGCAAAATACACCAAATATATAGTAATATCAATAGCCAAACTGAAGTGGTAAACCGTACTCTATCCTCTTTACTTAGAGTTACGCTTGGCAAGAACTTAAAAACATGGGTTGATTGTTTGCCATTCATAGAGTTTGCTTACAACCGAGCTGTACATTCAGCTACTAAAATGTCACCATTTGAGGTTGTTTATGGTTTTAACCCACTAACCCCACTTGATCTTTCGCCAATTCCCCAAGTTGAGCAAGTTAATCTAGATGGTCTCAAGAAAGGCGAATTTGTTAAGAAATTACATGAGAGGGTACAAGAGAATATCCTGAAGAAGACGTAAGCTTACAAGAAGCACGCTGATCAGAAGCGAAAGGCAATGTCGTTTGAGCCAGGAGAATGGGTCTGGCTACACATAAGACAAGAAAGATTTCCCCAAAAGAGGAGTTCCAAGCTTGCACCGAGAGGAGATGGGCCGTTCAAAGTCCTAGAAAAGATCAATGACAACGCTTACTATTTGGACCTTCTAGGTGAGTTTAACATATCGCATAGCTTTAATGTTACTGACTTATCCCCTTATGATGCAGATGATCCAGTTTTGAGGACAAAACTTCGCCAAGGGGGAGGCAATGATGAGGACATGGATCAGTTGATCGTACCGGGTCAAGGAAACGATGAGCAAACAGGACGAGAGGATGACGGGAACAATGACCAGCTGTTCGTACCGAGACGAGAGGAACCGGGAGAGACCGCCACCATACCACAAGTACACGGCTCACCCATGACACGTTCCAAGACCAGGAGGTTACGGGAAGGATTCAATGAGGCCATACAGTCACTTTTGACCAACATGGATGTGGAGAACATACTTTACCCCCAACCGGCCCCCGTTGCACCCGAGATAGACATCACCGAGGGCTTTGCCAAGATGAGCCACAAAGATGACCGTACCACTACAAAGCAAGGTATGAGCGTTTACTTGACAGGAAATGGAGACCAGAACAACAAGAATGCCACCAATGCTGTACCGGAGCCGCGAGATACATCAAATACAAGCTTAGTAGCCGAGAGAGCTCCATTGGAGCAAGAAGACGATTCAAGCCTAGAACATGGAGAAACTCTCGAAGACACTTACCAGATTGACTTCCACAGACATCAGTACGAAGGGAACGACGAGGAACTCGCCCCAACAGGACCGGAACAAGCAACATTCGCCAACTTGCCAAACAAGCATCATGCGCCCCAAAACCAGGTATTCTCAATTTATACAATTTGTGCAGGTAATGAGGCTTGCCTCAACGGTTCTTAAGCATCACAACACGCCGAGGAATCATCAGTTCGAGCCACAAGAGAGTCGGCATGGTTTAGCTTTTTATTTTCTTTTAGCTTAATGAACTTTCCTTATTTTGATGTTTTGCGCCTTAAGCGCTTTGTAGCATTATTTTCCTTTTTGTTGTCGTTTTATTGCTTTTATTTTCGGCCCTAGGGCTAGCTGACGAGCTGTTTATAAAGCTCCCCTGCAGCGGTGTATCATTTTTTACCCTTGATTATTAATAAAGACTGAACTTTGTTTAAAGCTAAAGCCGCCGCTTTAACCTTTGTTCTTGCTTGATCTTGTGCGTGTGATTCGTTCAAGACTAAGTGTTTGTTGTATCAGAGAGCTGACCATCCTCTCTGTGGTGCCATCAATCCACTTCGTTTCCCCATTCAACTGATCCCTCAAGAGAGAGCGATATAGCCAGCTTAACAGATCGCATCTCGGCTCAAGGAGGGTTCCTCACGCCTTGTTATATCACTTCCATCCACTATTCAACACAAGAGATCGTTAAAGCGAGTGTGTGGACTCCATCATACTGCCCTACTTTGAACCGTGTAACACTCTCATCTGAGTATTACATCATCTGGTATCAGAGCCGAAGATTTTATCTTCGGTTTTCTATCCTTTTATCTTCATAGATCCGTTATTAGTGGCACTTGTTTTCATTGTTGTTTGGTTTCTTTGTTTATCTCTTATTGAAAATCCCATAAAAATTGCTTGCTTGTCTTCTTTAGTCTCGTGTCTTAAAATTTATAAAAAGAAAAAAACCCCAAAAAGAATAGATCAGTTTTGATTATTTCATTTCCATCGTCTAAGTTGTTAGTTGCTTTGATAAAACTTATAAAACCCCATAAAAAGTTTTCCTTTGATTTCGTGTTGCTAGTTTTGTCTCTTGATCAGCTTGCTTAATTATTAGATAAGTAGAAAACCTTTTTGCTACTTTATAATCCTTTGGTACCGTAACGAGTTTGTTAAGTGTTGCAAGGTTAAGCAGCTTTAGCAACATGACTGATGGAGCAAACGGTGCACCAGCTGACCTCTTTCAAGTGTTAGCAGCCATGAGGGAGGACATGAGAAACATGACCCAACAGATAGGTACCATTCGCCAAGAGTTTGGAGCTCGTCTCGAACAAATTGAAACTATGCCGAGGAGAGCGGCTGTACGAGGAGCCCTTATACCACCAGTAGACCCGGGAGATGAGTTACAAGACACTGATGATGATAACCATGATCCCCTCATGAGACGAGGACAAAGGAGACAAGATCCCCTACAAAAAAATATAAACCGCGAGGTAAATGCTAGAGATACTAATCATGATATCAAACTAACACCTCCTACCTTTGCAGGAAAGTCTAATCCCAAGCTATACTTGGACTAGGAGAGACGTATGGACCACATATTCGAGTGCTATGGATACGCTGAGCGTAAGAAAGTGGTCGTAGCAGCTGCTAACCTCACGGAGAATGCACTTCCATGGTGGGACAGAACCGTAGCTGAGAGGAGAAGGCAACGGTTTGGTCAAGTATCTACATGGAGAGATATGAAGTATCTGCTCAAACAAAGGTATGTACCTGAGCATTACCATAGAGACTTACAGAAACGTTTTCCTAAGCTATCTCAGGGAGGAAGGAGTGTAGATGAATACTTTGAGGAGTTTGAGAAGCTGATGAACTCTTTGGAGTTAGAAGAATCAGAAGAAGCTTTGATGGCTCAGTTCCTTGACGGTTTGCAAGAGCGGATTGCAAGAAAGGTGGAGCGAATGCAGTATGGAGGGATGCATGAGCTACTACACCTCTCGGTGCAAGTGGAGCAGCAGATCAAACGCAAGAGTCCCCACTTCAACTGTAACAAATCCAACCAGTTGTGGGCAGCAAGCAGCTCAAAACCCTTGGATAAGGGAAAGGGCATAGAAATTGATTCTCGCTTCAAGAGCAAGAACACGGAGGCCCCTAAATTCAACCGAAGGTAAGTTCCCTAGTACTAATCAAAGATCTAGAGACATAACGTGTTTTAAGTGTCAAGGTAGGGGACACATATCTAGAGAATGCCCCAACAACTGTGTGATGATTGTCACTCCTAGTGGTGAATATGAATCACAAGGCGAGCTAGAAGAGGACTCGGATAGCGGAGAGGATGACATTCAGTATCCTGACCGTGGTGAGTGATAGGGCTCAGGTTTTAACCAAATAAAACTACTGCAAGTGCACAGCAAGAGCAGTGTAGTTCAAGGGGTATCGAATCGCAAAGGAGTAATGCAAACTACACTATCGAATGTAGGTTCGGATTAAGCTAAGCAGAATGTAATGTATGTAATGCGAATGATAAATAAAAGTAGCAAACGAAATTCAAGTTGGTTATTTAAGTTTCAGAAGACTAAAAGCGCTAAGTCAGGACAGTTCGCAGGTTGAATCCGAGAATGTAGAATGCATGAAATCAGGAATGATTAAGGACCGTTTCAAACATGAATCACTGATGTATAACTAATCAATTCTCATTGCAGAAGTTATCTATGCCTAAATCACAGAGTTTCAAATCTCTTTGCAAACCCTAACAATCTAAACATGCAGTAATGATCAGATTCAATTGTTCACAAAACTACTAAGCCAAATCTCTTTGCACTAAGTTGTTTTGCTCATCAAATACTAGTTCAGGTAATCAATAATGCTCTCACATGTATTTAACAATCTATGATTTTTGGATTTCTAGATGATGTGTCTAAGAAATTCGATTTTATAGCAAGCAGAGATGAAAAACCAAAAGATATTCCTAACAGGTAGCAATTCTACAAACTCTTCATCAACCTTTGAAAAAGCCCTAACATAACTAGCAGATTACTCAGACATGATTATGGAATCACAAAACATAACTGAATAAAATTGCATTAAGAGAAAGAGTAGAAGAATAAGGGGGTTCGAAATCTTCTCAAAAGAGTACAGGATCTGTCACCCCAAAAAGCTCTGAATAAATCTCTCTCTCAAACTCTCGGAATTCTAAAATCTAAGATAAAAGCCAACAATGGCTGAAAAACCTAATAAATAGAAGCTAAACACGATATGGGGCCTTCTTGTAAATAATGGAACTTTTGGGCCAATTCTGCAAATAATGCTCCATCTTTTAATAAAGAGCCACGACCTCCTTCCTTCATGGGTGACGAGCGTCACCATATGGCATACTTTCTTCTCCGAGCTAGGTACTTCGTGGCTTCAACTCGAAATGCTCCAAAAGGCTCCAATATCTCCAATTATGCTCCAGACATGCTATAACCTGCAAAGACTCTACTAGGACTCTAAAAAGACCAAAAAGACTCAATAAAAAGGACTTATACCACGGTTAAAACCCATAAAAACCATGATATATCAGAGAGCTCTTAGTTACAAGGAGAGTGCTGAGCGTACTAATCAACCCCGATGAGAAGGAGCAACAGGAAAACATCCTTCACACAAGATGTACTATACGAGGAAAGGTATGCAATCTTATCATACACGGTGGCTCTTGTACAAATGTAGCTAGCAAGTATATGGTGGACAGGTTAGGTCTTGAGAAGATCAAACACCCGCGACCATACAAGCTAAGGTGGCTAGATGATCAAACCGAGCTTAAAATCTCAGAGCAAGTCGTTGTGCCATTCAGCGTGGGAAAGTACTTAGACGAAGTTGTATGCGACGTGGTACCCATGCAAGCAGGACACTAACTGCTTGGGAGGCCATGGCAATTTGACCGAGCCGCCAGCCACAACGGACGTACCAACCATTATGCTTTCATACATAAAGACCGTAAGTTCAATCTTGCCCCAGTTAGCCCAGCCGAGGTACATGAGTTGCAAAAGCAGATGTCTAAAGAGGTTGTGGTAAGTAAAGCTAGTCTTTATCTTTCAGCTAGTGATGTATCTAAAACCATGTGTGCCAAGGGCACCGTGCTACTAATGTACTTCAAAGAATGTTTAAGAACGGGTTTAGGTAATTTAGAGGTTCCACCAGAAGTATAAGTCGTACTGAACCGTTTTCAAGATGTTTTTCCCGAAGAGATACCTCCGGGATTACCTCCTCTACGGGGCATAGAACACCAAATAGATTTTATACCGGGGTCAGCCTTACCTAACAAGCCGGCTTACAGAATGAACCCCACTGAAACTAAGGAATTGGAGAATCAAGTGAGGTACTTAATGGAAAAAGGATACATCCGGGAGAGTCTTAGCCCATGTGTCGTACCGGTGCTACTAGTTCCCAAGAAAGATGGGACATGGAGGATGTGCATGGACTGCCGAGCCATCAACATCATCACCATCAAATACATCCACCCTATTCCGCGGTTAGATGACATGTTAGACGAGCTGAGTGGTTCAACAATCTTCTCAAAGGTGGATCTTAAGAGTGGTTATCACCAAGTAAGAATGAGAGAAAGAGATGAGTGGAAAACCGCATTTAAGACTAAGCAAGGGTTGTACGAGTAGCTAGTTATGCCTTTTGGCTTAACCAATGCCCCAAGTACATTCATGAGGCTTATGAACCAGGTTCTTAGATCATATATATGCAAATTCGTAGTTGTTTATTTTGATGATATACTTATCTATAGTAAGAACCTTTCTGATCATCTTAAACACCTCGAACTAGTGCTTAAATCACTTCGAAAGGAAGGTCTATATGCCAACCTTAAGAAGTGCACCTTTTGTACTGATCAAATCGTGTTCTTAGGTTTTATAGTTAGTAAACAGGGACTACAAGTTGATGAGGAGAAGATAAAGGCGATCAGAGAATGGCCTACACCTTCTACAATCGGTCATGTGAGGAGCTTTCATGGACTAGATAGCTTCTACCACCGATTCGTGAGAGACTTTAGTACAGTAGCTGCACCATTCACTGCCGTGATCAAGAAGAATACACCATTCTCATGGGGTGCAGCTCAAGAAAACGTATTCAACACCTTCAAGGAGAAACTGACCGAGGCGCCGGTTCTAGCCTTACCAGACTTTGAAGAGATGTTTGAGGTGGAGTGCGATGCTTCTGGCTTAGGCATATGAGCTGTGTTACATCAGAGAAAGAAGCCAGTGGCCTTCTTTAGTGAGAAACTCAGTGGAGCTAAACTGAATTACCCGATGTACGACAAAGAGCTCTATGCATTGGTGCGAGCTTTAAAGACATGGCAGCATTATTTGTTGTCAAAGGAGTTCATTATTCACACTGACCACGAGACACTCAAGCATTTGAGAGGGCAGACATCACTCAAGAGGAGACACGCTAAGTGGTTGGAGTTTATAGAGATATTCTCGTACGTGATCAAGTAGCTGATGTTATTTCCAAAAGATTTGCATTGATATCTACTATGGAGGCTAAGGTACTTGGGTTCGAGCATATCAAGGAGTTGTACAAAGGGGACCCGGAGCTGGGAGAGGCATATCAGGAGCATGGCAAAAGAGCTTTCACTTCTTTCTATCTACACGATGACTTCTTGTTTAAGGACAAGCATTTATGCATTCCACAATGTTCAATGAGGGACTTAATACTCAAAGAAGCACACGGTGGAGGCCTTATGGGTCATTTTGGAGTTAACAAGACGTTGGCAATGGTGACTGATCATTTCTACTGGCCACATTTGAAGAAAGATGTTGAGAAACATTGTTCTAGATGTGTCACTTGCCACAAAGCAAAGTCCAGGTTACACCATCACGGCCTTTATTTACCTTTACTTATGCCTAACGCACCATGGGTGGATGTGTCTATGGATTTCGTCATAGGTTTGCCCAAGATAAAACACAAGGATTCAATCTTTGTTGTGGTGGATCGGTTTTCAAAGATGGCTCACTTCATATCATGTGATAAAACGAATGATGCTACACAAACGGCTGACCTGTTCTTCAAGGAAGTGGTGCATTTACATGGCCTACCGAGGACCATTGTCTCTGACCGTGACACAAAATTCTTGAGCCACTTTTGGAGAACCTTATGGAGGAAGCTTGGTACGAAGCTGCTGTTCTCAACCACTTGCCATCCCCAAACTGATGGCCAAACTGATGGCCAAACTGAAGCGGTAAACCGTACTCTATCCTCTTTACTTAGAATTACGCTTGGCAAGAACTTAAAAACATGGGTTGATTGTTTGCCATTCGTAGAGTTAGCTTACAACTGAGCTGTACATTCAGCTACTAAAATGTCACCATTTGAGGTTGTTTATGGTTTTAACCCACTAACCCCACTTGATCTTTCGCCAATTCCCCAAGTTGAGCAAGTTAATCTAGATGGTCTCAAGAAAGGCGAATTTGTTAAGAAATTACATGAGAGGGTACAAGAGAATATCCTGAAGAAGACGTAAGCTTACAAGAAGCACGCTGATCAGAAGCGAAAGGTAATGTCGTTTGAGCCAGGAGAATGGGTCTGGCTACACATAAGACAAGAAAGATTTCCCCAAAAGAGGAGTTCCAAGCTTGCACCGAGAGGAGATGGGCCGTTCAAAGTCCTAGAAAAGATCAATGACAACGCTTACTATTTGGACCTTCTAGGTGAGTTTAACATATCGCATAGCTTTAATGTTACTGACTTATCCCCTTATGATGCAGATGATCCAGTTTTGAGGACAAAACTTCGCCAAGGGGGAGGCAATGATGAGGACATGGATCAGTTGATCGTACCGGGTCAAGGAAACGATGAGCAAACAGGACGAGAGGATGACGGGAACAATGACCAGCTGTTCGTACCGAGACGAGAGGAACCGGGAGAGACCGCCACCATACCACAAGTACACGGCTCACCCATGACACGTTCCAAGACCAGGAGGTTACGGGAAGGATTCAATGAGGCCATACAGTCACTTTTGACCAACATGGATGTGGAGAACATACTTTACCCCCAACCGGCCCCCGTTGCACCCGAGATATACATCGCCGAGGGCTTTGCCAAGATGAGCCTCAAAGATGATAGTACCACTAAAAAGCAAGGTATAAGCGTTTACTTGACAGTAAATGGAGACCAGAACAACAAGAATGCCACTAATGCTGTACCGGAGCCGCGAGATACATCAAATACAAGCTTAGTAGCTGAGAGAGCACCATTGGAGCAAGAAGACGATTCAAGCCTAAAACATGGAGAAACTCTCGAAGACACTTACCAGATTGACTTCCACAGACATCAGCCAGCTTAACAGATACCATCTCGGCTCAAGGAGTGTTCCTCACGCCTTGTTCTATCACTTCCATCCACTAGTCAACTCAAGAGAGCGTTAAAGCCAGTGTGTGGACTCCATCATACCGCCCTACTCTAAACCGTGTAAAACTCTCATCTGAGTATTACATCACGATCCCACTCGCCGGAAAAAGTGGCGCCAAACCTGGAAGAGTAGGGAAGATTTGCCGACAGGACCCTTTCCAGCGAGTCCGGCGTCCAAGTCGAAGGAGGACGGTCGGCGGGGTTGGACGCCAAGGACGTCCCGGCGATGTCTTCGACCTCGCCCCCAGCCTAGGAGAAGTCAGCAGAGTTAGACGCTGACGGTATCCCGGCAATGTCTTGGACTTCGCCTCCGGCCCATGAGTAGCGGGCACGCCAACCGCCAGACAATGAACTTGAGGCCGACATCTCAATTGAACGAAAAGAGGGATGTGAGGCAGAAAAAGGGAGAAAACTTAGGAAAAGAAATTCTAAGGGTTCACTTCGAAAATAGAGTAAACCCGTAGAACTGCAGAAGAAACTACAGAGGTACGCGAGAGGAATAGCATCGGTCGGGGAAAGCCAAAAGTCAGTGGCAGACTAGTAATTATTAGTCTCTCGAGCCATGCATGGGAAGTGACAAGCATTTAATGCAGAGAGAGAAAAAGAGTCTGCCACAGCAGAAAAGGTGACCAGTGGCTCTTGAGGAAGTGGTGCACGTTGCGTGAAGTGGCGCGCTGTGTTTCAAACCACCAAGTGCTCGCCATATGGATCGCACTCGCCAGACCTCAAATATTTGCATGAGAAGGTTCGAAGGAAGACAACCAACCTTACCGAAGGTCTTCTGAAAATCAATTGACAAACAGTTGCAACGGTATGAATTTTGCGCCTCTACAGGATTACCACAAACTCGCCCCCGGCAGAAGTCGACTCCGGGGACGGATTGCGAGACAGCCACGCTTGTGGGTCAAACATAACTGTCCGGCCAGCGCGGACCCTGTGACGGGGTTTACGGTACCTACAACCGTAGACGAAACTTGACCGTCCTTAACACGGTTTCGGCCTCTAAGGTCATGCCTGATTGCTTGATTTTCTTGCTTGCATGATTGCTTGATTTCTTACTTGCATGATTGATTGCTTACTTGTTTGCATGAATAATTCGATTCATTTCCTGTGTGAGCGCACGGTGTTTCCTGGCATAACCATGGAATCACTTGTTTGTCTGATCGAACGTCTAGCCCACGCACCAACCAAGTAACCCTCTTCCTCTGTCTAATATGTAATCCCCCTCGAATCTCCTCTTCTTAGCGTGCTCCTCCAGGAATTCAGAACTCTGGTCCAACAGGCCCCAGTGGCTCGCCCCGTGCCAACTCCACCCACGGACCGCGCACACTCTGAGCATGCTTCCCCGCGAACTTGCTCGCCCTCCAGGGCAGTATTCCCTCGGGATCCTAGGGCTCAGGCCTCTCAGAACTCTGGATCTTCCCCGCTAGTCCCCTCAAATGGGCCGAGCGATAAATCAGCACGCTTCCCACCAGGACTTGCTTGCCATTCAAGCACCACAGGAATTGAGGTCGCCGACTCACAGGCTTTCTCTTCCTAATAATTTCCAGACCTCTTCCCCTTCGGGGAACGTCACAAGCACGTTCTTAAAACCCATAAACTTCTGCGTAAGCACAACCCAAAGACTGTCCAGGCAGTAAGGCAGTCGAGATAACGCCCTCGGGAAACGCCCTACTCCGTACCAGATGCATTCGAGTAGTGACTCCCCCTTGCGTTAGCGCCCCGCAACGTAGAGAACATTTATTCATCCGTCCAACGGTGCCACCTCTGGTCCTTGGGCCGGTGTCTTAGCCCGCATCGTTGTCTTGCACCGATCCCCATGGTCACGCAACACTATAACCTCGCTCATGACCCCGATGAGCGGGGGCAAGACAGCGTCTTGTCTAGTGCATCACGAAGCAAGAAGTAAAATCTTCCACCAGTGGCCAAGCTATCAGTTCCCCCCAGGGTTGCCTATAGTCCTATCCTTAGCAAGCGTAGCACTCTCCCGGATATACGCCCCAGTCAGGATAGGACCCCATTTTTTAACTCCCCGAACGGCGTACTCCATCAGATGCGTACCGTAGACTAGGCGAGTCTCTCTATATGTATCTAGTCTGACCGTCTCATGGTTCGTTTCCTCCGAAAGCATAATTCCTCCGATCAATAACATACTCCCTCAGGTACGAATAAGGTCAGAGTTGACACCTAATAAGAGCTGCCCCGCGGCTCGCTTCCTCTGAAAAAAATTCCCTCAACCAATAACGTGCTCTTGCGGGACAGACGAATAAGCTTGGGGTTGAGAGTCCACTTCAGACTGTTCCTTCGGCCAAGGCTGTACTCCCTCGTAGTATGCGCTAGGGTCAAAGTCGATACCCCATCCTACTTCTTCGGAAGTCCGGACCATCCAGCTAGTACTGTACTCCTCCAGGATGCGTGGCATGGCTTGGACGAGTTCCCAAATTTTTGTTATCATTTAGAATAGCTTCGCCCAAACCAGTAACGTATCCCATGCGATACACGGCACGGTCATCGCGTCCATATAGCCTTTAAGTGGCAAACCACCTAGGGAACCGGGTAACCCGTACTCGTTTTACAGGAAGCCAAGGAGGATTCGACTCCCCGACTCATCTTCCGATAAGCCGAGAAGTCGGGGACAACTGTTGGGACCAATTTACCGGGTCAAGAGAGAGCCTGACACATGGATCTAGACTGCGCTAGACACTGACACAGGCCACGCTAGCTCGGCCGACCCACTCCCGCGTACTGTTTCGGAGCAATTGGCGAACTTTCCCAAACACGCTAGATTCATTGCTCTCACCTGCTCTATTGGCACGCCGGATGGAAGAGACAGGACAGGTAGCCTGCGGGTATAAATAGGAGGAGATCATCACGCAGAAGGAGAGGACTGATCGGAGGAGAGAAAACCCCTCTGTAAGAGGAGGTGACTATCCACATCTGAGCCAGTCGGTTTCGGGCAAGCAGCACGATCACGAGCAAACTCTATGTTCTTCACGAGTGAATACCTATCAGGTTAAGCCATCCCTAATCTGGAACTTGGCCTTCTTATACAAGACTTTTTAGGACTTGATTCAATCACCCAAGCTTGTACTAATCAGTTGTAGTATAGCATAGGGTTTTATCAATCCAAAAGGGGAGAATGAAGCAGCAAGAATGCAATAGAGCTCTTAATTCAAGCAAACATAGATAGATTAGAAGTCTAACAACCTAAAGGATCAAACAGAAATGAAAAGAACATCAACCAAAGAGTGAGAAGCAAGCAAAACAACTAGAACAAAGGCAAAAACAGGGCAAATCCGAATTCAAGCTGAAAACAGAGAAAAGATGGGACTTGAGATGAGATAATTTGTATTAGGGAACTCTTGACTCAACCTATGATGCTTACAAACTCACACAATGCTATTTCTTATGCATAGGATTCATTTATATGACTAATCCAATCTCTTGGTACTAATCTCTTTGCTAATTACCAAGTCAAGAACTAATTCTCATTAGTGAAATGATAAACAGCAAGCATTAAAACAATTCTATCAACCCTATATTGTCAAATCACTCCCTAGACAGTTAATCTCTTGAGCTAGGATAAGTAATTCTCTTGCAAAGCAATTCAGGCATTTCATCAAACACATGGTGGGCATAAAATGAGCCTAAGATCTTAATCAACTTAGCTAGAGCTAATTAAGCATTAAACACAGCAATCAAGAAAGGAAATAGAATGATTAACACTAAGACATCATAGATTAAGTCTCAAATTCCCTAAACCTAACCCATCTCAAATCCCTAAAAAGGACTACTCACTAAACACCATTAAAGCTATCAATTCAAAAAGAGAAAGTTGACTAATCATGATTAAAGAGATTAAACAAGATAAAAAATGCAAACTTTAATTAAAACCAAGCAAAGATTCAAATTACAAAACCCAAAGGTCCAAACAAAGAAGAAAAAACTGCTGGATAAAAGACTCTTCCCAGAAATTATAGATTTTTCGTATTTAAAGGAGTCCAGGCGAAAATGGCAAAATTGTAAATAAGTGGTCCTCGGTCTGGGATCTTATCGGTCAGTTGTGACCGATAGGAATGATCGATAGGGATCCTATCGGTCTGGAAGATGACTGATAGGGTGACCGAAATATAAACGGTGCACTTCTATCAGTTACTTCTTTGACCGATAGGAATAATCGATAGGTCTTCTATCGGCCACTCCTTGACCGATAGCCTTCGTGCTCTGACCGATAGGCTCTGTAGAGATCGTCTGCCTTGGTTCCTCTTGCTCAACTCAGCTCAGCCAACTTCTTGGTCAACTCCCAAAGCTCCTCCATGCTCCTCATAGCTTCATGAGCACCTAAAAACATCCTTTATGCAAAGAAAATGCAAGCTACATCCTAAATGCAACATAATTCTAAAAGGAGAAGAAAATGGGACATAGATAAGGAAGATATGTAAAAGAGAACCAAAACATGCACTAAATGCAAGCCTAAATGGTATAAATACAAGAGATATCAACACCCACACACTTGCCTTTTGTTTGTTCTCAAGCAAATAAGAACAAATAGGAGAGTGAGGTTTGAAAGTGGGAGCTCAAAACTAAAGATGTTAATGGAAAAATTGAATCAATGCTCAAGTTACAGTAACTAAGATGCAAATAGATTGTTCTACTTTAGAAACTTTATCCATACCCATCATAGCAAACAATGAACTCTAGCTTAGCCTACACAAGCATTCAAATCAACCAACTCTTTAACATTCATTAATCAGTAGCCAATGGATCATGCTTGCGCAAATCAAGAGAGAACATTTGGTCAAGGGACAAGGTTATGGATGATCTCATTTAAGCACAGGGTTCATAAACATAAAGGATCACTCAATGAAAATGATTCTATCTTAGGCAAAATGCTAAAGGTAAAAGCACACTTATGTATGCAAATCAAAGCTCCCTTCTACCCTTTTACCCAAAGATGAATCCTATAAACTTCTAAACCCCAAAGTGAACCCCTAAGTCTACCCTTCTCCTAGATTCTACCCTTTCTCTTTCTTCATGGCTGGGGAAACTTCTTTGTGCTTGTGTGGCTGCTTCTTTTGTTGGAACTTGCTCTTCTTTGTTGCACTGGCACCTTCTTCTCCTTTGGTGGATTGTTTTGGGCCTGATTTCTTCCTTGGATTAACCCTTCAAAATTTTCATGTTGCTGGCGCCATTATTTCAAAACACTAAGAGCTTTTACTTCCCTTTACTTAACCACAATGCTAAACTGTTCCCCCTTTTCTACCATTTCAAACTTTTCCCTTTTTCTTTCAAAACAAATATACATGAAGTTCAAACCACTTAACTCTACCCTTTTTGTCCCAAAACTCCTATCCTAGAATCAAGCTCAAGATGCAAGCTGATATCTACAAGAGAGCTTATCATTGCCAGCCTTATTTCTAACACTTTTTGCCAAGACAAAATTCGAAAATGATTTGCAAAGGCCTCACAACTCTCAAGATAATGTTTAGGTTCAGAAACAAGGATTGGTTTAGGGTGTGGTTAACTGTCCCATAAGTGTGAGGATCAGCTACTTGGATTAACAAGAGTGGTGAGAAGGGAAGAAGATAATCCAAGTATGTATATGGGTAGCCATGTAATCACTCTCAATGCACAAACAAGATAATTCGAAGTCAGGATTATGGTTCTAATAAGATAGAGTTGGAATCAAATCAAAGCATGTTTCAGCATAAGACAAGAATATCAATGCAAGTAGTCAAAATATGGTGCAGCCTTAACTTCAAACCCACTACAATGCAATCAAACAACAGATAACCAAGGCATTGAAAACAATTCAAACATTAAAATCTTGACAAGTGTTTATCATCTACTCCCTATGCAAATGTATACAAACCTATATGAAATGCATCTAGACTCAATCTTAGTTATGTAAATGCAACTAAATGATCTTTTTGGTTCCAAAAAAATTTGAAAATTTCATGGATTTTCAGTTCACATATATGAATGCATGAATGCATGAGACTCAATTATGTAGAAGAGAAAATAAGTAAACAAAACACAATGTTAAATGCAATGCCCTCCCCCACACTTCAATTACACAGTCCCTTGTGTAATAGAAGCTTGAAGGAGGGTAATGAAAGGTATTCAAAAGTATTCAGAAGCAAAGGAGTAAAGTTGTGTACCTTAGAAGGAGTTTTGGTCAGACTGGGAGGTTGTATCGATCTCTCCCAGACCGATAGGGTTGACCGATACGCTGCCAATTCATATCGGTCACATGCGTGACCGATACAGTGACCGATAGCTTCCTCTAAATCCTATCGGTCTCTAGCTTGATCGATAAACTGACTGAAATATATCTGATTTCTTTGTATCGGTCACTCTTTTGACCGATAGAGTGACCGAAAAACAACTGATACATTTCCATCGGTCAGTAGCTGATCGATAGCTAGACCGATAAGATTCTCACTCGGCAGACCCCTTTTCCTATCGATCACTATTGACTGATAGGTTGACTGGTAAATTCTGGCTCCACCACTATCGATCACAGGGTGACCGATAGCATGACCGATAGGGCTGTATCGGTCTTGTCTTGACCGATATGGTGATCGATAGCAGCCAGAATGCACCTGTTCTTGCTTCCCAAACTTATAACAGCTTGCCTTAGACCACATTTGCTCCTGTTATTGAAAAAGAACACAAAAAAAAGCATAAAATGCAATAATATGTACAAGGATAACAGGGGAATACCTCCCAAGTGTGCTTGTTTAATGTCCCCAGCTTGACTTTCCTTGGTTGATTACTCTTGTGGAGGTTCATCAAGGCTGGTGTCCACTTCATCTCCTAGAGACTCACTTGCTATGTATGGCTTCAGCCTATGCCCATTCACTGTGAAGTCTTCTTTATTCTTGCTAAACAAAGTCACAGCTCCATATGGCAACACTTCCTTGATCTTGAATGGACCTGACCATCTTGAATTCAGCTTTCCAGGAAATAACCTCAACCTCGAGTTGAATAGCAGTGCTTGATCCCCTGCTTTGAAGTCTTTGTGTTTGATCCTCTTGTCATGGAAAGCTTTTGTCCTCTCCTTGTAGATCCTAGAACTTTTAAAAGCTTCAAGGCGGTTTTCTTCTAGTTCATGCAAGTTGATGAGTCTCTTTTCTTGAGCTGTCTTAATGTCAAAATTCAGCAACTTTGTTGCCCACAAGGCCTTATATTCCAGCTCAACAGGTAGATGACAGGACTTCCCATAAAGTAGTGAGAAAGGAGTTCTACCAATTAGTGTCTTGAAGGCTGTCCAATAAGCCCACAAAGCATCATCAAGCTTATTAGACCAGTCCTTTCTTGTAACACCAACTGTTTTCTCTAAGATGACCTTGATCTCTCTGTTAGACACCTCCACTTGGCCACTTGTTTGAGGATGGTAAGGAGTAGCAACCTTGTGCTTGACACCATTATTTTTGAGCAAACTCTCAAAGACCTTGTTGATGAAATGGCTTCCACCATCACTGATCACACACCTTGGAGTACCAAATCTTGGGAAGATAATTGTCTTGAAGTGCTTCAGCACAACTCTAGCATCATTTGTTGGACAGGCAATGGCTTCAACCCACTTTGACACATAATCAACAGCTACCAGAATGTACTTGTTCCCATAAGAAGAGGGGAAAGGTCCCATAAAGTCAATCCCCCACACATCAAACAGATCCACTTCAAGAATAGAGTTCAGAGGCATCTCGTCTCTCTTGGAGATGTTTCCTTTTCTTTGGCATGCATCACATGAAGAGATGTGGGCTTGGGCGTCCTTGAACAGACTAGGCCACCAAAAACCAGCTTGGAGGACCTTGGAGGCTGTCTTGAATGTTGCAAAATGTCCTCCATAGGCTGAGCCATGGCAATGATGAAAAATTCCTGGAACTTCTTCTTCAGCTACACACCTTCTGAACAACCCATCATTCCCTCTTTTGTATAGATAGGGCACATCCCAAAAGTAATGGGAGACATCTCTTAAGAACTTCTTCTTCTGGTGTGAGTTGAGGGTTTGTGGTATCTGCCCAATCACCAAGTAGTTCACAAAGTCAGCATACCAAGGCAGTTTGTTCTCCTCTAAGCTCTGCACCTCAGCTGCCTTCATTCCTAAAGCATTCAGCTGTTCTTCTGGTAGGGTATCATTTATTGGGACAAAATCATCTATCCTCAGTCTTGAGAGGTGATCAGCAAATCCATTCTCAATGCCTTTCTTATCCACAATATCCATGTCAAACTCTTGCAAGAGAAGAATCCGTCTAAGAAGTCTTGGCTTGGTGTCTTTCTTGGCATAGATGTGCCTTAGTGCAGCATGATCAGTGTAGACTATGACCTTGGAACCCACTAAGTAGCTTCTGAACTTCTCAAATGCAAAGACAACTGCCAGGAGCTCCTTTTCAGTGGTTGCATACTTTGATTGAGCCTCATCCATTGTTCTGCTAGCATAGTAAATAACATGAGTTTCTTGTCTATTCTCTGCCCCAAGACTGCTCCAACAGCATAGTCACTAGCATCACACATGATTTCAAATGGCAGATCCCAGTTTGGAGCTTGGACAATTGGCGCTGACACCAGAGCTTGCTTGAGGGTGAGAAAGGCTTGCAGACACTCCTCATCAAACACAAACTCTGTCTCCTTACACAACAATTTTGTCAAGGGTCTTGCAATATGTGAGAAATCTTTGATGAATCTCCTGTAGAAGCCAGCATGTCCCAGGAAGCTTCTGATTCCTTTTAATGTGTGATATAAGAGTTTTGACTCTCTTGGTCAATCACTCATTGTACTAGTCATTGTAGCATTGGGTTTTAATGTCAATCCAAAAGGGAAGATTGAAACAGCAGGATTATAGCAGATTACCTAATTCAAGCAGATATAAAAGGGGTTTTAGAATATCTAGGACCCTAAGTGATCAATTCAAGCAAACACAAAACAAAGGGTAACAAGCAAGCAAAGTAACCAAAATAAAGGAAAAACAGAGTAGATCCGAAATAGAGCTAAAAACAGAGAAAAGATGGGACTTAGATGAGATAATTGGTGTTAGGGAACTCTTGACTCAACCTATGATGCTTACAAACTCATACAATGATATTCCTTATGCATAGGATTCATTTATATGACTAATCCAATGTCTTGGCACTAATCTCTTTGCTAATTACCAAGTCAAGAACTAATTCTTATTAGTGAAATGATAAAGAGAAAGTATTCAGGCAAATCTATCAACCCTATATTGCCAAATCACTCCCTAGACAGTCAATCTCTTGAGCTAGGATAAGCAATTCTCTTGCAAAGCAGTTCAGGCATTTCATGAAACACTTGGTGGGCATAAAATGAGCCTAAGATCTTAATCAACTTAGCTAGGGCTAATTAAGCATTAAACACAGCAATCAAGAAAGGAAATGGAAGAATTAATACTAAGCTATCATAGATAAAGTCTCAAATTCCCTAAACCTAACCCATCTCAAATCCCTAAAAGGACTACTCACTAAGCACCATTAAAGCCATCAATTCAAAGAGAAAAAGATGACTAATCATGATTAGAGAGCTTAAACAAGGTGAAAGATGCAAACTTTAATTAAAATCAAGCAAAGATTCAAATTACAAAACCCAAAGGTCTAAACAAAGAAGAAAGAACTGCTGGATAAAAGATTGTTCCCAAAAATTAGGGATTTTTCGTATTTATAGGAGTCTAAGCGAAAATGGCAAAATCATAAATAAATGGTCTTCGGTATGGGATCATATCGGTCAGTTGTAATGGTCTGGGCTTGATCGATATGAATCATATCGGTCTGGAAAATGATCGATACAGTGACCGAAATACACACGGTGCATTTGTATCGATCAGGATTATGGTTCTAATAAGATAGAGTTGGAATAAAATCAAAGCAAGCTTGAGCATAGGACAAGAATATCAATGCAAGAATTCAAGATATGGTGCACCCTTAACTTCAAACTCACTACAATGAAATCAAACAACAGATAACCAAGGCACTGAAAACAATTCAAAAAATAACATCTTGACAAGTGTCTATCATCTACTCCCTATGCAAATATATGCAAACTTATATGAGATGCATCTAGACTCAATCTTAGTTATGTAAATGCAACTAAATGATCTTTTTGGGTTGCAAAAAACATGCAAATTTTTTCCAATTTTTTCGATTTTGTTTTATTGGTGCTTTTCTATGCCTTATATGAATGCATGATTTGCATGAGACTCAAGATGAAAGAAAAAGAAAAACTAAGAAAACAAAACACAAAGTCAAACCCCAAATCTCTCCCCCACACTTAAATTACAGAGTCCCTTGTGTAATGAAAGCAATGAGAGAGAGAAGCAACAAAATATAATCCAGTGGTATAAACAATGAGTAGGGTGTGGTACCTGTTCAATGAGTGGAGTGGTGGGAGGATTGATGAGATGATCCCTCCTGTGTGTCTGCACCACTCTCATTTCGCTCTTCAACTATTGATCTTCTTTGGTAGAGTTGGCTCTCATCAGGTCAAAAACTGAGGTTGCTTCTTATATTGATGCATGTTTGTTGTGGGTTTGGGAGGAGGAACCGTGCTGGTTCTTGGGGACTCTTGAAGAAGGTGTAGATATGTTTGCTTCTGACGCTCCTCTCAAGGAAATGACTTCTCGCGGGGGTATCGGTCACGAATGATCGATACCCTTCCTGTGAATCATATCGGTCTTCATCTGATCGATACACTGACCGAAATACATCCGGCGGGTTTGTATTGATCAGTGATTGATCGATATGAATGACCGATATGGTTTTCACTTTCAGACTCCTTTCCCTATCGATCAAAAGTGATCGATAGGTTGACTGGTGCAATCCGACCCCACTGATATCGATCACAAATAACCGATACTCATGACTGATACGGTCTGTATCGGTCTCGTCATGACCGATACAGTTGATCGATATCAGCCAGGAAGCTTTTGCCTCCTTAACTCATAAAAATTTGCCTTAGCCCACACTTGCTCCTGTTGATAGAAAGAAAAAATACAAAGGGAAACATAAAATGCAAGAATATGTACAAGGGTAACAGGGGAATACCTCCCAAGTGTGCTTGTTTCATGTCCCTAGCTTGACTTTCCTTGATTGGTCACTCTGGTGGAGGGTCTTCAAGGTTAATGTCTACTTCATCACCAATACACTCACTTGCCATGTATGGTTTCAGCCTGTGCCCATTCACTGTGAAGTCTCTTCCATCCTTGCTAAGCAAAGTCACAGCCCCATATGGCAATACTTCTTTGATCTTGAATGGACCTGGCCATCTTGACTTCAGCTTTCCAGGAAACAACCTCAACCTCGATTTGAATAGCAGCACCTGATCCCCTGCCTTAAAGTCCTTGTGCTTGATCCTCTTGTCATGGAAGACCTTTGTCATTTCCTTATAAGTCCTAGAGCTCTCAAAAGCTTCAAGGCGGTTTTCCTCTAACTCATGCAAGTTGATTAGTCTCTTCTCTTGAGCTGTCTTAATGTCAAAATTCAGCAACTTTGTTGTCCACAAAGCCTTATATTCCAGCTCAAGAGGTAGATGACAAGACTTCCCATAAAGGAGTGAGAAAGGAGTTCTGCCAATGGGTGTCTTGAAGGCTGTCCTGTAAGCCCACAAAGCATCATCAAGCTTATTAGACCAGTCTTTTCTTGTAACACCAAATGTTTTCTCTAAAATGGCATTGGTCTCTCTGTTAGACACCTCTACTTGGCCACTTGTTTGAGGATGGTAAGGAGTAGCAACCTTGTGCTTGACACCATTCTTTTTTAGCAAACTCTCAAAAACCTTGTTGATGAAGTGACTTCCACCATCACTGATCACACACCTTGGAACACCAAACCTTGGGAAGATTATTGTCTTGAAGAGCTTCAGAACAACTCTAGCATCATTTGTTGGACAGGCAATGGCTTCAACCCACTTTGAGACATAATCAACAGCCACCAGAATGTACTTGTTCCCATAAGAGGAAGGGAAAGGTCCCATAAAATCGATCCCCCACACATTAAACAGGTCCACTTCAAGAATAGGGTTCAGAGGCATCTCATCTCTCTTGGATATGTTTCCTTTCCTTTGACATGCATCACAAGAGGATATGTGGGCTTGGGCGTCCTTGAAGAGACTAGGCCACCAAAAACCAGCTTGGAGGACCTTGGAGGCTGTCTTGAATGTTGCAAAATGTCCTCCATAGGCTGAGCCATGGCAATGATGTAGAATTCCTGGAACTTCTTCTTCAGCTATACACCTTCTGAACAACCCATCATTCCCTCTCTTGTACAGATAGGGCTCTTCCCAAAAGTAATGGAAGACATCTCTTAAGAATTTCTTTTTCTGGTGAGAGTTAAGGGTGTCTGGTATTTGCCCAATGACCAAGTAGTTCACAAAGTCAGCATACCAAGGCAGTTTATCCTCCTCTAGGCTTTCCACTTCAGCTGTCTTCACTCCTAAAGCATGCAGCTGTTCCTCTGGTAGAGTATCATTGATTGGGACAAAATCATCTATCCTCAGTCTTGAGAGGTGATCAGCAACTCCATTCTCAATGCCTCTCTTATCCACAATCTCCATATCAAATTTCCTGTAAGAGGAGGATCCACCTAAGAAGCATTGGTTTGGTGTCTTTCTTGGCATAGATGTGTCTCAGCGCAGCATGATCAGTATAAACTATCACCTTGGAGCCTACTAAGTAGCTTCTGAACTTCTCAAATGCAAAGACAACTGCTAAAAGCTCCTTCTCAGTTGTAGCATATTTTGACTGAGTCTCATCCATAGTTCTGCTAGCATAATAGATAAACATGAAGTTTCTTGTCAACTCTCTGCCCCAAAACCGCTCCAACAGCATAGTCACTAGCATCACACATTATTTCAAATGGTAAATCCCAGTTTGGAGCTTGGACTATTGGCGCTGATACCAGAGCTTGTTTGAGGGTGATGAAGGCTTGCAGGCAGTCTTCATCAAACACAAACTCTGTCTCTTTACACAACAATCTTGTCAAGGGTCGTGCAATCATTGAGAAGTCCTTGATGAACCTTCTGTAGAAGCCAGCATGCCCCAAAATGCTTATGATCCCTTTGACAGTGGTTGGAGGTTCTAAGTGCACCATTACATCAATCTTAGCCTTGTTCACTTCTATCCCTTTCTCTGAGATCTTGTGACCCAAAACAATGTCTTCTTGCACCATGAAGTGGCACTTCTCCCAATTCAGAACCAGTTTTGTGTCTTCACACATTTGGAGGACCTGAGAAATGTTAGACAAGCAGACACCAAAGGAGGATCCATAGACACTAAAGTCATCCATGAATACCTCCACCATTTCTTCAAGCAAGTCAGAAAACATAGAAGTCATACATTTTTGAAAGGTAGCAGGAGCATTGCATAAACCAAAAGGCATTCTCCTATAAGCAAATGTTCCACAAGGGCAAGTAAAGGTTGTTTTTTCTTGATCATTAGGATGGATAGGGATTTGAAAGAATCCACTATAACCATCTAAAAAGCAGTAATACTTATGATTTGCTAATCTTTCTAACATCTGGTCTATGAATGGCAAAGGGAAGTGATCTTTCCTAGAAGCAGAATTAAGTTTTCTGTAATCTATGCACATCCTATGACCAGTAATTGTTCTAGTTAGAATTAGCTCATCATTTTCATTTTTAACAACAGTGATCCCTCCTTTCTTAGGTACCACATGGACTGGTGAGACCCATGTGCTATATGAGATGGGATAGATCACTCCTGCTTCAAGCAACTTCAAGATTTCCTTTTTTACTACTTCTTTTAAATTAGGATTCAGCCTTCTCTGAGGTTCAATAGAAGTTATTGTCTCATCCTCTAGTGAATATCCTATGAGTGCAGAGGTTAGGAGAAATGCCTTGTATATCATCTAGTGAATATCCAATAGCTTTCCTAAACCTCTTTAACACCTTGACAAGAGCCAGGATCTCATCATCATTAAGGTTGTCATTGACTATAACAGGGTAAGTGGAGTTAGGACCTAAGAAGACATACCTTAGCCCTGTTGGGAGAGGTTTTAGCTCCACCTTGGGTGCCTTGAGCTCACTCCAGTCCTTTTCTGAGCTGTTCTGTCCTGTGGCTCCAGCTTCCTTGCTTAGGGAATCAACTGCTTGAGCTGAGAAGGCTCTCTTTCTTGTGTATTCCAACTTTTCAAATGGCTCTTCCTCTTTAAAGAACATGTGAGAGTCTAACCTTAGCTGATAACCCAATCTTTCCTTATCCAAGTATCCATCATATACATACTCCTTTGTCAAAGCTACTTGAAGTTTGTCTCCACAACACAACTCCTCTTGAAGTTCATCATGCAGCTTTTCTAGGATATCAATCTGGAACACTTGACCTTCAATAGTAGGCTGCTGCATAATCTGCTTGATGTCAAATTTCAGAGACATGTCTTTACCCAATTATAGCTCAATCTTCCCTTTCTTGACATCAATAACAGCTCCTGTTGTGGCTAGGAAGGGTCTCCCAAGGATGAGAGGATCTCTAGGCTCCACATCTATATCTAAAACCATAAAATCAGTAGGTATCTCTACACTCCCAGTTCTGAGTGGTACATCTTCAAACAAACCTTTGGGAAGTCTCACTGATCTATCAGCCAACACCAAAGATATTCTACAGTCCTTGAACTTGGTGAAACCTAGGCGCTGTGCTACAGAGTAGGGCATCAAGCTGACACTAGCTCCAAGATCACACAAACATTTGTCAAACAAAAGTGGACCTATAGAGCAGGGTAAAGTAAAGCTTCCTGGATCTCCAAGCTTGTTGGGAGTCACTCTCTTCTATTGAATAATGGCACTTCACTCATGTGTGAGGATCACCATCCCTTGTAGGTCCTTGGTTCTTTCAGCAACAGCATCCTTTAAGAATTTCTGATAAGGAGGAACTAGAACAAAGGCATCCAGCAATGGCATTGTGAGCTGGATCTTCTTCATCTGTTCATCAAAGAACCCTTTGTATTTAGCAACCAGTTGCTTCTTAAACCTTCTAGGAAAAGGTATGGTTGGCTGATAAGGAGGAGGGATGAATCTTGGTTCCTTGATCAACTCCTTAGATGCTTCCTTTGGTTTTTCCTTAACCACCTCTTTGGCTTTGGTGTTGTCTGAACCTCTTTCAGCTTCAACTACTTCATCCTCTTGAGCTTCTTCATTATCTTTAGCTTCCACCCCCTCTTCTTGTTCCTCAATGTCCACATTAGGTGTATAAGGTGCCACTCTTGGGGGAAGTTGCTTCCTACTTCTTAAAGTAACAGCTTTGACACACTCTTGTGCTAGTGAAGAGGTAGATGGTTGAGCCATGTTTTCTTGTTTGTTGATCTTCATATTCAAAGGACCTAGTTGGGACTGCAATTTAGAGTCAATGCCTTTGTGTATCTCAACAGCCATGTTCCTTTGAATGTCAATCATATTCTTTTGAATCTCAACAGCCATGATTTTCTGAAATTCTGTATTCTGAAGTTGTTGGAGTTGCGGGAACATTTCCTTAAGGTCCAATGCATGTGAAGGTTGGGAGGTGTTGGCGCCAACTGCTTGAGAAGAAGGACTCTGATGTTGTTGAGTATGAGTGTCTCCATATGACTGGTGTACACAAACATCATGGTCTTGGTGTATTGTTGGCACCTCTTGTAGTTGAACAGCTTTGACCTGATGCTCTTGGTAGTTGTGTTGGGAAGTAGCACTAGAAAGAGGTTTAGAGGTCTCATTGATCATCAATTCAACTTTCTTCTGCAAGGCTTCTAGCTTCTCTTCAATTGCTTTGGAGTGTTGCTCCTTGTCATCCACATAATCCCAATTGCTGAGTGTCATGTTCTCTACTAGTATCCAACCTTCATCAACATCTTTGCCAAGGAAGTAACCATTACTAGATGTATCTAGGAGGATTCTTATCTTTGGGAGAACACCTCTATAGAGTGTGGACAGTAGCATTTCCTTGGTAAAGCCATGGTGAGGGCATTGATGAGTGAAACCTCTAAACTTTTCCCATGTGTCTCCAAAGCTTTCATTAGACCACTGCTTGAAGTTTGTGATCTCATTTCTGAAGTGTGCAGTTCTTGAGGGAGAGAAGAACTTGGTTAAGAAAGCACCTTTACATTGTTCCCAAGTGGTGATGCTGCCTTGTGGTAGATATTTCTCCTATAATCTAGCTCTATCACCAAGAGAAAATGGGAATAACTTGAGCTTCAACCCATCACCTGAGACTCCACTAAGCTTTGTCAAAGTGCATATCCTCTCAAACTGATCCAAGTGCTCTAGAGGGTCCTTGTTGGGCAATCCAAAGAACTGCCTTTCTTGGATCATGGTGATGAGACTGCTCTTGATCTGATATTGTTGAATCTCCATAGGTGTAAGAATACCTTGTCTTGAAGAATAATTGGAAGGTATGTCAGCAGCACCAATAGGCCTTCTTGGTCTTTGAACTCTCATTCCCCAATCACCTTGTAGACCAGCTTGACCTTGTTCACCTTGCAGGCCTTGAATCCCTTGAGGACCTTGTAAACCTTGTGGACCTTGCAAACCAAAATCAGCATCATACTGGTGTTCTTCCATTCTTCAACAGCTGAATTCTGATTCTGCAAACCCAAATTCTTTGAACTTGAACATCTGTTGTAGATGTGGTCACTTAGAAGCAAGTGTTGTGGTACCTACAAAAGAAATTCTAGACCAAAAGAGAAATCAGTAACCAAAATAGAAAATAACAAAGCTTGATCTCAAGATCTCTATAAATCCTACTGAACAAAGCATTCCTCTAATGGCAACGGCACCAAATTGATACAAGAGTTTTGATTCTTTGTCAATCACCCATTGTACTAGTCATTGTAGCATTGGGTTTTAATGCCAATCCAAAGGGGAAGATTGAAACAGCAGGATTATAGCAGATTTCCTAATTCAAGCAGATATAAAAGGGGTTTTAGAATATCTAGCAACCTAAGTGATCAATCAGAAATCAAGCAAACACAAAACAAATGGTAACAAGCAAGCAAAGCAACCAAAATAAAGGAAAAACAGAGCAGATCCGAAATAGAGCTAAAAACAGAGAAAAGATGGGACTTAGATGAGATAATTGGTTTTAGGAAACTCTTGACTCAACATATGATGCTTACAAACTCACACAATGTTATTCCTTATGCATAGGATTCATTTATATGACTAATCCAATGTCTTGGCACTAATCTTTTTGCTAATTACCAAGTCAAGAACTAATTCTCATTAGTGAAATGATAAAGAGCAAGCATTAAGACAAATCTATCAATCCTATATTTCCAAATCACTCCCTAGACAGTCAATCTCTTGAGCTAGGATAAGCAATTCTCTTGCAAAGCAGTTCAGGCATTTCATCAAACACTTGGTGGGCATAAAATGAGTCTAAGATCTTAATCAACTTAGCTAGGGCTAATTAAGCATTAAACACAGCAATCAAGAAAGAAAATGGAAGAATTAACACTAAGAAATCATAGATAGAGTCTCAAATTCCCTAAACCTAACCCATCTCAAATCCCTAAAAGGACTACTCACTAAGCACCATTAAAGCCATCAATTCAAAGAGAAAAATATGACTAATCATGATTAGAGAGCTTAAACAAGATGAAAGGTGAAAACTTTAATTAAAATCAAGCAAAGATTCAAATTACAAAACTCAAAGGTCTACACAAAGAAGAAAGAACTACTGGATAAAAGACTGTTCCCAAAAACTAGGGATTTTCGTATTTATAGGAGTCTAAGCGAAAATGGCAAAATCGTAAATAAATGGTCTTAGGTCTGGGATCATATCGGTCAGTTGTAACGGTCTGGGCTTGATCGATACGAATCATATCGGTCTGGAAAGTGATCGATACAATGACTGAAATACACACGGTGCATTTGTATCGATCACTTCTGACTGATACCCTTGATCGATACTGCTTGTATCGGTCACTCCTTGACCGATATTCTTGATCGTTACGCCTTGTATCCGTCACTTCTTGACCGATATCCTCCGTGCGCAGACCGATAAGCTCTGCAGAGATCGTCTGCCTCGGTCCCTTTTGCTCCTTTTGGCCCAGCTAGCTTCCCGGATCATCCTCAAAGCTCCTCTAAGCTCCTTTTAGCTCCACAAGCACCTAAAAACATCCATAATGCAAGAAAAATGCAAACTATATCCTAAATGCAACCTAAGTCTAAAAGGAGAAGAAAATGGGTCAAAAACTAAGGAAAACATGCAAAAGAGAACCAAAACATGTACTAAATGCAAGCCTAAATGGTGTAAATACAAGAGATATCACTGTGTTTGGAGGCTCTAAATGCAGCATCACATCAATCTTTGCCTTGTCCACTTCTATCCCCTTCTCTGAGATCTTGTGACCCAACACAATGCCTTCTTGAACCATGAAGTAGCACTTCTCCCAGTTCAGAACCAGCTTAGTGTCTTCACATCTTTGTAGAACCTGCGAAAGATTTGACAAGCAGACACCAAAGGAGGATCCATAGACACTAAATTCATCCATGAATACCTCCACCATTTCTTCAAGCAAGTCAGAAAAGATAGAAGTCATACATCTTTGAAAGGTAGCGGGAGCATTGCATAAACCAAAAGGCATTCTCCAATAAGCAAATGTTCCATAAGGGCAAGTAAAAGTAGTTTTCTCTTGATCATTAGGATGGATAGGGATCTGAAAGAATCTACTATAACCATCTAAAAAGCAGTAATACTTATGATTTGCTAATCTTTCTAACATTTGCTCTATGAATGGCAAAGGAAAGTGATCTTTTCTAGAAGCAGAATTACGTTTTCTGTAATCTATGCACATCATATGACCAGTGATTGTTCTAGTTGGTATTAGCTCATCATTTTTCGTTTTTTACAACAGTGATCCCTCCCTTCTTAGGCACCACATGGACTGGTGAGACCCATGTGCTATCTGAGATGGGATAGATCACTCATGCTTCAAGAAACTTCAAGATTTCCTTTTTTACTACTTCCTTCAAGTTGGAATTTAATCTTCTTTGAGGTTCAACAGAAGTTCTTGTCTCATCCTCTAGATGGATCCTATGAGTGTAGAGGTTTGGAGAAATGCCTTGGATGTCATCTAGTGAATACCCAATGGCTCTCCTAAACCTCTTTAACACTTTGACAAGTGCATGGATCTCATCATCATTGAGGTTATCATTGACAATCATAGGGTAAGTGGAGTTAGAGCCTAGGAAAACATACCTTAGCCCTTTGGGAAGAGGTTTGAGCTCCACCTTGGGTGCTCTGAGCTCACTCCAGTCCTCATCTAAGCTGCTCTGCTCCTTGGCGCCAGCTTCATTGCTTGGGGAATCAGCTTCTTGAACTGAGAAGACCTCCTTTCTTGTGTATTCCAGTCTCTCAAATGGTTCCTCTTCTTCCAAGACTTTGTGAGAGTCTAACCTAAGCTTATAACCCAATCTTTCCTTATCCAAGTAACCATCTTCTCCATGCTCCTTTGTCAAAGCCACTTGAAGTTTATCCTCACAGCACAGCTCTTCTTGAACCTCATCATGCAGCTTCTCTAAGATCTCAATCTGGAACACATGACCTTCAATAGTAGGTTGCTGCATAATTTGCTTGATGTCAAACTTCAGAGACATATCTTTTCCCAACTGTAGCTCAATTTTCCCTTTCTTAACATCAATGACAGCTCATGTTGTGGCTAGGAAGGGTCTCCCAAGAATGAGAGGGTCTCTAGGCTCCTCATCCATATCCAAAACCACAAAATCAGTAGGTATCTCTACACTCCCAATCCTGAGTGGTACATCTTCAAGCAAACCCTTGGGGAGTCTCACTGATCTATCAGCCAATATCAAAGAGATTCTGCAGTCCTTAAGCTTGGTGAAGCCTAGGCGTTGTGCCACAGAGTAGGGCATCAAGCTGACACTAGCTCCTAGATCACACAAACATTTATCAAATAATAGTGGACCTATAGAGCAGGGTAAGGTAAAGCTCCCTGGATATCCTAGCTTGTTAGGAGTCACTCTCTTCTGTTGAATAATGGCGCTACATTCATGTGTGAGGACCACCATCCCTTCCAGGTCTTTGGTTCTTTCATCAACAGCATCATTCAGGAATTTCTGATAAGGAGGAACCAGAACAAAGGCATCTAATAGTGGCATTGTGAGCTGGATCTTCTTCATCTGTTCTCAAAGAGTCCTTTGTATTTAGCAACCAGCTGCTTCTTAAACCTTCCAGGAAAAGGTATTGTGGGTTGATAAGGAGGAGGTATGTATCTTGTTTCCTTGATCAACTCCTTAGATGCTTCCTTTGGTTTTTCCTTAACCACTTCTTTGGCTTTGGTGTTGTTTGAACCTTCACCAACCTCAACTACTTCATCCTCTTGAGCTTCTTAATTTTCTTTAACCTCCACCCCCTCTTCTTGTTCCTCAATGTCCACATTGGGTGTAGAAGGTGCCACTCTTGGTGGAAGTTGCTTCCCACTTCTTAGAATAACAGCTTTGACACACTCTTGTGCTAGTGAAGAGGTAGATGGTTGAGTCATGCTTTCTAGTTTGCTGATCTTCATATTCAAGGAACCTAGTTGGGACTGCAAGCTAGAGTCAATGCCTTTGTGTATTTCATCAGTCATGCTTTTGTGAATGTCAAGCATATTCTTTTGAATCTCAACATCCATGATCTTCTGAAATTCTGCATTCTGAAGTTGCTGAAGTTTCAGGAACATGTCCTTAAGGTCCGATGTTTGAGAAGGTTGGGAGGTGGTGGTGCCAACTTCTTGAGAAGAAGAACCTCGATGTTGTTTAGTATGAGTGTCTCTATAGGACTGGTGTACACAAACATCATGGTCTTGGTTCATTGTTGGCGCCTCTTGTAGTTGAACAGCTTTGACCTGATGCTCTTTGTAGTGGTGTTGGGAAGCAGCACTAGAAAGAGGTTTAGTGGTCTCATTGAGCAGCAAGTCAACTTTCTTCTGCAAGGCTTCTAGCTTCTCTTCAGTTGACTTAGAGTGTTGCTCTTTATTATCTACATAATCCCAATTATTGAGTGCCATGTTCTCCACTAAAAGCCATCCTTTATCAACATCTTTACCAAGAAAGTAGCCATTGCTTGCAGTATCTAGAAGAATTCTTATTGTTGGGAGAACACCTCTGTATAGTGTGGAAAGCAGCATCTCTTTGGGAAAGTCATGGTGAGGGCATTGGTGAGTGAAGCCTATGAATCTGTCCCAAGTGTCTCCAAAGCTTTCAGTAGACCACTGTTTAAAGTTTGTGATCTCATTCCTGAAATGTGCGGTTCTTGAGGGAGAGAAGAACTTGACTAAGAAAGCACCTTTGCATTGTTCCCAAGAAGTGATGCTTCCTTGTGCTAAAGATTTCTCCCATAATTTAGCTTTATCACCAAGAGAGAATGGAAATAATCTGAGCTTCAAACCATCTTCTGAAACTCCATTAAGCTTTTTCAAACTACATATCCTCTCAAAGTGATCCAAGTGCTCGAAGGGGTCTTGGTTGGGCAATCCAAAGAACTTCCTCTCTTGAACCATATTAATCATGCTGCTTTTGATCTCATAGTGATGAGTCTCCATGGGTGGAAGAATACCTTGTCTTGAAGCATAACTTGAAGGTATATCAGCAGCACCAATAGGTCTCAATGGTCTCTGAAACAAAGCTCCTTGTAAACCATGTGGACCTTGCTGTCCTTGTAAGCCTTAAATCCCTTGAAGACCTTGTGGACCTTGTGGATCTTGCAAACCAAAACCAACAGCATACTGATGTTCTTCCATTCTTCAACAGCTGAATTCTAATTCTACAAACCCAAATCTTTGACCTTGAACCTCAGTTGTAGTTGTAGACACTTAAGAGCAAGTGTTGTGGTACCTACAAAAGAAATTCTAGACCAAAAGAGAAGTCAGTAACCAAAAACGAAAATAACAAAGCTTGATCTCAAGATCTCTACAATTCCTACTGAACAAAGCTTTCCCATAATGGCAACGGCGCCAAATTGATACAAGATTTTTTAGGACTTGATTCAATCACCCAAGCTTGACCTAATCAATTGTAGTATAGCATAGGGTTTTATCAATCCAAAAGGGGAGAATAAAGCAGCAAGAATGCAATAGAGCTCTTAATTCAAGCAAACATAGATAGATTAGAAGTCTAACAACCTAAAGGATCAAACAGAAATGAAGAGAACATCAAACAAAGAGTGAGAAGCAAGCAAAACAACTAGAACAAAGGCAAAACAGGGCAAATCCGAATTCAAGCTAAAAACAGAGAAAAGATGAGACTTGAGATGAGATAATTGGTATTAGGGAACTCTTGACTCAACCTATGATGCTTACAAACTCACACAATGATATTCCTTATGCATAGGATTCATTTATATGACTAATCCAATCTCTTGGTACTAATCCCTTTGCTAATTACCAAGTCAAGAACTAATTCTCATTAGTGAAATGATAAACAGCAAGCATTAAAACAATTCTATCAATCCTATATTGCCAAATCACTCCCTAGACAGTCAATATCTTGAGCTAGGATAAGCAATTCTCTTGCAAAGCAATTCAGACATTTCATCAAACACTTGGTGGGCATAAAATGAGTCTAAGATCTTAATCAACTTAGCTAGGGCTAATTAATCATTAAAAACAGAAATCAAGAAAGGAAATGGAATGATTAACACTAAGACATCATAGATTAAGTCTCAAATTTCCTAAACCTAACCCATCTCAAATTCCTAAAAAGGACTACTCACTAAACACCATTAAAGCCATCAATTCAAAGAGAGAAAGATGACTAATCATGATTAGAGAGATTAAACAAGATGAAAATGCAAACTTTAATTAAAACCAAGCAAAGATTCAAATTACAAAACCCAAAGGTCCAAACAAAGAAGAAAGAACTGATGGATAAAAGACTGTTCCCAGAAATTAAGGATTTTTCGTATTTAAAAGAGTCCAAGCGGAAATGGCAAAATTGTAAATAAGTGGTTCTCGGTCTGGGATCCTATCGGTCAGTTGTGACCGATATGAATGATCGATAGGGATCCTATCGATCTGGAAGATGACCGATATGGTGACCGAAATATACACGGTGCACTTCTATCGGTCACTTCTCTGACCGATAGGAATGATCGATAGGTCTTATATCGGCCACTCCTTGACCGATAGCCTTTGTGCTCTGACCGATAGGCTCTGCAGAGATCGTCTGCCTTGGTTCCTCTTGCTCAACTCAGCTCAGCCAACTTCCTGGTCAACTCCCAAAGCTCCTCCATGCTCCTCATAGCTTCATGAGTACCTAAAAACATCTTTTATGCAAAGAAAATGCAAGCTACATCCTAAATGCAACATAAGTCTAAAAGGAGAAGAAAATTGGACAAAAGATAAGGAAGATATGCAAAAGAGAACTAAAACATGCACTAAATGCAAGCCTAAATTGTGTAAATACAAGAGATATCACCTTCATACTCGCTCCGTCTTCTTTTATCATGTAGAAATCCCTGCGAAACACCCGAAAACAGATAAGAACCTTATTCTAATCCATAGAAATCTCCCTTCCTGAATACTTGTTTCCGGTATGATGTCAACTGACTTGGGTGTCGGAGAATCTTTGGGAGAGAAACCCGCTTTCGGTCTTCCCGGAGGCCCGTCTGACATTTCTTTGAGTGTTTACAGGACGAAGTGCGGCGTTCATCCCGTCACTCCAGCATCAGAAGCTTCCGCCCTAGAACGACTCGCCGTTTTTCCCCCCAGAGAACAAAACTCGGAAACACAGCTCCATCCCCGACGAATCACACACCCCCACATGACATCTTGAAATTTGCTTCCGAACAATTATATAATTGATCTCTAACAAACAGAATCGTGTCAAATATAAGTAACATCCAATGATGCAAAAATATTGACAAATAATCATGAAAACATAGGATCATTATTAACTACAAAGTACGTGGGATCAATTTCTTCTTAGGGGAGTCACCACAAAAGAGTAATTTTAAGCAAATGCGGTGGAGATAGATAGCATTGTTGGTCGAGAATTTGGATCAGAATGTAAACACAAAAGTGCAACTTTCACGAGCTCTAAGATCTCATCTTTGATCTCCGGCGTTGGCTCCGGTAACCGGCGATCGGAAATTCCCTTCACTGACAGACTTTTGTCTGGAGGAGATGATGTCAAAGTTGAAACTAGATCGCCAGGATGCTCTCCTTTGATAACTTCAAGAGTCAATACTCCGAAACTATACACATCGCATTTCTCTGTCACTTTCATTGCGTAAGCTAGTTCTGTAACATTCAATTTCATAAAACATACTATATTAAATAAAGATAACAAAAAAAAACTAAATCCAAAATCAAAGTTTTAAAACCAACTTAACCAAACCGAGATAAATCTAAATTAAAATGCTTGAACCGAGACAAAGACTGAACTAAGATTTATTTATATTCCAATCACTTTTATTATTTAAAAGAGAAAAAACAAAACTCAAGCATAACCGATTCTGTAACCAAATAATCCATAGTTTATTAATAATTTACATTTCAAAAGTTATATACATCAAAAATAAATTATTGTAGTGACATTACATGATAGAATATTGACTCTAATTGTTTCTTTATTTTTGTAAATTATTATTTTTGTTTAAAGGTGAACCTGCACCAAAATTTATCAAACTAAAACAAAACATTTTGGTTTTTTTTGTATTTGGTTAAAAAAAACCGAATAAAAAAATCCCATCTGATTTTAGACCCGACCCGACCTGTTTTAGGCCAAAGCCAGATCCATTTTTATCTTATAATCAGAAACGAACCAGAGTGCGAAAATTTTGGTTTTTATTTGCTTTATGAATTTCGTAAACCGAAACCGACCCACTCCAATAAAATGGGTCAACCAAACCCCACCCGACCCATTTTATTCCAAAATTCAGATCCATTTAATCTAACGGGGTAAAAAGAAGAAGATACCTGGAGCAACGTAGCCGTAGGTTCCAGCAACGGCGGACCAATTCGAAGAATCGGGCTTGAGAAGCTTCGCAGTACCGAAATCGGAGATCTTGGCTTCATAATCTCCGTCGAGAAGAATGTTTCCACTGGTAATATCACGGTGAACAATTGGCGGAGACCGATCATGATGCATATACGACAAAGCATGAGCCACACCTTTCACCACCTTGATCCTTCTACTCCAATCCAAAATCTGCGCTTCTTCATTGTTCGACAGTACTTTCCTCAAACTCCCTCTCTCCATGTATTCGTACACCAGAAAAGTGTTGCGCCGATGCGAGCAGAATCCGAAGAGCTTCACGACGTTACGGTGACGGATCTCCGTAAGTGCTCTGATCTCATTAAGGAAATCTTGTTTCACTGCCGGTTTCGAGATTTCTTCGTCCGTTGTCTCGTTTAGCTTTTTCACCGCCATCGTTACCGTCGAGAGCTTTGCTTTGTAGACTTTGCCGCATCCTCCGGTTCCGATTAGGTGTTTTGAGTCGAATTCTCCTGTAGCTTTGATGATTTCCTGGTATCTTACTTTACCATCGAAGCTAAAGATCGATAACGTTTCTGCGGATTCTGAATCTGAATTCTCTTCGATTTGGGGCTTTCTCTTACGGAAGCAAATGAATATTCCGGCGCAGACTGAGAGGATTATGATTGCTCCGGCGATTGGGACTAGTATGTAGATGATCAGGTTTCTGTCCTTGTTTGATTTCTTCTTCCCTGAGGAACTCATCGGACATGGATTCAAGCCTTGTGTTGTGTTACCACATAAGCCTCTGTTGCCTTCTAATGAATCTCGAGCTGCGTTTCGAAACGCTGTCGTATCTGGAATCGGACCTGAGAGATTGTTGTGTGATATGTCGATGTGCGTTAGCGCAAGCAAGTCTCTGAAACTTTCTGGAATCGGACCTGAGAGATTGTTGTGTGAAAGGTCGAGTGTCTCTAGGTTCTGTAAAGAGCTGAACTGTGATGGGATCTCTCCGTCGAGCTGGTTGTGGCTGAGATCAAGAGTTTGTAGCTGAGAAAGCTTTGTTAAAGCCATGGGGATGTTTTGATCCAGCTCGTTTCTGCTCAAGTTCATGTAGTAAAGCCTTGGCAAGGAGTCGAGTGTCGCCGGAATCTCAAAGCTGAAGCTGTTTGAGGAGAGATCAAGATACTCAAGAGTAGCTAAGAGTCTGATCCCTGAAGGGATTCTTCCGGATAGCCGATTAGCGTTTAGTTGTAGTTTCGACAAACGGTTGAGTCTGCTGATTGATTCCGGGAGCTCGCCGGAAATTCTGTTGGACGATAGGTCGAGCTGGCTTACCTGTGTCATGTTCCAAATCTCCGGCGGGATAGGACCGGTGATGTTGTTGTTAGTCGCGATGAACGCGACCAGCTTTCGACTTTTCTCCCACCTCGGTGAAATCTCTCCGTGGAACTTGTTGTTGCTGAGATCAATGAAGTTGAGATTCGGGTACTCTCCGAAAGCCTCTGAGATATCTCCAGAGAAACTATTCCCTTTGAACCTTGCTCTGATCAAGGTCTTACAATCTCTCAAGCTTTTAGGAATGGTACCTTCGAGGTGATTATCATCAAGCGTGAGATTCTCGAGCTTGCCGCCGCTACAGATGGTATCAGGCAAGACGCCGGTGAAGTTGTTGGTGTCGAGTTGCAGGACGGTTAGCGCCGAAGAGTTTGCGATACCCGGCGGGATCGGGCCAGAGAGCTGGTTATCACGGAGGAATAGCCACTCAAGCTTAGATAACTTGCCAAACGAATTAGGAACAGGACCAGTGAGTTTGTTCTCACTTATCTCCAAATCAATCATTGATTCCATGTCTCCTAATTCCTTAGGAATAGAACCATTAAGCTTATTCGCGTAAAGATGAAGAATGGCTAAGCTTTTGAGGTTTCCTAAAGTAGAAGGAATCGAACCGGTAAGGTTATTTGTGTGGAGGCTAAGGGTATCTAAATTGGTCATATTACCAATCTCAAGAGGGATTTCACCAGTGAGCCTGTTCTCAAACATGTTGAGAAGTGTTACATTCTTCAAGTTTCCGAAACTGGCAGGGATTTGACCGGTTAGGTGGTTTCTATCAAGGCATAGCTCTTTAAGGTTTGGCAAGTTTCCGATTTCAGGAGGGATCGGACCAGAGAGAGTATTGATAAAGAGGTAAAGGTTAGCTAGTTTGGTTAGGTTTCCAAAAGAAGAAGGTATTGGTCCGGTTAAGAGATTGTCATACAAGGCTATTTCTTGAACCTTAGTTAACAAACCGATTTCAGATGGAATCGATCCATTTAACTTGTTTTCTACAAGATGGAGAGTTTCTAGGTTACTTAGATTACCAAGCTCACGTGGGATTTCACCAACTAATTGGTTAATGGACAAATCGAAGTAGATGAGTTTGGGGAATTGTCCGAATTGAAGAGGGATGGTTCCAGAGAAACGGTTCATGCTAAGATCAACGTAAGTGAGATTTGGGAGAGACGAGAAAGGAAAATCTTGGAAAGTACCTTCGATACCAGTATTGGTAAGATTTAGCCGTACGACGCTATCTCGTACGCAAGAAACACCGTACCAAGTTGTACAGAAGCTGTTTGGGTTGACCCAAGAAGAGAGCTTCGAAGATCTTGTCTGGTTTGTGAAAGTTGACTTCCATTTTAGAAGAGCATTAGCTTCTGAAACAGTAGCAGAAGCTGTAAGAGAACAGCTCAAGATTGTGAAAATGATCAAAAGGACTTGAGGCCTGTCTTTACAAGTCATTTTCTCTCTTTTTTTCTTCTCTATATCTCTCTATTGATCATGAAATGAGATAAATTGAATTGGGTTTTTTTTTCCTGGGTTTGTTTTGTTCATACACAATATATACAAACACTATCTAAAGTGTTCGTCTTTTATAATCGGCAAAATTCATTTCGTTGACGAGCCGTGAGAGTTGACTATCACTTGAGACTAGATGACAAATAAATCAGTCAATAGTTTGATTTTCTTTAAATATTTATTTTTTCCTCCAGAAAATCACTTTAAATATAGCCGTTTACTTTGACAAATCTTGAAATAACAACAATTCACAATTCACACTCTTATCACATATATTTAAGGAAAATTTATGAGAAGCACTAGCTAAATTCTTGTTTTCATATTCTACTTAAAATGATTTTAGTCCTTGTTTTCTATACTAATATGTAAAAAGATAAGAGTAACTAATTGATTATAGTCAAAGTCTTTGAAGGTTTGATTATTGAAAACCTAAAAGGAAAGATAGGATTGGTAGACAACGATGGTTCTCACTAGCTAAATTCTTGTTTTCATATTCTACTTAAAATGATTTTAGTCGTTGTTTTCTATACTAATATGTAAAAAGATAAGAGTAACTAATTGTTTATAGTCAAAGTCTTTGAAGGTTTGATTATTGAAAACCTAAAAGGAAAGATAGGATTGGTAGACAACGATGGTCATTGGTCAATTATTCATTAGAAAATAATAATAATTTAATTGTGTTCATTTGAATGATAAAAAATAATTACTTCTTTTCCAGCTACCTCTTTAAAGTAATCCGTATTGATAACCGAAAATACGTATAGTACCAACAACACTATTATTACCTTCACAAAGAATGTATTTGTCCTTCTTCGTGCATTTTAAATTTCTTGGCATTGAAAGAATCGCATAATTTATTACTATACTAAGTAATTATCATATACATTAATTTCAAAATTAAATATCATATACATATACATCATCCAAGGTTTAGTTGGGTAAAAATACGAAGTCGCTATATAAATTTTATATATCTCGTGATAAATAATACTCAATGTTTGCACATATGTCCAAAGCTTTGCATATACTATATTGTTAATTTGTAAAAAATTCAGAATTTTAATATAAAAAGTAGATAACTAAATTTAAAATCAGAAGTATTTGAATATGTCTACGATCAAAATAATTGGAAACAAAAAATATATACAACACAACAAAATTAGAAAAGCAACAGCTATAACCATAAATTAATGTAAATAATTAGTTTTGTTACAAAAAACAATTATTAACTCCAAAATATTTTTCAAAATATAAAAGTATTTTAATAAATAAATTTGCATATAAAAGCATAGATTGCTCTTTAATGCCGTTTATCAATGAGCATTGATCGAAAGTTTGTATACTTATAAAATACAATATGTAAATATAAATTACTAAAAAAGCCTAAGTTCTTTTTTAAAAAAAAACTTATGTAAATATATAGTTTCATTAATTTCATAAATTAATAATTACCATAAATTAATCTTATATTAATATATAACTACGATAGTTTACTAAAATATGAATATATAATTGTTTGTTTTTATTAAAGTTGAAATAATGTTATGGTTTATCTACAATTTAAAAGTAAAATATTTAAAGATATCATTAAATTTCTAAACAAATATTATTTTTATTTATTTATTTAATTTAAAACCAGATAAATGAATAGAAAAAGTCCCAATATTACTAATTTATAGAATTTCTATTGTAAATATATTGATTGATTTAAAGCCGGCAAACTTAAACTTTTTGGTAATTTATTTAAAATATTAACAAATTGAAATATTTTCTAACCACTAAAAAAATCAAAAGAAAGACAAACAAATCTTGCAGATAATTTGGTATATGATAAATCAAACATTGATTCAAAAAGAATTAAGCAGTTAATATTAGTATCATCATGTTATGGTATTTTACCAAAAAAAGTAAGTAAAAATGTTATATGTCATATTCGTCGCCTAAGAATCATCTATAAAGTAAGTAATAATATCATGGGGGAATTGCTGAATATGACTCAAAACTTGATTTGAATTGCAAAACTAGACCCCCTATTGCATGTTTGACAAAAAATAACTCACAGGGGTAGTGAAATTACAATATTATCCCTTCTGACCAAACAAAAAACGCTCGTCGCAATGACTATTTTATCTCCGAGAAGTCTACTTGAGCTCGAGTAGACTTCTCGAGTAGACTTCTCCGAGAAGTCGAGAAGTCTACTCTGGAATAATGTATTTACCATTAATTAAAAAAATTATGAAAAATAATTTGGTGAAAAAATTATCAAAATAACAAAAACATATACTTTTTACACCTATTAAAAATAAAATTTGACACAAAATAATTAATTAAAATAATCATAGATAAATTAGGTTAGAAATCAATACTAAGTAGACTTCTCGGATTCTAAAATAGACTTCTCAGGAGTAGACTTCTTGGAGAAGTCTACTTTATTTTAATTTCTTTACCACTAATTTTAAAAATTATGAAAAATAATTTGGTAAAAACATTATATACACAATTAAAAAAGATACATTTAGCATCTGTATAAAAAAATCATGAAAATGAATCAATTTATAAGTTTCATAAGTATACAAATCAAAAGGGTTAGGGTTGAGGTTTAGGGTTTAGGGTATAAGAGTGTAATTCTTAGGGTTTGCACAAATTCTATATGAATCATAGTTTATGGTTCAGTTAATGAATCATGGTTCATATATTTGTTATTTTAACTATGACTTGTCAATATGGTAAGTAATTAATGTTTTCATATAAGTTTTAATTAAAAAAAAATTGATTTAGGGTTTAGGGTTAAGTAGACTTCTCGGACCGAAGTAGACTTCTCTCGAGTAGACGTCTCGGACCAAAGTAGACTTCTATCTAGTAGACTTCTCTTACCGAATTAGAATCAAAAGTAGACTTCTTTGACCGGTTATGTCCGAGTAAAATAAAAATAATCACTAAACCGAATAATATTACTAACTCATTTTTAACCGGCCTATATATTTCATTTTTACCAGAAAGTAACTCATTCCACAAACCCTAGTTTCTCTCGACTCGTAACCAGCGTTTGGGCGATTTCTTTTGCCATTTCTGTCGCCGTTCATACCGTCGTCGCCGCCGCTGCTTCAACTCATCACCACCGTTTGTAAATTGTCAACGGAGGTAATCTCTGTTCTCCTCTCTCAGATCTCTCACTTCTGTTTATCTCTTTATCTGTATATAGACCTTAATCGATTTCGTTCATCTCTTTTCATCGCCGCCTCTGTTGCCTTATCGCCTCGTCGCCTTGTTACTGCTGGTAATTCTGTCCTCATTTCTCTTTGTCCGGCATCTGTTAGATTCAATTTTTTGCCCTAGATATCATCGCCGCCACTAATTTGGAAATTTTTTGTTTGGATTTACAGATGTCGACGACGCTGTTGGTTGTCTCCGCCGGATTTCAGTGTTCGCAAAGGTAATTTATGTAACTAGTGATTTATTTTAGAATTCGTATAAGTAGACTTCTCTAGAGTAGACTTCGCTTTCGAGTAGACTTCTCTTTCGAGTAGACTTCTTCTCGAGTAGACTTCTCTTTCGAGTAGACTTCTCTAAGTAGACTTCTTCTCGAGTAGACTTCTCTTTCGAGTAGACTTCTCTAAGTAGACTTCTTCTCGAGTAAACTTTTTCGCGAGTAGACTTCTCTGAGAAAAGTAGACTTCTTTCTGAACTAGACTTCTGCCATTTGCTAATAATTATATATTTCTTACATATTTATGCCATCTTTGGTTTTGCAGGATGGAGAAGCAGCCCAAGTTTCTAAGGTGATTATTCACAAAGGACGAGGAGCCCCAACCTGGGAAAAGTATAGCCTACTACAGCAACAGTAGGAAGTTGTTTCCTGCATTGGAAGCAGTACTGGAAGCAGATATATGGGAAGAGCTTTTGGAATCAAGGCTTGGTGTTTTTCTAAAGTTTTACAAACTGAATTTTGGCTGGGCGTCGAGGGTGGTGCAGTTTATACTCGGTTTTCAGCTGGACTGCAAGAAGAAGTATGAGATATGGAGTCTCATAAATGCAACCCCACTTCGGTTTTCACTCAATGAGTTTGAACAACTCACCGGTCTCAACTGCGAGGATGTTGAGGAACTGGAGGAAGCAGAAGTTACTCCTGAGATGAAATATTTCTGGGAGAAGCTTGGCGTTAGTATAGATGTTGGCCCCACCGTTGATGAACTTACTGAAGCATGTAAGCGTGCTGGGAAGTGGACAAGGGATGAGAAGCTTATGCTAGGATATTTATCCATCTTCGCTGGATTTATCGAGGCAAGGAAGATGGATTCACCCACACGGTTGAACTATGCCAGGCTAGTTATGGATGTCGAGGCATTTGCAAATTACCCGTGGGGAAGAGTGGCTTTCAAGACCCTCATAGAGTCTGTCAAAAGAGCTGATTTGACGAAGACTGTTACTCTCTATGGGTTTGCCGAAGTGCTCCAAGTTTGGGCGTATTATGCTATGCCAGATTTTGGGAGGCATTACGGAAATCCTCTTCCCGACAACCCAACTCCACCGGTGCTGGCTTTCAACGGTTGCCGAGGACGAAAATACATCAAAGAAGCTATGTTGAAACAGGTAATCCTAAACTATATTTGCTTCTCGAGTAGACTTCTCCTCGTCTCGAGTAGACTTCTCCTCGTCTCGAGTAGACTTCTCCTCGTCTCGAGTAGACTTCTCCTCGTCTCGAGTAGACTTCTCCTCGTCTCGAGTAGACTTCTCCTCGTCTCGAGTAGACTTCTCCTCGTCTCGAGTAGACTTCTCCCCGTCTCGAGTAGACTTCTCCCCGTCTCGAGTAGACTTCTCCTCGTCTCGAGTAGACTTCTCCCCATCTCGAGTAGACTTCTCCTCGTCTCGAGTAGACTTCTCCTCGTCTCGAGTAGACTTCTCCTCGTCTCGAGTAGACTTCTCCTCGTCTCGAGTAGACTTCTCCTCGTCTCGAGTAGACTTCTCCTCGTCTCGAGTAGACTTCTCCTCGTATCGAGTAGACTTCTCCTCGTCTCGAGTAGACTTCTCCTCGTCTCGAGTAGACTTCTCCCCGTCTCGAGTAGACTTCTCCCCTTATCGAGTAGACTTCTCCTCGTATCGAGTAGACTTCTCTCGAGTATAATTCTTTGCGTAGACCTCTGTAACATATATATTCTAATTGTTTGCAGGTTAGCTTCAACAACTTTTGTGTCAAGGAACGGGAGGAAATGTTCCCTACCTGGGATGATGAGGTAGACGATGTCCTTAAAGAGAACGTAGTGGGAGCCATGTTTGGGGAGTTTGGTGGTGGTCGTTGGAAGTGGAAGCCTAGTCATTGGCGGTCCAAAGGGGTTAAGAAGTTAGAGGCCACAAAGGGCCAAAAAAGGAAAGTTAAAGATGATGAAAGCCGTGTTGACCCAGACGATGGGAGCATGAAGAAGACTTGTCTAGTGCCTCCTGCTGCCATAGAAGAGGAGGGTTTGAAGAGTCTTGCTGAGGCGATGAAACAACATTTCTCAGAATGTTGCAGAACATTGTCTGGGGAAATAAAGGCTGGGTTTGAGGCCTTCGATAAGAAGTTGGACCTCCTCTTTGAAAAGGTTATCGCCGTGGAGCATACTGTTGCCAAGATGAAAGAGCCAAAGGATGAGGAGTATGTCAAGTCAAACGATGGTCGGGTTAGTACCGATCCCTCTCTCAAATCTACTAAAAAGACTTCTAAGACTGCTAAGCCTGCTATTCCTTCGTTGAGTCCAGTTCTTAGGCTTACTAGGGCAAGAGCGAGGTCTTCCAAAAAGAACTAGATGTTTTGCTATTTTTGTACGTTTTCAAAAATTTGTACCTGTACCGTGTAATCTGACTTATGTTTCGTTTACTTTAATAAATTCCAATAAATAAAACCGTTTATTTTGTCATGTTGTTCTTCTCAGTAACATGTATAATGCATTATTTCAGAAAAAACCATGTGAGAGTGTCAACCGCGAGGACGTGGATAGTGTCGTATTTGTCGAGTCGCGGAAACAAACGAAAGAGGATTTGAAGGTGCAGTTAAGGAAACAGCAGTCAAAGAAGGTCGCGGCACAAATTTTGTCACGAGCCAAGACCTCCGAGAAGACAAGGAGGTTGTCTAGACTAGGCGCTGGATATGATCCTTTTGCTCCCATTGATGCAGCGAAGAATAAAGCTGTAACTGAGTTTTTCAAACGTCTTCCGTAAGTTCTCTGTATAAAACAAGTTGTGAGTCTTGTGATTGTGTACTAATTAAAGTCTGATGATTATGTACTAATGTTGTCTGTAGAAATTGGCCGAGTAGACATGCTAAGAAGTACCCAGTAAACCACTGGTGGTGGCTGCTGAGGACGCCACAACAATGGCTCGCAGATACGGTTAGTCTTTCTCTCGAGTAGTCTTTCTCTCGAGTAGACATCTTATCGAGTAGACTTCTTCGCGAGTAGACTTCTCTCGAGTAGACTTTTTCTCGAGTAGACTTCTCTCGAGTAGACTTTTTCTCGAGTATACTTTTTCTCGAGTAGACTTCTCTCGAGTAGACTTCTCTCGAGTAGACTTCTTCTCGAGTAGACTTCTCTCTAGTAGGCTTCTTCTCGAGTAGACTTCTGTTTCTTGACTTTTTGTTTCTGACTTTCTTAACTTCCCTATTTGGCTATGTAGCACATGGATGCTGTCATCAACCTGTTGAGACATCGATTCATGGAACATCCACAATGGTTTAGGAGTGATCGTATCTGCTTACTTGATACGATTTTGAGCATGATGTGGCGTACCAAGTACGCGGATTTTCTTGCCACCGAACCGAATCCCGATGGCTCAGGTAGACAACTGCCGCCTGGTGCCTTTGATTATTACACCGGTGAGATACCAGTGTACTGCAAAACAGGCAAGACATGGGGGATGGACGTCGATGACATATACACGCCCTTGAATGTAAAGGATGATCATTGGGTTACTCTGTGTATCTCTATACCTCAGAGGCACATTCTCATTTGGGACAGTCTCGTTCATCATTCTAGCGCTGCGGAAATAGCGAAAGCAGTTGAGCCTCTTGCAGTCATGCTACCTTATCTGCTTCGGGAAATGGCTATCCGAGAAGATAAATACAAGTTCCCATATGACGCTTTCACGCATACACGGCTAGAAGCAAAGGAGGTGCCACAGCAAGGGCCAAGTGGTGATTGTGGAGTTTATTGCCTTAAGTTTATTGAATATCATGCTCTTGGACTGCCATTTCCTCCTTCACTGTGTCCCGCCAACATGAAAGTTATCAGACAGAAACTTGTGGTTGATATACACCAGGAGACCAAGTGCCACGGACCTCCAAACCAGGACTGGGCGAATATGAGGTTATACGAAGGCACCTGACTTCTCTTCTCTCGTGTATTATTTTTTGTAACGAACTAATTTTTTGGTGTATCTGGTTGATGTGGTTAGAAAGTTTTTGGTGTAACCCGTCAAAGAACAGAATATGTAACCGTAGGTTAACATGTAACATGGATTGTGTTGAATTCTTGGGTTGCTGAATTTATGGAGTAGACTTCTCTCGTCACGAGTAGACTTCTCGTGTCACGAGTAGACTTCTTATCAAGTAGACTTCTCTAAACTCGAGTAGACTTCTTAAAGACAATAATAATACATAACTTAATGATGATTCAGAGGGACATTTCCCCCATTTATATTACATATCTTGACAACCTAGTAGACTTCTCGTGTCACGAGTAAACTTCTTATCAAGTAGACTTCTCTAGACTCGAGTAGACTTCTTAAAGACAATAATAATACATAACTTAATGATGATTCAGAGAGATATTTCCCCCATTTATATTACATATCTTGATAACCTAGTAGACTTCTCGTGTCACGAGTAGACTTCTTATCAAGTAGACTTCTCTAGACTCGAGTAGACTTCTTAAAGACAATAATAATACATAACTTAATGATGATTCAGAGGGACATTTTCCCCCATTTATATTACATATCTTGACAACCTAGTAGACTTCTCTTGTGTCAAGTAGACTTCTCGACTTGTTCAGATTCAATCAGCACCATCATCGAATCTCTACATATGATTTTATTGAAGTTAGACTACATAACGACTTGGCATGAGATAAAACAAAACACACTAAGTACAATGTAAATATTAACTTACACAATAGGGGCGAGTATGACCAGGTTGCTTGCACTTGGAGCAACTGTATTGCTTATGCATCTTTCTTGGTCTTGTGCCTTTTTTCCTAGACATTTCTAGCCAAGTTTGCCATCTAGATTTTTTCTTTCTTCCAGGAGGAATCTTTATGACTGGAACACCACATGGTTCCTTCTTGACATCATTTTCATCAGAAATAGGCGGGTTAATGGGATGGGAGTATGCCGCATATAAGGATTCCCGTGAGTAAGATGGACACATAAGTGTTGACAGTTTCACGTTGGCCTCTTCTGCCGCTGCAATAACATGTGAGCAAGGGATTTTTTCAACATCATACACACCACAAGAACACTTCCTTTGTTGCAAATCAACAATACAATCTCGTGCTCCACCCTTAACAAAGAAACGCCAGCCATCAATGGGTTCTGCCTTCAAATCTCCTGCCTCATATTCTCGAATTGCCAATAGATACTCTACTCCACGGGTATGGCTCGTTGTGAGACTTAGAGCATCTTCACGCCTTTTATGATACCATCTCCCAAGCTTTGTTCTTATAAACTCTAACAGAAATGTGATGGGAAACCCTTTGGCTTCCTTAACAGCCGCATTGATCGATTCTGCGATGTTGCTAGTCTTTATGTTGTACCTGTCTCCCGGGAAATGGACTCGTGACCATAACCTCGGGTCCGCAGTCTCCAAATATTGAGCAAGTCTGGGGTTTACCTCTCGGATTGCGTCCATGTATCGATTATAATCGTAAGTCGTATGTGCATATGCAGCACCTTTCACCAAGTACATGAGTTGCTTCCCGTGAAACTTAGTCACAATGTTTTGCTGCAGATGATAGTAACATATACCTCGTGTTGCCCATGGTATGACATTCTTAAATGCATCAGCTATGGAGTCGTGCCGGTCAGAAACTAGGACAAGCGGATACCCATCTGAGAAACATCTACTCAATTTGGTGAAAAACCAATTCCATGAATCATTACACTCAGAATCCACAATTCCAAAAGCCAAAGGAAATATCTGAAAGTTACCATCCTGTGCGGCTGCCACTAGCAAAACACCTCCATACTTCCCAGTTAGATGAGTCCCATCTACAACAATCACTCGCCTCAAGTACTTAAAACCAGCTATGGAAGCTCCAAATGAAATAAACAGGTACTTAAATCGATCCATCTCATCGCATACAAGGTCTGTGACACTTTCCGGATTAGCTCTCTCAATTTGACGCAAATAAGAAGGCAGCTTCTCATATCCATCTTCTGCTGTTCCTCTCACCAATTGTTGGGCATATATCAAAGCTCTATAAGATGTGGTGTAACTGAGGTTTAGACCAAACATCACCTTCATAGAATCTCTGATATGCTTTGGCACAATTCCATCGATTATGCCAACTCGTTCCACAAACAGAGCCCCAATGTACTTAGGTGTACAACGTCTACGATGAGCTGACCGGTCTATCACAGAACAAGTATGATCTTTCAGATACTTTGTCACCCAGAATGTGTTTGCTTCGTTCTTCACACCCGCTCTAACCATCCAAACGCATCCTTTGACTGAACATTTTGCTACAAACAAAGACGTTGTAGACTTATATACTTTGAAAGCAAATCTCTTCATAACTGCCATCAATCGCAACTCAGATACAAGCTTCTCCTTGCTAGGAAAACTCTGATTAACAAAGATTTTAGACGACCAACTACTATCCAGTCGATCAAAACCACCACAACGCTCTCTTACACCCTCAACTTCATCCTCATCTTTAACTTTCCCGTACTCACTGTAATCCACATCTGAGTCATCATACTTTTCTTTCATATTCTGATTAACTTCATCTTCATTCAAACTATCAGCTTCATCCTCATTTTTAACGTTTTCATCCCAATCTTCAGCGTCTTCATCCCAATCTTCTTCAGCATCAGAGCACGTATCCGCATGTCCATCCACATCATCATTCTCATGGTCCACTATCCTACTCGAAACACAAAGGCGAACACCATGCATCTTACTTAACTCAATCAAGCTCTGAATATGTCTATCATTTGTGACATACATAGGCGGAGAATCAGGAGGCATTTGTTGAAGCATCTGAGGTGGTAAGGGATAGGATAACTCCACCTTTGTTTCCTTTTCCAGCATATAATCCTCTTGCACCATTCCAAGAAGCTCAACATGTGTGCAACCATCTCTTAAGAACAACATCCGCCCTCTTTTGTTATTATCCACCTCGAACTGCCAAACTGATTCAGTCTTAACCCATTCTCCATAAACAGCGGGTATGTGAACCATTCTCTGTGAAAAAAAAAAAACAAATCCAAACCACATTAGACATCAATGTTGCATAAGTAGACTTCTCGGTAAGTCGAATGAAGTCTACTAAGTAGACTTCTATAGTAGACTAAGAAGTCTACTCTTAATAAGCTAAGTATCATATAAAACATGAAAACTCATTCGACTATACCTATAATATATAAACATGCAAAACTTATACATAAGCAAGAAAACTTAATAACAGAAGCTTAGGATCACGAAAATCATAAAATTTCGTTATATATTGTATATAAATGATTTTTTTTTAAAAACAAGAAAAGTAGACTTCTCGGATAAAAGTAGACTTCTCGCAGGTTAGTTTTGCAATTGCCAAAATATTAGTAGACTTCTCTATGAAAAGTAGACTTCTCGGAGAAGTCTACTTTTCATAGAGAAGTCTACTTCTCCGAGAAGTCTACTTTTGTAAGTAGACTTCTCGAAGGTCATTTTTGCAATTGACCAAAAAGTCAAATATTTTTCAATTGCAAAAATGACTTGCCAGAAGTCTACTTACGAAAGTAGACTTCTCCGAGAAGTCTACTTTTCATAGAGAAGTCTACTCTGAAAAATCAAAGGTTGGTCAATTGCAAAAATGACCTGCTTCTAAAGAAGTCTACTCGAGAAGTCTACTCTATTTTTTTTGTTATCAAAGGAAATGGAGTAGACTTCATTCGGACCAAAAGAAGTCTACTTTTTCATGCGGTCAACTGCAAAACTAACCTGGGCGTTGACTAGTAGACTTCATTCGGACCGAGTGAAGTCTACTTTCGGAGCCCAGATCTGAAAAACACCAAAATTGACTGAAAATCCGACTTACCACTCGCCTTTAGCTTCTTTTCTGGTCAAGATCTTTGATCCTAGCCACAATGAAAGAAGCACAACCGCAACAAACAACCAAATCGCCGGAATATAGAAATTTTTAGGAACTTCAACTTTTTAATAGACAAATTATAGAGTTTTTGGGAAGAAAATAGAGAGGAAATGGAAGAATAGAAGCTTAAAGGGAAAATAATGAGCTTAACAAACTCAAAAATGGGTTTTTGCCACCATTAAAGCTTCAAGATTGGTTGAAAATGGTAGTTGGGTGAATTGATGATGATGGCATTTTCGTAAATAAGTGAGGAAGATGAGGATTAGTTGGTCAATTGAATTTCTGAAAATAAATAAAATTAATTAAAAACAATGGCAATTTCGTGAATAACTGAAACTATGAGGGATTGTTTGGACACAAAATGGCAAATGTTGGAAAAGTGATTTTTGTGGGTTAGATTTACAATTCAAATCAAATTTTAGGTCATTTTTGCAAGTATCCCTAATATCATATGCCATATTTTCTTATATAGTAAATCCGAATAGTAATAATATGTATCATAATAATTTTGGAAATCCGTCATTATGTTCTGATTGATTTTTGACAAAAAAACATATAAAATAATATATTTTTGTAAATATTATTATGATTTGTTAAAAAATATACACTAAAATATTTATCTTGAAGTATTATATATGTTTTCATAATTATTTTCTGCATGCTATAATTACATCAATATGTGAATAAAATCAATATAACTTTCTTTTATATATTCTGATTGATTTTTGAAAAAAATAAATTATTATTTTAAATTATTATGTTGTATTTATAAGAATTTTTTAATGAACTATTAATAAAAATATTTTCTGACAAAAAATAAACATTATTAAAGTATTATATATTTTATTATTAATTTGAGAAAAATAAAATATGATTTTAATTTTTCTGTTGTATCTACAAAAATATTTTTAATGAATAATTAATAATATTTTTTGAAAAAAGTAGTAAACATTAAAAATATTATATATTTTGTAATGAATGATAAAAGTAAAAATGATTAAAAAGTATTATATCTTTTTATGAATTAATAGTAAAATGTTTGTATATAATATTTTAAAAGTATTATATAATAAATTATTGTGTGTATATTATATAATTAGCATTAACACATTTATTCTATTACATTATTATTTGTATATTATTTCCTTGGAATTCATTAAAAAATAAACATAACATATGTGTAGACTTAAAATATCCCCTATATATTATAAGAGAAGCATTTTTAAAAAATAACTTTAATTTTGTAAAATATTACAGTGGTGTCATTTTGCTGATGTGTCATCACCAGAATTATTTTCAGCAAAGTTATAAAAATAGACTTATGTTACTAGATTAATTACATGTTATGCCACTCACATTAATTTGGTTATACATTAGTTGATATCAATTATATTGATGATGATTCATCAAGATATTCTCTTTTTCAACTTTTTACCAAAAATATATCATATTAATTATTTCTTTAAATACTATATTTTATCTTTTGTTTTTGTAAAAAAATAAATCATCACATCATTCATATAGTAATATATATATATATATATATATGTGTTATAATTTAAATTTTATTAAAAAATTATAAATTGCTCAAATGATTGATAAATAAAAGTATGTTTTGAAAGACTAAAATTGAAAAATGAGGATGTGTAGATAGATGATTTATAAATCAATATAAAAGTACATAAATGATAAAAAAAAAACAGAAAGCTTAATTTAATAGATATTATTATTATAATTATTTTTTGTTTCATATGGTTTTAGAACCATATAAACTAACCAAATAATATAAATATTTAAACTTTATAATACGTACAAAATATAAATAAAAAGTTGAACTATAAAAAATAGTTTAATATGTTAATAGAATATAATATTATAAATATTTTATTTGATTAAAAAGTTAAATATCATAAATGTTTTAATTTATACAACAAAATAACTTGGTAAAAAATTAAAATATTTTTGTAAGGATATTATATAATAATTTTATTAAAATTTTTGATATTAAAAATATTTTTATTGAATCAAAAAAATAAATTATGTATAAGTATTTACTCAGTTATATACAATTTTAGATAATTTATTAAAAATATTAAAAATATAATCTATTTTTATATAATATTTATGTATATTTAGTATTTAAAATAAATTTTACAGTAGTTTTCTTTTCTTAAAATTTAATATTCTTATGACTATAGTTTTTGCGGATTAATCTAAATGTGCATTTACATTCGTATAAAAACTATTAAAATCGATTATAAAATTTTATAATCAAATTTTATTTTTACAATTTTTATACTCTTTATTTTAAAATATAAGTTGTTATGCATCAAAGCACAAAGATTAAAAAGCAACTTTTCTTTTAAAAACTAATCATTTAGTGTATAAATTATATATAATTCAACTAATTATAAAAAACTAGAAAATATAATCGGCCACATAGTATTCATAGGAAGTAGTAAATAAATGAAAACAACTATATTGTGAAACAAAAAAAAAACCTTTAAAAAAACTAATATTATGAAATAGAGAAAGTAGTAAATTTTTATTATTATTATCATAACACATTATATACTTAATAATTTAATCAAAATATATTCCCTCTATTTTTTTGAATTTTAAGATCATGTTATTAATCATGGGTTATAGAAAATATAAAGAGCGACTTCGTATTTCTATTTAGATTGCGCATATATATTTAATTTTTAAAGTAATTTACATTAGAATTAAATTATCCTATATTTCATAAAATAAACAAAAAAAATATTTTGTCAATATTACAGCATAATGTTATAAACAACTCATATAAAATCAATTGTATTTTGTTATATGATTTTAAAATTATACTATATTAAATAAATAATTATTATTTCACTCCGTACAGAGTGCGGATTATTACTAGTTAGTCTAGTAATTTAAGTCTCTTTAAAACAATTAGCTGAAAATGAATGTGGAATTGACATATCAGCATAATGGTACCACTATAAATACTTACAAAAATGAGGTTACTTTCAATTTAAAAATACTTCTCAATTAATATATAGAAGATATATATCTATTTATTTGCATATTTTACCATGATTGTAGAAATTTGTAAACCACGGACGCACCGAGCCAGTAAAAACCATGCATCTTATATTTCCTTCATCCAAATAAAACAGAAAATGCATCTTATATTTCCTTCATCCAAATAAAACAGAAAAAGATTCGTATTCTACTGCTATATATAAGTTTCTGCATGCTGGAACAAACTAAAAATTCATATTTTGGTGAAGATCTAAGACAAAAAGGGTTGACTTTCAAAGTTTTGCCCAAATAATGGTTTTTACAAAAGTGGCCCGCTCGATGCTGTCACATGGACCTTTCTTATCGTAACGTTGATATTTTATTCTCTTAGTCCTAGTTGTGTTTAAATATTACTGACCACAACGTTCGTAACAAATTCTAGATGTCTTTTTCAATATAATTATTTGTGGACAATAAAGTGTGAAACCATGTTTCATGGCCGTTAGAAGTATTTGTCTATGAAACCTAGAAAATTTGACAAGAGGGACAAAAAGGAGAAGTCAGTGAGAATGACATATATTTGAAGCCAAGACCGAAGAACAAACGTTATCAGTAAATTTTGCGGTACTTATAAGTTATATCGCATGAATCGTACGTATTATGTCACTCCTCCACTTGTGGCCTATGCTATGATGAAACGCCAAGTTCTATGTCACAGCCATTCCTTTTTGAAACAATAAATTGCAATCAAAACCAAAGAACTAAATCTCCAAATCCAAATTCTTGAATGCCAACAGAAACATATACTTTTTAATAGTATAATATTACTGTTGAATCAAAAAATCACCACTAGAAATTACTACTAGAGATTTGATTAACAGTTGTGAATTTTGGAGAATAAAATCTTTATTAATAGCTTAAAAGATAAAGCGGTTACAAAGATTGGTATAACCAAGAGGTTATGCTGAAGTGAAAAAGGTGTTTTCGAGGTAAACTAGAAAGCGTTAGAGTTCTTGGTTTTAGCTCTGGTGCTCTCTACTCTCTTCATTCCATATTGTATGATGTTTTGGGTTTTTTATTTTGTTCCACAAAGATTGATTTTCTACATTATATTTAATATATTTCTGTTTCCAAGACAACTTTTTGAGTAAAAAAATATAAAAAATTAGTATTAAATTAATAAACACACAAAAAGTACTTTAAAAAAGTAAATAATCATTGTTTTCTTAATATCTGTGAAACATCTAAAACATCATACATTCTGGAATGGAGGGAGTAGATTGTATGAGTTGTTCTTCTTGAGCTCAGGGGTCTTCTTATTTATAGGTATAGGAGGTCGATTGCTCCGAGCTCCTTTTTCTTTTCTCCTGCGGTGAATATTTCCATATTTGTGATGTGGAAATATCTCTTATTCTCCGAAGAATATGGAAATTCTCTTTTATCCTTCGAGTTGATCCGATTCTCTGGGAGTTCGAAGATTATCTTTAAAAGTTTTTCTTTTTTAGTTACGTCGGTGTGGTCTTCTAAAATCTTGATGGGCTTAGGTTATTGCTAGAGAAAGCCTATTAGAGGAACGAAGTCCCGGTCAAGGAGCTTCTGTCTTACTCTGCCAGCGCTGATCGTTTGAAAGTGGAGCGACATGGTATCAAGGATGCTCCCATAACCAAGGACGACTTTGCTGCTCCAACGGAGGCTCATATGCGACCTTCGATCTCGGAGCTGGAGGCGGCTGGGATTCAAATGCCGAAGCGGCGCTGAGTTGTTTTCTCTCTTTTTTTAAGTAGCGTTTTTCTTTGTAGTTTTTAGCAAAAATGTATGCGAGATAGATGTGTTTTGCTTGTAGACGCGTTAGAAAAAGTATTTCGAATGAAAGTAACGTTTTAGCACTTTCCAACACTCGTTGACGAGGTACCCCTTATCTTTGAGGGATTTGCGAAGTCAAAAAATTCTTTTGTCTTGCGGTGCGGGGGCATTCTTTAGGCTGGTGCTGGAAGCAAGATTCATTCGCTCGTCTTATACCAAACGACAGTCGAGATCAAATACCAAGCTTTTCGGAATTCACTTCGGCCCAAAAAGGTTTGATCAGAGGTCGTGCGAGTATTGTCCTCAGCTTTCATCTCATCCACTTCAGAAGTAATTAAATCGAACCGAAGCTTCAAAGGAGTGGTGATCAGCCATGGAATTTGTTTTTTGCTTTTTGCTATTTGAGTCGAATGTTTGGCCAGAACATTGACTCATCAAGATGCATTCGTATAAGGAAGATTGTTCTATGTGCCGAGCTGATTTATATTCGATTTAGACTTCATGGGTCCCCTTTACTTTGAACGCCGAGCTGGTTAGCAAAAATAAAGGTAATTTTATTAAGATTGTGACTGGACCCGAAGGCTGCATATGTACCCGATACGGGATCAAGTAATTCTGTAGTTCTTATTAACAAATATAAACTCTCATGCCGAGTTATGTTTCTTAAGGATAATAATTCCTTAAATTTATCGAATTTCGAGCTCGCTCTACTGGTTCCCCGTCAAGTGTTTCAAGTCTATAAACGTCGGGCTTGATGATCTTCGTGATGTGATATGGTCCCTCCCAATTCTCTTCGAGCTTCGTTGGATTTGTCGCTTTTTGTAAGACAAGGTCATGAAGCTAGAACAGTCGGCTTCAGACTTTCTTGTTGTAATACATAGAGGCTTGCTGCTGATAATTCTGAATACGCAATAAAGCTTTATCGCAAAGTTTTTTTAGGCCTTTCAAAGTATTGATTAGCTTTTCGCTGTTTAGCTGCGAGTTCTGAACCATTAAGGTTCGTCGAGCACTTGGTACATGCGCTTCGGCAGGTGCTAAGGCCTCATAGCCTTGAGACAGCGAAAATGAGGTTTCTCCTGTTGCAGTTCGTGGAGTCGTTCGGTGAGACCAGAGGACTCCGTCTAGTTCATCTGCTCATCTTCCCTTTAGGTCTGTTAGTTGTTTCTTAAGACCGTCGAGAATGGTTTTATTAGAAGCCTCCGCTTGACCATTCCCTTGTGGATAGCAAGGCGTTGAGTAACTTATGTGTATTCCTCCGCCCTCATAAAAATTTTGGAAAGTCGACGAGGTAAATGGGTGTGCCTTTATCTCTAGCTTCAACCCGCTTTGTAAAGTAGTCCGTCATAACCAGAATATGTTGATTGCGACCTGACTTAAGCATTGGGCCGATCACATCCATTGACCACCTCATGATGGAGTATGGTGGGACGGCGGTTTGAAGGAGCTTGGTTGTGCGTTGATGATAGGTGCGTGTTTCTGACACGGTTCGCACCGTAGTACGAATTGTTCGCAATCTTTGACCATTCTAGGCCAGAATAACCCAAGCTTTTTTATTTTTAAAGTTAATGCTCTTCCTCTAGAATGATTGCCGCCTGCCCCCTTGTGAGTTTCGATCATGACCTTCTTAGCTTGTGCTTCGTCACAACATCACAGTATTACTTTGTTTGCTGTCCAACGGAATAAGTTGTTGTTTTCAATAAAATATTACGCTGCTTTTCTTCTGAGACCCCTGGCTGCCCATCTATCTTGCGGGACTGTTCCTTCAGATAGGTAGGCTTTAATTTCGTCCTGCCAGGGCTGCTTTGGTTGTTCGACATCCACCTCCATTGGATCGTCCACTTCGTCCTCCTGGTGAAAAACCATGTTATAAGATCCTTTGGATAGCTGGATACTAGGTTGCTCGATGATTTCTACTGGAATTGTTTGACGAAGTGCTGGATCTGTCGTCGATGCCAGTGCTGCCAGCGCATCGGCAGTGGTGTTCTCAGTTTGCGGTATTTTTGTTAGATCGAAAGAGTCGAATTGCCTTGTTATTTCCTGGAATTGCTTTAGGTAAGCATCCATTCGTTCGTTTTTTGCATCGTAATCTCCTTTAAATTGGCTGGCGACGAGCCGAAAATCGCAAAAAGAGTGAATATTTTTTGCTCCTACTTCTTTGGTGAGGCGAAATCCTGCGAGCAAAGCTTCGTACTCGGCTTCATTGTTCGAGGCAGGAAAGCCGAGCTTTAATTATTGTTCAAGGACTTCTCATGTTGGCGATTTTAAATAGATGCCGACTCCTGATCCTTGCTTCGAGGACGCGCCGTCGACATACAAGTTCCAATGATTTTTCTGTGGGTGTTTCGTCATTTAGTAGATCCAACGGTATTTCGATCATAAAGTCTGCTAAAACTTGAGATTTGGTGTTAGTGAGAGCTCGGTATTCAATGTCATATTAATGCTTCGAAGTGGTTGACTAGTGAAGACAACGATAGTGTGAGATTGGAAGTAGGATCGTAATTTCCGTGGTGAGATAATTACTGTATAAGCGAGTTTTTCTAGAGCCGGGTAACGAGTTTCGGCTCCATCCAAAGTTTTGCTTATATAGAAGATTGGTTTTTGCTCGCCGCGATCTGCTCTGACAAGAACACCGCTTACTGCCGCCGTTGAAACTGCAATGTAAAGATATAGTGTCTCGCCATCCTCCGGTTTTGCTAATATCGATGGGGTGGTGAGGTACTCCTTTAATTGCGTGAAAGCCTCTTCGCATTTATCGTCCCAGTCAAAGCGCTTATTACTCCGAAGTAATTGATAAAAGGGGAGACATTTATCTGTGGAATGCGAGATGAATCTGTTGAGTGCAGCAATTCTCCCAGTTAAATGTTGTACTTCGTGTGTATTTTTGGGTGATGGGAGATCTAGTATTGCCGAGATTTGTTTTGGGTTTGCTTCTATTCTTCTTTGAGTGATGATGTAGCCTAGGAATTCTCTTGAAGTTACCCCGAATGTGCATTTAGCTGGATTTAATTTCATTCCGTACTTCTCAAGAGTTTTAAAGCAATCCTTGAGATGGCCGACGTGATTTTTAACGACTGCGGATTTCACGAGCATATCATCTATGTAGACCTCCATGGTGCGGCTGAGCTGACTTGCGAACATTTTGTTGACTAACTGTTGGTAGATGGCTCCTGCGTTTTTTAGTCTGAAATGCATAACTTTGTAGCAATACGTTCTGCGATCGGTGATGAACGCCGTCTTCTCTCTGTCGTCGGGGTGCATAAAAATTTGATTGTATCTGGAGAAGGCATTCATAAAGGATAATAGCTTATTCTCAGCTGTTGATTCGACCAGTCGATCGATATGGGGAAGTGGAAAGCAATCCTTTGGTCAAGCTTTATTGAGATCGGTAAATTCGACGCAGACCCTCTACTTGCCGTTCTTCTTTTTGACGAGGACGGGTTGGCCAACCAGTCTGGGTACTGAACTTCAGTGATTGATCCAGTGCTGAGTAGTTTTTCCACTTCGTCGGTTACGGCTTGGGCTTTCTCAGGGCCGAGCTTCCTTCGTTTTTGGTTAATTGGTTTGAACGTGGGGTCCACGTTAAGCTTATGCGACGTGATTCTGGTGTCGATTCCCTTCATATCTTCCATAGACCAAGCGAATAAATGCACATTGTCTCGCAAAAGTTTGACGAGCCCCGTTTTAATAGCTTAAAAGATGAAGCGGTTACAAAGATTGTTATAACCGAGAGATTATGCCGAAGTGAAAAGAAGGTGTTTTCGAGATAAACTAGAAAGCGTTGGAGTTCTTGGTTTTAGCTCTGCTGCTCTCTAGATTGTATGAGTTGTTCTTCTTGAGCTCCGGGGTCTTCTTATCTATAGGAACAGGAGCTCGGTTGCTCCGAGCTCTTTTTCCTTTTCTATTTCGGTGAATATTTCCATATTTGTGATGTAGAAATATCCCTTATTATCCGAAGAATATGGAAATTCTCCTTTATCCTTCAAGTTGATTCGATTTTTCGGGAGTTCGAAGATTATCTTTAAGAGTTTTCCTTTTTTAGTTACGTTGGCGCGGTCTTCTAAAATCTTGATGGACTTAGGTTATTGCTAGAGAGCCTATTAAGAAATGTGTTCATTTCCCCTCTAACAGTTACCACCTTTTAATTTTTAGAACCATATACATATATATACTCCGTACATGATTACGATAATAATATCTTTTTAGTACTATGGTATCGAATTTGTAAGAGTTTCCATGTACATTAAAATATGTTACTAAGTTTTCTCGTTAAGTTTGTAAATTTATTTAAAGAAAAGTAAACTGAATGTGACTTTTAAATTGAGCCTAAACATTCGCCAAACCAAAGTCAAAGCAAAGCATAACAATAAATGGCTAAAAGCATAAAAACACTCACACCATCAAGGATTTTGCATAACAACAGGTTGATTTGATTTGAGTTGAATAGATAAATGTTATCAAATTAAAGAAAGCAATTGTAACCGAGGAGATATACAGCAATACATTGGTTGTTGCTGTAGATGGTAGGTCCATCGTAAGCCAAGGATTTAGCACGGCACGTATAGACTTCTATGTATGTCGTGTTAAAATTGTAGGAGCAGGTTGGAAAAGGGAAGTAATACAATTGTTACCTTGGTTAGTGTTGGCGTTATGTTGGCGTCTAAATCACATGGCTTATCCAGCAGCATGTGGGTTTGTAAATGTGTTGGCGTTCCTATTTTTCTTAGAATGGTCTTCCATTGCATTGTTTATCTATGTACATGTATTAATGAGTAGTTTGCGGGTTTTATTGAATCCATCAAAAATGTTGGTGATGGGTTAACTTGATTGCTGTGCTTTATTTCGTAATGGCTGGTTATTGGCCACTGAATAATTGAAGTGTATAAATGTTGGATAATAGGAGATAGTAAGAAGTGGATTTACAATTTTAGGTGAAAGCTTACAAAATTCGTTTTAGCAAGAGTCTTATAATTAGAACGGCGCAGCGAGTACTGTTAAGGAGAAAGAATAAAGTTGGTGTTGTGATAAACTTTGGGGGAGTTTGGCGGGGTGGGTTCTTTGAAGATGTCCTTATTGTAGGTGTCCCTAGAGGTTGGTTGAGATGGATAGTCAGAGGTGTTGAAAGAGAAGTTGAGATTGAGACGGGCCGGTTTGTTATTGAGTCGAAGATGCAATTATCTTGCAGATTTTAAAAAGGTGCAATGATGACAGATTAGGTAGTGTGTGCCTTGTCGGCCTTTTCATACTCTGCAACTGTCGCTCAAGGTTGTTGTGCTTCTCCGTAAGCAGCTGAACCCCCTAAGTCAGCAGTTGAAGTTATGTCGCAATTGAGTCGCTGGGCTGTGGGTCGAGAGAGATGGTGGCAGCATTAATGACGACACTCTTTTGTTTGGTGCGCCAAGTTTCTATATCCTTCAAAGAAGATGGAGTATCCTTTGCATTGAGGTGGCTGTGGTGGCCGTTGCGCCTGTTTATAACGTGTTTGATGTGAGGGATTTTGGCAGTCCTTTGCTTGATGGTGATGAGTGAGAAAAAGACGTCACCTCCTGGCTAATCTGTTTATTTTAAGAAACGGTCCTTCTTAATATTTTCAAACATATATACAATTTTTCTACCTCTCGATTCGTCGTCTTATTCCCCCGTTACATCCTCGCTTATGACATGTGAGTCTATTAGAGGGCAAACAGTGAGCTGAAAACTGTAAAAAATGAATTGGTGTGAGTGTACAATTGATAGAAAAATACATATTTTTGTCGCAAGTGGACACACATTATCCGGATCTCGTGTATCCATTGCAACTGATAAGTGGGGTGGATGGTAACTTATGAAAAAATAAAATGAAGCTATGCAATGTAAATAGTTTACTCTGAGGTAAAACTCTGCTTCGTGCATGTGTGCTATTGTGACTGATCCATGAGTAGGGATATTGACACCCGGAATGTCGATGGGTGTGGGCAGCTCAGAAGTATGTTTTAACTTAGCCAGTAATGTCGGGATTTGCCGGAATGCAAGTAGCTGAACCGCAAAGGAGAAGCCACAAAGGCGCATAGAGCCGTTGCTTAGCTTGTAATTACCAGAATCATCGTACTAATAGTGCGGAGGAATGAATCTCTACCCTAATGGAAGTGTAAGAAAGTGTCAATATCCTGTACCAGACGAATGTATCTTAGAGTAGGTCCGTAGGATTGTATGTTCGCTATAAGGACACAGTCAACTATGAGGACCAGAGCAAGCTGAAGTCTTTGCTTATTTGGAATATTGGCATCCATTAGCAGTCTATGTTGGATATTGTCACATGTAATCCATTTTTACTTCCCTGAATTATAGCTTTCCATGCGTCATTTACCTCAAAGCTGGGGTCGGGAGTAAAATCGGGGAAGTATCCTTCCGAAAAGTCTCCACAAGGTAGTCCTGTGATTTTACGGAACTCTGTTAGTGAGAATCTGAACGGGTGACCACCAAAAGCAAAACACAACTCGTATTTCTTATTGCTCGGTAGCTGTCGCAAACATAAAGCATGAAGAAGTTTTCCCGAAATGGGACATCACGCAGCAGGGATGTCGATTAAGGGAGCAAAACAAAAGTTTCTAATTACGTCCCACTCCTCGGAATCCTTTAATGCACGCTGTATGATTTTAAGTATGTCAGGTTTGGAGTAGATATTGAGACGGGCGATGGGTTATCTATATGTGGCGAACAGCCGAGAAGGTAACAAGTTATCACATGGTGGATGGAGATCAGAGGCACCTGGAGATTAAAAAAAAATAGCAATGGTATTAAAGTATTGAAAATGAAATCAACTTTTCTGTGCAAGAAAATGTATGATCTAATACAATTATGGTCATAACAGGGACGAATATGTAATTATAAGCAAAATAGATGTAATGGTATGATATTGATAAGATGTAGTGGATATGCTACATGTGGATATTCGATAGGTGGATATAAAATTAGTATAGCAAATCCTACAAGACAATGGATAGCAGGACATGGATGGTCGATGCAAAACTTAAAATGAAATATGATAGAACATGTTGCCTAACTGCACATGGACAAAACAGTATGGATCTAAAATTAAGTGGTAGAATCCTCTAATAATAGATGGCGAAAATGAATATAGGATAGTAATTGATGAAACATGAGATGGATGAGATGGACGATATTACAAAGGTATGGATAAAAGAATATGGATGGTCGTTAGTAGCTGCAAACTTTATTGTCAGATAAGACAAAATCATAGATCTAACTGCAGATGGACAACTTAATATAAGTCTAGGATGTGTACGCAGACAGACACTGATACCCAAAACCGTGATGGACGATATTGCAAAGTCTGGATAAAAGGATATACATGGTTGTTAGTAGCTGCAAAATCTATTGTTAGATAACACAAAATCGTAGATCTAACTGCAGATAGACAGTACAATATAGATCTGGAATTTGTACGCAGGCAGACACTGACACCCAAAACCGTGGTGTGTGTGAATTTGTACATACGCAAGTAGAATGAGAAATTATTTAGGAGAACGAGAGTGGAGGGGACTGAAATTGACCAAAAACGGAATGTGATAGAACTTGATGAAAAGAACCTTCTATATCGGATATATATATATATATATATATATATATATATATATATATATATATATATCAGTTGTGTTTTTGGTATGAGGTTGCTTCTTCTCATGAACTAGGATGAGAAATCTTAATATGTTTAAGTAGAAAACAATGTGAATCGGCTGGCGAGTAGGAAGCGGATTCTGGCGAACTAAAGAGGTGGTTGTATAAACTAGGGTTCTCTACGATATTTTCTGTTAATGGTAGGTGAGTGAATTTTTACAGGAGGCGTAAAACGTTGATTGTTACTGAAAGTAGCATAATACTAAAGAGGGATGTGTTAGTCTTTTGGGAGTGTGAATGTGTGTCACATGCATAAAATATGACAACTTGTAAATGAAGTCCAAAATAATGTTTATGGACGTAAAAAATTCATGTTTTAATTGTAATCTACTATTCAATCATTTTGGTTTTTGAACATGTAGGGTATGGAGCCTTCACATTATTTTTCACTATCTTTATATTTTGTGTTTTTATTCATATTTTAATTTAAATAGTTTATCTACATATTCTAATTTGAATTTGATTCATAACTTTATCATACTTTATTATTTAATTTATTTGGCTCTAGATTTAGTTTTTTGACATGACTTTCTTTTCTTTGTTTTAGTAGTTAGACCTTTTTTTTATCTTAATTTTTATTCTATAACAATTTAACTTTAATATTTTTGTTAAATTAAAAAATTACTCATTTAAAATATATATGTTCAAAAATTTTTTTTGTTAATTTCATGTTTATTATTATTGATTTACATATTTATTTGTTGTTAGTTTAACTTTTGTGACACATAATTTTTTATTTTATTTTTACAAACTCTATAGATTTGAATTTTTGACATAACTCTCTTTTATCTGTTTTGTCAGTTAAATTTATAATTTTTTTAACTAATTTTAAAAATATTTTTCAGATACAAAATTTATTTAACTAACTAACTTGGTATATGATGTTATTGATTAGTATTACTTTTATCCGCTAAAATGTTTTCTCTCTTCTCTCTCCTCTCTCTCTTTCCCTCTCTCTTTCTCCCCGATCCTGAAATAAGAACCCAAACTTCTTTGATTCCTTCAGTGAGCCTAGTCCGACGGTTATGTCTTGGTGTTTTCGGGGGCGATATCGCCGGTTGTTGTCCGTTGAGACAGTTCTCTGATGGTTTTGGATCATACACATCTCATCAATTTTTTCAACCGCTATGGAAAATCAACTATATATTCAGCAAACGATCCCAGACTTTAACACAGATTTGGACTTACGCCCGTTGCAAGATGGGCGACAATCTAAGAAGACAAATGCAGGATATTGATTTAGGAGTTGACGAAGCCCCAATTGCTTTGCTACAGGCGAACTGTGAGGAAGCGGTTCAATCTAATCGCTACGCAATCTGTGGGACTCTGGTCAATCCAAGGAAGCAGAATATGCGTTCTGTAATTGGGCAACTACCAAGACTTTGGAGAATGAGTGATTCAATCACGGGGTGTATTATGGAACTAACAAAGTTCCAATTCATAATCCAATCGGAAGAGGCTGTGAATCTCATTCTTCAGCGTGGACCGTGGTCGTTTAACAAAACAGAATGTCCAACTAAGTTGGATGACGGACGAAATGATCCACATGATGATGATGAGAATCTAGATGCTCAACCGGACCCAGAAACCATTGAAGAGGCACCAACAAATGAAAACGTCCCTGAAAAAGAAACGATAAATTGCACCGGTTCAAACCAGTGATATACTCATTATTTACACTATATTAGCATACATTTTGCATGTTTTGTAGTCTTTAAACATGCATTTTTGCTTGTTTATGTTCCATTTGCATTCAAATAGGACTTAATGTAGATTTAGGGTGTGCATTGCATGTTTTGTGTATTTGAAGAGTTTGGCAGGTATGTTTGGATAGTTTGGAGACTACAAGGAGCAATGGAGATGATGGTGGATGCAGCATAAGGCATGAAAAAGCCAAGAAGAAGGTGCACCTTGTTGAAGCGGCCAGAAACTTCACCTGACAAAACTGGCTCGGACAAAGCATCTCTATCCTGATTCAGCTTCAACAGTCTTCATCAATGTTGTAGACCAAGAGTTAGCTTGCGTCTGGAGTTGGTTTCAGGTCATTCCCATCAGCGGTTAAAATGTTACAGAAGTTTTCGTAAAACCGCTCAACCTGCATCGATCACTTCTTGATCCACATCGTACGATGTAAACCGTCAGGGAGTATGGGAGTCCACATCGATCACTCACATCGATCACTGATGATCGATGTCAAGCCACAGGACAACCACATCGATCACCAGCATCGTGCGATGTAATGGACCCAAGAGGATCTAATCTCAGTATCGATCAACCACATCGATCACCGCCTGCTTGATGTCAAGCAACCGAAGGACTATATCGACTGAAGATCAGCTCGGATGAGGTATTTCCATTCCGATTTGGCCTCGGCGTTCTTCATCAACATTGTAGCCACTTGCGTTAGCTTGCGTTTGGTTTTAGTTTCGAGCCATTCCTGTCAGGTGTTTGAAGAGTTATGGCGAATAAAGTGAGCACATGTCCATCTGGAGTTTCGACTGATCATCTTGACCGACTTGAAGATCAGCCTGGACGAAAGGTTTCCTCCTTATATCAGCTTCTTCACTCTTCATAAAAGTTGTAGCTCCGTGAGTTAGCTTGTGTCTGGAGTTGGTTTCAGATCATTCCGATCAGCGGTTAGAAAGTTATAAAACCTTTCGTGAAACCGCTCACCCCAACATCGAGCTACAACATCATGCCATGTAAACGGGCAGGAGCTTACAAGATCAACATCGACCATCCATATCGACCAAGCATGATCGATGTTGACCCAGTACGAAGACCACTTAATTACAACTTTGCCACTCTGCTAGAACTTCTATAAATACTTAAAATCCATAATTTCTGGGAGCATCTCTTTATCCAGCAGTTCTTCTTTTCCTTTCTAGACTTTGAATAATTTGTATTTGAATCTTGGTTTATTTCAATAATAGTTTGCATTTCCCTTAATCTTTTGTCTCCCTAATCATGACTAACTATCTTCTTCATAGATTTGATGGTTTTCACCATGATTAGTGAGTAGTTTGCTTTTAGGTTTGAGATTAGGGCAGATGGGGTGATTTTAGTGATTGTTTAGGGTGATGAGGGCTTAAATCTTCTCATTCCCTTTCTTATATGATTGTGCTTAATGTTTAGTACATCTTTGTTGGAAAAGTTGATGTTAGGTTTTCACATGCATACTAAGTGTTTGATGAAATGCCTGAATGGAGTTCAATGCTTTAAAATGGTGTTTAGATAATCATGAGTCTCGGAAGCTCAAGCAGCTTTCATTCCCGGTCGTATGATTTCAGACAATATATTGGTCGCTCACAAACTAATGCACTCATTAAAAAGCTGTAAAAGGGTTTCTCAAACTTATATGGCCATAAAAACGGATATCACAAAAGCTTATGATCGTGTTTAGTGGGATTTCTTGGAACACACCTTGACTGCTTTTGGTTTCTGTAATAAATGGACTAAATGGATAATGGAAACTGTACGACGCGGTACCTACTCTACACTAATCAATGGGCGACCAAAATGATTCATTACTCCAGAGAGAGGATTAAGACAAGGAGATCCTCTTTCTCCTTATCTGTTTATCCTATATGCAGATGTACTGAGTCACCTCCTCGAAGAACAAGTTAAGAAAAAGAAGTTACAAGGCATTAAAATCGGCAACGGAGTTCCAAGAGTCACGCATTTTCTGTTCGCTGATGACTCTCTTTTCTTCTGCCAAGCTAATGCAAAAAATTGCACTGCTCTTTGTGATGTTTTCCAAACATATGAACGTTATTCAGGCCAACAAAATAAATCAAGCTAAATCTATGGTAACTTTTGGATCACGTATTCATGGATCAATACAAATTAGACTAGAATTAGTACTTGGGATTTTAAATCATGGTGGAGGCGGAAAAAATTTGGGTATACCAGAACAATTTGGTCGTAAAAAGGTGGAAATATTTAACAATACTACCAACCAAGTTAAACAACAAACATAAGCATGGAGTGCCAAGCTTCTCTCTCATGCTGGTAAGGAAATCCTATTAAAATCCGTTGCCGTTTCCATGTCTGTTTATTCAATGTCATGTTTTAAACTACCAAAGCATGTAACATATGAATTAACAAGTACAATCTCAAAATTCTGGTGGGAAAAGTATCCACAATCAAAAAGAATACCTTGGATTGCTTGGAAAAGACTTCAATTCTTCAAAAAAGAAGGAGGACTTGGATTTAATGATTTCGAAACTTTCAATGATGCTTTCTTAGCCAAACAAGCTTGGCGTTTGTTAAAGGAGCCTAACTGTTTATTCTCAATACTTTATAAAGCGAGATATTTTAAAGACTGACATCTATTTGATGCTAAAACACATCCTTATCAGTCCTATGGATGGAAGTCTATTCTACACAGTATTTCTCTAATCAAAGAAGGATCTCGTTTTTAAATTGGAGATGGAAATCACATACGAGTTTTTAAAGATAACTGGTTACCCGACTGTTCACCAAGACCCGCACATAGTGAGATCCCCGATTGCAATTTGTTGGTCAAAAACTTAATAACTAAAAACGGCTCACATCAAGTTTGGAATGATCAACAACTATCTGTCTGATTGAATCCAGAAGAAATAACTTTGGCTAAATCATTGTATTTAGGCCAGCATACGAAAAAGATTGTGTTATATGGAACCATACAAAAAATGGACAATATTCAGTAAATCGGGTTATTGGCTTCGTCAACATCAACCGAATACACTTAACAATGTGCCTAATATTCCACATGGGAATCCGGCCGTTAAGTCCAAAATTTGGAAACTGAATATTATGCCTAAAATCAAACACTTTCTCTGGAAAATTTTATCTAAAACTATCGGAACAGCTACAAGATTACAAAGTTGTGGTACAAGATTACAAAGTTGTGGTATTACTATCAATGATACATGTGTGTGTTGTGGACTTGAACCAGAAACGATTCATCATATTTTCTTTACTTGCCCGGTGTCTCTCTCGATTTGGAGAATATCCAAAACACCATTTTATTTTCTCACTACTCCTTTTCACTCCACGAAAACGATAATAGATATGATTCTTAATGCACAAACAATTCCAAGTATTTTGAAAACAGAAAACTGTTGCCTTTTTGGCTTATATGATGCATATGGAAAGCACAGAACAATCTAATTTTTCAAAACCAGAGGATAAGATGCTGTAAGGATGTGAACAAAGCTTATGCTGATGTTGCAGAATGGATATCTGCCATGGATATATCTCTTCCTTCCAAAGACTCTTCCAAACAAAAGCTTGTATGGTCCCGACCTCCTCTAGACATGCTTAAATGCAATTACGATACCTCCTTTAATATACAAACACTTCAGAGCAATGCATGTTGGATTGTACGAGATTTTTAAGGAAACTGCAAATATTGGAGAAGAACAACACTTGGAACAATGAATTCAAGTCTCGAAGCTGAAGCGAAATCACTCATGGTTTCTTTACAAAATGTTTGGAGTATGGGATACAAGAAAATATTCTTTGAAGGTGACTGCGAAGTTCTAGTCAGATTACTTCAAAATAAAACAATTGATATTACCATTTCAAATCTCTTGTATGACATTCACTATTGGATGTCTAAATTCCAACAAATAGAGATCGCTCATATTAATAGAACTGGCAACGAGGCTGCACATCTATTAGCCAAACATAGGTTAACCAATTGTACTTTTTTTTTCTGGTTGTAAATTTCTACCTGCTTGGATAACACATACTTTGTATCATGACTCTATTAACTCCAGATAAATAAAAAAAAATTCGACAAAAAAATATATTATGATTATGTTAATTACTAATTTAAATGCATCAAAATTTATGTTATTATATATTTACTTAAAAAGTATATTATATAAAATATTATTATGTTAATTTAATAAAATATAAATATATATTTTTAATTGAAATTGAAGTATTTTATATAAACTAGATTACTACCCGTGCCATGCGCATGACAAATTTTAATTTCTAATTTATAAATAATGGTAATATAAAAGTGTACTATCTATTCTGGTTAGTTTATAAATTGACTAAATTTATATCTATTCTGGTTAATTTATAAATTGACTAAATTTGTATTTTTTTTTTAATATTGTTGGATATTAGATATTTATTATTAATCATATTTTGTATTTAAGTGGGGGTTTTAGTAATGATTTGGCTCAATACATATTTTTTTTTAAAAATAATTATATATTTATGAACGATTATTTCAGTTCAACAGATTAAAAAATTGATTGTATACGGAATATCTAATTTTTTGTTATAAAATTTGACAATTAAAAATTATTAAGAAAAAATTTAAAATTTGCAAAAATTTCATAAATTTAGTCAAACTACCAGAAATTATTGTCCTAAAAATTTAATCCTTACGAGTCTCAAATTAAGATAATGCTTTTCAATACATCAATCCTACTTTTCCTCCTGATTTGGAAAATAAACAGGCTTAAATTTTGTAAATTTTTTTTAATAAATAATATATAATTTTATATAATTAAAATTTGTAACGATAATATTTAGAATATAATGAATGATTTTTAAAAAAAAAAAAAAAATGAAAAAATATTGTATCTTGAAATTATGCACTAATAAATAATCACATATTGTTGTATGGATTTATGACGATCAAACATAAATTTTTTCCTTGCACAAAATTTAGAAGCTTCATGAAGACTTAGTCGTAGCTTTTATAGACGTCTTGTGAAAGTTTCATATTTTCCTCAAATGATTTGCTCTAGTTGTCAGTCGGTTGACTGCGAAACTGTTGACTGTTTGTCTTTAACATGACTTTCTGTGAAAATCAAACTTTTTTTTTAGTTCATTTCACCCTCTTCTAAAGAGGACACTAACAAAGTAAAAATAACACCTAAGATAAAACAATGCGACTGAAAACAATAATTTTTGTAAACAAAAAACCGAGCGATGACTCCACAAAGTTTTATTTGCTGTTATTTCATTAAGTGATTTTCTTGCAGAACCACATATAACTTTTAACAAAAAAAAGCACATATAAGGAAACATAATCCTTCTGATCATTGATCAAAACAAAATAATCCATTAAAATGAGAAAAGATTAAGATGCATCAAACGTTTTATGTATGTGGCCGATATATAAAGAAAAGATTAACATGCAAAAAACAAATGGATGTAGCAAATAAATTGAAAATTGACGATCTGTAATGTTTGACAAACATTTAATTCCCAAAGAAACTTACTGAGATTTCTATATTTCCATACAAAAAATTTGTGTGGCTGATATATGAGAAAAATATTAACATTAAAAAAAATAACGATGCCTAATGTGTTGTTTTCTCTAATCCCAACCCAATGAACTTTTAATTACCACTACACATCTGTTTATACAATTATCATTCCGAAAGATCTGCAATTATCATTTATACAATCCATTTTGAATATATAGTTATTCTTACTCTTATATTAACAGAATATAATGCTATCTTTGTCAATAAAGACGACATTTTAACAATAGTATATGTTTTAAGGTAGATACATGCATAATCAAAAATTTAGTAAAAATTTGCATTCCAAAATATATTTGTACATTCTGTATTTTGTGAAGATATGCTAACACAATATTTTTAAAAGGATTTGTTACCGGTTAAAAAATCTTCCTTTCTTTCGTTTAATATTCAAAAATTTATTAGTTATTGTAACCGCATAATAATATATCCGAATACTATTTTTAAATAAGTAAAATTTGCCATATAATTAGTAATCATTTAATTCGGTTTATAATCTAGTTGGATTGGTTTATATTTTATATGTACATCGATTTTGAAATTTTGGTTACTATTAAACCCAATTTAAATCAATCAAACTAAATCATAAACCGAATTTAACCTTATTGTAATCAGTAAGTATTAATTAATTAAATCGAGAAATATTAAGAATATAATTAATTAATTAAATCTAAAATATTAAGAATAATTGTGGTGTGAAACACATCACTTAAAATATATATAATTAAAATAATGATATGTTAGCCTACAGTGTTTCCTGTTTAATATATAATAGATATTTTATTAAAACAAAGATTCACTTAAATTTTTTATCATATTTATTTAAATAGAATTGTTTAAATTATATACAAAAAAACCTAAATATTAATTACAGATTTTTAAAATATTAAATACAATTAAAAAATAAATAATTACAGAATTTTTTATTTGGTTGTAAGAAAAATTGCGTTTGGTTGCAAGAATAAAGTATTTAAGCTTTTAACCATTTTAAAATTTAAAAAATTCAAAATTTTGAGATAATGACACATAAGCCACTAAGGCTTCCTATTTAATATATGTTAGATTATCTCTAATTCTATAATGATTTTTTTAAAAAATATTACAAATTTTAAAAATATTTTTTATTAACTATGAATAAATAACTTATTTTGTTTTAAATCAATAAATTTTTTTTTATAGATTAATAAAATTTTAACATTATTAATTTATTGAATTTTTATTATAACTAGGTATTTACCAGTGCTATGCTGTGAGATATTTTTCTAAAATTGTATATATTTTAATATAATAAAATTATTTATATATTTTAAATGAGTATTATATTTACTTTTTATTAGCTTAAGTTTGGAATTTATATGTTTTAAATCTGAATAAACATTATATATCATTAGTTTTTTTTTATTTTTTAAAATTATAATCTACTATCAAATTTGTTTAGCTAACTATCTATAAATGTATATGTAAGAATAAAACAATACATTTTTAAGTACCTTCAAGCTAATGGTAGATGTAATTTATTTTCTCTACTAAATTGCTATTTGATCTTCCTTTGAAATTATATAAAGCAAATTACCATTTAAAAAAATATTAATTAATATGATTATTTTAAATTATAAAATTTATTTATTTATCAAATATTTATTATAGACATATGTTTCTAAAACTACTAAACTATAATCAATAACATTCATATCAAAATTATTACTATTACTTTAGAACTAAATAGAAAGTTCTATTTGAACTGTTGAAATATCAATTTAATTGAAGTTAAATAATTCAATTTTGGTTACTATAAACATATTATAACTTGAAAAGTTAGCACAGAGAAAATTTATCTTTTTACAAAAATCGAGAAATTGCATTTTCTGACAAAACAAAAAAACATTATATCCCACGAAACTGAAAAATCGTCTATTCCCGCCAAAGCAAAAAAAATTCATTTTCTCGTCAAACCTGAAATTTCATTTTCCTACCAAAACAAAAAAAATTGCATTTTCCCTTAAAAGCCAAAAAATCACATTTTCATGTGAAAACCTGTGTTTTTCCATCAAAACAGAGAAATCAAGTTTTTTCACCAACACCAAAAAATTATATCTTCCTGCAAAAACAAAAAATAGTACTTATCCGTCAAAACCAAAAAATTATTTTCCCGTAAAAATTGAGAAATCGTCTTTACCACCAAAGCAAGAAAAAATTATTTTTCTCGTCAAATCAAGAATCACGCCTTCCTACCAAAACCGATAAACTACAATTTTCCGCAAAAACTAAAAATTGCATTATCTCTTGAGAAATTGTGTTTCCCACGAAAACTAAGAAATCATATTTTCCCTCGAAAACCAAAAATCAAATTATATGTCAAAAACTGAAAATTTGCATTTCCCATTAAAACAAAGAAATTGATTATTCCCGCCAAAATCGAGAAATTTTGCTTTTCTATCAACCCGAGAAATTGCATTTTCTGCCAAAATTGTCAAATTACAATTTTCCGTAAAAATCAAGAAATTACATTATCCATCAAAAGCGAAAAATTTGCATTTTCTATCAAAACCGAGAAATCGTATTTTTCGTCAAAATTGAAAAGTTGCATTTCCCTCGCATTTTCTCGTCAAAATCAAATTTTTTATTTCTCACTAAAACCAAAAATTCACATTTTGCCCCCAAACCCGAGAATTCGCTTTTTTCCGCCATAACCGAGAAACTATGTTTTCCTACCAAAACTGAAAATCACATTTTTCTACCAAAACCAAAAATTCTCTATTTCCGCCAAACCCAAGAAAATATGTTCTCGGTAACCAGTGGAAATGCGAATCTCCAAGCTGTGGTGGTCTGAGTTTCTCCTCATTTGCTTTCGTCTTCCATTTTTTTGTAAACTTTGGGCTTTTTAATGGGTCAACAAAATAGTAAATTGATTTTATTAGTGTGTTAATAATATGTAGTATTGTTATGTTTTTATTGGTTCAAATTTTTGCTGATGTGTGAGCTTCTTATAACATAACCTTTTTTGCATTGTTGTTATGGAAGCATAATTGATGATGAGTCTACAATTTCTTTAATCATATATGTCTTTATCAAGCAAACATATAGTTAGAAATTTTATTTTTTTTGTTGTTATTTATTATTTGAGTTTCGGTTTGGTAAAAATATAAAATAAAGATTTAATTTTATTATTTGTTGTTATTTATTATTTGAGTTTGTTAAAAAACATAAATTTTTTTTTTATTTGCTGTTATTTATTATTTGGGCTTGGCCTTGACCAAAAAATAAAATTAAAATTAACAATAAAAAATATTTAAGTTTTTAATAGATTTAAATTTAAAAGTTAAGATAAATTGATGACTTGTATTAATAATATGTTTTTATTGATATTTTTTTTTTGCTGAAATGTCATCTCCTAAAATTTTGAAAATGCTAATGTATGGAGAAATTTAAAATTATATAGTTGTTTATCAAATTCTCTCTTTTATTAAAATGGCTGCAAAAAATTGGACGGAAAGGGACAAAAAAGAAAAAGAGAAGAGATGATATAGAGTGACTCCTCATTGGTTCAATCACCGTCACTGATCGTTCTCGTAGCTTCGTACAGAGATTTCTCGAAGGAATTCATCACTCTCTTACCGACTTTATCACTGATTGTGCTATCAATTTTTTATCCGTGGGTACGATTCATTTTAAAAAAAAAATCATCGAGAAATTACTAAGATATCGATCCTTGCCTTGATCATACTTTTTAGCATGTTAGAATTGCTGATTCGATCTACAATTTTTCAGATATGTCGAAGATTGGGCAGAGAGGGATTCACTGCTTACAGAGACTCAATACGGCGCCGTTCACGAGCGTGTCTGCTTCTTTGATCGAGAAAGGGCAGAATCGTGTGATTGATGCTTCGTTAACTCTCATTCGTGAAAGGGCAAAACTCAAAGTATACACTTTGATATTAAAGCTTTTTTTTTCATTTTGAATGGTTTTTTCTCCTTTCTCTGTTTGTTAATATGAAAATTGTGTATATTGTTGTTGTGTAGGGAGAGTTAGTGCGTCTCTTAGGAGGATCTAAAGCTTCAACATCTCTTCTTGGTGTACCACTTGGTCACAACTCTTCTTTCCTTCAAGGTCCTGCTTTTGCTCCTCCAAGAATTAGAGAAGCTATTTGGTGTGGTAGCACAAACTCCTCCACTGAAGAAGGTAGCTTGAGTTTCGTTGCGATTTCGTGTTTTGAATGTTGGAGACTTTCATGTTTTGTATAGATTCTTGATTCTGAATGTGGCTTGTGGAGTTTATTCTTGTATTTGATGGTTTTATAGTGTGAAACCATGAGGTGTTTGTTGTAATTAGATCACTCAAGTTGTGCTATAACATTCATTGATCTTCCTTTTTTACGAGTTATTTGTGTTGTGTGCTTGTTTGTGCTTAAGATTCATTTGCAGAATATATTGTTGCGATTTTTGTTACAAAATTGTGTTTTTTATGATGGAGACATACATGTTTTGTTTAGATTCTTGATTCTGAGTGTGGCTTGTGGAGTTGTACCTCGTATTTGATTGTTAGATAGTGAGACTAATAGGTGTTTCTTGTAATCAGATCACTTATCTTGATGTCATAGTTTGCTATTTTCATCTATTTTATGAAAAATTTAGCTTATCTATATTATGAATTAGTATTTATAGTGTCATATATTGTTGCGATTTTTGCGATACTAACTTGTATTTTAATGTTGGAGGCTTTCATGTTTTGTATAGATTCTTGATTCTTAATGTGGCTTGTGGAGTTGTTTCTTGTATCTGATTGTTTAGTAGTGTGAAACCATGAGGTGATTGTTGTAATCAGATCACTCAACTTGTGACTGTAACAGTCATCGATCTTCCATTTCTACTAGTTATTTGTTTTGCGCTTGAGATTAAACTTTGGAATATATTGTAGGTAAGGAGCTAAAGGATCCTCGGGTTCTAACCGATGTTGGAGATGTTCCGGTACAAGAGATTAGAGATTGTGGGGTTGATGATGATAGACTCATGAATGTAATAAGCGAATCCGTAAAGCTTGTGATGGAAGAGGTTAACTATTTAACCATTATCACTAGTGTTATGCTGTAGTGTTCGAGATCAGAAGAGAGTTGTATTTAGTCTATTGTGATACTTATTTGAACATCCTTGATAGTAGCTAAAAGTCCAAAGTAATTGAGATTTTGTTTGTTGTGTTAGGAACCATTGCGTCCACTGGTACTAGGTGGAGACCATTCAATATCTTATCCCGTGGTTAGAGCGGTTTCTGAGAAGCTTGGAGGACCTGTGGACATTCTTCATCTTGATGCACATCCCGATATATATGACTGTTTCGAAGGGAACAAGTACTCTCACGCATCTTCCTTTGCTCGTATCATGGAAGGTGGCTATGCTCGGAGACTTTTGCAGGTTAGTCCATAGTCGCTGTTGTTATATGCATTGCAACCTTAGGGAAAGATAATCTTAAGGGTAACCCAAAACTTTATCGTAGGTTGGGATCAGATCGATAAACCAAGAAGGGAGGGAACAGGGCAAGAGATTTGGAGTTGAACAGTATGAGATGCGAACCTTCTCAAGAGATCGCCAAGTTTTGGAAAATCTGGTATATCCCTCTCTCTCCCTAAATTTAGACTGACAAGAGTGGGTAGGCCTAGTCTGGGTAAATTTCGTGAACCGAACCAAAATTCTCGAACTGAACCAAAATTCCGGACCTGTACCGAACCAAAATTATAAAAGAAACCAAATAGAATAAAAAAATTTGTAAACGAATTAACCGATTTCAAACCAGGTTAACAAATAAATTATTATTTGAGTATATAAATCAGTTTATTATGTTTGCTTTTGTTTTAATCTTTTTATGTAGAACCAAATCACAATTTGTTTTTTTTATTATAAGTTCTTTTTCTAAAACCGCATCAAACTAAACTAGGGGGGTTATTGGAATTATAAAATTTTGATTGATTTTAAGAGTTGAGAGATTTGTTAAATTTGTTAAAAAGATTTGTTGAATTTGGAAAGAGTTTGTTTATTTAGAAAATCTATAAAAATATTTTATTATAATGTCTTTGAGAATCTAAGGAGGTGTTATTGGTTCTTGTATTTTAATGGATTTGAAAATCCAAACTAAATTCAGTGTTATTGGTTCTTGTATTTTAAAATTTATATTGAAATACAGTGTTATTGGTTCTATGATTTTAAAATCCATAATGAAATACAGTGTTAAATTTGGAAAGAGTTTGTTTATTTAGAAAATCTATGAAAATATTTTATTATAATGTCTTTAAGAATCTAAGCTATATAGGTAATATTTTGAAAGTCATCCAAAATCTTGTTATATGAGTTAAATTGTTTAAAATTCATATTCCTATAACACAAAATTTTAATAGAATCATAAAATCTTTAAAAACCAAACTTTTTGAGTAACAAAAGATTTTGGATGGAACAATGGATTCCAGTAAGATTTTAAGAATTAATAAACCAATAATGATGGAATCTCAAAATTCTAAAAATCTATATAAATACCTCTCCCAATAACCCTCTAAAGATTAAAAGTGGCAGGCCTGGAAGGGTTCCCGATTTGAAAAACCGTGGTTCAAAATTAGAGTTTGGTTAGGCTTAGTAGTAAAATAAAGTTCGGGATTAGTTTGAGGAATTCAGTTCGGGCTTTGGTATTCACTCCTTTTGTGCATTTGGTACATACTAGCGCTAGTACATACATTGAATGGGGTTTTTACAGAAATTAGGGGAAGGAGTGAAAGGCGTGTATATATCGATCGATGTTGACTGTCTCGATCCGGCATTTGCACCCGGAGTGTCCCACATTGAACCAGGAGGTCTCTCTTTCCGAGACGTCCTCAACATTATACATAACGTTCAGGGAGATGTGGTCGGTGCTGATGTTGTCGAGTTCAACCCGCAACGTGATACTGTTGATGGCATGACTGCAATGGTTGCGGCAAAGCTTGTTAGAGAACTAGCCGCAAAAATCTCGAAATAAAGCATGCAAAATGGTATTTTGGAGTTTCTGTTTTAGTTTTGCGATGTATTTTTTGTGTTTTATTTGCAAGTTTGTAACTTTCTTGTAGGTTCGTGAAAAAAAAACATCCAATAAGTCTGACAACTTAGACGGGGCATCGAATAAACTAAATATGAATTTGGCTTTTAGACCCAAATATCAATGTTCTATATAGAAATAGTGTCTGATAATGTTCAGATCCTGACCAACGCAAACTACTTTTGGAAGATCGTCTTTAGTTAAAACTTTGTGTGCATCCTTTATTATGGGGTTGATTGGTTTATGAACTAGGAAATGAATGAATGCAAAGAGCCAAATACGAGAAAATAATTTTCGGCAAGTAAAACCTATAAGTAACAAATATTTTGCAACTCTACTTCAGTTTTAAAAAAATGCATGTCAATCCCACAAACTCAAAAATAACATTCAATATAATCCTCGTATATAGTTAACGTGTCAGTTTTCCTTGACTTCTTTGCCGGAGAGGGCTTCTTTATTTTCTTTGGCCGGTGCTTTAACTATGGTTTTAGTGTGGTGGATCTGGACTCCTAGGCGATACTGCATTGGCTCGGTGGGTGTCTCCTCGGCGGTGGTGTTTTGTGGATCTTAGATCTAACGAGTACTAGATTGGGGTGAAGCTTAGTGTCATTTTCCGGTGAGTCTTGTTTATGCTCTCTTCTCGGTTGGGTCTTCTAGTGTTTCTGATTGTTGCTGTGGGGTAGCCAGTAGGAGTGGATGTTGCGGCGCCGGCGAAGGGTTCTTGAGGGTTGAAATTGTCGGGGTTCTCCTTAGTAAGGCCGGTTGTTTTGAGGGCGCAGCCAGTTCATGAAAAGAGATCTCCGGCGACAGCAAGGGTTTTGGGGTTCGAACTGTCGAAGTTCTCATGAGTAAGGCCGGTTGTTTTGAGGGCACAGCTGGTTCTTGAAAGGATATCTTCGGCGATGGTTAGACGTGGATCGGATCTCTCTCCTTCTCTCCAAAGTCGTCTCTTTTTCTCTGGGCGAGCTCTCTTGCTGTGGTGTGAAGGAGGTCTTGGTTTTCTTCATTGAGTGGTGGCGCTTTTGTAGGTTCGTTCCAGTTTCAGATTTCTCCGGGGGCGGCTTCTCGACAGCGGACGTGGCAGCGGCTTCAGCAAAGTCATTTTTCGTTTTAGGGTTTGGTATCTCCCAGTTTAATCAGTTTTGTGCTTTAAGCAAGCCCATTAGGGGTTTATTGGGTCTTGTTTTATTTTTTTTTCTGGTTTTTTTTATTTTATTTGTACATTATAAAACCCAAAAATCCAAAAAAATTTCAATATGAAAACCTTTTAAGAAAAAAAAAATAGTTAACGTGTAAGAGCTGTTGTATATTTTCAATGTATTTTTAAAAGACATTGTTTTCTTGTTAATCAAACTTAGCCCAAAACAAACAAAAACCAAGCTTAGAGTTCACCGATGGTTAATTGTAATCCGAAGTACCAATGTATCACATGTAACAATTTACAACTTATAAACTTTTGAAATTCTAAATCTAATGGCACCAATCTGACACCATGATATCAATTACTAAGTTGAAATTTCACCGTGAAGTTTCAGTTCTAAAATTATAAAGCGAAATTCTCATCAAATTGTCCGCTAAGATTTAAGCTTTTAAACCTACATAAAATAGACTTTCTTATAAAATATATTTTATTAGGAATCCCTTTCCTTCCCTGTTAGTCTCCAAATTTGCGTTAGTGATAGAGTGTGGATAATAGGGCACATGGAGGGTATAGATCTAACAAGAATAAACAGCTGAGATGAAGCGCATGTTGACTCGAAGGGATTTATAGGGAGGAAGAGAGAGAAGAATGTTTTTTTATCAGAAATTGGTTAACAATGTAACGATCCAAGTCCACCGAAATTGGGAAAAGCCCAACAAAAATTGCCAGCACAGCATGGCCCAAACCTAATAAACCCCACGTTGCATTCTTCTTCCTCCATCTTCAAAAAGCCGCATCGACAAATCGGAGAGACACAAGCTTTGCTGATCATGCCGAACCGCTGCCCAGATCACGCCAGAACCACCGTCACCGTTTCAGACCAAGTCGGCGTCCCTGCTCGTGATTCCGTAAACGTGAGACGGAGTGCACGCCAGCAACCCCGAGCCGCCGTCTTCTCGATCACGCCGCCGCTGTTCACCGTCGCCGCTGTTCACCGTCGCCGTTGATCTGCTGCTCCGAGTCATCACTGTCGTACCTGAGTCGAATCATTGGTAAGCGGTTCATGTTTCCCTCATCGTTTCCTTCGTTTGATATTTCCTCGAGAGCATCGTAACTTAAAACGCCATTGTTGATGTGTACCTTCAGCTGCAAGTCATCTCCTCCATCTTGTGTGTTGTCGTCATTGTTGATTATCGTTGGTGAGCCAAGATTCCCACCTCCTTTTCGTTGTTGATCATGTTATCATTTTTCCGAGAGTTGTCATGATCGTAACGTGTGTTGTTATTATTTCGTTGCTTCAGCCTCAAGTTACCTTCGTTTGTGTTCAGATCAGTTTCCCGTGTGTCCATAATCATCCGTTCATCCGAAAATCAAATGGTGGGATTCGTGGATTCTTAAGGTTTCTACTTAATTAATATCCGGAGATACTGGTCTAGAGAATTGTTTGTTGATTGTGGTAATATGAAAGATTGATTATATTTAGTTGTTTATGCGTATGAGATGAGGATATATTAAGTAATATGGAATGTTAGCGAAAAGTATATCTGATGATGATTAGAATCTGTTGAGTAATTTGAAATGTTATTCAGAAGTATATGTGAGTTGTAAAGTCGGACTGAGAGTGAGGACATGGCGATCCCGTTTAAGTTTGTACTTTGGCGAAGTCGGAATGAGAGCGAGGACATGGCGATCCCGTTTAAGTCTGTACTTCAGTGCAGTCGGACTGAGAATGAGGACATGACGATCCCATTAAAGCCCGTTAATCGGCTGACGAGCCAAAGGGTGGTGGAAGACCTTTTGAGGTGCCCGACCAGTCCAGTGTCATGATATTTTAACATATCCTGTTATAGTTAGTGCTACTTTAAACAATGCAGAGCTCACTTTACTGCTAAGCAAGCTGCGCACTTTTCGCAAAGCTCTTGGCTATTCTCTTGATGACATTTCAGGTATCTCTCCAGAGTTGTGCATGCACAGGATACACCTTGAGGATGAGTCACAGTCGTCAATTGAGAACCAGAGGAGGCTGAATCCGAACTTGCAGGATGTAGTGAAGAAAGAAATCATGAAGCTTCTAGCTGCTGGGATTATCTATCCGATTTCAGATAGCACTTGGGTCAGTCCAGTACATGTGGTTCCTAAGAAAGGAGGAGTCACAGTGGTGAAAAATGAGAAGAATGAGCTGATTCCCACAAGAACCATCACTGGACACAGAATGTGCATTGACTACAGGAAGCTCAACGTTGCAACAAGGAAGGACCACTTCCCACTGTCATTCATTGATCAAATGCTGGAGAGGTTGGCAAATCACTCCTATTACTGCTTCCCGGATGGCTACTCTGGCTTCTTTCAGATCCCCATTCACCCAGATGACCAGGAGAAGACCACATTTACTTGTCCTTATGGCACCTTTGCGTATCGCAGAATGCCATTTGGACTTTGTAATGCTTCTGCGACATTCCAGAGGTGCATGCTTTCCATCTTTACAGACATGATTGAGAAGTATATGGAGGTCTTCATGGATGACTTCTCAGTATATAGATCCTCCTTCAAGGACTGTCTTGATAATCTCTGTCAAGTGCTTGCAAGATGTGAAGAGAAGCACCTAGTTCTGAACTGGGAGAAATGCTACTTTATGGTCAGAGATGGAATTGTACTTGGACATCGAGTTTCTGGTGAAGGCATTGAAGTGGACAAAGCCAAAATCAAAGTAATGACAAGTCTGCAGCCACCAGATTGTGTGAAGTCAGTAAGAAGCTTTCTAGGACATGCTGGATTTTACAGGAGGTTCATTAAGGATTTCAGTAAGATTGCAAGACCACTCACAGCTCTGTTTTGCAAGGATGTGAAGTTTGAATTTACAGAAGAGTGTCATTCAGCCTTCTAGCAAATCAAGCAGGCATTATTGAGCGCCCTCATTGTGCAGCCTCCTGATTGGGATCTACCATTTGAGGTGATGTGTGATGCTTCAGATTTTGCAGTGGGCGCTGTTTTGGGTCAGAGAAAGGAGAAGAAGCTTCATGCAATCTACTATGCAAGCAGAACCTTGGATGATGCTCAAAAGAACTATGCAACTATAGAGAAGGAATTGTTGGCTGTAGTATTTGCATTTGAGAAGTTCAGACAGTACTTGGTTGGAGCTAAGGTGATTGTGCATACAGACCATTCTGCTCTCAAGTTTTTGATGCAGAAGAAGGATGCAAAACCAAGACTGTTGAGATGGATTTTGCTACTACAAGAGTTTGACATTGAGATAAGGGACAAAAAAGGGATTGAAGATGGGGTAGCAGATTGAAGACAACATCCCCATTGATGATTTCCTGCCAGAGGAGAATATATGTCTCATTGAGGCAAGGTTGCAGCCTTCAGAAGTGGAAGACTTGCAGTTTTTTCGAGCTGCAGACAGGGTGTCGATCGACATCCACCACTTGGTGTCGATTGACACCAACCTCGAGCCGAGCCAATATCGAGCAGGATCGACATCACCCTCGTCACCAAGTCGACACAGACTTGGTGTCGATCGACACACCCCATCTGGTGTCGATCGACACCAGTCGTGAACTGCCAATCTACTTCAGCAAATCCTGCGTGATGTCTTCTCTCAGCCTATCTTTGCAGTTACAGCCTCTTCTAGGCCTTGGTATGCGGATATTGCCAACTACCTAGCTGCAGATGAGGTCCCTGAAACCCTCAAAGGCTATGAGAAGAAGAAATTCATGAGAGAACTGATGAGATATTACTGGGATGAGCCTTACTTGTACAGGCACTGTTCAGATGGAATCTACAGAAGATGTCTTGCAAAAGCTGAAGTTCAGAATGTGCTGTTTTACTGTCATGGGTCTGAGTATGCAGGACACTTTACTACTTTCAAGGCTGTCTACAAGGTCCTACAAGCAGGCTTCTGGTGGCCTACAGTGTTCAAGGATGCTCAGACATTCATCTCACAATGTGATGTCTGCCAAAGGAGAGGGAAGATCAGTAAAAGACATGAGATGCCTCAAAACTTCATACTTGAGGTTGAAGTTTTTGACTGCTGGGGCATCGATTTCATGGGACCCTTTCCTTCATCTTATGGGAATAAGTACATCCTGGTTGCAGTGGATTATGTCTCCAAGTTGGTGGAAGCAATTGCCAGTCCACACAATGATGCTGCAGTGGTCCTGAAGTTGTTCAAAACCATCATTTTTCCCAGGTTTGGAGTACCACAGATTGTGATCAGTGATGGTGGAAAGTATTTTATCAAGAGTGTTTGAGAAGCTGCTGCAGAAATATGGAGTTCACCACAAAGTTGCCACACCTTACCACTTTCAGACAAGTGGTCATGTTGAAGTTTCCAACACGTAGATCAAAGAAATCCAGGAGAAGACAGTTGGAAAGACAAGAAAGGATTGGTCAACCAAGTTAGATGATGCACTTTGGGCCTACAGAAATGCAAAGGAAATGCAAACTATACTCTAAATGCAACCTAAGTCTAAAAGGAGAAGAAAATGAGACAAAAGCAAAGGGAAAACATGCAAAAGAGAATCCAAATATGTACTAAATGCAGCCCTAAATGGTGTAAATACAAAGGATATCAACACCCCCACACTTGCCTTTTGCTTGTCCTCAAGCAATCAAGAACAAATGGGAGAGTGAGGTTTGAAAATGGGCATTCAGATTCCAAAAGTGCATAGGTAAAGAGATGGTTTTAGTGCTTACGTGCCTAGTTGTAAGATGCAAACATAATCAGCTATACTTTAAAGAACCTAGCCATGCTCATCATGTTTCAAAATGATCTCAAATCTCAACTTAGACAAATGCTCAAATCAATCAACTTTTTAACATTCAATTAAATTCAGAACATGAATCATGCTTATGCAAATGAAGTGAAGACATTTGGTTGAAAAAGGTAAGGTTATGAGATAATAATGATCTCATTTAAGCACAAGGGTTCAAAAACATAAAAGATCACTCAATGAAATGACTTCATCTTAGGCAAAATGCTAAAGGTAAAAGCACACTTATGCATGCAATTCAAAGCTCTCTTCTACCCTTACTTCCCAAGGATGAGTCCTAAGCATTTCTAAACCCAAGAGTGAACCCTCTAAGTCTACCCTTTCCTAGATTCTACCATTTACCCATCTTCATGGCTGGGGAAACTTCTTCTTTTGCTTGTGTGGCTGCTTCTTTTTGGTTGAGACTTGCTCTTCTTTGTTGTGTTGGCACCTTCATCACCTTTGGTGGATTGCTTCTTGGTCAGATTTTTCTTCTTTTGGACCTTCCTAAGCATTGTTGTTGGCGCCAAACCTTCTTTTTAAACTTAGAGCTTTTATTCCCTTTACTTAACCACAATACTAAACTGTTTCCCCTTTTCTACCATTTCAGATCTTTTCCCTTTTTTTCAAAACATAAAAACATTAAGCTCAAACCACCTAACTCTACCCTTTTAAACCCCAAAACTCCTATCCTAGAATCAAGCTCAAAATGCAAGCTGATATCTATAAGAGAGCTAATCATTGCCAGCCTTATTTCTAACACTTTTGCCAAGACAAAATCGAAAATGCAATGCAAAGGCCTTACAGCTCTCACAATAGTGGCGGAAGACCTTTCGAGGTGTCTGACAGCCGAGTTGTCTTGTTAATTGTGTTGAGTCGTAACGTGATTAGTGTAATATTGAATTAGCCGTGACTGGAAGTTCTTATTGATGGTTGTTTGCTCTAAAGTTAGTATTTACGTGTATTGTTAAATAATAGTGTTGGGAATCATGTAGGCGAAAATGACCTTCTTCACTGAGTGACTTTGTTACTCACCCCCTCCCTTTCCCCTCTTTAGTGTGTGCAGGTGTATTTCTTGTGGAGAAAGTTATGGCGCGAGACATATGACACAAAAGTGACAGGAACGGGTGACACAAAAGCCTAGGTTAGCCAAACCGGTTTTGACCCGGAAGGCTGGTCCTAGTAAAAGAAAAATGTTTTCAAAGTTATTTTTAAAATAAATGTTTCTGGAAACGTTCAAAATGATTTGGTTAAAGTTTTCAGGGAAAATGATCTTTAGTGTCTAAGGTTTCGCGCTAGTGTTATGTTGTTTGGTGGTAAGTCTAAAGTTGATTAAATTGTTGGGATATGCGTGCTAATTAGTTTCATACAAAAAAGGGGGATTGTGTTGTGTCCGGTTAGAATAGGGTAGCACTACACTTTGTTCAATAGTTGATCCACACCTAGTTGTGAGGTTCGTATTGACAAAGTGTTGAGCTTTAAGAAGCGTGTTGTTAAGAAGTTAAAGAAGAATTGGAGCCTCGATGGTAGCAATAGTGAAACCTTGAAGAAAGATCTAGAGGATGATGAATTCAACTAAAAAAATTGGCGATGCTCAAGAATTGTGTGGAAATAAGGATTAGTTGGCTACAATCTCCATTGTGGGAGAAAAGACGGAGAAAGAATTGAATTCTTTACTAGTGGTGGGAGGATACGCGAACATATTTGAACCACTAAAAAGACCACCACCGACTAGAGGGGACGCCTTTACTATAGAATTGGAGCCCGAGGAAACACATGTATCTAGAGCTCCTTACCGTCTAGCACCCGCAGCTGATTGCGGAGTTGAAAAAGCAATTAAAGAATTTAATGGATAAAGAGTTTATTCGTCCGAGTAGTTCACCGTGGGGTGAACAAGTTCTGTTTGTCAAAAGAAAGATGGGAGTTTTCGACTCTGTATCGACTATCATGGTTTAAACAAGGTGGCCATTAAGAACAAGTATCTACTGCTGCGGATTGATGAGTTGTTAGACCAGCTACAAGGGGCATCATGGTTCTCAAATATCGGTTTAGCATTGGGGTACCATCAGATTTTGATCACTGAAGAGGATATTTGGAAAACTGCTTTTCGAACACGGTATGGACACTACAAGTTTGTATTAATGCCGTTTGGTTTGACTAACGCGCCAGCAGATTTTATAAAGTTGATGAACAACATGTTTCGAGAGTGCTCAGATAGGTGCGTGATTGTTTTCATTAACGACATTCTGATTTACTCAAAGAGTAAGAAATAGCATGATGGGCATCTGCGAGTGGTGCTGAATAAGCTGCGAGAGCAGAAGTTATACGCAAAGTTGAGCAAATGTAACTCCTGCCAAAGGGAGATCAGATTCCTGGGGCATATAGTTTCAGAGGCCGGAGTGGCTGTAGATTCCAAAAAGATTGTCTTGATCTCCGCTTGGCCGACGCCTAAGAGTGCCACGGAGGTCCAAAGTTTTCTTGGCTTGGCGGGTTATTATCGAAAGTTTGTAAAAGGGTGTGCCAGCCTAGCAAAACCAATGACGCGTCTGACTGGTAAAGACGTGAAGTTTGAGTGGTCGGAGGCATGTTCAAAAAGTTTTGAAAAGTTAAAGGAACATTTGTCGCAGACTCCCATATTAGTGTTACCCAGGGTGGGAGTACTGTATGTGGTTTACACGAATGCATCGGGATCGGAGCTAGGATGTGTACTTATGCAGAAAGTCCGAGTTATAGCATACGCTTCTAGACAGCTACATAAGCATGAAATGAAATACCCGACACATGATTTGGAGTTAACGGTAATTGTTTTTACTCTTAAGATTTGGTGCGCTTATTTGTATGGAGAGAAGGTGCTGATAATGACAGACCATAAAAGTTTGAAGTATATTTTTATCCAAGGGGATCTGAATTTAAGGTAGCGCAAATGGGTAGAGTTATTGGCAGATTATAATTTGGAGATCACCTACCATCCATGAAAAGCCAACCAGGTGGCTGATGCGTTGAGCAGACGGAGAGGCGACGCCTCCAACGTTAAGGACGTACAAGAGCTAGTCGCGACACTAGCAAGTCTGAGGTTATGCGCTACAACAGTAGAAGAGAATACTACGGGATTAGAGGCAGTAAACCAAGCAGACTTATTATGGAGAATTAGAGAGGCGTAGGAAGCGGTTTTTGCTTTACGGAAGCTAATAAATAAGGAAGTGCTTGGGTATCACACTGCAGCCAATGGAACATACATGTATAGGAATCGGGTATGCATCCCCGAGGACGAGGAATTAAGGAAGGAGATCTTGCGCCAGGCGCACCAGTCACGTTTCTCTGTTCACCCTGGATACACCAAGATGTATCACGATTTAAAGCAGTACTATCATTGGGGCAGAATGAAGCGAGATGTTGCTACTTGGGTATCACAGTGCCAGACATGCCAGTTGGTGAAAGCGAAACACAGGGTTCCTAGTGGATTGTTGCAGAATTTGCCACTACCTGAGTGGAAATGGGATATGGTTACAATGGACTTCGTTACGGGGCTATCAAAGACCAGCAGTGGTAAGAATGCGATATGGGTGATCGTAGATCGACTAACCAAGTCTGCTCATTTTCTGGCAATTAAGAAAACGGATGGAGCGGATCAACTGGCTCAGAAATATTTAGACGTAATTGTATGATAACATGGGGTGCCAGTAAGCATCGTGTCTGACAGAGACTCTAAGTTCACATCGATATTCTGGCAGGCATTTCAGAAAGCATTGGGAACAAAAGTACGCCTCAGTACGGCTTATCATCCCCAGACTGATGGACAGTCAGAAAGGACAATTCAGACATTGGAGGATATGTTGAGAGCCTGTGTACTAGAATGGGAAGGAAAGTGGGAAAAATATCTACCTTTAGCTGAGTACGCCTACAACAACAGCTACCACTTGAGCATTGAAATGCCCCCTTATGAGGCTCTGTATGGAAGACCGTATCGTACACCCTTTTGTTGGACCGAAGTGAGAGAGTGATATCCCTTGTATTTACATCATTTAGGACTGCATTTAGTACATATTTTGGTTCTCTTTTGCATATTTTCCCTTAGTTTTTTTTTTTGGACACTCTCTCCTTTCTAAGTGTTTTCATTTCAGGTGAATTACAACAAACAACAAGATGCTATACTTTCAAGACACTACCTACAATAACTTCTTCCAAGAGCATCTACCTATGCACTACATTGAAGAGAGCTACACTCCTTCCCCCACTCAAGACCAACCATATGTTCCTACATCTAGATCAGCTGACATTAGGAGCATGATCATGGTAAACATCAATCTCCAGACCATTGGAACTATGGAGATGAACAAGAGATTTGCTGAGCTGCACAACATGATAGATTATGTTCATGATGACCTTCATGCCAAGTTTGATGACCTGGACTCAAGGATACATATCTTGGAGAACAGCCAAGATGATGTACCAACACCAAGACTTCAGGAAACTCTTCCTAGACAAGCTGCACACAAATCTCAGGAATTCTGCCACTTACTCACTGAAAAGGCAGAGAAAGCAGAAGAGGAATTCACTGATGAAGATGCCTCATTGGAAGAGCTTGGCATCATGATCCAAGAAATGATATTACATATGGACAAGCTCAGGGTTGAGTATGGAGGAGAAATCCGAAGGAGAAACATCACTGATCAAGAAGCTCAGGAAGTTGTAGGGAAGTTTCTCCATGGCCTTGATGAAAGCTTAAACAGAGAAGAAGAACAAGAAATAGCAGCACTGGAAGTTGCTCAGAAAGAGGAGGTTGAGAAAACCCTTACTGCTGCTGAAGAAGCCGCCACATCAAAACACACTGATGCTAATGAAGAACCACTTGAGACACACCATGCTTTGATGGTCCTATCTAACAACACTCCTCAAGACTCCAAGGAGCTCTTCCATCACCAAGTGGGAAATTCTTCAAGCAGTAATGAGAAAGGTAAGGAACTTGCAGTTCAGGACTGCAAACCACCAGTCTCCTACCCCACAATGCATTTCACAAAAGCCAGAATGGAGATGTACACAAAGTTCAAGCAAGACATACAAGATGCTGGAATAAAGCTCCCACATGGCACCACTTTGCTAGAAGTGAAACATCAAATTAGGTTACTGAAAGAAGTCTTTGACAAGTTGGAGGTGGTGGAACCAATCCTTGAGAATGTGAGGGCTGAAATGAAAAGAAGCAAGATGATGAAATCGTTACCAAAGCTCCCCAACCCAGGGAAATTCCTCATCACTTGTGAGCTGGAGATGCTTGACAATGTCAAGGCCTTATGTGATTCGGGATCAACTGTGAATGTCATGTCTCTCCATCTAAGCCAGACTCTGGGAATCAAGAAACTGCTGCCATCCAGGACATCTATCACTTTTGTGGACAACACCTCCACAAGGCCTCTAGGCATGCTGAAAGACTACCCTTTGAAGATTGGAGAATGCCTAGTGCCAACAGACTTTGTAGTCATGGAGAAAACATATTCCAGAGAGGTACCACTTCTTCTAGGCACACCATTCTTGGCAACAGCAGGCGCTCAGTTAGACTTCAAGAGAAGTTCAGTGATTCTAAAGAATGTTGATGAGTTCAAAGTCTACAAGATTGACTCTCCTTCCATAGTTTTCTATGGAGCAACTGAGCAAGAGAATGAACAGTGGAAGCTTCCAGATAATCTGGAGGATGCTATGAATCTCACTATGAGCATGTCGATGAGCGATGCTTTACCTACTGAACCAAGCAAGACACAAGATGCTGTGTTGAAGCTTGAAGAGGGTTTGAAGGATAATGAAAGCCTAACCACCAAGGATGAGAAACCTTCAACCATACCAAATGTCAAGAAGAAAAGGCATAGGATGTCAAACCCAAGCAACTATCAAAGGGAACATGGATCTGGAGGAAGAAAGAGGTAGGAGCACCAGCTCTATCAACCTCTACTCACTAGCCCCCAAGTAATCAAAGCCAAGCTTAGTGACTTTAAACAAACACACTTCCATGGTATCCTTTTGTATATATTATGCTTTCTAGTTTATCTTTTATGCTTTGTTATAGTGTATATAAACAGGAGTTTGAATTTGGGGTTGAGAAAGTCTGAAGGGGACAAAGAACAGGTGTTTTCTGGCTGACATCGGTCAACTGTATCGGTCATGACAAGACCGATACACACTTTTCGGTCATAAATATCGGTCATGACTGATCGATGTCAGTAGAGCCAGTCTACACTAGTCAAATCGATGTGGAAAGGATTTTGAAAGAGGGGCACATTTCGGTCATCCACATCGGTCAACCTTGATCGATGTAAACTCACCGGATGGATTTCGGTCAAGTGTATCGATCAGTTAGTGATCGAATTTCGATCAAGTGTATCGGTCACTAACATCGGTCATACACAGACCGACATAAACACACCGGATGAATTTCGGTCGAGTACATCGATCATGTGATGACCGATGTTGTCCCTAGGAAGCACATCGGTCACTAACATCGATCACCTATGACCGATACTGACTTTTTGGTCAGTAACATCAGTCATTTGTGACCGATGTTCCACCCGAGGTAAGCACTTCAATTTTCAAAAAAATTTCCCTCCTTTAGTTTGAAGCCAAGGGAGTTTAAATTTTAACATTGGATCCTTCCTGACCTCTTTCATGACTTCTGAGCACTTTTGTTTTGGTCCCTCACTCTTTTGATTCCTTTGGTTCCCTCACCAACCATTGATTCCTTTGGTTCCCTCTCCTTCTCTCTATTTAAACCAACAACTTCTTCACTTCTCTTCACACTTCAGATCACTCCTCTTCTCACCTAAAGCACGAAATTACTAGTTTTTTCTCTCTTTTATTGCTTTCTCTAAGTGCTCAGAGGTTCCAAAAAGGTTTGCTTCATAAACTATCATTCCTTGCTCTTCCACTTTGCATGTGTTCAAAATCGCTTAGTATATGTTTTTAAGAGCAAGTATTGATTAGTTTTAAGTGTTGTGCTTTGATTTTGCAATGTGGAATTGTTTAGGATAAGTAAGTTAGATGTTGAAGCTTTGCTTACTGTTCATTTATCTCATTACTTGCTTATTTTCATTCCTTTACAAGATCATCATCTCATTTTGCCTAAGAACCATGATTCTCATGCATAACTACTTATCTTTTGTGCATTCTAGCTTATCTAACTGCTAGCTTTTGATTCCTCTTGCTTTGTAGAATTTTAATATTGTTATTAAGACTTGTTAGACTTTTCTTAGCCTAGAGAGTTTTCTTTTAAAGTTTTCAGTTATTAGGTTCTTCAGCTTTTGTTCTTTCACTTACCTTGTTTTCAAGCTTTGCTTTTGAAGGTACCATGGGAAGAACAAACATAGCTGCTGGGAAAAGCACTTCAGGAAGGAGCCACTACCTCACCACGAGCAAGCAAAGACAAGGGAAAAGGTGTTGCAGCTGAGACTTCCTCCAAAGCCGCTGGAAAGAGACCGGTTGGAGAGAAAGGCGCCAAGCAGAGAGGCAAGGGAAAAGCTGCTGAGGAAGATATTCCATCCAGGAAGCATAGCGCTAGGGAGCTCATGGAGGGATTCAGTAGATGCACCTTCAAGCCAACAAGATACCCAAGCTCCACCACAATGAAGGAGCTAGGGATCTATGAAGACTGCATTACCCTCTTTGAGCAAATGGGGCTCACCAAGCTGTTACAGCCTCTTCCCTCCTATGAGCGCTTCACTCATCAGTTCCTCTCCACTCTCAAAGTGGTCAAATATGAGAAGAGTGAGCTCCCTGACTATGATGGATGGATCTACTTCAGGCTTGGAAAACAGAGGTTCACAATCACATTCCAAGAGCTCTCTAAGGCACTGGAGCTAAGCACCTATTTTCAAAGAGGAAAGAAGTTCTTAATCCATGAATCTCAGTACTCAAGGCTATGGGAAGTCATTGGAGTTGGGGAATTCAGAGCTGGAGTTACAAGGAACCAACACTTGAAGCATCCTGCAGTTAGATATGCACAAAATGTGCTTGCAAACACATTTTTTGCAAGGAAGGAGACCTCACACCTAACTGGCAAGGAAAGAGATTTCCTCTACAATGGACTGTATACCAGTATGGGCGCCAACCCACCAAGCAAATTCCCATGCCTTGTGAGACTATTGATGGAGCAGCTGCTAACCTATCAGAGCTGGATTATCTACAAGGGAAAAAGGGAGAGAAATCCACAGCTCCACATTAGAGGAGTTGTCACAGCTATACTCATAGCTTGTGATGTGAATCTTGAGGAACATGCTGGAGATGCTCTAGATCCCATCTGGATAGATATGGATTATCTGAAGAGAAGCCATTTTCTTGAGAAGAGTGTTTAGGACAAGTATGTCTACCAGTTCCTCAACAATCACCAAGAGCCAGTAAGAGTCCTCCTCCCTAACCTAAGACTCACCGCTTTCACCAAAAGAAGCAACATCTGCTTCAATCTGAGTGAGGAAGAGCTTTATACAGGCGGCCCTATCCCTGGAGAGAGTGAAGAATACAGTGAGGAAGGAAACACTGAAGAGATTGGAGAAGAAGAAGAAGAAGAAGAAGATCACCAATGGAATGCTACTGCTGGCGCTGAAGGCCAAGGAAGAACCTATGAAGAAGATGAGCTTGAAGAAGAAGAAGTGTTGAGCTACAGTTCAAGACAGTTCCACTTCAAACCCTATAAAGCACCCAACCATGGAGGCTCTTTGAAGATAGCTCATGGGCACATCAACTCTCTACAGAAGTGGTGTAAATGGCAAGACAAGGCCATAAAGAAGTTGGTGAAGATGGTTAAGGGGAAGTTCAGGAAAGACAAAGCAACATCAGCAAGAACTTCCCACCAACGTCATACTCATGAGTACACTCCTCACCAAGAAGAGCATCTACAACAAGCTGAAACAACTGAAGAGGAGGAAGCTGTTTGGAACCCCCATGGAAGACACTCTTTCCATGCACAGCCAAGTGATCAATGGGGGACATGGGCACAACCTAGGGCTTCATCATATGAGCCAAGTACCATGTACCATCAGCTTGGGAACTAACTCCCAATCCCTCTTCAGTTCAGGAGACATGGCAATGGGGTCAACAAGGGAACTCTTCTCAAGCAGAGCAGTTATGGTTAAGCTGGGTTTAACCACCTCAAGAAGCAGAGCATTCCACAAAAGTTTATGAGAGGAGAAACAAGAGGAGAGCTAGCAAGTCTCCTCAGACCTCAGGATCATCCCACCACTCCTACCACTGAACCAAGTACCACATCCTCTCCACTATTTATACCATTGCATCTTTTTAGTTTTGTATTGTATTTTGTGCTTCTCTCTCTCATTGCTTTTATCCCACAGGAGACTGTGTAATTTAAGTGTGGGGGAGGGATTTGGGGTTTGACTTTGTGTTCAGTTTTCTTAGTTTTTCTTTTTCTTTTTACTTTGAGTCTCATGCATATAATGCATTCATGTAAGGCATAGAAAAACACAAAAAATCGAAAAATTTGAAATTTTTTGCATTTTTGCAAACCAAAAAGAAAGCATGTAGTTGCATTTCATTCTTCTAAGATTGAGTCTAGTGTTGACATATAGGTCGCATTGCATTTGCATAGGGCATTATGATGAACTTTCCTTGTAAAGTGCTTAGTGTTTAGAGTATTTAAGTGCTTAGTTGTTTGATGCATCATATGATTTCTAGAAGTTAAGGCTGAACCATGCTTAGATTGCTAGCTTTGGTCTTCTAATCTCATTCTGAAAGCATTTGTTCTCTGAAAATCAACTCTATCAACTTGAACTTTAATTTGGAATTTAAATTATCATGTCTTATGCATTAAAAAGTGAATTCATGGCTACTATATACATATTTGGATCATCTTTTTTCTTTCTACCACTTTTGTTGATCCAAATAGCTGATCCTCATACTTATGGGACAGTTACATCCTCACCCTTAACCAAAACCTCCTTTTGAGCCTAAACACTATTGTGAGAGCTGTGAGGCCTTTGCATTGCATTTTCGATTTTGTCTTGGCAAAAAGTGTTAGGAATAAGGCTGGCAATGATTAGCTCTCTTGTAGATATCAGCTTGCATCTTGAGCTTGATTCTAGGATAGGAGTTTTGGGGTTTAAAAAGGTTGTGTAAGTGGTTTGAACTTCATGTTTATATGTTTTGAAATAAAGGGAAAAGATTTGAAATGGTAGAAAAGGGGAAACAGTCTAGAATTATGGTTAAGAAAAGGGAATAAAAGCTCTAAGTACAAAGAAGAAAGGCGCCAGCAACAAAGCTCAAAAAGGGTCCAAAGAAGAGAAATCAGACCAGGAGCAATCCACCAAAGGTGATGAAGGTGCCAATTGAACAAAGAAGAGCAAGTCCCAACCATAAAGGAGCAACCACACAAGCTAAAAGAAGAAGTTTCCCCATCCATGAAGAAGGGTAAAGGGTAGAGTTTAGGAAAAGGTAGACTTAGGGGTTCACTTTTGGGATTAGAAATACTTAGGATTCATCTTTGGGTAGAATGGAGCTTTGATTTGCATGCATAAGTGTGCTTTTACCTTTAGCATTTTACCTAAGATGAAGTCCTTTTCATTGAGTGATCCTTTATGTTTAATAACCCTCTGCTAAAATGAGATCATTTTTATCTCATGACCTTACTCTTTCAACCAAATGTCTTCACTTGATTTGCATAAGCATGATTCATGTTCTGATCTTAATTGAATGTTAAAGAGTGATAGCAGGATTTTACTGAGTGCAAGCAATGAGGTTATCAAAACTCAAGCAATACACAATTGTAGTAAAGCAAGAGGTATCAATCCACACCTAGGGAGCAGGAAGAGCAATGAGAATACAAGGATCTAGCAAATCTAAGCAAAATGGATGAATGATTGGTAAAATCTAGGAAAACTAAATGCAACAATCCAATGCAATGCAAAAAAATTTTAAAATCCCTGGAAGCGGATTAACTACCACGAGGAACAAGCAAAAGATGAAAAATGCAAAGCTGCTTAAAACTAAAAATCGACCAGTGAATCGACCACATGATCGAGCACTGGATCGAGCAGAATGGATCGATCTAACAACTAACTTCAAGCGAATGACTTCTAACGAACATGATGCAAGCTAAATGATAAGCGAATGATGAACAGAGGTTTAAAACACTAAAAGAGAGGGTTTAGTGTCTAGGGTCATATTCAAGGGTATCAAAGATTCAAGCCTTGGTTTGAAAACATTTAGATCTACTCTTTTAAGAGGTTTCTCTAAGCCTTGAAAACAAAACAAGAACCATCCATGGCCTGTGGTATGGTTCACTTCCTCAATCTCTTCTCCAAACCCATGGCGTTTGGTGGAAAAAGAGATCGAAGAGCAAGAAAGACAGATTTCAAACAATGACCTAACTAATCCCCTTTACAACCATGGTATGTGGGAAAGGAAAGATTAGCCTATAGGATCTGGTTTTCCAGGACATCTGAATCCTGTCAAGGTAAAACAGCCTTTGGTTCATAGAGACATTTTCCAAGGCTCTCTAGGCTTTAAGATCCCAAGATCCTAGAAGAGAAGGTATGAAGAACAAGAAAACACAAAGCTTTGAACCCTTTCAAGCCTTTTGAATCACCTCAACCCCAAAACCTAAAAAGACTACTCACTACACATGTTTAAGACGAATCAAAAGCAATAAACGATAAGCTAAGCATGATTAACAATAGATTAAAGAAAAACTTGCTTGATATTCAAAGATTGAAAAGTTCAAAAACGAAAAAGCTTAAGCTGTTCTACAATGGCGAATCGCCTAACTTAGAGAGATAAAGGAAAAGACAGAGGCATCCGTTGGGGAGAAGACGAGGTTCAAGTTCAAAGTCAACGAGGCATCCGTTGGGGACTTTGACTTCACCCGGCTGCCGACTGAGTTTTCGGGCAGCGGTTGTCTAGCTAGGCTTTATGCGTTTGCTAGCTTCACTTGTTTTGTTTGACTCGGCTGGCTTTCTGACCTTAGTTTATTTTTGTCTATCAGGTCAGTTATCCAAGGCGCCAAGGGATCCTGACTGTTGGAGCTGGATTTAGTACTCTAAATTCGGCCCACTCAAGCCCAACAGGCAGATCCAAGCTAAGCCAAAATGACTGGGCTTTGACCATACGGCCCGGGCCCATTCGCTCTCAACGATCCAATTCCGAACAACAGAACGTCCGTTTGACGAAGTGGAGCTCCAGCTCGACCGAATCCAAGAAACAAGGGAGAATCTAAGCCGAGTCAGAGCATATTCTCGCCAGTCTAAACGAGTCCGAAGATTGCAGAGGAAGTTGCTGCACGTGGCGAGATTTCCGGCTGAAGCTGCTGCACATGGCCGAGATACGCGCTGGAGTTCGAAGTTCGACGAGGCGAGCTATATAAAGGATGGAAACGGCTTAGCTCGGGGAACCCTGGGGCTTGATATACTTTTACACTTTTTACATCCGAAAACTCTGTGACTGCTCCCATAGCTCTTTTCAGTTCATCCTCTTCATTGAAATCTTTGTAACCGTTTCATTCAACCTATTAATATCAAGTTCTTATTTAAGTTAGTACTTGCTTATATTGTCAATCTGTTGGAGAGAATCTAGCTCTTAATCCTGTAAAGTTCTTTCCTTACAAAAACACATAAATTTCTGAGTGTGGATTTCTGTATCCACATTTTGGCGCCGTCTGTGGGGAAGATCTATAGATTTCTCTTACTTAAGATTTCTCTTACTGAAATGGATTCCGATCTCTCTAGATCAAGTTACTCCGACTGGCAACGTCCGCCAGACAGCCGGCGAAAACGAACCCCTCGTCGTCACCACCGGCACGAACTCCAACGTTCCCAGCCGAGTGGAACCGATCGTGATCAACCTCGTCACCCCACCGGGAACGACAAGCAATCAATTATAAACAGCCGAGAGGCCTCCCTCTCGAACCTGGGTGCGATCCGAGAATCCATCTACAACTTTGGCGTCTCAGAGACGAGCAGCTCCAGTTTCCCCGACGATACCCGTAGCTTCTAGGAGCACATCGGAGTCGGCGGAAATAATCCAAATGCTCACACATCTGATCGATCGACAACGAGATCAGGAGATCAGATTAGAAAGACAGGAAAGGCGTCAAGCCGCAGCTCGATCCGCTGTGAGTCCACCTCCACAGACTCAGCTTAAATTTTCGTCGATCCCTGCTCCGAGTAATCCACCCGGACCATACGTGACACCTCTGCGTGCTCCAGGTCCACCAAACTTCGCTCCTGCGGTGAACCAGACACCAATCGCCACAGATATTCTGGCTCCAGGAATACTCGAGATGGGACCTCGTCCCGCGACGAGATATCCATCTCCACCTGTGCCAACACCAGGAATACCCAAAATGGGACCCCGTCCCAACACTAGATATCCATCTCCACCTTTAAGACCACCTGGAACCGAGCCACCTCGACAGAGATGGCTTGGATCCTCGGCATTCGCCTCGTGCTCGCAAACACCACCCCAGTTCGACGAACAACCGAACACGATCTCGAGCTCGGGACTTCCTAGTGGGATCCGCGTACAACCCATAGGGTTCGTTTACCAACAGCTCGGAACTTATACTCCAAATAATCCGACTCGGGCTAACCACCTCGGCGTCGGCTCAAGAAACCTAGTCGACTGCGAATCCTTTGAAATGTTCCAGAACTAGACCGACTACGCCATTCAGCAGATGAACTCCATATTCCATCAAGCCACAAGCTCAATTCCCGACATCGATCTAGTAATTCGCAAGACCCAACAGACTTCGTTCACTTACTCGATCATGAACACATACCTCCGAGACACTACCAAAGTACGAGTCTTGGAGTACACTGGAAACAGCGACCCAAAAGCTCATATCCGACTTTTCAACCTCTCAGCTATCCGAGCTAACTTCTCCCCCGAGGAAAAAGACGCAGGATATTGCAGGCTCTTTGCCGAAAACGTAGCCGGACCAGCCTAGGAATGGTTCGCGACGCTGGAAGAAAATTCGATCTCGAATTTCAACGAGCTCGCCAATAGCCTTCCTCAAGCAATATTTGATCTTCATCGAAAAACGAGAAACCGAAGCCGACCTCTGGAAGCTAGTCCAAGCTCCAGACGAACCACTTCGATCATACATTGCTAAATTCAAGGCGATCAAAGCAAAAATCGTTAACCCTAACGAAGTAGTAGCCCTGCTCGCCCTCCGAACCAACCTTTGATATCAGTCGAGGTTTAAGGCGGAGCTCATGCTTCGACCTACAGACTCACTCGATGACGCGCTCCATCGCGCTTCCATATATGCTAACTTTGAAGAGGAGACGGCTGCCTGCAAAGCAAAATACCGCAACTCACAGCTCCACCTCGCACCCTCTGGGTCGAAGAAAGCTTACTCTCCACCTCCCAAAAGGGAGTCGCAGGGAAAAGGTCAGCATTCATATGCTATAGAAAGCTCGTCCCCCGAAAAAGATTCGAGTTTTGACCAAAGCAAATACTGAAAGCACCATAAAAAGAACGGACATTCCACCGAGGAATGTCGAACTCGAGCTAGAATCCTGGCAAAAAAGCTTGCCAAGGAAAAGGCCGAGAAGGTCGAGGGAAAAAGCAAAAAGCCCAAAAAGATCTCGACCCGAAACAGGGAAGTAGTCCCCGATAAAGCACCTCAAAAATGAGATTGTGAAGTCGAAGTCGAAGTCCAAACCCCTGATTCCCCTCCATCAACGAGAAAAAAGATCGACCTGATTTTCAGAGAGCTAAACTTTTGCGGTGGATCAATGAAATCAGTAATCACCCCCACCCGCACCTAGGAAACCTTCGAGTTCCGGCTCCACCAGGCTCCTAAGGTCGCGGGGGGATACGTGTTAAAACTACTCGGAAGCTCGTTAAAACCGAGTATAACTCAACTCTCGACACCTCGAACTCAAGTGGGCTCCAGCTCAGGCAACACTCACTCGTTCATGGGGGGGTGGGGTGGGGGTGGGGGGGGGGAGCTACCCACAATGAAGACAATCGACTTCATCTGCGGAGGCTCGAAGATGTGCCGAGACTCAATTAACTCGATCAAGGCATATCAACGCAAGGTCGAGTCCGCCATCGTAATCCTACCTCTGAACGGACCCGACCACCAAATAAGAAACTCTGTCCCTAGTCAAACCACATGATGACGCACTCGTCATACAGATCGCTGTAGGCGGTTTCGACCTCACAAGGGTCATGATCGATACCGGGAGCTCGGGATACCAAACATCCATGCTGTCGAACGACCGAACTCCACTCACCGGCTTCGAAGGAGAAACCACCTACTCATTAGGAACCATCCAACTTCCAGTTAAGGCCGGCGGGGTCATAAGAACAATTGACTTCGTGGTCGTAGATCGCCGAGCTCCATTTAACGCCATACTCGGTAGACCGTGGATCTACGCGATGAAAGCTGTAGCTTCCACATACCACCAATGTGTCAAGTTCCCAACCCCTTAGGGAACCAAATCGATACGCGGCTCCCAACGAGCCTCAAGGGATTGCTACATGGGCAGCTTCTTGCGAGCCGAGAAAGCTCCTGTATAGCAATTACTGAAAGAGGAGGAGCTCGCAGTCCGACAACTCAAACACAATAAAGACCCCTCCGTATGCGAACCTCGAACATAACTGATCGAACAAGTATGCATAGACGAGACCAACCCTGAAAGGTGTGTTGGAATCGAGGTTGACCTCGCGAAAACAATCCACGTCGAGCTAATATGTTTTCTAAAAGAAAATATAAGCACTTTCGCATGGTCCACTGCGGACATGCCGGGCATCGATACAGAGGTCGCCGCACACAAACTCAACATCGACCTAACCATCACACCCGTCAGACAGAAACACCGCAAGCTCAGCCCAGATCAAGCTAAAGCAGTCAACGACGAGGTAGACCGACTACTCAAAGTGGGATCAATCCAAGAGGTGAAATACCCCGACTGGTTAGGAAACCCCGAGGTCGTCAAAAAGAAAAATGGAAAGTGGAGAGTCTGTGTCGACTTCACCGACCTAAACAAAGCATGTACAAAAGACAGCTTCCCACTTCCACACATCGACCGCCTGGCCGAGGCCACAGCTGGTCATCAACTCTTGTCCTTCATGGACGCCTTCTCCGAATACAATCAGATCAAGATAAGTCCGGAAAACCAAGAAAAAACAGCCTTCATTACCGATCGAGATACCTACTGCTACAAAGTAATGCCCTTCGGCCTAAAAAACGCAAGAGAAACCTATCAAAGGCTAGTGAACAAAATGTTCGATAACCAGCTCGGTGAAACCATGGAAGTCTACATAGACTACATGCTGGTCAAGTTGATAAACACTTTTTGGTGCAAGGGTTAAAATTGCAGTGAGGTTATCAAACTCAAATGCAAGACATGTTGTAGTACAGCAAGCAAGAGAGAGTCAATCCATGCCTATGATGATAGAGAATGCACAGAGAATACAAGGACTAATGCAAATCTAAGCGAAATGAGATGATTTATGGGAAAATCTCTAAAAACTAGATGCAGCAACTTAAATGGAATGAAACCTATTTTAAAAATACTAGAAAGGAAGAAACTACCACGAGAAACAAATAGAATAATTAAAGGAGAGAGCTTCGAATTATTAAAATTCAACTAGTGGATCGACCATGAGATCGACCACTAGATCGAGCAGTAACAATCGATCTCGTCTAAAAATGCAAGAACAGTAAAACTAATGACCAGGATGCTATCAGAGATCAAGCAAAAGACGAGATAAGATGTAAAGATGCTAAGAGAAAGGGCATAGGGTTGAGATTCATGGTCAGGGGTTTCAAAGGTTCGACCTTGGGTTTAAAACTTTAAATCGACTCACTTGGTGAGGATCTCTAAGCCTTGAAAACTAAGCAAGATCTATCCGCGGCTTTCGGTATAGATCACTCCTTCATCCTCTCCTCCAAACCCATGGATTTTGGTGGAAAGAGAGGTCGAAGGGCAAGGAAAACAGATTTCAAACGAATGGCTTAACTAATCCCCCAAACTTCCATAGTTTTTGGGAAGGGGTAACTAGTCTCTAAGGTGTGATCTTCCGAGGCTCCTGAATCCTGTCAAGGTAAGGAACCTCTCGGATCATGAAGCTCAAGCATTAAGATCTCAACACCTTAGAAGAGATAGCCATTGAAAACGTTTAGAAAAACCCCAAGATCGAAACCCCTTAGACCCCTTAATCCTCTCAACCCCGAACCCAAATAAACTACTCGCTACACATAGAGTAAATCAAGCAAAGCATGTAAAGCGAGACGATGAACATGAAAAGAAAACTAGATTGAAACGGAAATGATTCGATTACAAAGCTTAAGAAAAACGCGAGTTCAACAATGGTGTTCTTCACGAAAACGAGAGAGAAAACATAAAGAAAAAGATAAGGATCTAAAGTTGTTATGGGATAAGGACGTCGCCGCCTTCCCAAATGCCGAAACAAGCTAATGGTCCCCCCCTCGCTAGTGGCCAAAAACGGTTGAAAGGACAGAGATCGATTCCAAGATCGAGCGGTTCTCTCGATCATATCCGGACATCGTGTCTTTGGCTCGATCTGGGTCTCGATCATCATCGGCGAATCAAGTGTTGCATCCGATCTCGGTATCGATCTTCGGCTGGATCGAGTGGTGTACTCGATCTGACTCTCGCTCTGCATGGCGTCATTTACGTCCGCACCGTTTGATCGATTGCTTCACTCGATCCTTGTCTCGATCATTCTCCTTGGATTGCCTGGTTGGCTCGATCTTCTGGTCGATCAACTCCTAAATCGACCGGCCATGCTCGATCTGCTCCTTGATCTCTGATCTTTAGCATATATCCGAGCTCCCACGAACTGCTACATCAGCCTCAACATGTCCACGAACCTCCACGACTCCAAAGCAGCCAGAAACAACCTGAATATGAAGCAAAATGCAAGGAAAATGCGCATGCTGATGCAAGAATGCTCTAGGACCCAAAGTGATGCAATCTAACCTAAAACGTGATACAAATGCATGAAAAGCTAACTAATGAGTATGCAAAATGTATGCAATATGCAATAACATCAACTCCCCCAAACTTACTTCTTGCTTGCCCTCAAGCAACAGAAAATAAGTAAGGAAGAGAGGTTTTCCGAAAAACGAATGGGGGTTTAAACTTCTTGCAAAGGTGCCTTTCAAATGAATCAATCTCAATGTCCTAGTTAACAGTTCTAAAATGCTATGCTTACACTCATACTCCAAAGAACTTAGCCATACTCATCACACAAAGAAATTCAAATCATGACTCTCCTATTCCTAACAATCAAAGAAACTCATCCTTTAACATTCATTAACATTCGAACCATGAATCAAACTTATGCACTTTAAAGCAAAACACATTTGGCTAAGGGTAAAGGTTATGAGCATTGAATGATCTCATTTGAAAAGGGTTTATAATTAGAACAAGGGTTTCTCTCAAAAATGGCTAAACTTGTGCATAATGCTTAAGATAAAGACAATTTATGCATACATGATTAGATTTTCATCTACCCATGTAAACTATCAGACGATCCTATACCCCTCTTATTTAACAAATTTATCCTCACTCACCACTTAAGAGTCTACCCTTTTTCTTCACAAAACTTAGCAATCCCCAATTCAAAACAAGAACATTTTTAAACTTTTTAGGCTAGTGAAAAGGTTTTGAAAATAATTTTGCTCTTTAGATATTTCTTATTGGTAGCTCTCTTATTTTTTTCTTTTCTTTTTATTTTTATTTGGCACTTAGGCTGTTTTATTTTTTTTTCTTTTCTTTTTCTCTTTTTTTTTTCTTTATTATGGGAGAGCTACCTCCTGAAATTTATTAGAGCATACTTAGTTTTTTTTTAAAACACAACCTTTCACTTAAAACCCATTTCTTTCTTTAAAACACAAAGCTCTTTGAAATCGAGAACAAATAGGAAAGTAAACAACCCCAATGATCCCCCAAACTTATCCTAAGCCTATACCTAGCTTCAAAATGCAAAGCTAGCAATCATATGAAAACCAAATCATGTCGCCTAAACCTAACACTTTATGCCAAGTTCAAACCGAAAGGAAGGCCTCACAAAGATGTCACACAAGAACATTTGGCTTCAAAGAAGGGTAAGGTTCAAGGAGGGAGTTCTACTTAGGCTCGCAAAGAGTGGTAAAAAGGAAGAAGAGAGCCTAAATATTTTAAAACCATGTGTTCATTTTCAAATGCATAAGGATGATAATTAGAATTTCAAATTAAGGTTCTCACTTATTAGGATGAGTTTCAAATCATGAGAGTTCAATTCAAACCACGAAAATCCTAACAAGTGATCCAAGCATGGTAAGAACTTACTTTCAAAGCATAGAAAAAGCATTAGAGAACTACTAACTAGGGCATTGAAACAATTCATAAGTAAAAACACCTTTTTAAGAAATTCTAACCCCTTATGCAAAATGCAAACAACCTAGATGCTATTCTAGACTCAATCCTAACATGTTTTAAAAAGATGAATGCAACTACATGAATCTTTGAAAATTTTTTAAAAATTTTACCAATTTTTCCTGAACTAAAGACTCAAGGATGCTAAGGGAAAATAAGATCAAAGAACACAAGTCAAATCACACATGTACTCCCCCAAACTTGCTTGATACCGTCCCGATGGCAAACTCATTTGAAGGAGCATCAAAACACAAAGCAAAAAGAAGCAAATATGAGTGGTTATGTACAATGGAAGAAGGTTGTTACCTCTGGTCTAGTCTCGGCTGGAACTTGAGGATGTTCCAGAGGAGCTAGAGACTATGGTCTTGCCTTTGTCGGCTGGTTCTTGGAGAGAGTGGCGCGCCGGCTGAATGGTGGCTCCTTGGGTCTCGCAGATGACAACTCCACTGGTTGAGAGCCTTCTCTTCTCGGGTTGTTGCACCTCTTGGCTCGCAGCTTTCTTAGGTGAGCCTCCCTGAAGTGCTTTGACCTTCTTTCCAAGCTTCTTGAGCATTTTGCCTTGCCACTTGTTGATCTTCCTTTGCATCTCCACAACTGATGCTAGGAACTTCTCGGTTTTTGTCCTCGGCTCGAAGTCTAGCTTGGGAAGTGTGTAGGCCTCGGGCATCTCATCTTCCGTGGCTGGAGACTCTGACCTTTGACGAGGGGCAATCGCTGAAGCAGGTGGTCCTCCTAAAGGGGTAAAGCATTCTTCCTCCGTGGGCAAGAACTCGATGTTCCCAACACCAAGCAGCTCGGTTTCATCTTTGTTGGGTAGGATGCACACTCTCTTCTTATCTTCGTCGTCTATGAAGAGGTAGGCGTAGAACCCTTCCGCTGGCGTGCGTCCCAAGCTGTCAGTGTTCCTCATGTATGCCTCGTCCATGAAAGCTCTGGTTGGGACGTGAGCAAAGTCGTGAATGGGCACACCAGCTTGCACGGACAGAGGAGTAAGGAAACCGCCAATGTAAGAGGAAGTTGCCTTGCACCTCAACGCATAAGCCTTGTATTTCACCAAGGAAGCCGCGAGCACACACCCGTAGTTCACTTCATCGCCGAGTTCATCCTCCATGGGCTCGTCATTTGCATCCGGATCACACACCAAGTGCTTCACACCTTGGAACAGGAAGCACAGCTCTGTCTTCGTGACCGTAGGAGCAACAGATCTTCCACTAAACGTGTTGGCAATCAGCTTCAGAGTGTACCTCAGCACCGGGCTCCTTACTCGCTTGATCTTGGCGGTGTTGGCTTTGTAGTCTTCATTGCTGATCAGGTCCCAAAAGTCGTCGGCTTTCTTGAAGGCTGGGAACTCGACCTTGTAGGCATCCGCGTTGAGACCATAAGCTTGGCATAGCTCAGGGATGGAGAGTGTATAGGCTTGATGTCCAACCTTGAAGTAGAGGCGACCTTGAGAAGGGACCGGTGTGCTAGGATTCTCGTAACGGAACTCCAAGGTGGCAAGGAAGTCTATTGTCACTTCAGGAATGGTTGGGCAATCTATCCGTGACAGACAGGGCAATCCATCCATGACAGACATCTTAAGCCAATGTTCTTGAGGAGTTGGTCGAAATCCCCAAGAATCCCTAGCTTAGACAACAGCTCTCGATCAGCAAACTTGGTAGGCTCAAACCGAAGCCTTTCCAGCCGTTTCTTGTCCCTCTTCTCATCCTTACTCCATCTGACCCTCTCTTGAACTGCCACTTCTTGTCCTTCTCCTTCTTGTGCTGTCGCTTCTCTTGTTCTCTTTGGGGCCATTGTTCCTGAAACAAGTTTCTAAAGAAATTTGATCAGCAAACGGCGGTTTTGATGAGAATGAGAGAAAAAAAGGAGAGAACTTATAAAAACCACCCTAGAATTTTAAAGAATAAATAAAAATCATAGCTAAATAAAGGAGAATCATATCTTTAGATACTGAAAATCCTAGAATTATTCCTTTTACTTAGCTAGTTTTTAAAAATCAGAACCGACCTTATATTATAGAACAAGATCTTACGAATTTAAAGGAAATTTTCTAAACTTAAATCATTAAATTTTTGAAAATATCTTTGCAAGAAATGTAAAATATTTTTGCTAGCTTTTGAAAACCGAAACTCTCATTCTCTTTGTTTAAAATTTTCGAGAAAAACAGGAATGAGAGGGTGAGAGGTTGTTGAAATATTTAAAGGCTAGCAAAAATCAAAACAATGGGTAGTAAAAGTGGTTTTTCTGACAAAGTCTTGGTCAAGGCACATCTTTCATGGTCAAAGATGCTTGCCTTGACCAAGTTTTTAATTCAAAAGTTGGAGGGAAAAGAGTAAAGGAAGGAAAGAAAATGTTACCTCGGCATAAGATCGAGTCCATTTGGTCGATCTAGGACTCGATCTCATGCCCACAATGGCTTAGATCGAGAGGGTTACTCGATTTGAGACTCGATTCATGGTGAATCTAGTCTTGGATCGATTGGCTCTCTCGATCATTGAGATGTTGGCTCCACGGCTAAGTCCTCATGATCGAGCTATGTCCTCAATTTAGGGGTCGATTTGGCATAGATCGAGTGATGGATCGAGTCGAGTGATCGATCTATTTTCAACAGATTTTCCCGAGAGAAATTAGATCGGTCGATCCGTTTTGGATCGATCGATCCTTTTTCGTCAAGGTCTATCTTGTCACTCGTTCTCGTCTAGTTCGACTGGCTCCTCTCAATTCACTAACTCGATCTAGCAAAGATCGAGCCAGGATCAGTCGATCTAGCACTCGATCTCTAGCCGTATCTTAACCCTTATCGCCTCTTTTAGACTTCAAGGTCAATGTTTAGACTCCTTATACCTGTTCCTACACACTTGCAGAATAAAAACATAAAACTGAAAGGGAAATAAAGCAGGAATATGTACAAGATAAACATGGGAATGCCCCCCAAGTGCGCTTTCTTTAACGTCTTTAGCTAGACCTTACTTGGTTTAAGCGGATGGTGGGTCTTGGAGAAGCATTGAGGTACTCTCCTTGTCATAGTCGTCTGCCAAGTAAGGCTTGACTCTGTGTCCGTTGACGGTGAATGCACTACCACTTTTTCCCATCAGAGTAACAGCTCCATAAGGCAACACTTCCTGAATCACGAACGGTCCGCTCCACCTTGATTTCAGCTTGCCCGGGAAGAGTTTGAGCCTCGAGTTGTATAGCAACACTAGCCCTCCTTCCTTAAGCTCCTTGGCAACTAACTTCTTGTCATGAGTCTCCTTAGTCCGCTCCTTGTATATCCGAGAGCTCTTGTAAGGGTTCAGCCTCAACTCGTCTAGATCGTGTAGCTGAATAAGGCGCCTCTCCTGAGCAGTCTTGAGGTCAAAGTTCAGCCTCTTCACAGCCCACAACGCACGGTGTTCCAGCTCAACCGGGAGGTGACAGCCCTTGCCATAGAGTAGAGTGAAAGGAGTTGTACCAATCGGCGTTTTGAAGGCAGTACGGTAGGCCCAAAGAGCGTCGTCCAGCTTCACTGCCCAGTCTTTCCTTGTTGCTCCGACGGTCTTCTCTAGTATAGCCTTGATTTGCCTGTTGGAGACTTCCACTTGACCGCTTGTTTGAGGATGATACGGTGTAGCCACCTTATGCTTAACTCTATACTTTCTCAAGAGGTTCTCGAAGACCTTGTTTATGAAGTGGCTTCCTCCATCGCTTATAACAACCTTGGGTACCCCAAACCTCGGGAAGATGATACTCTTGAACAGCTTGATTACCACCTTAGAGTCATTTGTAGGGGAAGCAACAGCCTCAACCCATTTAGAGACATAATCCACTGCTACTAAGATGTATTTGTTGCCGTATGAAGAAGGAAATGGCCTCATGAAGTCTATCCCCCAAGCGTCGAACACGTCAACCTCGAAGATAGGAACTTGAGGCATTTCGTTCCTCTTAGTTATATTCCCTGCTCGTTGACATGCCTCACAGCTCTTCACAAACTCGTGTGCATCTTTAAAAATGGACGGCCACCAGAAACCGGCTTGCAACACTTTCATGGCAGTCTTGAATGAGGCGAAGTGTCCTCCATAGGAAGAGCCATGGCAATGATAGAGGATGTCCCTGGCTTCTTCCTTAGTAACACATCTCCGGTACAAACTGTCTACTCCTCTCTTGTATAAGTAGGGCTCGTCCCAAAAGTAGTCACTAGCCTCTCTCATAAACCGCTTCTTGTGATAGCTGTTGAGATGTGTTGGCTCCTCACCACACGCTAGATAGTTCACCACATCAGCATACCACGGTAGATCTTCTTCTTTGAAACTCAACACTTCCTCAAACCTCCCTTCTAGCTTTCCACAAACAGCCGTGGTAATCGCCATAAGCTGCTCTTCTGGAAGAGAGTCATCTATCGGGAGAGACTCGTTGATCCTTAGCCGTGAGAGATGGTCAGCGACTCCGTTTTCTATTCCTTTCTTGTCTTTAATCTCCATGTCAAACTCCTGGAGTAAGAGAATCCATCTTAAGAGCCGAGGCTTAGTGTCTTTCTTCGAGTAGATGTATCGCAAGACAGCGTGATCCGTGTATACAATAGCCTTGGAACCAACGAGATATGATCTGAACTTCTCAAAGGCAAACACTACTGCAAGCAACTCTTTCTCCGTAGTGGTGTACCTTGTTTGCGTGTCATCCAAGGTTCTTGAAGCATAGTAGATCACGTGCAGCTTCTTGTCTTTCTTCTGACCAAGAACGGCTCCTACGGCGTAGTCACTAGCATCACACATGATCTCAAAGGGAAGAGACTAGTCTGGTGCTTGGACTATAGGAGCTGATGTAAGGGCTTCCTTGATGGTCACGAAAGCTTTCAAACACTCCTCATCAAACACAAACTCAGCTTCCTTGCACAACAGCCGTGTAAGAGGGCGTGCAATCTTGGAGAAGTCCTTGATGAAGCGCCTATAGAACCCTGCGTGTCCCAAGAAGCTTCTGACTCCCTTAACATTAACCGGCAGCTCAAAACCCATCATGACCTCCACTTTAGCCTGATCAACCTCAATCCCCTTCTCTGATATCTTATGACCAAGCACGATCCCTTCCTTAACCATAAAGTGGCATTTCTCCCAGTTCAGCACCAAGTTTGTCTCTTCACAACGTTTTAGTACCTGCAAAGATTCAACAAACACGCAGGAAAGGACGCACCAGAGACAGAGAAGTCATCCATGAACACCTCTACCATCTCCTCTATAAGATCGGAGAAGATCGACATCATACACCGCTGAAACGTAGCCGGTGCATTACACAATCCAAACGGCATCCTTCGATATGCAAAGGTACCGTAGGGACATGTGAAGGTCGTCTTCTCCTGATCATTTGGGTGAATTCGTATTTGAAAGAAACCGCTATACCCATCGAGAAAACAGTAGTAAGGGTGATTAGCAAGTCTCTCAAGCATTTGATCAATAAAAGGCAAAGGGAAATGGTCTTTCCTAGTCGCAAGGTTAAGTTTCCTATAATCAATACACATCCTATGACCAGTGATGGTTCTAGTAGGAATAAGCTCATCCTTTTCATTCCTTATGACCGTGATCCCTCCCTTCTTAGGCACCACATGTACATGAGAACCCACGTGCTGTCACTTATGGGATAAATCACGTCAGCCTCTAAAAGCTTAAGGATTTCTTTCTTAACAACCTCTTTCAAATTAGGATTCAAACGCCTTTGATGTTCTATAGAAGAGGCGTTCTCATTATCCAAGTGAATCCTATGAGTACAAAGCATTGGTGAAAGGCCCTTGATGTCACTTAAAGAGTACCCAATGGCCTTCCTATACTTTCTCAGCTTAGTCAGGAGCGAGTGCAACTCATCATCACTAAGGTTTTCATTCACAATCACGGGATAGGTGTTATTAGGCCCTAAGAAAGCATACCTTAGCCCTTTTGGGAGCTCCTTAAGGTCCACCTTTAGGGCTAACAGCTCACTCCAGTCATCCTCGTGGCTGTTGTTGTTGCTTTCCTCCTTGGAGCTCTCCTTTGAACTCGAGGCATGGCCCTTCAGATTGCCTTCCTCCATCGCTATCCCTTCTGAGATCGAGTCCTCCGGTCGATTCTCCTCTCGATGTCGTCTAGATCGAGCCATTTCGCTCGATTCACTTACTCGATTTGATGTGGATCGAGTAAGGGATCGAGACGCTGAGTCGATCTCTTGATTGGACCCCAAAATGATCAGGAGGTCTCTCTCGATCGCCGACTCGATTGTTTTTCCTGATCGAGCATTCTTCTCGATCTGTCCGTCGATGGTTGCACCGGATCGAGTTGTGTTCTCTATTTCCTTGTCGATCTGACTCCTGGATCGAGTGATAGCGTCGATCTCGGGGTCGATCTCTAGGCAGCAACTTTCATCCTTCTTGACAATCTTCCTAGAATCCAGCAGGTTGACGTACTCTTGGGTCCTCTGGTCCACATAGCCAAACTCCCCTGGCTCCTTAGTCAGTGCTAGCTTCAGATGGTCTTCTAGAGCCAGCTCTTCCAGCAACTCATCCGCTAAAGCATCCATCGTTTCAATATAGAAAGCTTGCCCTTCAATGGTCGGCTTCTTCAGAACCTCATTGATGTCGAAGTCAAGCCTTATCTCCTTTCCCAAATGCAAGGCAATCTTCCCATTCTTCACATCTATGATAGCCCCGGCGGTTGCAAGGAATGGTCTCCCTAAGATGAGTGGATCCTTAGGCTCTTCATCCATCTCCAACACGACAAAGTCCGTAGGCACGTTCACACCGCTGATTTGCACCGGTAAATCTTCAAGCAGCCCCACTGGTAGCCTCACACTCCTATCAGCCAGTACCAACGAGATTCGGCAGTCTTTGAAACGAGTAAAACCAAGCTTCTTAGCCACGGAGTGAGGCATCAGGTTTATGCTAGCTCCGAGATCACATAAGCAACTCTTGAACTCTAGAGGGCCTAAAGCGCAGGGTATAGTGAAGCTTTCAGGGTCTCCCAACTTCTTAGGGACTATCTCCTTATGTATTACAGCACTACACTCTTCACTTAGAACAAGTACCTCCTTGCTTTCTTTATTCTTCTTCACGAGAGTGTCTTTGAAGAATTTGGCGCATTTAGGCATCATTGCAAGGCAGTCAACGAGAGGTAGCTTGATCTCCACGTCCTTAAGATGCTTCTCAAAGAGGATTCTATGCTTCTCTATGAGTTGCTTCTTGAAGCGGCCAAGAAAAGGCAGCTATGGGACCAGCTCACAGAGTACTCAGGAGTCAACAATCCACACAGTACCGACTGCACTCGCAGACGAATCGACCTTCAAGGACGAGTTCGTCGCCAGAGCGGACTGGAGGATACTGATCCTTGAGTACATCATAAACGGAATAGCTCCCCCCGACAAGGGGGAAGCTCAACAGCTCAAGGTCAAAAGTGCCCGTTACAGCGTGTTATTCAATAACAAGCTATACAAGCGAGGTCTATCCAAACCATACCTTAAATGCGTACACGGTGAGGAAGCCTACACCGTAATGTCCAACACTCACCAAGGCCCTGCGGAAGTCATGCTGGAGGTCGAGTGCTCGTCATTCGAATTAAAAAACTTAGCTATTTCTGGCCAACGATGATAGCGGACTGTCAAAGACTATCCAAAAGCTGCGACAAATGTCAGATGCACGCCCCGATCATCCATTGTCCAGCAGAAAGACTGTCGTCGATCTCCGCACCATACCCATTCATGAGGTGGTCAATGGACATAGGACCTATGGTCCCTTCGGGACCTAAGCAATTCATGTACCTGCTGGTGCTCACCGATTACTTCACCAAGTGGATAGAAGCTAAGGCTTATCAGCAAACAACCGAGCTCCAGCTGCGAGGCTTCATCTGGAAAAAGTGATTTGCCGTCATGGGCTTCCCTATGAAATCGTAATGGACAACGGTTCACAGTTTATATCGCGAAACTTCAGAGACTTGTGCGCGAAGTAGAAGATAAAATTCTCTAACTCCACACCTCGTTATCCACAAGGAAACAAGCAAGCTGAAACAACAAACCAAACCATCTTGAGCAATCTCAAGAGACGACTCGACGCCAAGAAAGAAAGGTGGTCCAAACACATTTCGGCCATACTTTGGGCTTGTCGGACCAGACCCCACAAAGCCACCAGCGAAACATCGTTCTCGCTATCTTACAGGCTGGAAGCTGTGATCCCAACCGAAACTGCAGTTCCCAGCCTTCGTCAAACCCTGTGCCCGACGAACACCGAACTCAACGAGCAGTTGTTAAGGGACCAGCTCGATCTGATCGACGAATGTTGAGATCAAGCACTGATCAGGATCCAAAATTACCAGCAGGCCGCAACTCGCTACTACAACTCCAAGGTCAAACACCGGAGATTCGAAGTAGGAGATCTAGTCTTGTGTAAGGTACAAGATTACACCAAAGAGCCCGGTGCTGGGAAACTAGGAACCAACTGGGAAGGTCCCTATTGCATCACCGAAGTAGTTCGCGACAGCGTTTACAAGCTCACGAAAGTACGAAACGGGGTGCCCAAGATAAGACCTTAGAACGTAATGAACCTCAAGAGGTATTATCGCTAAAAGCACTTTAAACAATCGGACTACGTCATGGCTTGATCCCCTTACGGGGTACGTAGGCAGCTCGACCCAGGAGTTCAGCCACCATTTTTTATCTAATTTTTATTCCACAGCACGACAACATCAATAGGCGAGCTACGTGCGATGACCCTACGTTGTATCATTTCCCTTATCTATTTTTTACATGGAATAACAATTTATTTTCTCAGCAACAATTATATTTGTCAAAACCGAGGTCACGAGCCAAAACGGCTCGGACCACCGTCGTCATACATCTATAAGCTGAAATACTTCAAAATAAACTCGAGTTCCATAGGTCAAATCATAGCCCGCCCACCCACACCTCGTAACAAGCAAGCTCTAGCTCACGCATCGCTCACTCGTTCGGAGGGGGGGGGGGGGGGGGGGGGGGGTAAAGTCTTATCTAACAGACCTCGAAGCCCAAGAACTCCCAACCTCCCACACCTCGACATACATAAGCGAGCTAGTACACTAGTACCTCACTCCTTCGGGGGGAGGGGGAGCCACCTATTCTAGATGTCTGATGTTACTACATATTACATACATTTTTCTTACTCATTAGTTAGCTTTTCATGCATTTGCATCACGTTTTAGGTTAGATTGCATCACTTAGAGTCCTAGAGCATTCTTGCACCATTTTGCATCACATTTAGGTTGTTTCTGGCTGCTTTGGAGTCGTGGAGGTTCGTGGACGTGCTGAAGCTGTTGTAGCAGTTCGTGGAAGCTCGGATATTTACTAAGGATCAGAGATCGAGGAGCAGATCGAGCATGGCCGGTCGATCTAGGATGTGATCGACCAGAAGATCGAGAAGACCAGGCGATCCAAGGAGAATGATCGAGACGAGGATCGAGTGAAGCAGTCGATCAAACGGTACGGACATAAATGACGCCATGCAAAGTGAGAGCCAGATCGAGTACACCACTCGATCCAACCAAAGATTGATACCAAGATCGGATGCAACGCTCGATCCACCGAAGATGATCGAGACCCAGATCGAGCTGAAGACACGATGTTCGGAGATGATCGAGAGAACTGCTCGATCTCGGAGTCGATCTCTGTCCTTTCAACCACTTTTGGCCGCTAGCGAGGGGGGGGACCATCAGCTTGTTTTTGCCATTTTGGGAAGGCGGCGACGTCCTTTTCCCACACAACTTTTATCCTTATCTTTTTATGTTTTCCTCTCTGGTTTTGGACGAAGAACACCATTGTCGAACTTTGAGTTTTCTTAAGCTTGTAATCGAATCGTTTTCAGCTTAATCTAGTTTTCTTTTCATGTTCATCGTTTCCTTTTCCATGCTTTGCTTGATTTACCTTATGTGTAGTGAGTAGTTTACTTGGGTTCGAGGTTGAGAGGATTAAAGGGTCTAAAAGGGTTTCGATCTTGGGGTTTTCTAAGCGTTTTTAATGGCTATCTCTTCTAGGGTGTTGAGCTCTCAATGCTTGAAGACTCTCACACCAAGAGCTTCATGATCCGAGAGGTTCCTTATCTTGACAGGATTCAGGGACCTGGAAAGATCACACCCTAGAGACTAGTTACCCTTTCCCAAAAGCCATGGAAGTTTGGGGGACTAGTTAAGCCACTCATTTGAAATCTGTTTTCCATGCTCTTCGACCTCTCTTTCCACCAAAAGCCATGGGTTTGGAGGAGAGGATGAAGGAGTGATCTATACCGAAAGCCACATATAGATCTTGCTTAGTTTTCAAGGCTTAGAGATCCTCACAAAGTGAGTCGATTTAAAGTTTTCAACCCAAGGTCGAACCTTTGAAGCCCGTGACCATGAATCTCAACCCTAGGCCCTTTCTTTTAGCATCTTTACATCTTCTCTCGTCTTTCGCTTGATCTTTGATAGCATCCTGGTCGTTAGTTTTACTGTTCTTGCATTTTTAGACGAGATCGATTGTTATTGCTCGATCTAGTGGTCGATCTCATGGTCGATCCACTAGTCGAATTTTAGTAATTCGAAGCTTCGTCCTTTAATTATTCTGTTTAATCCTTGTGGTAGTTAGATCATTCCTGGTAATTTTAAAATAGGTTGCATTCCATTTAGTTGCTGCATCTAGTTTTTAGAGATTCTCTCATAACCTATCTTGTTTCGCTTAGATTTGCATTAGTCCTTGTATTCTCTTTGCATTTTCTATCATCCTAGGTATGGATTGACTCTCTCTTGCATGCTGTACTATAACCTGTCTTGCATTTGAGTTTGATAACCTCATTGCATTCTCACCCTTGCAAATAAAGTGTCTATCAAATGGTGCCGTTGCCATCCTAGGATTGTTTAGAGAACATAGCGATTTGGGTCTTAGCAAAAACTAAGTCTTTACCTTGTTTAAGTTACTAATCATTCTACTCTCCAACGTGTGTTCTCAAGTATATGAATCTTCGTTCACGGGGAGATAACAAACTACTTCCACCTTTGGACAATATTCATCAGCTTGGTCACTCACGGCAAAGAAGAGTCCGAGAACAAGCCAGAGCCTTTGAGGAGATTGTTCAGCACGGTTTGGTTGACTTTGAAGCTATGGCTGAACACGAGCATCCAGAAGGACCTCCTCCAGCTCACGGGGCAGTAGGAAGGGGCAATGGAAACCCCCAACACGCGGCTAGAGTCCCAAGGATCATAGCAGCCGGAGATGCTGTTAATACTCATCACAATAGGTTTGGGATCACTCCTCCTCCTGTACAAAACAACAACTTCGAGATCAAGCCAGGTTTCATCTCCATGGTGCAAAACAACAAGTTCCACGGATTAGCAATGGAAGATCCCTTGGAGCACTTTGACAAGAAGTATGTGGGATGATCAAGATCAGTGACATATCCGAAGATGCTTTCAAGTTGCGTCTCTTTCCCTTTTCACTCGGAGACAAAGCTAAGCATTGGGAGAAGACCCTCCCACAAGGCACCATCACATCATGGGCCGAGTGCAAGAAGGCCTTTCTCTCAAAGTTCTTCTCTAGCACTAGGACAGCACGGTTGAGAAGCGAAATCAGCGGCTTCACTCAACGAAACAATGAGACATTCAACGAGGCAATGGAGCATTTCAAAGACTACACAATCCAATGTCCTCATCACGGTTTCAGCGAGGGGACCCTACTCAGCACCATATACTGTGGAGCTTCACCAAAGATCCGGTTGTTGCTTGACACAGCTAGGAAAGGGAACTTCCTTGGTCAGGAGGTAGAAGATGGTATGGAGCTGATAGAAAATTTGGCATTGAGTGATGGCAAATACGCTGAGGACTATGACCGTGCACCGAGAGGATCAGAGCTAGAGTCTCATAAAAAGAAGCTGAAATCTTTGCATGAGAAGATAGACAAGCTGGTGTTAGCCAATCAGAAGCATGTTCACTTTGTTGGTGAAGCTGATGAGAATCAAGAGGAGCTTGAGTTGAGCCAGGAAGAAGCCAATTGGGTGGTGGGACAGAACAACTACAAACCTCAAGGCTACAACCAAGGCTACAACCAGAACAACAACCTCTCCTACTGAAACACCAACGTTGCCAACCCTAAGGATCAAGTGTACCCTGCTCAGCAAGCAAAACCTTTCATGCCTTACAACAAAGGTTTTCAGCCGAGTGGTGGTTTCCAAGGTCAAGGGCAGAACAACTTCCAAGGGCAACATCAAAGTAACAAGGGTTATACGCCTAACTACCCTCCGGGCTTTGCATCTCAGCAGCAACAGCCGATGAAACAACAAGTTGATCCGGTTCAAGCAATGTTTCAACAGCTGATACAAGGGCAAGCCTCTACAAACCAGAAGTTCGCCGAGATGAACACTCGTCTAGACTCGTCTCTCACTGACTTCTCCACTCAGATCACCAACTTAAACAACAAGATCAAGCAACTAGAGAAGGGGAAAGCGAGTACAAGTGGTCAGAATAGTCTTCCGGGCAAGTGTGAGCAGAATCCTAAGGAGTATTCTAACGCCATAACATTGAGAAGCGGCAAAGAGCTAGAACCTCCGGTCTCTACTAAGAACAACGAGGACGTTGTAATTCAAGAGGGGGAGGGTAAGCCTTCAGCTGATGAAGAGATTAACTTTGACAACGTCTGGATCCAAGGGCCAAGAAGAGGAGTCAAAGCAGTTGTTGAGAAGAAAGCTGAACAAACTACTAAGGAGAAGAATGCTTATGTGCCTCCACCGTATGTACCTAAGCTGCCTTTTCCTGGCCGTTTCAAGAAGTAACTCATAGAGAAGCATAGAATCCTCTTTGAGAAGCATCTTAAGGACGTGGAAATCAAGCTACCTCTCATTGACTGCCTTGCAATGATGCCTAAATGCGCCAAATTCTTCAAAGACACTCTCGTGAAGAAGAATAAGGAAAGCAAGGAGGTACTTGTTCTAAGTGAAGAGTGTAGTGCTGTGATACATAAGGAGATAATCCCTAAGAAGTTGGGAGACCCTGGAAGCTTCACTATACCCTGCGCTTTAGGTCCTCTAGAATTCAAGAGTTGCCTATGTGATCTCGGAGCTAGCATAAACCTGATGCCTCACTCCGTGGCTAAGAAGCTTGGCTTTACTCGTTTCAAAGACTGTAGGATCTCGTTGGTACTGGCTGATAGGAGTGTGAGGCTACCAGTGGGGCTGCTTGAAGATCTACCGGTGCGAATCAGTGGTGTGAACGTACCTACGGACTTCGTAGTGTTGGAGATGGATGAAGAACCTAAGGACCCACTTATCCTAGGAAGACCATTCCTTGCAACCGCCGGGGCTATCATCGACGTCAAGAACGGGAAGATTGCCTTGCACTTGGGAAAGGAGATAAGGTTAGACTTCGATATCAATGAGGTTCTGAAGAAGCCGACCATAGAAGGGCAAGCCTTCTACATTGAAACGATGGATGCCTTAGCGGATGAGTTGGTGGAGGAGCTGGCTCTAGAAGACCATCTGAAGCTAGCACTGAATAAGGAGCCAGGAGAGTTTGGCTATGTGGATCAGAGGACCCAGGAGTACGTCAACCTGCTGGATTCTAGGAAGATTGTTAAGAAGGATGAAGGCTGCTGCCTAGAGATCGACCCCGAGATCGACGCTATCACTCGATCCAGGAGTCAGATCGACAAGGCAATCGAGAACACAACTCGATCCGGTGCAGCAATCGACAGACAGATCGAGAGGAATGATCGATCAGGACAAACAATCGAGTCGACAATCGAGAGAAACCTTCCGATCATTTTGGGGTCCAATCAGGAGATCGACCCAGCGTCTCGATCCCTTACTCGATCCACATCAAATCGAGTGAGTGAATCGAGCGAAATGGCTCAATCTAGACGACATCGAGAGGAAGATCGACTGTCGGACTCGATTTCAGAAGGGATAGCGGTTGAAGAAAGCAGTCTTAAGGGCCATGCCTCGGGTTCTAAGGAGGGTTCCAAGGAGGAAAGCAACAACAACAGCCACGAGGATGACTGGAGTGAGCTGTTAGCCCCAAAGGTGGACCTTAAGGAGCTCCCAAAAGGGCTAAGGTATGCTTTCTTAGGACCTAATGACACCTATCCCGTGATAGTAAATGAAAACCTTAGTGATGATGAGTTGCACTCGCTCCTGACTGAGCTGAGAAAGTATAGGAAGGCCATTGGGTACTCTTTAAGTGATATCAAAGGCCTTTCACCAATGCTTTGCACTCATAGGATTCACTTGGATAATGAGAACGCCTCTTCTATAGAACACCAAAGGCGTTTGAATCCGAATTTAAAAGAGGTTGTTAAGAAAGAGATTCTTAAGCTTTTAGAGGCTGACGTGATCTATCCCATAAGTGACAGCACGTGGGTTTCTCCTGTACACGTGGTGCCTAAGAAGGGAGGGATCACGGTCATAAGGAATGAAAAGGATGAGCTTATTCCTACTAGAACCATCACTGGTCATAGGATGTGTATTGATTATAGGAAACTTAACATTGGGACTAGGAAATACCATTTCTTTTTGCCTTTTATTGATCAAATGCTTGAGAGACTTGCTAATCACCCTTACTACTGTTTCCTCGATGGGTATAGCGGTTTCTTTCAAATACCAATTCACCCAAATGATCAGGAGAAGACGACCATCACATGTCCCTACGGTACCTTCGCGTATCGAAGGATGCCGTTTGGATTGTGTAATGCACCGGCTACATTTCAGCGGTGTATGATGTCGATCTTCTCCGATCTAATAGAGGAGATGGTAGAGGTGTTCATGGATGACTTCTCTGTCTATGGTGCATCCTTTTCTGCGTGTTTGTTGAATCTTTGCAGGGTACTAAAGCGTTGTGAAGAGACAAACTTGGTGCTGAACTGGGAGAAATGCCACTTTATGGTTAAGGAAGGGATCATGCTTGGTCATAAGGTATCAGAGAAGGGCATTGAGGTTGATCAGGCTAAAGTGGAAGTCATGATGGGTCTTGAGCCGCCGGTTAACGTTAAGGGAGTCAGAAGTTTCTTGGGACACGCCGGGTTCTATAAGCGCTTCATCAAAGATTTCTCCAAGATTGCACGCCCACTTACACTGTTGTTGTGCAAAGAAGATGAGTTTGTGTTTGATGAGGAATGTTTGAGAGCTTTCGTGACCATAAAGGAAGCCCTTACATCAGCTCCTATAGTCCAAGCACCAGACTGGTCTCTTCCCTTTGAGATCATGTGTGATGCTAGTGACTACGCCGTAGGAGCCGTTCTTGGTCAGAAGAAAGACAAGAAGCTACACGTGATCTACTATGCTTCAAGAACCTTGGATGACACGCAAACAAGGTATACCACTACAGAAAAGGTGTTGCTTGCAGTAGTGTTCGCCTTTGAGAAGTTCAGATCATATCTTGTTGATTCCAAGGCTATTGTATACACGGATAACGCTGCTTTGCGATACATCTATTCGAAGAAAGACACTAAGCCTCGGCTCTTGAGATGGATTCTCTTGCTCCAGGAGTTTGACATGGACATTAAAGAGAAGAAGGGAATAGAAAACGGAGTCGCTGACCATCTCTCATGGCTAAGGATCAACGAGTCTCTTCCCTTAGATGACTCTCTTCCAAAAGAGCAACTCATGGCGATTACCACGACTGTTTGTGGAAAGCTAGAAGGGCGGTTTGAAGAGGTGTTGAGTTTCAAGGAGGAGGATCTACCATGGTATGCTGATGTAGTGAACTATTTAGCGTGTGGTGAGGAGCCAACACATCTCAACAGCTATCACAAGAAGCGGTTTATGAGAGATGCTAGTGATTGCTTTTGGGACGAGCCCTACTTATACAAGAGAGGAGTAGACAGTTTGTACCGGAGATGTGTTACAAAGGAAGAAGCTAGAGACATCCTCTATCATTGCCATGACTCTTCCTACGGAGGACACTTCGCTTCATTCAAGACTGCCACGAAAGTGTTGCAAGCCGGTTTCTGGTGGCCGTCCATCTTCAAAGATGCACACGAATTTGTGAAGAGCTGTGAGGCATGTCAACGAGCAGGGAATATCACTAAGAGGAACGAAATGCCTCAGGTTCCCATCTTCGAGGTTGACGTGTTCGACGCGTGGGGCATAGACTTCATGGGGCCATTTCCTTCTTCATATGGCAACAAATACATCTTGGTAGCAGTGGATTATGTCTCTAAATGGGTTGAGGCTATTGCTTCCCCTACAAACGATTCTAAGGTGGTAATCAAGCTGTTCAAGAATATCATCTTCCCGAGGTTTGGGGTACCTAAGGTGGTTATAAGCGATGGAGGAAGCCATTTCATAAACAAGGTTTTTGAGAACCTCTTGAGAAAGTATGGAGTTAAGCATAAGGTGGCTACACCGTATCATCCTCAAACAAGCGGTCAAGTGGAAGTCTCCAACCGGCAAATCAAGGCTATACTAGAGAAGACCGTCGGAGCAACAAGGAAAGACTGGGCAGTGAAGCTGGACGACGGTCTTTGGGCCTACCGTACCGCTTTCAAAACACCGATTGGTACAACCCCTTTTACTCTACTCTATGGCAAGGGCTGTCATCTCCCGGTTGAGCTGGAACACCGTGCGTTGTGGGCTGTGAGGAGGCTGAACTTTGACTTCAAGACTGCTCAGGAGAGGCGCCTTATTCAGCTACACGAACTGGATGAGTTAAGATGGAACGCTTATGAGAGCTCTCGGATATACAAGGAGCGGACTAAGGAGACTCATGACAGGAAGTTGATTGCCAAGGAGCTTAAAGAAGGAGGTTTAGTGTTGCTGTACAACTCAAGGCTCAAACTCTTCCCGGGAAAGCTGAAGTCAAGGTGGAGCGGGCCGTTTGTGATCCAAGAAGTGTTGCCTTATGGAGCTGTTACACTGATGGGAAAGAGTGGCAGTGCATTAACCGTCAATGGACACAGAGTCAAGCCTTACTTAGCAGACGGCTATGACAAGGAGAGTACCTCGATGCTTCTCCAAGACCCACCATCCGCCTAAACCAAGTAAAGTCTAGCTAAAGACGTTAAAGAAAGCGCACTTGTGAGGCATTCCCATGTCTATCTTGTACATATTTCTGCTTTATTTCTCTTTCAGTTTTTTGTTTTTATTCTGCAAGTGTGTAGGAACAGGTATGAGGAGTCTAAACCTTGATATTAAAGTCCAAAAGAGGCGATAGGGGTTAAGACAAGTCTAGAGATCGAGTGCTAGATCGACTGATCCTGACTCGATCTTTGCTAGATCGAGCCAGTGAATCGAGAGGAGCCAGTCGATCTAGACGAGAACGAGTGATAAGATCGACCTTGCGAAAAAGGATCGATCGATCCAAAACGGATCGACCGATCTAATTTCTCTCGGGAAAATCTGTTGAAAACAGATCGATCACTCGACTCGATCCATCACTCGATCTATGCCAAATCGACCCCTAAATCGAGGACAAAGCTTGATCATGAGGACTTAGCCGTGGAGCCAACATCTCAATGATCGAGGGAGCCAATCGATCCAGGACTCGATTCATCATGAATCGAGTCTCAAATCGAGTAACCCTCTCGATCTAAGCCATTATGGGCATGAGATCGAGTCCTAAATCGACCAAATGGACTCGATCTCATGCCGAGGCAACATTTTCTTTCCCTCCTTTATTCTTTTCCCTCCAATTTTTAAATTTAAAACTTGGTCAAGGCAAGCATCTTTGACCATGAAAGGTGTGCCTTGACCAAGACTTTGTCAGAAAACCACCTTTACTACCCATGATTTTGCTCTTTGCTAGTCTTTAAATGTTTCAACAACTTCTCACCCTCTCATTCTTGTTTTTCTCGAAAATTTTAAACAAAGAGAGTGAGAGTTTCGGTTTTCAGAGGCTAGCAAAGATCTTTTACATTTCTTGCAAAGGTATTTTCAAAATTTAATGATTTATCTTTAGGAAAATTTCCTTTAAACTCGCAAGATATTGTTCTAGAATATAGGGTCGGTTTTGATTTTTAAAATTAGCTAAGTAAAAGGAATAATTCTAGATTTTCTAGTATCTAAAGATCTGATTCTCCTTTATTTATCTATAATTTTTATTAATTCCCCAAAATTCTAGGGTAGTATTTATAAGTTTTCTCCTTCTCCTCTCTCATTCTCATCAAACCGCCGTTTTGCTTATCAAGCTTCTTGAGAAACTTGTTTCAGGTACAATGGCCCCCAAAAGAACCAGAGAAGAGACAGCACAAGAGGGAGAAGGACAAGAGGTGGCAGTTCAAGAGAGGGTCAGATGGACTAAGGATGAGAAGAGGGACAAGAAACGGCTGGAAAGGCTTCGATTTGAGCCTACCAAGTTTGCTGATCGAGAGCTGCTGTTCAAGCTAGGGATTCTTGGGGATTTCGAGCAACTCCTCAAGAACATTTGCCTAAGATGTCTGTCACGGATGGATTGCCCAACCATTCCAGAAGTGACAATAGACTTCCTTGCCACGTTGGAGTTCCATTACGAGAATCCGAGCACACCCGTTCCTTCGCAAGGTCGCCTCTACTTCAAGGTTGGCCGTCAAGCCTACACCCTCTCCATCCCTGAGCTATGTCAAGCTTATGGTCTCAACGCGGATGCCAACAAGGTCGAGTTTCCAGCCTTCAAACGAGCAGACGACTTTTGGGATCTGATTAGCAACGAGGACTACAAAGCCAACACCGCCAAGATCAAGAGAGTGAGAAGCCCGGTGCTGAGGTACACTCTGAAGCTGATTGCTAACACGTTTAGCGGAAGATCAGTTGCTCCCACGGTCACAAAGACCGAGCTTTGCTTCCTGTTCCAAGGCGTGAAGCACTTGGTGTGTGATCCGGATGCAAATGAAGAGCCTATGGAGGATGAGCTCGGCGACGAGGTGAACTACGGATGTGTGCTTGCTGCTTCCTTGGTGAAATACAAGGCTTATGCCTTGCGGTGCAAGGCAACTTCTTCTTACATCGGCGGCTTCCTCACTCCTCTATTCTTGCAAGCTGGTGTGCCTATTCACAACTTCGCCCATGTCCCAGCAAGAGCTTTCATGGATGAGGCATACATGAGGAATACCGACAGCTTGGGACGCACGCCAGCAGAAGGGTTCTACGCCTACCTCTTCATAGACGACGAAGACAAGAAGAGAGTGTGCATCCTGCCAAACAAAGATGAAACCGAGCTGCTTGGTGTTGGGAACATCGAGTTCTTGCCCACGGAAGAGGAGTGCTTTGCTCCTCTAGGAGGACCACCTGCATCGGCGATTGCTCCTCGTCAAAGGTCCGAGTCTCCAGCCATGGAAGATGAGATGCCCGAGGCCTACGCACTTCCCAAGTTAGACTTTGAGCCGAGAACAAAAACCGAGAAGTTCCTAGCATCTGTTGTGGAGATTCAAAGGAAGATCAATAAGTGGCAAGGCAAAATGCTCAAGAAACTTGGAAAGAAAGTCAAGGCACTTCAAGGAGGCTCGCCTAAGAAGGATGCAAGTAAAGAGGCTCAACAACCCGAGAAGAGAAGGCTCTCAACCGGTGGAGTTGTCATCCGCGAGGCACAAAGCAGCACCATTCAGCCAGCGCGCCATTCTCTCCAAGAACCAGCCGACAAGGGCAAAGCAACAATCTCTAGCTCCTCTGGAACATCCTCAAGTTCCAGCCGAGACTAGACCAGAGGTAACAACCTTCTTCCATTGTACATAACCGCTCATATTTGCTTCCTTTTGCTTTGTGTTTTGATACTCATTCGAATGAGTTTGCCACCGGGACGGTGTCAAGCAAGTTTGGGGGAGTACATGTGTGATTTGACTTGTGTTTTGTGATCTTATTTTCCTTTAGCATCCTTGAGTCTTTAGTTCATGAAAAATTGGTAAATGTTTAAATTTTTTTTCAAAGATTCATGTAGTTGCATTCATCTTGTCAAAACATGTTAGGATTGAGTCTAGAGTTTCTCATAGCATCTAGGTTGTTTGCATTTGCATAAGGGGTTAGAGTTTCTTGAAAAGGTGTTTTTACTTATGAATTGTTTCAATGCCCTAGTTAGTAGTTCTCTAATGATTTGTCTATGCTTTGAATGTAAGTTCTTACCATGCTTGGATCACTTGTTAGGATTTTCGTGGCTTGAATTGAACTCTCATGATTTGAAACTCATTCTAATAAGTGGAAACCTTAATTTGAAATTCTAATTATCATTCTTATGCATTTGAAAATGAACACATGGTTTTAAAATATTTAGGCTCTCTTCTTCCTTTTTACCACTCTTTGTGAGCCGAAGTAGAACTCCCACCTTCACCCTACCCTTCTTTGAAGCCAAATATTTCTTGTGTGACATCATTGTGAGGCCTTCCTTTCGGTTTGAACTTGGCATAAAGTGTTAGGTTTAGGCGACATGAGTTGGTTCTCATATGATTGCTAGCTTTGCATTTTGAAGCTAGGTATAGGCTTATGACAAGTTTAGGGGATCATTGAGGGTGTTTTCATTTCTATTTGTTATTGGTTTCAAGGAGTTTGGTGTTTTAAAGAAAGAAATGGGTTTTAAGTGAAAGGTTGTGTTTAAAAACTAAGTATATGCTCTAATAAATTTCAGGAGGTAGCTCTCCCAAATAAAATAAAATAAAAGAAAAAGAAATAAAAGAGCCTAAGTGCCAAATAAAAAAAAAAAAAAAAAAAAGAGAAAAGAAAAAATAAATAAATAATAAGAGAGCTACCAATAAGAAATATTTAAAGAGCAAAGTTATTTTCAAAACCTTTTCACTAGCCTAAAAAGTTTAAAAATGTTTTTGTTTCGAATTGAGGATTGCTAAGTTTTGAGAAGAAAAAGGGTAGACTCTAAGTGGTGAGTGAGGATAAAAGTTGATAAATGAGAGTGGTTTAGGATCATTTGTTAGTTTACATGGGTAGATGAGAATCTAATCATGTATGCATCAATTGTCTTTACCTTTAGCATTATGCATAAGTTCAACTATTTTTGAGAGAAACCCTTGTTCTAATTGTAAAACCTTTTCAAATGAGATCATTCAATGCTCATAACCTTCACCCTTAGCCAAATGTGTTTTGCTTTAAAGTGCATAAGTTTGATTCATGGTTCTAATGTTAATGAATGTTAAAGGATGAGTTTCTTTGATTGTTAGGAATAGGAGAGCCATGATTTGAATTTCTTTGTGTGATAAGTATGGCTAAGTTCTTTGGAGTATGAGTATAAGCATAGCATTTTAGAACTGTTAACTAGGACATTGAGATTGATTCATTTGAAAAGCACCTTTGCAAGAAGTTTAAACCCCCATTCGTTTTTCTTAAAATCTCTCTTCCTTACTTATTTTCTGTTGCTTGAGGGCAAGCAAGAAGTAAGTTTGGGGGAGTTGATGTTACTACATATTACATACATTTTGCTTACTCATTAGTTAGCTTTTCATGCATTTTTATCACGTTTTAGGTTAGATTGCATCACTTAGAGTCCTAGAGAATTCTTGCACCAGCATACGCATGTTTCTTGCATTTTGCATCACATTTAGGTTGTTTCTGGCTGCTTTGGAGTCGTGGAGGTTCGTGGACATGCTGAAGCTGTTGTAGCAGTTCGTGGAAGCTCGAATATTTACTAAGGATTAGAGATCGAGGAGCAGATCGAGCATGGCCGGTCGATCTAGGATGTGATCGGCCAGAAGATCGAGAAGACCAGGCGATCCAAGGAAAATGATCGAGACGAGGATCGAGTGAAGTAGTCGATCAAACGGTACGGACGTAAATGACGCCATGCAAAGCGAGAGCCAGATCGAGTACACCACTCGATCCAACCAAAGATCGATACTAAGATCGGATGCAACGCTCGATCCGCCGAAGATGATCGAGACCCAGATCGAGCTGAAGACACGATGTTCGGAGATGATCGAGAGAACCGCTCGATCCCGGAGTCGATCTCTGTCCTTTCAACCACTTTTGGCCGCTAGCGAGGGGGGGACCATCAGCTTGTTTTGGCCATTTTGGAAAGACGGCGACGTCCTTTTCCCACACAACTTTTATCCTTATCTTTTTATAATTTTCTCTCTGGTTTTGGACGAAGAACACCATTGTCGAACTTTGAGTTTTCTTAAGCTTGTAATCGAATCGTTTTTAGCTTAATCTAGTTTTCTTTTCATGTTCATCGTTTCCTTTTCCATGCTTTGCTTGATTTACCTTATGTGTAGTGAGTAGTTTACTTGGGTTCAAGGTTGAGAGGATTAAGGGGTCTAAAAGGGTTTCGATCTTGGGGTTTTCTAAGCGTTTTTAATGGCTATCTCTTCTAGGGTGTTGAGCTCTCAATGCTTGAAGACTCTCACGCCAAGAGCTTCATGATCCGAGAGGTTCCTTACCTTGACATGATTCAGGGACCTCGGAAGATCACACCCTAGAGACTAGTTACCCCTTCCCAAAAGCCATGGAATTTTGGGGGACTAGTTAAGCCACTCATTTGAAATCTGTTTTCCATGCCCTTTGTCCTCTCTTTCCACCAAAAGCCATGGGTTTGGAGGAGAGGATGAAGGAGTGATCTATACCACGAGAAACAAATAGAATAATTAAAGGAGAGAGCTTCGAATTATTAAAATTCGACTAGTAGATCGACCATGAGATCGACCACTAGATCGAGCAGTAACAATCGATCTCGTCTAAAAATGCAAGAACAGTAAAACTAATGACCAGGATGCTATCAGAGATCAAGCGAAAGACGAGATAAGATGTAAAGATGCTAAGAGAAAGGGCCTAGAGTTGAGATTCATGGTCAGGGGTTTCAAAGGTTCGACCTAAGGTTTAAAACTTTAAATCGACTCACTTGGTGAGGATCTCTAAGCCTTGAAAACTAAGCAAGATCTATCCGTGGCTTTCGGTATAGATCACTCCTTCATCCTCTCCTCCAAACCCATGGCTTTTGGTGGAAAGAGAGGTCGAAGGGCAAGGAAAACAGATTTCAAACAAATGGCTTAACTAATCCCCCAAACTTCAATGGCTTTTGGGAAGGGGTAACTAGTCTCTAAGGTGTGATCTTCCGAGGCTCCTGAATCCTGTCAAGGTAAGGAACCTCTCGGATCATGAAGCTCTTGGCGTGAGAGTCTTCAAGCATTAAGATCTCAACACCTTAGAAGAGATAGCCATTGAAAACGTTTAGAAAAACCCCAAGATCGAAACCCCTTAGACCCCTTAATCCTCTCAACCCCGAACCCAAATAAACTACTCGCTACACATAGAGTAAATCAAGCAAAGCATGTAAAGCGAGACGATGAACATGAAAAGAAAACTAGATTGAAACGGAAATGATTCGATTACAAAGCTTAAGAAAAACGCGAGTTCAACAATGGTGTTCTTCACGAAAACGAGAGAGAAAACATAAAGAAAAAGATAAGGATCTAAAGTTGTTATGGGATAAGGACGTCGCCGCCTTCCCAAAATGCCGAAACAAGCTAATAGTCCCCCCCTCGCTAGCGGCCAAAAACGGTTGAAAGGACAGAGATCGATTCCAAGATCGAGCGGTTCTCTCGATCATATCCGGACATCGTGTCTTTGGCTCGATCTGGGTCTCGATCATCATCGGCGAATCGAGTGTTGCATCCGATCACGGTATCGATCTTCGGCTGGATCGAGTGGTGTACTCGATCTGACTCTCGCTCTGCATGGCGTCATTTACGTCCGTACCATTTGATCGATTGCTTCACTCGATCCTTGTCTCGATCATTCTCCTTGGATCGCCTGGTTGGCTCGATCTTCTGGTCGATCAACTCCTAAATCGACCGGCCATGCTCGATCTGCTCCTCGATCTCTGATCCTTAGCATATATCCGAGCTCCCACGAACTGCTACATCAGCCTCAACATGTCCACGAACCTCCACGACTCCAAAGCAGCCAGAAACAACCTGAATATGAAGCAAAATGCAAGGAAAATGCACATGCTGATGCAAGAATGCTCTAGGACCCTAAGTGATGCAATCTAACCTAAAACGTGATACAAATGCATGAAAAGCTAACTAATGAGTATGCAAAATGTATGCAATATGCAATAACATCAACTCCCCCAAACTTACTTCTTGCTGGCCCTCAAGCAACAGAAAATAAGTAAGGAAGAGAGGTTTTCCGAAAAACGAATGGGGGTTTAAACTTCTTGCAAAGGTGCCTTTCAAATGAATCAATCTCAATGTCCTAGTTAACAGTTCTAAAATGCTATGCTTACACTCTTACTTCAAAGAACTTAGCCATGTTCTGGTAGCCTTGGGTGTAGCCTTGAGATTTGTAGTTGTTATGTCCCGCCACCCAATTGGCTTCTTCTTGGCTCAACTCTAACTCCTCTTGGTTCTCATCAGCTTCACCAACAAAGTGAACATGCTTCTGATTGGCTAACACCAGCTTATCTATCTTCTCATGCAAAGATTTGAGCTCCTTCTTGTGAGACTCTAACTCTGATCCTCTCGGTGCACGGTCATAATCCTCAGCGTAATTGCCGTCACTCAATGCCAAGTTTTCTATCAGCTCCATACCCTCTTCTACCTCCTGACCGAGAAAGTTCCCTTTGCTAGTTGTGTCAAGCAACAACCTGATCTTTGGTGAAGCTCCACGGTATATGGTACTGAGTAGTGTCTCCTCGCTGAACCCGTGATGAGGACATTGGATCGTGTAGTCTTTGAAACGTTCCATTGCCTCGTTGAATGTCTCATTGTTCCTTTGAGTGAAACCGCTGATTTCGCTTCTCAACCGTGCTGTCCTGGTGCTTGAGAAGAACTTTGAGAGAAAAGCCTTCTTACACTCGGCCCATGATGTGATGGTGCCTTGTGGGAGGGTCTTCTCCCAATGTCTAGCTTTGTCTCCGAGTGAAAAGGGGAAGAGACGCAGCTTGAAAGCATCTTCGGATATGCCATTGATCTTTATCATCCCACATACTTGCTCGAAGTTGTCTAGGTGCTCCAAGGGGTCTTCCATTGCTAAGCCGTGGAACTTGTTGTTTTGCACCATTGAGATGAAACCTGGCTTGATCTCGAAGTTATTGTTTTGCACAGGAGGAGGAGTGATCCCAAACCTATTGTGATGAGTATTGGGAGCATCTCCGGCTCCTATGATCCTTGGGGGTCTAGCCGTGTGTTGGGGGTTTCCATTGCCCCTTCCTGCTGCCCCGTGAGCTGGAGGAGGTCCTTCTGGATGCTCGTGTTTAGCCATAGCTTCAAAGTCAACCAAACCGTGATGTACAATCTCCTCAAAGGCTCTTGTTTGTTCTTTGACTCTCCTTTGCCGTGAGTGACCAAGTTGATGAATTTTGTCCAAGGGTTGTAGTAGATTGTTGTCTCCCCTTAAACAAAGATTCATGTACCTGAAAACACACGGTTGAGAGTAGAATGATTAGTAACTTGAAAAAGGTAAAGACTTAGTCTTTGCTAAGTCCCAAATCTCTATGTTCTGTAACAGTCCTAGGATGGCAACAGCGCCATTTGATAAACACTTTTTGGTGCAAGGGTTAAAATTGCAGTGAGGTTATCAAACTCAAATGCAAGACATGTTGTAGTACAGCAAGCAAGAGAGAGTCAACCCATGCCTAGGATGATAGAGAATGCACAGAGAATACAAGGACTAATGCAAATCTAAGCGAAATGAGATGATTTATGAGAAAATCTCTAAAAACTAGATGTAGCAACTTAAATGGAATGAAACCTATTTTAAAAATACCAGAAAGGAAGAAACTACCACGAGAAACAAATAGAATAATTAAAGGAGAGAGCTTCGAATTATTAAAATTCGACTAGTGGATCGACCATGAGATCGACCACTAGATCGAGCAGTAACAATCGATCTCGTCTAAAAATGCAAGAACAGTAAAACTAATGACCAGGATGCTATCAGAGATCAAGCGAAAGACGAGATAAGATGTAAAGATGCTAAGAGAAAGGGCCTAGGGTTGAGATTCATGGTCAGGGGTTTCAAAGGTTCGACCTTGGGTTTAAAACTTTAAATCGACTCACTTGGTGAGGATCTCTAAGCCTTGAAAACTAAGCAAGATCTATCCGTGGCTTTCGGTATAGATCACTCCTTCATCCTCTCCTCCAAACCCATGGCTTTTGGTGGAAAGAGAGGTCGAAGGGCAAGGAAAACAGATTTCAAACAAATGTCTTAACTAATCCCCCAAACTTCCATGGCTTTTGGGAAGGGGTAACTAGTCTCTAAGGTGTGATCTTCAGAGGCTCCTGAATCCTGTCAAGGTAAGGAACCTCTCGGATCATGAAGCTCTTGGCGTGAGAGTCTTCAAGCATTAAGATCTCAGCACCTTAGAAGAGATAGCCATTGAAAACGTTTAGAAAAACCCCAAGATCGAAACCCCTTAGACCCCTTAATCCTCTCAACCCCGAACCCAAATAAACTACTCGCTACACATAGAGTAAATCAAGCAAAGCATGTAAAGCGAGACGATGAACATGAAAAGAAAACTAGATTGAAACGGAAATGAGTCGATTACAAAGCTTAAGAAAAACGCGAGTTCAACAATGGTGTTCTTCACGAAAACGAGAGAGAAAACATAAAGAAAAAGATAAGGACCTAAAGTTGTTATGGGATAAGGACGTCGTCGCCTTCCCAAAATGCCGAAACAAGCTAATGGTCCCCTCCCTCGCTAGCGGCCAAAAACGGTTGAAAGGACAGAGATCGATTCCAAGATCGAGCGGTTCTCTCGATCATATCCAGACATCGTGTCTTTGGCTCGATCTGGGTCTCGATCATCATCGGCGAATCGAGTGTTGCATCCGATCTCGGTATCGATCTTCAGCTGGATCGAGTGGTGTACTCGATCTGACTCTCGCTCTGCATGGCGTCATTTACGTCCGTACCGTTTGATCGATTGCTTCACTCGATCCTTGTCTCAATCATTCTCCTTGGATCGCCTGGTTGGCTCGATCTTCTGGTCGATCAACTCCTAAATCGACCGGCCATGCTCGATCTGCTCCTCGATCTCTGATCCTTAGCATATATCCGATCTCCCACGAACTGCTACATCAGCCTCAACATGTCCACGAACCTCCACGACTCCAAAGCAGCCAGAAACAACCTGAATATGATGCAAAATGAAAGGAAAATGCGCATGCTGATGCAAGAATGCTCTAGGACCCTAAGTGATGCAATTTAACCTAAAACGTGATACAAATGCATGAAAAGCTAACTAATGAGTATGCAAAATGTATGCAATATGCAATAACATCACAAGTCTTCGAGAGACACAGACCACGTCGCACAACTTAGGGAGTGATTCAAAATCTTAAACCAGTGCGAGATGAAGCTCAACCCAGCTAAATGTACCTTCGGAGTCGCCCCAGGTGAATTCCTCGGTTACCTAGTAACCGAACGAGGGATCGAGGCGAACCCGAAGCAGATCACAGCTTTCCTCGAAATGCCGTCTTCCAAAACAACTCGAGAAGTACAACGCTTGACCGGTCGAGTTGCAGCCCTCAACCGGTTCATCTCGCGGTCAACCGAGAAGTGTCTCCCATTCTACCAGCTCCTCAAAGGAAACAAAAAATTCCAGTGGGACGAGAAATCCAAGGAGGCACTAACCCAACTCAAAACCTATCTCACCGAGCCCCCCATCCTAGCTAAGCCTATCGAAGGAGAACCCTTATACCTCTATACATCGGTCTCTCCAGCTGCAGTGAGCGGCGTACTTGTCCGGGAGGAGCTCGACGAGCAAAAACCTATCTTTTACATAAGTAAAACGCTTATCGATGCCGAGACTAGGTATCCAGCTATGGAAAAACTAGCGCTAGCTGTATTAATGTCAGCTCGCAAGCTTCGACCTTACTTCCAGTCGCACTCGATCGTGGTAATGACCTCGCAACCCTTGCAAACTATACTCCACAGTCCCAGCCAGTCGGGATGCCTCGCAAAATGGGCCATCGAGCTCAGCGAGTACGATAACGAATACCGGACCAGGACATGCGCCAAAGCCTAGGTCCTGGCAGACTTTATGGTCGAGCTGGCTCCAGAAGCCAGCTCCGAAAACCCATCCTCCAAAACTTGGACTCTTTACGTCAACGGAGCATCTTCCAAACAAGGCTCCGGAGATGGGGTCCAGCTCACCTCTCCAACCGGAGAAGTGATGAAACAATCTAACAACGAGTCCGAGTACGAAGCACAAATAGCCGGGATCTGGCTCGTATTAAGCGTAGGTACGAGCAAGATCAAAGCCCATAGCGACTTGAGACTCGTAACCGGCCGTTACAGCGGCGAGTACGAGACAAGAGAGGAACGTATGGAAGCCTACTTAACCATAGTTTGCAGCCTCCCAGAACAGTTCACTCGTTTCGAGCTCGTCCATATACCTCGAGGAGAAAACACGGCAGCAGACGCTTTGGCAGCTCTAGCTTCCACCTCGGACCCAGCGGTAAAGCGAATAATTCCAGTCGAAGGCATTGAGAAACCTAGCATAGATCTAGCACTCAAAACTCCGACTGTGAGCGCAATTACCACGCAACCATCAGCCCGGTCACAAACGCAACAATCTCAAGATCCGGGACCTTCTAACGCAGCCAGCCATCCCGACGAGGATGAGCCAGCTAAATCTACAGCAGAGTCAAACCCGACCAGCTCACAGAGTACTCAGGAGTCAACAATCCACACAGTACCGACTGCACTCGCAGACGAATCGACCTTCAAGGACGAGTTCGTCGCCAGAGCGGACTGGAGGCTACTGATCCTTGAGTACATCATAAACGGAATAGCTCCCCCCGACAAGGGGGAAGCTCGACAGCTCAAGGTCAAAAGTGCCCGTTACAGCGTGTTATTCAATAACAAGCTATACAAGCGAGGTCTATCCAAACCATACCTTAAATGCGTACACGGTAAGGAAGCCTACACCGTAATGTCCGACACTCACCAAGGCCCTGCGGAAGTCATGCTGGAGGTCGAGTGCTCGTCATTCGAATTAAAAAACTTAGCTATTTCTGGCCAACGATGATAGCGGACTGTCAAAGACTATCCAAAAGCTGCGAAAAATGTCAGAGGCACGCCCCGATCATCTATTGTCCAGCAGAAAGACTGTCGTCGATCTCCGCGCCATACCCATTCATGAGGTGGTCAATGGACATAGGACCTATGGTCCCTTCGGGACCTAAGCAATTCAGGTACATGCTGGTGCTCACCGATTACTTCACCAAGTGGATAGAAGCTAAGGCTTATCAGCAAACAACCGAGCTCCAGCTGCGAGGCTTCATCTGGAAAAACGTGATTTGCCGTCATGGGCTTCCCTATGAAATCGTAATGGACAACGGTTCACAGTTTATATCGCGAAACTCCACACCTCGTTATCCGCAAGGAAACAAGCAAGCTGAAACAACAAACCAAACCATCTTGAGCAATCTCAAGAGACGAATCGACACCAAGAAAGAAAGGTGGTCCAAACACATTTCGGCCATACTCTGGGCTTGTCGGACCAGACCCCACAAAGCCACCAGCGAAACACCGTTCTCGCTATCTTACGGGCTGGAAGCTGTGATCCCAACCGAAACTGCAGTTCCCAGCCTTCGTCAAACCCTGTGCCCGACGAACACCGAACTCAACGAGCAGTTGTTAAGGGACCAACTCGATCTGATCGACGAATGTTGAGATCAAGCACTAATCAGGATCCAAAATTACCAGCAGGCCGCAACTCGCTACTACAACTCCAAGGTCAAACACCGGAGATTCGAAGTAGGAGATCTAGTCTTGTGTAAGGTACAAGATTACACCAAAGAGCCCGGTGCTGGGAAACTAGGTACCAACTGGGAAGGTCCCTATTGCATCACCGAAGTAGTTCGCGACAGCGTTTACAAGCTCACAAAAGTACGAAACGGGGTGCCCAAGATAAGACCTTGGAACGTAATGAACCTCAAGAGGTATTATCGCTAAAAGCACTTTAAGCAATCGTACTACGTCATGGTTTGATCCCCTTACGGGGTACGTAGGCAGCTCGACCCAGGAGTTCAGCCACCATTTTTTATCTAATTTTTATTCCACAGCACGACAACATCAATAGGCGAGCTACACGCGACGACCCTATGTTGTATCATTTCCCTTATCTATTTTTTACATGGAATAACAATTTATTTTCTCAGCAACAATTATATTTGTCAAAACCGAGGTCACGAGCCAAAACGGCTCGGACCACCGTCGTCATACATCTATAAGCTGAAATACTTCAAAATAAACTCGAGTTCCATAGCTCGCCTTCGAGGTCAAATCATAGCCCGCCCACCCACACCTCGTAACAAGCAAGCTATAGCTCACGCATCGCTCACTCGTTTGAAGGGGGAGGGGGGGAGGGGATTAAAGTCTTATCTAACAGACCTCGAAGCCCAAGAACTCCCAACCTCCCACACCTCGACATAAGCGAGCTAGTACACTAGTACCTCACTCCTTCGGGGGGGAGGGGGAGCCACCTATTCTAGATGTCTGATGTTACTACATATTACATACATTTTGCTTACTCATTAGTTAGCTTTTCATGCATTTGCATCACGTTTTAGGTTAGATTGCATCACTTAGAGTCCTAGAGCATTCTTGCACCATTTTGCATCACATTTAGGTTGTTTCTGGCTGCTTTGGAGTCGTGGAGGTTCGTGGACGTGCTGAAGCTGTTGTAGCAGTTCGTGGAAGCTCGAATATTTACTAAGGATCAGAGATCGAGGAGCAGATCGAGCATGGCCGGTCGATCTAGGATGTGATCGACCAGAAGATCGAGAAGACCAGGCGATCCAAGGAGAATGATCGAGACGAGGATCGAGTGAAGCAGTCGATCAAACGGTACGGACATAAATGACGCCATGCAAAGTGAGAGCCAGATCGAGTACACCACTCGATCCAACCAAAGATTGATACCAAGATCGGATGCAACGCTCGATCCGCCGAAGATGATCGAGACCCAGATCGAGCTGAAGACACGATGTTCGGAGATGATCGAGAGAACTGCTCGATCCCGGAGTCGATCTCTGTCCTTTCAACCACTTTTGGCCGCTAGCGAGGGGGGGACCATCAGCTTGTTTTTGCCATTTTGGGAAGGCGGCGACGTCCTTTTCCCACACAACTTTTATCCTTATCTTTTTATGTTTTTCTCTCTGGTTTTGGACGAAGAACACCATTGTCGAACTTTGAGTTTTCTTAAGCTTGTAATCGAATCGTTTTCAGCTTAATCTAGTTTTCTTTTCATGTTCAGCGTTTCCTTTTCCATGCTTTGCTTGATTTACCTTATGTGTAGTGAGTAGTTTACTTGGGTTCGGGGTTGAGAGGATTAAGGGGTCTAAAAGGGTTTCGATCTTGGGGTTTTCTAAGCTTTTTTAATGGCTATCTCTTCTAGGGTGTTGAGCTCTCAATGCTTGAAGACTCTCACGCCAAGAGCTTCATGATCCGAGAGGTTCCTTATCTTGACAGGATTCAGGGACCTGGAAAGATCACACCCTAGAGACTAGTTACCCCTTCCCAAAAGCCATGGAAGTTTGGGGGACTAGTTAAGCCACTCATTTGAAATCTGCTTTCCATGCCCTTCGACCTCTCTTTCCACCAAAAGCCATGGGTTTGGAGGAGAGGATGAAGGAGTGATCTATACCGAAAGCCACATATAGATCTTGCTTAGTTTTCAAGGCTTAGAGATCCTCACAAAGTGAGTCGATTTAAAGTTTTCAACCCAAGGTCGAACCTTTGAAGCCCCTGACCATGAATCTCAACCCTAGGCCCTTTCTTTTAGCATCTTTACATCTTCTCTCGTCTTTCGCTTGATCTTTGATAGCATCCTGGTCGTTAGTTTTACTGTTCTTGCATTTTTAGACGAGATCGATTGTTATTGCTCGATCTAGTGGTCGATCTCATGGTCGATCCACTAGTCGAATTTTAGTAATTCGAAGCTTCGTCCTTTAATTATTCTGTTTAATCCTCGTGGTATTTGATCATTCCTGGTAATTTTAAAATAGGTTGCATTCCATTTAGTTGCTGCATCTAGTTTTTAGAGATTTTCTCATAGCCTTTCTTGTTTCGCTTAGATTTGCATTAGTCCTTGTATTCTCTTTGCATTTTCTATCATCCTAGGTATGGATTGACTCTCTCTTGCATGCTGTACTATAACCTGTCTTGCATTTGAGTTTGATAACCTCATTGCATTCTCACCATTGCAAATAAAGTGTCTATCAAATGGTGCCGTTGCCATCCTAGGATTGTTAAGAGAACATAGCGATTTGGGTCTTAGCAAAGACTAAGTCTTTACCTTGTTTAAGTTACTAATCATTCTACTCTCCAACGTGTGTTCTCAAGTATATGAATCTTCGTTCACGGGGAGATAACAAACTACTTCCACTTTTGGACAATATTCATCAGCTTGGTCACTCACGGCAAAGAAGAGTCCGAGAACAAGCCAGAGCCTTTGAGGAGATTGTTCAGCACGGTTTGGTTGACTTTGAAGCTATGGCTGAACACGAGCATCCAGAAGGACCTCCTCCAGCTCACGGGGCAGTAGGAAGGGGCAATGGAAACCCCCAACACGCGGCTAGACCCCCAAGGATCATAGGAGCCGGAGATGCTGTTAATACTCATCACAATAGGTTTGGGATCACTCCTCCTCCTGTACAAAACAACAACTTCGAGATCAAGCCAGGTTTCATCTCCATGGTGCAAAACAAAAAGTTCCACGGCTTAGCAATGGAAGATCCCTTGGAGCACTTTGACAACTTCGAGCAAGTATGTGGGATGATCAAGATCAATGACATAACCGAAGATGCTTTCAAGCTGCGTCTCTTTCCCTTTTCACTCGGAGACAAAGCTAAGCATTGGGAGAAGACCCTCCCACAAGGCACCATCACATCATGGGCCGAGTGCAAGAAGGCCTTTCTCTCAAAGTTCTTCTCTAGCACTAGGACAGCACGGTTGAGAAGCGAAATCAGCGGCTTCACTCAACGAAACAATGAGACATTCAACGAGGCAATGGAGCGTTTCAAAGACTACACCATCCAATGTCCTCATCACGGTTTCAGCGAGGAGACCCTACTCAGCACCATATACTGTGGAGCTTCACCAAAGATCCGGTTGTTGCTTGACACAGCTAGCAAAGGGAACTTCCTTGGTCAGGAGGTAGAAGATGGTATGGAGCTGATAGAAAATTTGGCATTGAGTGATGGCAACTACGCTGAGGACTATGACCGTGCACCGAGAGGATCAGAGCTAGAGTCTCACAAAAAGAAGCTGAAATCTTTGCATGAGAAGATAGACAAGCTGGTGTTAGCCAATCAGAAGCATGTTCACTTTGTTGGTGAAGCTGATGAGAATCAAGAGGAGCTTGAGTTGAGCCAGGAAGAAGCCAATTGGGTGGCGGGACAGAAGAACTACAAACCTCAAGGCTACAACCAAGGCTACAACCAGAACAACAACCTCTCCTACCGAAACACCAACGTTGCCAACCCTAAGGATCAAGTGTACCCTGCTCAGCAAGCAAAACCTTTCATGCCTTACAACAAAGGTTTACAGCCGAGTGGTGATTTCCAAGGTCAAGGGCAGAACAACTTCCAAGGGCAACATCAAAGTAACAAGGGTTATACGCCTAACTACCCTCCGGGCTTTGCACCTCAGCAGCAACAGCCGATGAAACAACAAGTTGATCCGGTTCAAGCAATGTTTCAACAGCTGATACAAGGGCAAGCCTCTACAAACCAGAAGTTCGCCGAGATGAACACTCGTCTAGACTCGTCTCTCACTGACTTCTCCTCTCAGATCACCAACTTAAACAACAAGATCAAGCAACTAGAGAAGGGGAAAGCGAGTACAAGTGGTCAGAATAGTCTTCCGGGCAAGTGTGAGCAGAATCCTAAGGAGTATTCTAACGCCATAACATTGAGAAGCGGCAAAGAGCTAGAACCTCCGGTCTCTACTAAGAACAACGAGGACGTTGTAATTCAAGAGGGGGAGGGTAAGCCTTCAGCTGATGAAGAGATTAACTTTGACAACGTCTGGATCCAAGGGCCAAGAAGAGGAGTCAAAGCAGTTGTTGAGAAGAAAGCTGAACAAACTACTAAGGAGAAGAATGCTTATGTGCCTCCACCGTATGTACCTAAGCTGCCTTTTCCTGGCCGTTTCAAGAAGCAACTCATAGAGAAGCATAGAATCCTCTTTGAGAAGCATCTTAAGGACGTGGACATCAAGCTACCTCTCATTGACTGCCTTGCAATGACGCCTAAATGCGCCAAATTCTTCAAAGACACTCTCGTGAAGAAGAATAAGGAAAGCAAGGAGGTACTTGTTCTAAGTAAAGAGTGTAGTGCTGTGATACATAAGGAGATAATCCCTAAGAAGTTGGGAGATCCTGGAAGCTTCACTATACCCTGCGCTTTAGGTCCTCCAGAATTCAAGAGTTGCCTATGTGATCTCGGAGCTAGCATAAACCTGATGCCTCACTCCGTGGCTAAGAAGCTTGGCTTTACTCGTTTCAAAGACTGTAGGATCTCGTTGGTACTGGCTGATAGGAGTGTGAGGCTACCAGTGGGGCTGCTTGAAGATCTACCGGTGCGAATCAGTGGTGTGAACGTACCTACGGACTTCGTAGTGTTGGAGATGGATGAAGAACCTAAGGACCCACTTATCCTAGGAAGACCATTCCTTGCAACCGTCGGGGCTATCATCGACGTCAAGAACGGGAAGATTGCCTTGCACTTGGGAAAGGAGATAAGGTTAGACTTCGATATCAATGAGGTTCTGAAGAAGCCGACCATAGAAGGGCAAGCCTTCTACATTGAAACGATGGATGCCTTAGCGGATGAGTTGCTGGAGGAGCTGGCTCTAGAAGACAATCTGAAGCTAGCACTGAATAAGGAGCCAGGAGAGTTTGGCTATGTGGATCAGAGGACCCAGGAGTACGTCAACCTGCTGGATTCTAGGAAGATTGTTAAGAAGGATGAAGGCTGCTGCCTAGAGATCGACCCCGAGATCGACGCTATCACTTGGTCCAGGAGTCATATCGACAAGGCAATCGAGAACACAACTCGATCCGGTGCAGCAATCGACAGACAGATCGAGAGGAATGATCGATCAGGAAAAACAATCGAGTCGACAATCGAGAGAAACCTTCCGATCATTTTGGGGTCCAATCAGGAGATCGACCCAGCGTCTCGATCCCTTACTCGATCCACATCAAATCGAGTGAGTGAATCGAGCGAAATGGCTCAATCTAGACGACATCGAGAGGAAGATCGACTGTCGGACTCGATTTCAGAAGGGATAGCGGTTGAAGAAAGCAGTCTTAAGGGCCATGCCTCGGGTTCTAAGGAGGGTTCCAAGGAGGAAAGCAACAACAACGGCCACGAGGATGACTGGAGTGAACTGTTAGCCCCAAAGGTGGACCTTAAGGAGCTCCCAAAATGGCTAAGGTATGCTTTCTTAGGGCTTAACAAAACCTATCCCGTGATTGTGAATGAAAACTTAAGTGATGATGAGTTGCACTCGCTCCTCACTGAGCTGAGAAAGTATAGGACGGCCATTGGGTACTCTCTAAGTGACATCAAGGGCCTTTCACCAATGCTTTGCACTCATGGGATTCACTTGGATAATGAGAACGCCTCTTCTATAGAACACCAAAGGCGTTTGAATCCGAATTTAAAAGAGGTTGTTAAGAAAGAGATTCTTAAGCTTTTAGAGGCTGACGTGATCTATCCCATAAGTGACAGCACGTGGGTTTCTCCTGTACACGTGGTGCCTAATAAGGGAGGGATCACGGTCATAAGGAATGAAAAGGATGAGCTTATTCCTACTAGAACCATCACTGGTCATAGGATGTGTATTGATTATAGGAAACTTAACCTTGGGACTAGGAAATACCATTTCTCTTTGCCTTTTATTGATCAAATGCTTGAGAGACTTGCTAATCATCCTTACTACTGTTTCCTCGATGGGTATAGCGGTTTCTTTCAAATACCAATTCACCCAAATGATCAGGAGAAGACGACCATCACATGTCCCTACGGTACCTTCGCGTATCGAAGGATGCCGTTTGGATTGTGTAATGCACCGGCTACATTTCAGCGGTGTATGATGTCGATCTTCTCCGATCTAATAGAGGAGATGGTAGAGGTGTTCATGAATGACTTCTCTGTCTATGGTGCGTCCTTTTCTGCGTGTTTGTTGAATCTTTGCAGGGTACTAAAGCGTTGTGAAGAGACGAATCTTGTGCTTAACTGGGAGAAGTGTCACTTTATGGTTAAGGAAGGGATCATGCTTGGTCATAAGGTATCAGAGAAGGGCATTGAGGTTGATCAGGCTAAAGTGGAAGTCATGATGGGTCTTGAGCCGCCGGTTAACGTTAAGGGAGTCAGAAGTTTCTTGGGACACGCCGGGTTCTATAGGCGCTTCATCAAAGATTTCTCCAAGATTGCACGCCCACTTACACTGTTGTTGTGCAAAGAAGCTGAGTTTGTGTTTGATGAGGAATGTTTGAGAGCTTTCGTGACCATCAAGGAAGCCCTTACATCAGCTCCTATAGTCCAAGCACCAGACTGGTCTCTTCCCTTTGAGATCATGTGTGATGCTAGTGACTACGCCGTAGGAGCCGTTCTTGGTCAGAAGAAAGACAAGAAGCTACACGTGATCTACTATGCTTCAAGAACCTTGGATGACACGCAAACAAGGTATACCACTACAGAAAAGGAGTTGCTTGCAGTAGTGTTCGCCTTTGAGAAGTTCAGATCATATCTTGTTGGTTCCAAGGCTATTGTATACACGGATAACGCTGCTTTGCGATACATCTATTCGAAGAAAGACACTAAGCCTCGGCTCTTGAGGTGGATTCTCTTGCTCCAGGAGTTTGACATGGAGATTAAAGACAAGAAGGGAATAGAAAACGGAGTCGCTGACCATCTCTCACAGCTAAGGATCAACGAGTCTCTTCCCTTAGATGACTCTCTTCCAGAAGAACAACTCATGGCGATTACCACGACTGTTTGTGGAAAGCTAGAAGGGCGGTTTGAAGAGGTGTTGAGTTTCAAGGAGGAGGATCTACCATGGTATGCTGATGTAGTGAACTATTTAGCGTGTGGTGAGGAGCCAACACATCTCAACAGCTATCACAAGAAGCGGTTTATGACAGAGGCTAGTGATTACTTTTGGGACGAGCCCTATTTATACAAGAGAGGAGTAGACAGTTTGTACCGGAGATGTGTTACAAAGGAAGAAGCTAGAGACATCCTCTATCATTGCCATGGCTCTTCCTACGGAGGACACTTCGCTTCATTCAAGACTGCCACGAAAGTGTTGCAAGCCGGTTTCTGGTGGCCGTCCATCTTCAAAGATGCACACAAATTTGTGAAGAGCTGTGAGGCATGTCAACGAGCAGGGAATATCACTAAGAGGAACGAAATGCCTCAGGTTCCCATCTTCGAGGTTGACGTGTTCGACGCGTGGGGCATAGACTTCATGGGGCCATTTCCTTCTTCATATGGCAACAAATACATCTTGGTAGCAGTGGATTATGTCTCTAAATGGGTTGAGGCTATTGCTTCCCCTACAAACGATTCTAAGGTGGTAATCAAGCTGTTCAAGAATATCATCTTCCCGAGGTTTGGGGTACCTAAGGTGGTTATAAGCGATGGAGGAAGCCATTTCATAAACAAGGTTTTTGAGAACCTCTTGAGAAAGTATGGAGTTAAGCATAAGGTGGCTACACCGTATCATCCTCAAACAAGCGGTCAAGTGGAAGTCTCCAACCGGCAAATCAAGGCTATACTAGAGAAGACCGTCGGAGCAACAAGGAAAGACTGGACAGTGAAGCTGGACGACGCTCTTTGGGCCTACCGTACCGCTTTCAAAACACCGATTGGTACAACCCCTTTTACTCTACTCTATGGCAAGGGCTGTCATCTCCCGGTTGAGCTGGAACACCGTGCGTTGTGGGCTGTGAGGAGGCTGAACTTTGACTTCAAGACTGCTCAGGAGAGGCGCCTTATTCAGCTACACGAACTGGATAAGTTAAGACGGAACGCTTATGAGAGCTCTCGGATATACAAGGAGCAGACTAAGGAGACTCATGACAGGAAGTTGGTTGCTAAGGAGCTTAAAGAAGGAGGTTTAGTGTTGCTGTACAACTCAAGGCTCAAACTCTTCCCGAGAAAGCTGAAGTCAAGGTGGAGCGGGCCGTTTGTGATCCAAGAAGTGTTGCCTTATGGAGCTGTTACACTGATGGGAAAGAGTGGCAGTGCATTAACCGTCAATGGACACAGAGTCAAGCCTTACTTGGCAGACGGCTATGACAAGGAGAGTACCTCGATGCTTCTCCAAGACCCACCATCCGCCTAAACCAAGTAAAGTCTAGCTAAAGACGTTAAAGAAAGCGCACTTGGGAGGCATTCCCATGTCTATCTTGTACATATTTCTGCTTTATTTCTCTTTCAGTTTTTTGTTTTTATTCTGCAAGTGTGTAGGAACAGGTATGAGGAGTCTAAACCTTGATATTAAAGTCCAAAAGAGGCGATAGGGGTTAAGACAAGTCTAGAGATCGAGTGCTAGATCAACTGATCCTGACTCGATCTTTGCTAGATCGAGCCAGTGAATCGAGAGGAGCCAGTCGATCTAGACGAGAACGAGTGATAAGATCGACCTTGCAAAAAAGGATCGATCGATCCAAAACGGATCGACCGATCTAATTTCTCTCGGGAAAATCTGTTGAAAACAGATCGATCACTCGACTCGATCCATCACTCGATCTATGCCAAATCGACCCCTAAATCGAGGACAAAGCTTGATCATGAGGACTTAGCCGTGGAGCCAACATCTCAATGATCGAGGGAGCCAATCGATCCAGGACTCGATTCATCATGAATCGAGTCTCAAATCGAGTAACCCTCTCGATCTAAGCCATTATGGGCATGAGATCGAGTCCTAAATCGACCAAATGGACTCGATCTCATGCCGAGGCAACATTTTCTTTTCCTCCTTTATTCTTTTCCCTCCAATTTTTAAATTCAAAACTTGGTCAAGGCAAGCATCTTTGACCATGAAAGGTGTGCCTTAACCAAGACTTTGTCAGAAAACCACCTTTACTACCCATGATTTTGCTCTTTGCTAGTCTTTAAATGTTTCAACAACTTCTCACCCTCTCATTCTTGTTTTTCTCGAAAATTTTAAACAAAGAGAGTGAGAGTTTCGGTTTTCAGAGGCTAGCAAAGATCTTTTACATTTCTTGCAAAGGTATTTTCAAAATTTAATGATTTATCTTTAGGAAAATTTCCTTTAAACTCGCAAGATATTATTCTAGAATATAGGGTCGGTTTTGATTTTTAAAATTAGCTAAGTAAAAGGAATAATTCTAGATTTTCTAGTATCTAAAGATCTGATTCTCCTTTATTTAGCTATAATTTTTATTAATTCCCCAAAATTCTAGGGTAGTATTTATAAGTTTTCTCCTTCTCCTCTCTCATTCTCATCAAACCGCCGTTTTGCTTATCAAGCTTCTTGAGAAACTTGTTTCAGGTACAATGGCCCCCAAAAGAACCAGAGAAGAGACAACACAAGAGGGAGAAGGACAAGAGGTGGCAGTTCAAGAGAGGGTCAGATGGACTAAGGATGAGAAGAGGGACAAGAAACGGCTGGAAAGGCTTCGGTTTGAGCCTACCAAGTTTGCTGATCGAGAGCTGCTGTTCAAGCTAGGGATTCTTGGGGATTTCGACCAACTCCTCAAGAACATTTGCCTAAGATGTCTGTCACGGATGGATTGCCCAACCATTCCAGAAGTGACAATAGACTTCCTTGCCACGTTGGAGTTCCGTTACGAGAATCCTAGCACACCTGTTCCTTCGCAAGGTCGCCTCTACTTCAAGGTTGGCCGTCAAGCCTACACCCTCTCCATCCCTGAGCTATGTCAAGCTTATGGTCTCAACGCGGATGCCAACAAGGTCGAGTTTCCAGCCTTCAAACGAGCAGACGACTTTTGGGATCTGATTAGCAACGAGGACTACAAAGCCAACACCGCCAAGATCAAGAGAGTGAGAAGCCCGGTGCTAAGGTACACTCTGAAGCTGATTGCCAACACGTTTAGCGGAAGATCAGTTGCTCCCACGGTCACAAAGACCGAGCTTTGCTTCCTGTTCCAAGGCGTGAAGCACTTGGTGTGTGATCCGGATGCAAATGAAGAGCCTATGGAGGATGAGCTCGGCGACGAGGTGAACTACGGATGTGTGCTTGCTGCTTCCTTGGTGAAATACAAGGCTTATGCCTTGCGGTGCAAGGCAACTTCTTCTTACATCGGCGGCTTCCTCACTCCTCTATTCTTGCAAGCTGGTGTGCCTATTCACTACTTCGCCCATATCCCAGCCAGAGCTTTCATGGATGAGGCATACATGAGGAATACCGACAGCTTGGGACGCACGCCAGCAGAAGGGTTCTACGCCTACCTCTTCATAGACGACGAAGACAAGAAGAGAGTGTGCATCCTGCCAAACAAAGATGAAACCGAGCTGCTTGGTGTTGGGAACATCGAGTTCTTGCCCACGGAAGAGGAGTGCTTTGCTCCTCTAGGAGGACCACCTGCTTCGGCGATTGCTCCTCGTCAAAGGTCCGAGTCTCCAGCCACAGAAGATGAGATGCCCGAGGCCTACGCACTTCCCAAGTTAGACTTTGAGCCGAGAACAAAAACCGAGAAGTTCCTAGCATCTGTTGTGGAGATGCAAAGGAAGATCAATAAGTAGCAAGGCAAAATGCTCAAGAAACTTGGAAAGAAAGTCAAGGCACTTCAAGGAGGCTCGCCTAAGAAGGATGCAAGTAAAGAGGCTCAACAACCCGAGAAGAGAAGGCTCTCAACCGGTGGAGTTGTCATCCGCGAGGCACAAAGCAGCACCATTCAGCCAGCGCGCCATTCTCTCCAAGAACCAGCCGACAAGGGCAAAGCAACAATCTCTAGCTCCTCCGGAACATCCTCAAGTTCCAGCCGAGACTAGACCAGAGGTAACAACCTTCTTCCATTGTACATAACCGCTCATATTTGCTTCCTTTTGCTTTGTGTTTTGATACTCATTCGAATGAGTTTGCCACCGGGACGGTGTCAAGCAAGTTTAGGGGAGTACATGTGTGATTTGACTTGTGTTTTGTGATCTTATTTTCCTTTAGCATCCTTGAGTCTTTAGTTCATGAAAAATTGGTAAATTTTTAAATTTGTTTTCAAAGATTCATGTAGTTGCATTCATCTTGTCAAAACATGTTAGGATTGAGTCTAGAGTTTCTCATAGCATCTAGGTTGTTTGCATTTGCATAAGGGGTTAGAGTTTCTTGAAAAGGTGTTTTTACTTATGAATTGTTTCAATGCCCTAGTTAGTAGTTCTCTAATGTTTTGTCTATGCTTTGAAAGTAAGTTCTTACTATGCTTGGATCACTTGCTAGGATTTTCGTGACTTGAATTGAACTCTCATGATTTGAAACTTGTCCTAATAAGTGAGAACCTTAATTTGAAATTTTAATTATCATCCTTATGCATTTCAAAATGAACACATGGTTTTAAAATATTTAGGCTCTCTTCTTCCTTTTTACCACTCTTTGTGAGCCGAAGTAGAACTCCCACCTTCACCCTTATCCTTCTTTGAAGCCAAATATTTCTTGTGTGACATCATTGTGAGGCCTTCCTTTCGGTTTGAAATTGGCATAAAGTGTTAGGTTTAGGCGACATGATTTGGTTCTCATATGATTGCTAGCTTTGCATTTTGAAGCTAGGTATAGGCTTAGGACAAGTTTAGGGGATCATTGAGGGTGTTTTCATTTCTATTTGTTATCGGTTTCAAGGAGTTTGGTGTTTTAAAGAAAGAAATGGGTTTTAAGTGAAAGGTTGTGTTTAAAAACTAAGTATATGCTCTAATAAATTTTAGGAGGTAGCTCTCCCAAATAAAATAAAATAAAAGAAAAAGAAATAAAAGAGCCTAAGTGCCAAATAAAAAAAAAAAGAAAAAAAAAATAAATAATAAGAGAGCTACCAATAAGAAATATTTAAAGAGCAAAGTTATTTTCAAAACCTTTTCACTAGCCTAAAAAGTTTAAAAATGTTTTTGTTTCAAATTGGGGATTGCTAAGTTTTGAGAAGAAAAAGGGTAGACTCTAAGTGGTGAGTGAGGATAAAAGTTGATAAATGAGAGTGGTTTAGGATCATTTGTTAGTTTACATGGGTAGATGAGAATCTAATCATGTATGCATCAATTGTCTTTACCTTTAGCATTATGCATAAGTTCAACTATTTTTGAGAGAAACCCTTGTTCTAATTGTAAACCCTTTTCAAATGAGATCATTCAATGCTCATAACCTTCACCCTTAGCCAAATGTGTTTTGCTTTAAAGTGCATAAGTTTGATTCATGGTTCTAATGTTAATGAATGTTAAAGGATGAGTTTCTTTGATTGTTAGGAATAGGAGAGTCATGATTTGAATTTCTTTGTGTGATAAGTATGGCTAAGTTCTTTGGAGTATGAGTATAAGCATAGCATTTTAGAACTGTTAACTAGGACATTGAGATTGATTCATTTGAAAAGCACCTTTGCAAGAAGTTTAAACCCCCATTCGTTTTTCTTAAAACCTCTCTTCCTTACTTATTTTCTGTTGCTTGAGGGCAAGCAAGAAGTAAGTTTGGGGGAGTTGATGTTACTACATATTACATACATTTTGCTTACTCATTAGTTAGCTTTTCATGCATTTTCATCACGTTTTAGGTTAGATTGCATCACTTAGAGTCCTAGAGCATTCTTGCACCAGCATACGCATGTTTCTTGCATTTTGCATCACATTTAGGTTGTTTCTGGCTGCTTTGGAGTCGTGGAGGTTCGTGGACGTGCTGAAGCTGTTGTAGCAGTTCGTGGAAGCTCGAATATTTACTAAGGATTAGAGATCGAGGAGCAGATCGAGCATGGCCGGTCGATCTAGGATGTGATCGACCAGAAGATCGAGAAGACCAGGCGATCCAAGGAAAATGATCGAGACGAGGATCGAGTGAAGTAGTCGATCAAACGGTACGGACGTAAATGACGCCATGCAAAGCGAGAGCCAGATCGAGTACACCACTCGATCCAACCAAAGATCAAAACTAAGATCGGATGCAACGCTCGATCCGCCGAAGATGATCGAGACCCAGATCGAGCTGAAGACACGATGTTCGGAGATGATCGAGAGAACCGCTCGATCCCGGAGTCGATCTCTGTCCTTTCAACCACTTTTGGCCGCTAGCGAGGGGGGGACCATCAGCTTGTTTTGGCCATTTTGGGAAGGCGGCGACGTCCTTTTCCCACACAACTTTTATCCTTATCTTTTTATAATTTTCTCTCTGGTTTTGGACGAAGAACACCATTGTCGAACTTTGAGTTTTCTTAAGCTTGTAATCGAATCGTTTTTAGCTTAATCTAGTTTTCTTTTCATGTTCATCGTTTCCTTTTCCATGCTTTCCTTGATTTACCTTATGTGTAGTGAGTAGTTTACTTGGGTTCAGGGTTGAGAGGATTAAGGGGTCTAAAAGGGTTTCGATCTTGGGGTTTTCTAAGCGTTTTTAATGGCTATCTCTTCTATGGTGTTGAGCTCTCAATGCTTGAAGACTCTCACGCCAAGAGCTTCATGATCCGAGAGGTTCCTTACCTTGACAGGATTCAGGGACCTCGGAAGATCACACCCTAGAGACTAGTTACCCCTTCCCAAAAGCCATGGAAGTTTGGGGGACTAGTTAAGCCACTCTTTTGAAATCTGTTTTCCATGCCCTTCGTCCTCTCTTTCCACCAAAAGCCATGGGTTTGGAGGAGAGGATGAAGGAGTGATCTATACCGAAAGCCACAGATAGATCTTGCTTAGTATTCAAGGCTTAGAGATCCTCACAAAGTGAGTCGATTTAAAGTTTTCAACCCAAGGTCGAAACTTTGAAGCCCCTGACCATGAATCTCAACCCTAGGCCCTTTCTTTTAGCATCTTTACATCTTCTCTCATCTTTCGCTTGATCTTTGATAGCATCCTGGTCGTTAGTTTTACTGTTCTTGCATTTTTAGAAGAGATTGATTGTTATTGCTCGATCTAGTGGTCGATCTCATGGTCGATCCACTAGTCGAATTTTAGTAATTCGAAGCTTCGTCCTTTAATTATTCTGTTTAATCCTCGTGGTAGTTTGATCATTCCTGGTAATTTTAAAATAGGTTGCATTCCATTTAGTTGCTGCATCTAGTTTTTAGAGATTTTCTCATAACCTATCTTGTTTCGCTTAGATTTGCATTAGTCTTTGTATTCTCTTTGCATTTTCTATCATCCTAGGTATGGATTGACTCTCTCTTGCATGCTGTACTACAACCTGTCTTGCATTTGAGTTTGATAACCTCATTGCATTCTCACCCTTGCAAATAAAGTGTCTATCAATGTCTTTCAAAAAAACACAAGGTACACACCTCTCATTTCGCAAAACAACTAAGTTCGGAGTCAAACTCCACTTCACTGGCACAGCCAGATTTACACTTCGACTCCAACCATAGCCGGAGCTCCGAACCTCGAATCGGCGAGCCCAACGCAGCTCGCAGTTCGTCCGGAACGACTGAGCCCTATGCTTGGGAACTCAGAGTAAAATCGAACCCCCTTCTCCATCTCAAAGCCAAAACTGAGAAACGCCTAGTTCAAAGAAAAGCAAACTCCATCTCGAACACCGAAACTTCACCGCGAAGTAGTTCGATCCATATACCTAAGGAAACGTCAAGCTAAAAATCTTAGCCGTTTTTTCTTTAGATTAAACGGATTGCACTCCGCGACCTAATCGTTTTATCTGAGTCCGATAAATCGAGCAACAAACTCGCAGCTAACAGCTCAAGCATCGAACTCACAACTAGCGATCTGAGCCTTGAGCTTGATAATCCTAGTGCGCTTCCCTAAGTTACTAAATGACTTAGCAAATATCCTACTCGAACAAAAAATGCAAGAGACGGAAAATAAACAAAGTCTAAGGCACGAAGCCCGATTGCATTAAAACTAAAGCCCTTTCGAGCACGGATGAGTTCGAGAATTAAGGATAAAAGCCCTCCCGGGCACCAAAACAAGCGTAAAAGCCCAGACGGGCAACCAAATTCGAAAAAAAAATTTTAAAAAGAGGAAGGGAAAGAGAAAGGAGCCACAGTCAGCCGTCGAGCTAACCACCTGCCTTCTCATCTTCATTCTCCCTCCTCGCTTCATTACTCCCCATTCCTCCACTTTCGTACCGAATTGATTCAGACCAACGGGCGCGCCTGAAACCGGGTCGACATCCATTGCTACCGAGTCTTCGGAGATCACAGGGAGATTCAGCTTGCTGATCGAAAAGTCTGAGACCTTGGCAGCCTTAAAAGCCGCACCCAAGTCCTCCTCGTCCTTCTTCACCCTCTCCAGCTCCTCCTCGACGGTAGTGGCCTTCGCGGTGAGCTGTTCGAGCATCTCCTTGTTGCCAACGCACTCTTGGAGATCACACTCGGCCACGCCCTCGGCCTTCTTCTTTTCCCACTTCATCTTGAAGCCCTAGATCACCTTCATGAACCTCCAGGACACCTCCTTCCGGGCATCACGTCTGGCTAGGCGGATTGCACCCTTGCGCTCGCAGATCAATCGAAGATTCTCCTCTCTCGCATCCATGACCTCATGGTGAGCTCGCACCGCTTCAGCTTGAGCCTCGAAGATCTGATTGGTGGCAACCTTGAACATCTCGCCCTTGTCAACCAGCTCGTTTTCGAGATCGGTGATCTGAGCTTGCTGGCCTTTGAACTGCTTAAGGAGTTTAATCTGGCAAGCGACCTGCGCGTTCGCGGCCTCAAGGTCGGACTTCAGCTTGCTGATTACCTCCCGCATCTCCTTGGTCTCCTCCGGACGAGGGACATCCCGCAGCCTCTGCTCGAGGCGAGCATATAGCCGGTTTCCAGCCTCCGCAGCCTGCGAGCATCAAGGACCAAAGTGTTAAGACAAACAACACTTAACCAAAAAAAAAAAAATGCAAAGTAAAGGTACACCGTTTACCTTTCCCTGGGCCGTCGCCATCTCCACGTAGAGCTCTCTTTCAGTCATTTTCTTGAGAGCTAGAAGTTGGCACCCATCGGGCTTGAAATGACGCCACATAGCCGCCATGCCCTCAGAGTCATCCGTGATCGGATGATCCTTGGTGTGCTTGAACTTCCAATGGAAAGGCCGACTACCCGTCGAGCCACCACTTCCGTTGGACGCCGATGGGTGCGGCTCAGTAGCACGACTTCCCCCGTTGTCTCTCGGCCTCTTGGAGACAGGCTGGGAAGAGTGCTTGGGCTCCTGGTCATCAGCGGGCTGCTGAGTCTTGCCTGAGCTCACGAAGATCGCCCCCACTAACCTGGAAGAGGGGTCAGGCTGAGGGTGCATCATCTGCTCGACCTCCTCATCACGGAGGTGAGGTGCAGAAGCAGCAGCTGAGGCGAGCGCGGCCTCGAGGGCTTCCTTGACACATCCGAAACGAATCCTGGAGCTGTTGGGGCCGGCCGCAGCTTTCCCGGCTCCTTGACGAAAAGTTGGCTTGCGAGACATGGCTGAACTTGAACTTGCTGAACTAGAAGAGGGCAGAATAGAACGGAGAGGAAGAACTCCGACTGCCGGCAAAATAAACCACCTCGCATTACTTTGTTACAATCTAATAAGCGAAGTCGAGGCACTAGTTCAAAACAAAACTCACCAGGTGCGACAATCGGAGCCGGGACGGGCGATAGAAGAACTCGTCGAACTCATTCTCGAGTGAATGTGCTCCAGAAAACTTCTCCTCGCCTGAACAACTCTAACCGGTGCTCGATATCGGGATCCCTTGGTGCTCTGGACAGCTGGCCTGATAAACAAAAGCAAGCGATCGGTTAGAAAAACCAGTCAAGCAAGACAAAGCGAGAACAGCTAACGAATGGCCGAGCCTAGCTAAACAACCATTGCCCGCGAACTCGACCGGCAGCCGGGAGAAGTCGAAGTCCACGACGGACGCTTCGTTGACCTGGAATTTAAACCCGGTCTTCTCCCAACCGGAGTCCTTCTCCGAGCTCTCCTCGATGAACCACCGGTTCGACCTCGGGGACGCATAGAAAGTCTCGGGATGGCGGGCGTTGTATTTGAAGGAGAAAAACACTCTCAGGTCCGAGTAGCAAAAGTTGACATTCTCCTCTCTGGCCTGCACGGCGCAACCAACGATGGCCCGAACTAAGTTCGGACACATCTGCGGGAAGGCCTATCGCAGGTCCGCCAGTACTTCGAGGACGAACCGCGGGATTGGGAAAAACAGCCTGCAGTCTCGAAAATATGTTGCATAGGCGCAAGAGAAGCCCGGCTCAACCCTCGCCGGAGTCTCCGCTGATGTTAGGACCGCCAGCTCCACCCCCTACGAGATCTCGCTCCCCCAACAGAAGTCGTCGAGAGTCTTTTGGTCGTGTATTTTTGAAGGACCCATAACTACGGCGGGCCTCCCAGAACTCTCTCCCTCGATTTTTACGATTGCCGACATCAGAAAAGAAAGAGAGGAAAAGGAGGTAGGAAACGCTAAATCCAGAAAACTCGAAAAACAAAGATCGAAAGTTCTTTTGGAAAACGAGAGAGAGCTTAGTAAACGATTTTTTTTAAAAAAAAAAGAAGGCGACGAACGGAAATTGCAGAAAATAAAAAAGGAAAGGGGAGAATGAGTTACCTTTAATCGACGGACTGGTGCGGTTAAAGAAAAAGTGGGAAGGTGGACTTATATATAAGTAATAAATGCCCATCTCGAAGATCACGGAGAACCTGGCCATGCGCCAATCTCGACCGTTCGATCTCCCGATCTCAACCGTCGAATATCCGGCCTTGACGATTCGATGCGCTACGAGATCTCGATCGATTGAAGCCGTCAGATCGATTTTTTCTCTCTCCATCTGGACCTTTCACGTCGTCAGACTTCAAAGCGAATCTTCTCGAGGGATGCACCATGCCCCGAGAAGCTCGACCACTGAAACAGAAAAGTAAATAAAGATATTTACTTCGAATCCCAACCGTCCACCTGGACGAAAAAATAACAAACCTATCTTCACACGCAAAGTTGCGGTTTCGAGGTTGATTTCCGACCACACGATCGACAAACTGTTCACCTTTCCAAGATCTGAACCGTTGATCAAGAATGATTATCTGAGTCGGTGACGTCAGCGTAATCGTACACAAAATCTTTCAAAAGTTCCATCTTGCCGCCCATTAAAGCTCGAGCTCGCTCTCATTAATGGGCTGGGGGGCAATTGTTGGAGCTGGATTTAGCACTCTAAATACGCCCCACTCAAGCCCAACAGGCAGATCCAAGCTAAGCCAAAATAACTGGGCTTTGACCATATGGCCCGGCCCATTCGCTCTCAACGATCCAATTTCGAACAACATAACGTCCGTTTGACGAAGTGGAGCTCCAGCTCGACCGAATCCGAGAAACAAGGGAGGATCTAAGCCGAGCCAGAGCATATTCTCGCCAGTCCAAACGAGTCCGAAGATTGTGGAGGAAGTTGCTGCACGTGGCGATATTTCCGGCTGAAGCTGCTGCACGTGGCCGAGATACGCGCTGGAGTTCGAAGCTCGACGAGGCGAGCTATATAAAGGATGGAAACGGCTTAGCTCGGGGAACCCTGGGGCTTGATATACTTTTACACTTTTTACATCCGAAAACTTGTGACTGCTCCCAGAGCTCTTTTCAGTTCATCCTCTTCATTGAAATCTTTGTAACCGTTTCATTCAACCGATTAATATCAAGTCCTTATTTCAGTTAGTGCTTGTTTATATTTTTAATCTGTTCGAGAGAATCTAGCCCTTAATTCTCTAAAGTTCTTTCCTTACAAAAACACATAAATTTATGAGTGTGGATTTCTGTATCCACACTGACGTCGAGCACCGGTTAGAGTTATTCAGGTGCGGGAAAGTCATCTGGAGCACGTTCACGCGAGAACGAGTACGACGAGTTCTCACCTCACTTGTCCCGGCTCCGGTTTTTGCTCCTGGTAAGTTTTTCTGTCGAGATGTTGCTACGACCTTAGTTTATTGGATCACGATGAAGTGATGCGTATTGGTTTATTTTGCTGGCTGCTGGAGTTCTTCCTCTCCGTTCTCTTCCGACTTCCAGTTCATCAAGCTCAAGCTCGGCAATATCTCGCAAACCGACCTTCCGCCAGAGATCCGAGAAAGCCCCGGCTGGTCCCAGCAGCTCCAGAGTACGCTCTGGGAGCGTGAAAGAGGCCCTCGAGGCCGCGCTCGCCTCGGCTGCTGCTCCCACACCTCATCTCCGTGATGAGGAGGTCGAGCAGATGATGAACCCTCAGCCCAACCCCCTCCACGATTAGTGGGGGAAATCTCCATCAGCTCGGGCAAGACCCAGCGCTCCGTTGATGTCCAGGAGCCCAAGCACTCGTCCCAACCTGCTCCAAGAGGCCAAGAGACGACGGAGGGAGTCGGGCTACAGAGCCGCGTCAGTCGGCGTCTAACGAGAGTGGGGGCTCGACAGGTCACCGGCCATTCCATTGGAAGTTCGAGCACACCAAGGATCATCCGATCACGGATGACTCCGAGGGCATGACGGCCATGTGGCATCACTTCAAGCCCACTGGGTGCCAACTTCCGGCTCTCAAGAAGATGACCGAGAGAGAGCTCTATCTGGAGAAGGCGATGGCCCAAGGAAACGTAAACGGTGTGCCCTTTACTTTGCATGTTCGGTTAAGTGTTATTTATCTTAACGTTTTGGTCCTCGATGCTCGCAGGCTGCAGAGACCGGGAACCGGCTCTATGCTCGACTTGAGCAGATGCTGCGGAACGTCCCTCACCCGGAGGAGATCGAGGAGATGGGGAAGGTAGTCGGCAAGCTGAAGTCTGACCTTGAGGCCGCGAATGCGCAGGTCGCTTGCCAGACTAAACTCCTTAAACAGTTCCGAGGTCAGCAAGCTAACATCACCGAGCTCGAGAATGAGCTGGTCGATCAGGGCGAGAAGTTCAAGGTTGCCACCAACCAGATCTTCAAAGCCTAAGCTGAGGCGGTGCGAGCTCTTCACAAAGCTTCGAACGCGAGGGAGGAAAACCTCCGTCTCATCCGCGAGCGCGATGGTGATGTCCGCGAAGCCAGCCGTGAGGCCCAGAAGGAGATGTCTTGGAAGTTCATGGAAGTGATCGAGGGGTTCAAGGTGAAGTGGGAAAAGAAGAAGGCCGAGGGTGTGGCCGAGTGCGACCTCCAGGAGTGCATTGCGAACAAGGAGATGCTTGAGCAGCTCGCTGTGAAGGCCACTACTATCAAGGAGGAGCTGGAGAAGGTGACACAAGATGAAGAAGCCTGGGGAGCGGCTTTCAAGGCAGCCCAGGTTTCTGACTTCTCGATCGGCAAGCTGAATCTCTCAGTGATTTCTGAGGACTTGATAGCTATGGAGGTCGATCTAGCTCCAGGCGCGCCGTTGGTGTTAATAAGTTCGGTTCAAAAGCATATGAAGGTGGGAGCAATGACGCGGAGAAGGGAGGCGAGGACGAGAAGGCGGATGGTTAGCTCGATGGCTGACCATGGCTTCTTTCTCTTTCCCTTCTTCTTTTTAAATTTTATTTTCAGACTTGGTTGTCCGGCGGGGCTTTTAGGCTTGTTCTTGTTCCTAGGAGGGCTTTAATCCTTTTTTTTAACTCATCCATGCCTGAAAGAGCTTTAGTTTTAATGCAATCGGGCTTCGTGCCTTAGAGTTTGTTTATCTTTGCCTCTTGCATTTGTTTTGTTCGAGTAGGATATTTGCAAAGTTGTTTGGTAACTTCGGGAAGCGGACTAGGATTACCGAGCTCGAGGCTTAGATTGCTAGTCGTGAGTTCGATGCTCGAGTTGTTAGCTGCGAGTTTGCTGCTCGATTTATCGGACTTAGATAAAATGGTTAGCTCGACCCCGTCGAACGGAGTGTCTTCTTGCTCAGGATCGGACTGTTGAGAGGTGAATGGGCTTGGACCGTAAGGTTGAAGCCCAATCTTTTTGGCTTAGTTCGGACCTGCCCGTTGGGCTTGAGTGGGCTGGATTTGGGGTGCCAAATCCAGCTCCAACAATTGCCCCCCAGCCCATTAACGAGAGCGAGCTCGGGTTTTAATGGGCGGCAAGATGGGACTTTTGAAAGATTTTGTGTTTGATTACGCTGACGTCATGGAGTCAGATAATCATTCGGGAGCGACGGTCGAGGTTCTGGAAAGGTGAACAGTCCGTCGATCGTGTGGTCGAGGATCGACCTCGAGAACGTAACTTGGCGTGTCGAGATAAAATTGTCATTAACTCGTCCAGGTGGACGGTCGAGATTCGAAGTAAATATTACCATTTATTTTTCTGTTTCGGCGGTCGAGCTTCCCGGGGCAAGGTACATCTCTCGAGGAGATTCGTGCTGAGATTCGGTGACGTGGAAGGTCCAGATGGAGAGAGAAAAGGTTGATCTAACGGCCTCGGTTGATCAAGCTGCCCAGCGCGTCAAATCGTCGGAGTCGAATATTCGACGGTTGAGGTAGGTGGATCGAACGGTTGAGATTGTTGCGTGGCCAGATTCTCTGCGATCTTCGAGGTTGATAATAATTACCTCGATATATAGTCCACCTTCTCCACTCCTTCTTTAACCGTATCAGTTCGTCGATTAAAGGTAACCTCCTCTCTCTTTTTCCTTTTATTTTCTGCAGCTTCCGTTTCCCGTAGTTTTCAGAAACTGTTTGCTGATTTTTTTCTTTAGAAAAGCTCCGACCTTCATCTTTGAGTTTTCTGGGTTTAGCGTTTGCTACTTTCTTCCTCTTTTCTTTTCCGTCAAGTACAACGCCCGCCGCCCCAGGACTTTCTATGCGTCCCCGAGGTCGAATCGGCGGTTCATTGAGGAGAGTCCAGAGAAGGACTTCGGTTGGGAGAAGACCGGTTTTAAATTCTGGGTTAATGAAGCGTCCGTTGGAGACTTCGACTTCTCCCGGCTGCCAATCGAGTTCGCAGGCAACGGTTGTTTAGCTAGGCTCGGGTGTCCGTTAGCTATGTTCGCTTTTATTTGCTCTAGTGATTTTTCTGACCCTTTGCTTGTTTTTGTCTATCAGGCCTGTTGTCCAGAGCACCCAAGGATCCCAATATCGAGCATCGGCTAGTGTTGTTCAGGCGAGGAGAAGTTATCTGGAGCACATTCACGCGAGAACGAGTTCGATGAGTTCTTTCATCACCAGCCCCGGCTCCGATTGTCGCACATGGTAGGTCTCCTTGATTTTTGGTTTTTGGGCGAGCTAACGCTGCGACTTTTGCTTGTTGACTGACTTGTTTGACTTGTCTAGCCGACAGCTGGAGTTCTTCCTCTCCTTTCCATTCCGCCTTCATCTAGTTCAGCAAGCTCGAGTTTCGCAATGTCTCGTAAGCCAACCTTCCGTCAAAGAGCCGGGAAAGCCCCGGCTGGTCCCAGCAGCTCCAGGGTACGCTCTGGGAGCGTCAAGGAGGCCCTTGAGGCCGCGCTCGCCACAGCTTCTGCTTCCGCACCTCACCTCCGCGACGAGGAGGTTGAGCAGACGATGAACCCTCAGCCCGATCCTCCCAGATTAGTGGGGGCAATCTCCGTGAGCTCGGGCAAGACTGTGCAGCTCGCTGACGACCAGGAGCCCGAGCACGCTTCCCAGCCTGCCTCAAAGAGGCCGAGAGACGACGGGGGAAGTCGTGCTGCAGAGCTGCGCCTGTCGGCGTCTAAGGGGAGTGGTGGCTTGATGGGTAGTCGGCCTTTCCACTATAAATTTGAGCACACCAAGGATCATCCGATCACGGATGACTCCGAGGACATGGCGGCCATGTGGCGTCATTTCAAGCCCGCTGGGTGCCAACTTCCAGCTCTCAAGAAAATGACTGAGAGGGAGCTCTACGTGGAGATGGCGGCGGCCCAGGGGAAGATACAGGAGTACCTTTTGATTTGTGTAAAATTGGCTAAATGTTGCTTGTCTTAACGCTTTGGTTCTCGATGCTCGCAGGCTGCAGAGGCTGGGAACCGGCTGTATGCTCGTCTCGAGCAAAGGCTGCAAGATGTTCCACATCCGGACGAGATCAAGGAAATGGGGGAGGTAGTCGGCAAGCTGAAATCCGACCTTGAGGCCGCGAATGCGCAGGTCGCTCGCCAGACTAAACTCCTCACGCAGTTCAAGGGCCAGCAAGCTCACATCACCGACCTCGAGAACGAGTTGGTTGACAAGGGTGAGTAGTTCAAGCTTGCCACCAACCAGATCTTCGAGGCACAAGCAGAAGCAAAGCGAGCTTAACATGAGGTTGCGATCTATAAGGAGGAGAATCTCCGTTTGGTCCGCGAGCGCGAGAGTGATGTCCGCAAAGCGAGCCGCGAGGTCCGGAAGGATATGTCTCGGAGGTTCATGGAGGTGATCAAGGGCTTCAAGCTGAAGTGGGAGAGGAAGAAGGCCGAGGGCGTGGCCGAGGGCGATCTCCATGAGTGCATTGCCAACATGGAGATGCTCGAGCAGCCCGCCGCGAAGGCCACTACTGTCGAGAAGGAGCTGGAGAGGGTGACCAAAGAAGAGGAGGACTTGGGAGCGGCTTTTAAGGCTGCCCAGGTCTCAGACTTCTCGATCAGCAAGCTGAATCACCCCGTGATCTCTGAGGACTCGATGGCTATGGACATCGACCTGGTTTCTGGTGCGCCCGTTGGCCTTAATAAATTTGGCACAAATGTGGAGGAAGGAGGAAGTAATAAGGCGAGGAGGGAGGACGACATTGAGAAGGCGGGTGGTTAGCTCGACGGCTGACCGTGGCTCCTTTCTCTTTCCCTTCCACTTTTTAAATTTAATTTTCGAACATGGCTGCCCGACGGGCCTTTTACGCTTGTTCTGGTGCCCGAGTTGGCTTTAATCCTTTTATTTGCGAACTTATCCGTGCCCGAAAGGGTTTTTGTTTAATGCAATCAGGCTTTATGCCTTAGGTTTTGTTTATCTTTTGTCTCTTGCATTTTCTGTTCGAGTAGGATATTTGCTAAGTTGTTTAATAACTTTAGGAAGGGGACTAGGATTGTCAAGCTCTAGGCTTAGGTCGCTAGTCATGAGTTCGATGCTCGAGCTGATAGCTTTGAGTTCATTGCTCGATTTATCAGACTTAGATAAAACGATTAAGTCGCGTAGGGCGATCTATTTGTTATGAGAAAAATGGCTAAGTTTTTTAGCTCGACTTTTCTTTAGCTTTTAGAATATGGATCGAACTGCTTCGCGGTGAAGTTTCGGTGTTCGAGGTGGAGTTCGCTTTGGTTTGAACTAGGCGTTTCTCAGTTTCAGCTTTGAGATGGAGAAGGGGGTTTGATTTTATTCCGAGTTTCCAAACATAGGGCTCGGTCGTCCCTGTCGAACTGCGAGTTGTGTAGGGCTCGTCGATTCGAGGTCCGGAGCTCTGGCTATGGTTGAAGTCGAATTGTAAATCTGGCCGTGCTTGTGTAGTGGAGTAGGACTCCGAACTTAGATGTTTTGCGAATTGAGAGGTGTGTACCTTGTGTTGCTTGGAAAGACATCTAGGATAAGTGGCTCCCCCTCCCCCCCGAAGGAGTGAGGTACGTGTGTACTGTAGCTCGCTTAGGTCGAGGTGTGGGAGGTTGGGAGTGCTTGGGCTTCGAGGTCGGTGGAATAGGAGTTTACCTCCTCCCCCCCTCTGAACGAGTGAGCGATGCGTGAGCTAGAGCTTGCTTGAACGAGGTGTGGGTGGGCGGGCTATGTTTTGACCTCGAAGACGAGCTGTGGAGCTCGATTTTGTTTTAATGTTTTTCAGCTAATAGATGTATGACGAGGGTGGTCCGAACTGTTTTGGTTCGTGATATCGGTTTTGACAAATACAATATTTGCTGAGGTAAAATAATTGTTATTTCGAGTAAAAATAAAGGAGATGATACAACGCAAAGTCGTCGCGCGTAGCTCGCCTGTTGATGTTGTCATGCTGTGGACTAAAAGTTTAATAAAAATGGTGGCTGAACTCGTGGGTCGAGCTGCCTACGTACCCCATAAGGGGATCTAGCCATGACGTAGTTCGATTGTTTAAAGTGCTTTAGCGATAATATTTTTTGAGGTTCATTACGTTCCAAGGTGTTATCTCGGGCACCCCGTTTCGTACTTTCGTGAGCTTGTAGACGCCGTCGCAAACTACCTCGGTGATGCGATAGGGACCTTCCCAGTTGGTTCCTAGTTTCCCAGCACCGGGCTCTCTGGTGTAGTCTTGTACCTTGCGCAGGACCAAGTCTCCTACCTTGAATCATCGGTGTTTGACCTTAGAGTTGTAGTAGCGAGCTGCGGCCTGCTGGTAATTTTGGATCCTGATGAGTGCTTGATCTTGACGTTCGTCGATCAAATCGAGCTGGTCCCTTAAGAGCTGCTCGTTTAGTTCGGTGTTCGCCGGGCACAGAGTCCGACGAAGGCTAGGAACTGCAGTTTCAGTTGTGATCACAGCTTCCAGCCCGTAAGATAGTGAGAACAGTGTTTCGCTGGTTGCTTTATGGGGTGTGGTTCGACAAGCCCAAAGGATGGCCGAGATGTGTTCGGACCACCTCTCTTTTTTGGCGCCGAGCCGTCTCTTGAGATTGCTCAAGATGGTTTTGTTTGTTGCTTCGGCTTGCCCGTTTCCTAGGGGATAACGAGGTGTGGAGTAGGAGATTTTTATCTTCCACTTCAAGCGGAAGTCTTTGAAATTTCGCGAGATGAACTGCGAACCATTGTCCATCACGATTTCATAAGGAAGTCCGTGACGGCAAATCACGTTTTTCCGGATGAAGCCGCGTACCTGGAGCTCGGTTGTTTGCTGATAAGCTTTAGCTTCTACCCACTAAGTAAAATAGTCGGTGGGCACCAGCAGGTACCTGAATTGTTTTGGTCCCGAGGGAACCATGGGTCCTACTATGTCCATTGACCATCTCATGAATGGATAGAGTGCGGAGATCGACGACAGTCTTTCTGCTGGACAATGTATGATCGGGGCATGCCTTTGACATTTGTCGCAGCTTTTGGATAGTCTTTGGCAGTCCGCTATCATGCTCAGCCAGAAATAGCCAAGTTTTTTTAATTCGAATGACGAGCACTCGACCTCCAGCGTGACTTCCGCATGGGCCTTGGTGAGTGTCGGACATTACGGTGTAGGCTTCCTCACCGTGTACGCACTTAAGGTAAGGTTCGGATAGACCTCGCTTGTATAGCTTGTCATTGAATAACACACTGTAGCGGGCGCTTTTGACCTTGGGCTTTCCAGCTTCCCACTTGTCGGGGGGAGCTATTCCGTTTATGATGTACTCGAGGATGAGTACCCTCCAGTCCGCTCTGGCGACGAACTCGTCCTTGAAGGTCGATTCGTCTGCGAGTGTAGTCGGTACTGTGTGGATTGTTGATTCCTGAGTACTTTGTGAGGAGGTCGGGTTCGACTCCGCATCCTCTGGTGTAGAGGTAGCCGGCTCATCTTCGTCGGGATGGCTAGCTATGTTAGAAGGTCTCGGGTCTTGGAATTGTTGCGTTTGTGACCGGGTTGATGGTCGTGTGGTGATTGCGTTCACAGTCGGAGTTTTGAGTGCTAGGTCTATGCAAGGTTTCTCAATGCCTTTGACTGGGATTATTCGCTTTATTGTTGGGTCCGAGGTGGAAGCTAGAGCTGCCAAAGCGTCTGCTGCCGTGTTTTCTCCTCGGGGTATATGGACGAGCTCGAAACGAGTGAACTGTTCTGCGAGGCTGCGAACTATAGCCAAGTAGGCTTCTATGCGTTTTTCTCTTGTTTCGTACTCGCCGCTGTAATGGCCGGTTACGAGTCTCGAGTCACTGTGGGCTTTGATCTCGCTCGCACCGATGCCGATCGCGAGCTGGAGCCCGACTATTAGCGCTTTGTACTCGGACTCGTTGTTAGACGAGGTGAATTCGATACGGAAGGTGAGCTGGACCCCGACTGCGGAACCCTGTTTTGAAGATGCTCCGTCGACGTAGAGGGTCCAATTTTTGGAGGATGGGTTTTCGGAGCAGACTTCTGGAGCTAGCTCGACCATAAAGTCTGCTAGGACATGGGCCTTGGAACATGTCCTGGTTCAATATTCGATGTCGTACTCGCTGAGCTTGATGGCCCATTTCGGGAGGCATCCCGACTCGCTGGGACTGTGGAGTATGGTTCATAATGGTTGCGAGGTCATTACCACGATTAAGTGCGACAGAAAGTAAGGTTGGAGCTTACGAGCTGACATTACTACAGCTAGTGCTAGTTTTTCCATAGCTAGGTACCTATTTTCGGCATCGATAAGCATTTTGCTTACGTAAAAGATTGGTTTTTGCTCGTTGAGTTCCTCCCGGACCAGCACGTCGCTTACTGCAGCTGGACAGACCGCTGTATAAAGGTATAAGGGTTCTCCTTCGATTGGTTTAGCTAGGATGGGGGGCTCGGTGAGATAGGTTTTGAGTTGGGTTAATGCCTCCTCGCATTTCTCGTCCCACTGGAATTTTTTTATTTCCTTTGAATAGCTGGTAGAATGGGAGACATTTATCGGTTGACTGCGAGATGAACCGGTTGAGGGCTGCAACTCGATCGGTCAAACGTTGTACTTCCCGAGTTGTCTTGGGAGATGGCATTTCAAGGAAAGCCGAGATTTGTTTCGGGTTCGCATTGATTCCTCGTTCGGTGACTAGGTAACCGAGGAATTTGCCTGAGGTGACTCGGAAGGTACATTTGGCTGGGTTGAGTTCATCTCGTATTGGTTTCAGATTTTGAAGCATTCCTTGAGTTGTGCGACGTGGTCTGTGTCTCTCGCAGACTTGACCAGCATGTCGTCTATGCAGACTTCCATGGTTTTAGAGAGCTGGTTAGCAAACATTTTGTTCACTAGCCTTTGATAGGTCGCACCTGCATTTTTTAGACCGGAGAAGGCGTCCATGAAGGACAAGAGTTGATGGCCAGCTGTGGCCTCGACCAGGCGGTCAATGTGTGGAACTGGGAAGCTGTCGTTTGGACATGCTTTATTTAGGTCGGTGAAATCGACGCAGACTCTCCACTTTCCATTTTTCTTTTCGACGACCATGGGGTTTGCCAACCAGTCAGGGTATTTTACCTCTCTGATCGATCCCACTTTGAACAGTCGCTCTACCTCGTCGTTGACTGCCTTAGCTCGATCTGGACCGAGCTTGCGTCGTTTCTGTCTGACAGGTTTGATAGTTGGGTCGATGTTAAGTTTATGTGCGGCGGCCTCTGTATCGATGCCCGACATGTCCGCGGTGGACCATGCGAAGGTGCTTAGGTTTTCTTTTAGAAAATTTATTAGTTCGACGCGAATTGTTTTCTCAAGGTCGACCCCATTTCCAACGCACCTTTCAGGGTTAGAGTCGTCTATGCATATTAGCTCGATTAGTTCTGTTCGAGGTTCGCATACAGAGGGCTTTCTCGGCTCGCAAGAAACTTCCCATATAGCAATCTCATGAGGGTCGTTGGGAGCCGCGTATCGATATGGTTCTCCAAGGGGTTGGGAATTTGACACATTGGTGGTATGTGGAAGCCATGGCTTTCATAGCGTAGAGCCACGGTCTGCCGAGAATGGCGTTGAATGGAGCTGGGCGATCTACGACCACGAAGTCAATTGTTTTTATGATTCCGCCACCCTTAACTGGAAGCTGGATGGTTCCCAATGAGTAGGTGGTTTCTCCTGCGAAGCCGGTGAGTGGAGTTCGATCTTTCGACAGCATGGATGTTTGGTATCCCATGCGTCTAAAAGCGTTGAAGAACAACACGTCTACCGAGCTTCCGGTATCAATCATGGCCCTTGTGAGGTCGAATCCGCCTACAGCGTTCTGTATGACGAGTGCGTCGTCATGTGGTTTATCAAGAGTCAGCGTTTCACTTTCTAGAAAGCTGATTTGGTGGTCGGGTCCGTCCAGGGGTAGGTTTACCGTGGCAGACTCTACCTTGCGTTGATATGCCTTGGTCGAGTTGATTGAGTCTCAGCACATCTTCGAGCCTCCGCAGATGAAGTCAATTCGCTTCATTGTGGGTAGCTCCCCCGCCCCCTCGAAGTAGGGAGCGATACGTGAGCTAGAGCTCGCTTGAGATCGAGGTGTCGGGACTTGGGGTGATGCTCGAATTTTTAAAACGTGTCTCCCGCGACCTTATGACTGATTTCATTGATCCACCGCATAGGTTTAGCTCACTGAAGATCAGGTCGATTCTTTTTCTCGCTGATGGAGGGGAGTCAGGGGTTTGGACTTCGATCTCGACTTCGCGATCTCGTTTTTGAGGCGCTTTATCGGTGTCTGCTTCCCTGTTTCGTGTCGAGGTCTTTTGGGTTTTTTGCTTTTTGCCTCGGCCTTCTCGGCTTTTTCCTTGGCGAGCTTTTTTGCCAGGATCCTAGCTCGAGTTTGACATTCCTCAGTGGAATGTCCGTTCTTTTTGTGGTGCTCGCAGTATTTGCTTTGGTCGAAACTCGACTCCTTTTTAGGGGACGAGCTCTTTATAGCATATGAATGCTGACCTTTGCCTTGCAGCTCCCTTTTGGGAGGTGTAACGTTAGCTTTCTTCGACTCGGAGGGTGTGAGGTGGAGCTTTGAGTTGCGGTATTTTGCTTCGAAGGCCGCTGTTTCATCCTGAAAGTTGGCGTATATGGACGCGCGATGGAGCGCGTCATCGAGTGAGTCCATAGGTCGGAGCGTGAGCTCTGCCTTGAACCTCGACTGGTACCATAGGTTGGTTTGCAGGGCAAGCAAGGCTACTGCTTCGTTAGGATTAGCGATTTTTGCTTTGATCGCTTTGAATTTAGCGATGTATGATCGAAGCGGTTTGTCTGGAGCTTGGACTAGCTTCCAGAGATCGGCTTCGGTTTCTCGTTTTTTGATGAATATCGAATACTGTTTGAGGAAGGCTACTGCGAGCTCGTTGAAATTCGAGATCAAATTTTCTTCCAGTGTTGCGAACTATTCTTGAGCTGGTCCGAATAGGTTTTCAGACTGATTTCATTGATCCACCGCATAGGTTTAGCTCTCTGAAGATCAGGTCGATTCTTTTTCTCGCTGATGGAGGGGAGTCAGGGGTTTGGACTTCGATCTCGACTTCGCGATCTCGTTTTTGAGGCGCTTTATCGGTGTCTGCTTCCCTGTTTCGTGTCGAGGTCTTTTGGGTTTTTCGCTTTTTGCCTCGGCCTTCTCGGTTTTTTCCTTGGCGAGCTTTTTTGCCAGGATCCTAGCTCGAGTTCGACATTCCTCAGTGGAATGTCCGTTCTTTTTGTGGTGCTCGCAGTATTTGCTTTGGTCGAAACTCGACTCCTTTTTAGGGGACGAGCTCTTTATAGCATATGAATGCTGACTTTTGCCTTGCGGCTCCTTTTTGGGAGGTGTAACGTTAGCTTTCTTCGACCCGAAGGGTGTGAGGTGGAACTTTGAGTTGCGGTATTTTGCTTCGAAGGCCGCTGTTTCGTCCTCAAAGTTGGCGTATATAGACGCGCGATGGAGCGCATCATCGAGTGAGTCCATAGGTCGGAGCGTGAGCTCTGCCTTGAACCTCGACTGGTACCATAGGTTGGTTTGCAGGGCAAGCAGGGCTACTGCTTCGTTAGGATTAGCGATTTTTGCTTTGATCGCTTTGAATTTAGCGATGTATGATCGAAGCGGTTTGTCTGGAGCTTGGACTAGCTTCTAGAGATCGGCTTCGGTTTCTCGTTTTTTGATGAATATCGAATACTGTTTGAGGAAGGCTACTGCGAGCTCGTTGAAATTCGAGATCAAATTTTCTTCCAGTGTCGCGAACCATTCCTGAGCTGGTCCGAATAGGTTTTCGGCGAATAGCCTGCAGTATCCAGCTTCTTTCCCTTCTGGGGAGAAATTAGCTCGGATAGCTGCGAGGTTGAAGAGTTGGATATGGGCTATAGGGTCGCTGTTCCCAACGTACTTTGGGACTCATACTTTGGTAGTGTCTCGGAGGTACGTGTGCATGATCGAGTAGGTGAATGGAGTCCGTTGGGTCTCGCGAATTACTCGATCGATGTCGGGAGCTGAGCTTGTGGCTTGATGAAACATGGAGTTCATCTGCCGAATAGCATAGTCGGTTTGATTGTGAAATCTTTCAAAAGATTCGCAGTCGACTAGGTTTCTTGGGCCGACACCAAGGTGGTTAGCCCGAATCGGATCATTTGGGATCTGGCTTCCGAGCTGTTGGTGAACAAACTATGTGGGTTGTTCACGGATCCCGCTTGGAAGTCTCGAGCTCGAGGTCGTGTTCAGTTGTTGGCCGAACTGGGGTTGTGTTTGCGAGCTCGAGGCGAATGCCGAGGATCCAAGCCATCTCTGTCGAGGTGGTTCGGTTCCAGGTGGTCTTAAAGGTGGAGATGGATATCTCGTGTTGAGACGAGGTCCCATTTCAGGTATTCCTGGTGTCAGCACAGGTGGAGATGGATATCTCGTCGCGGGACGAGGTCCTATCTCTGGTATTCCTGGAGCCGGAATATCTGTGGCGATTGGTGTCTGGTTCACCGCGGGGGCGAAGTTCGGTGGAGCTGGAGCACGCAGAGGTGTCACGTATGGTCCGAGTGGATTACTCGGAGCAGGAATCGATGAAAAGTTGAGTTGAGTCCGTGGACGTGGACTCGCAGCGGATCGAGCAACGGCTTGACGCCGTTCCTGTCTTTCTAATCTGATCTCCTGATCTCGTTGTCGATCGATCAGATGTGTGAGCATTCGGAGTATTTCCGCCGACTCCGAGGTGCTCCTAGAAGCTACGGGTATCGGCGGGGAAACAGGAGCTGCTCGGCTCTGAGATGTCGAAGCTGTAGGTGGATTCTCAGATCGCACCCAGGTTCGAGAGGGAGGCCTCTCGGCTGTTTGTGACTGACTGCTCGTCGTTCCCGGTGGGGTGACGAGGTTGATCACGATTGGTTCCACTCGGCTGGAAACGTTGGAGTTCGTGCCGGTGGTGTCGACGAGGGTCGTAACCCTGGGTTCGTTTCTGCCGGCTGTTTGTCTGACGTTGCCGGTCGGAGTAACTTGATCTGGAGAGATCGGAATCGGTGAGACGTTTCCCGTGGTTTGTTGAGTTGAATCCATTTCGGTTTCAGCTGGCTTAGGATCTGCTCCTGAGTAAGAGAAATCTATAGATCTATGATATTACTAAATATTTTGCATACATTTAGGATAGTTTTTTATGCATTCATCTTGCATTATAGGCTAGTTTGCACCATTTTAGGTCTTAGAGCGCTTTTGCATTAGCATTCGCATGTTTCTTGCATTATGCATCATATTCAGGTTGTTTTTGGACACTTTGGAGCTTTGGAGGATTCACGGACATGCTAAGGCTCGTGAGGAAGCTTGTAGACACTTGGAGAACTCAACCATTCAGCAAAGGACCTGAGATCGAGTTGCGGATCGGGCAAGACAGGTCGATCTAGACGAGCTCGACCAGAAAATTGAGTGACCCCCAGTCGATTCAAGAGGAAGATCGATGATATTACCATATATTCTGCATATTTTGCATGCATTTAGAGTAGTTTTTCATGCATTCATCTTGCATTATAGGCTAGATTGTTCTATTTGTTGCATTTTAGGTTCTACGTACCCTTGCATTCGCATTTTGCATATTTCTTGCATATATGCATCATTATCAGGTTGTTTGGAGCACTATGGAGTTGCGGAGGCTATGTGGACGTGAGGAGGTTCAAAGTGGAGCTTGTGGACACTTGGAAAACTTAGCTCGGCATGCGAAGTACCCGAGATCGAGTAGCGGATCGAGCAAAGCAGGTCGATCTAGATGAGATCGACCAGAAGATCGAGTACACCAAGTCGATTCAAGAGGAAGGATCAAGACCGAGATCGAGAGAGGAGATCGATCTGGAGTACGGACGTAAATGACGCCATACAGAACGAGAACCAGATCGAGCCAAGACTCGACCACCCGAAGATCGAGAAGTAGATCGAGGAAGATACTCGATCCCTCCAACCAGATTGACCAGAAGATCGAGCGGAGCAAGGCGAGTCCTGATGATGATCGAGCGCATTAATCAATCTCAAGGTTCTCTTGATCATCATCGGTGAATCGAGTGTTGCATCCGATCTCGGTATCGATCTTCGGCTGGATCGAGTGGTGTACTCGATCTGGCTCTCGCTCTGCAGGGCGTCATTCACGTCCGTACCGTTTGATCGACTGCTTCACTCGATCCTTGTCTCGATCATTCTCCTTGGATCGCCTGTTTGGCTCGATCTTCTGGTCGATCACCTCCTAGATCGACCGGCCATGCTCGATCTGCTCCTCGATCTCTGATCCTTAGCATATATCCGAGCTCCCACGAACTGCTACATCAGCCTCAACATGTCCACGAACCTCCACGACTCCAAAGCAGCCAGAAACAACCTGAATGTGATGCAAAATGCAAGGAACATGCGTATGCTAGTGCAAGAATGCTCTAGGACTCTAAGTGATGCAATCTACCATAAATTGTGATACAAATGCATGAAAAGCTAACTAATGAGTATGCAAAATGTATGCAAAATGCAGTAACATCAACTTCCCCAAACTTACTTCTTGCTTGCCCTCAAGCAACATAAAATAAGTAAGGAAGTGAGGTTTTCAGAAAAACGAATGGGGTTTAAACTTCTTGCAAAGGTGCCTTTCAAATGAATTAAATCTCAATGTCCTAGTTAACAGTTCTAAAATGCTATGCTTACACTCATACTCCAAAGAACTTAGCCATACTCATCACACAAAGAAATTTAAATCATGACTCTCCTATTCCTAACAATCAAAGAAACTCATCCTTTAACATTCATTAACATTAGAACCATGAATCAAACTTATGCACCTTAAAGCAAAACACATTTGGCTGAGGGTGAAGGTTATGAGCATTGAATGATCTCATTTGAAAAGGGTTTACAATTAGAACAAGGGTTTCTCTCAAAAATGGTTGAACTTGTGCATAATGCTAAAGGTAAAGACAATTTATGCATACATGATTAGATTCTCATCTACCCATGTAAACTAACAAACGATCTTAAACCCCTCTCGTTTATCAACTTCTATCCTCACTCACCACTTAGAGTCTACCCTTTTTCTGCTCAAAACTTAGCAATCCCCAATTCGAAACAAAAACATTTTTAAACTTTTTAGGCTAGTGAAAATGTTTGAAAATAACTTTGCTCTTTAGATATTTCTTATTGGTAGCTCTCTTATTATTATTATTATTATTTTTTTTTTATTTGGCACTTAGGCTCTTTTATTTCTTATTCTTTTCTTTTCTTTTTTTTTTATGGGAGAGCTACCTCCTGAAATTTATTAGAGCATACTTAGTTTTTAAACACAACCTTTCACTTAAAACCCATTTCTTTCTTTAAAACACCAAGTTCTTTGAAACCGAGAACAAATAGAAAAGAAAACAACCCCAATGATCCCCCAAACTTATCCTAAGCTTATACCTAGCTTCAAAATGCAAAGCTAGCAATCATATGAGAACCAAATCATGTCACCTAAACCTAACACTTTATGCCAAGTTCAAACCGAAAGGAAGGCCTCACAAAGATGTCACACAAGAACATTTGGCTTCAAAGAAGGGTAAGGTTCAAGGAGGGAGTTCTACTTAGGCTCACAAAGAGTGGTAAAAAGGAAGAAGAGAGCCTAATTATTTTAAAACCATGTGTTCATTTTCAAATACATAAGGATGATAATTAGAATTTCAAATTAAGGTTCTCACTTATTAGGACAAGTTTCAAATCATGAGAGTTCAATTCAAGCCACGAAAATCCTAACAAGTGATCCAAGCATGGTAAGAACTTACTTTCAAAGCATAGACAAAGCATTAGAGAACTACTAACTAGGGCATTGAAACAATTCATAAGTAAAAACACCTTTTTAAGAAACTCTAACCCCTTATGCAGAATGCAAACAACCTAGATGCTATGAGAAACTCTAGACTCAATCCTAACATGATGAATGCAACTACATGAATCTTTGAAAATTTTTTTAAAAAATTTTACCAATTTTTCATGAACTAAAGACTCAAGGATGCTAAAGGAAAATAAGATCACAGAACACAAGTCAAATCACACATGTACTCCCCCAAACTTGCTTGACACCGTCCCGGTGGTAAACTCATTCGAAGGAGTAGCAAAACACAAAGCAAAAAGAAGCAAATATGAGCGGTTATGTACAATGGAAGAAGGTTGTTACCTCTGGTCTAGTCTCGGCTGGAACTTGAGGATGATCCAGAGGAGCTAGAGACTATGGTCTTGCCCTTGTCGGCTGGTTCTTGGAGAGAGTGGCGTGCTGGCTGAATGGTTCTTCCTTGGGTCTCGCGGATGACAACTCCACTGGTTGAGAGCCTTCTCTTCTCGGGTTGTTGCTCCTCTTGACTTGCAGCTTTCTTAGGTGAGCCTCCCTGAAGTGCGTTGACTTTGTTTCCAAGCTTCTTGAGCATCTTGCCTTGCCACTTGTTGATCTTCCTTTGCATCTCCACAACAGATACTAGGAACTTCTCGGTTTTTGTCCTCGGCTCAAAGTCTAACTTGGGAAGTGTGTAGGCCTCGGGCATCTCATCTTCCGTGGCTGGAGACTCGGACCTTTGACGAGGGGCAATTGCTGAAGCAGGTGGTCCTCCTAGAGGGGCAAAGCATTCTTCCTCCGTGGGCAAAAATTCGATGTTCCCAACACCAAGCAGCTCGGTTTCATCTTTGTTGGGCAGGATGCACACTCTCTTCTTGTCTTCGTCGTCTATGAAGAGGTAGGCGTAGAACCCTTCTGCTGGCGTGCGTCCCAAGCTGTCAGTATTCCTCATGTATGCCTCGTCCATGAAAGCTCTGGCTGGTACATGGGTGAAGTCGTGAATGGTCACACCAGCTTGCAAGAACAGAGGAGTGAGGAAACCGCCAATGTAAGAGGAAGTTGCCTTGCACCGCAAGGCATAAGCCTTGTATTTCACCAAGGAAGCCGCAAGCACACATCCGTAGTTCACTCTATCGCCGAGTTCATCCTCCATAGGCTCGTCATTTGCATCCGGATCACACACCAAGTGCTTCACACCTTGGAACAGGAAGCAAAGCTCTGTCTTTGTGACCGTAGGAGCAACAGATCTTCCACTAAACGTGTTGGCGATCAGCTTCAGAGTGTACCTCAGCACCGGGCTTCTTACTCGCTTGATCTTGGCGGTGTTGGCTTTGTAGTCTTCATTGCTGATCAGGTCCCAAAAGTCGTCGGCTTTCTTGAAGGCGGGGAACTCGACCTTGTAGGCATCCGCGTTGAGACCATAAGCTTGGCATAGCTCAGGGATGGAGAGTGTATAGGCTTGACGACCAACCTTGAAGTAGAGGCGACCTTGAGAAGGGACGGGTGTGCTAGTATTCTCGTAACGGAAATCCAACGTGGCAAGGAAGTTTATTGTCACTTCTGGAATGGTTGGGCAATCCATCCGTGACAGACATCTTAGGCCAATGTTCTTGAGGAGTTGGTCGAAATCCCCAAGAATCCCTAGCTTGGACAACAGCTCTCGATCAGCAAACTTGGTAGGCTCAAACCAAAGCCTTTCCAGCCGTTTCTTATCCCTCTTCTCATCCTTAGTCCATCTGACCCTCTCTTGAACTGCCACCTCTTGTCCTTCTCCTTCTTGTGCTGTCTCTTCTCTTGTTCTCTTGGGGGCCATTGTTCCTGAAACAAGTTTCTAAAGAAGTTTGATAAGCAAAACAGCGGTTTTGATGAGAATGAGAGAAGAGAAGGAGAGAACTTATAAAAACTACCCTAGAATTTTGGGGAATTAATAAAAAATTATAGCTAAATAAAGGAGAATCATATCTTTAGATACTGAAAAATCTAGAATTATTCCTTTTACTTAGCTAGTTTTTAAAAATCAAAACTGACCCTATATTCTAGAACAATATCTTGCGAATTTAAAGGAAATTTTCCTAAAAATAAATCATTAAATTTTGAAAATACCTTTGCAAGAAATATTTAAAGACTAGCAAAGAGCAAAATAATGGGTAGTAAAAATGGTTTTTCTGACAAAGTTTTGGTCAAGACACATCTTTCATGGTCAAAGATACTTGCTTTGACCAAGTTTTGAATTTAAAAGTTGGAGGGAAAAGAGTATAGGAGGGAAAGAAAATGTTACCTCGGCATGAGATCGAGTCCATTTGGTCGATCTAGGACTCGATCTCATGCCCATAATGGCTTAGATCGAGAGGGTTACTCGATTTGAGACTCGATTCATGGTGGATCGAGTCTTGGATCGATTGACTCTCTCGATCATTGAGATGTTGGCTCCACGGCTAAGTCCTCATGATCGAGCTATGTCCTCGATTTAGGGGTCGATTTGGCACAGATCGAGTGATGGATCGAGTCGAGTGATCGATCTGTTTTCAACAGATTTTCCCGAGAGAAATTAGATCGGTCGATCCGTTTTGGATCGATCGATCCTTTTTCGTCAAGGTCGATCATGTCACTCGTTCTCGTCTAGATCTACTGGCTCCTCTCGATTCACTGACTCGATCTAGCAAAGATCGAGTCAGGATCAGTCGATCTAGCACTCGATCTCTAGCCTTATCTTAACCCCTATCGCCTCTTTTAGACTCCAAGATCAAGGTTTAGACTCCTCATACCTGTTCCTACACACTTGCAGAATAAAAACATAAAACTAAAAGGGAAATAAAGCAGAAATATGTACAAGATAAACATGGGAATGCCTCCCAAGTGCGCTTTCTTTAACGTCTTTAGCTAGACCTTACTTGGTTTAAGCGGTTGGTGGGTCTTGGAGAAGCACCGAGGTACTCTCCTTGTCATAGCCGTCTGCCAAGTAAGGCTTGACTCTGTGTCCGTTGACGGTGAATGCACTGCCACTTTTTCCCATCAGAGTAACAGCTCCATAAGGCGACACTTCTTGAATCACGAACGGTCCGCTCCACCTTGACTTCAGCTTGCCCAGGAAGAGTTTGAGCCTCGAGTTGTACAGTAACACTAAACCTCCTTCCTTAAGCTCCTTGGCAACCAACTTCTTGTCATAAGTCTCCTTAGTCCGCTCCTTGTATATCCGAGAGCTCTCGTAAGCGTTCAGTCTTAACTCATCCAGTTCGTGTAGCTGAATAAGGCGCCTCTCCTGAGCAGTCTTGAGGTCAAAGTTCAGCCTCTTCACAGCCCACAACGCACGGTGTTCCAGCTCAACCGGGAGATGACAGCCCTTGCCATAGAGTAGAGTGAAAGGAGTTGTACCAATCGGCGTTTTGAAGGCGGTACGGTAGGCCCAAAGAGCGTCGTCCAGCTTCACTGCCCAGTCTTTCCTTGTTGCTCCGACAGTCTTCTCTAGTATAGCCTTGATTTGCCGGTTGGAGACTTCCACTTGACCGCTTGTTTGAGGATGATACGGTGTAGCCACCTTATGCTTAACTCCATACTTTCTCAAGAGGTTCTCAAAGACCTTGTCTTTAATCTCCATGTCAAACTCCTGGAGTAAGAGAATCCATCTTAAGAGCCGAGGCTTAGTGTCTTTCTTCGAATAAATGTATCGCAAGGCAGCGTGATCTGTGTATACAATAGCCTTGGAACCAACGAGATATGATCTGAACTTCTCAAAGGCGAACATTACTGCAAGCAACTCCTTCTCCGTAGTGGTGTACCTTGTTTGCGTGTCATCCAAGGTTCTTGAAGCATAGTAGATCATGTGCAGCTTCTTGTCTTTCTTCTGACCAAGAACGGCTCCTACGGCGTAGTCACTAGCATCACACATGATCTCAAAGGGAAGAGACCAGTCTGGTGCTTGGACTATAGGAGCTGATGTAAGGGCTTCCTTGATGGTCACGAAAGCTCTCAAACACTCCTCATCAAACACAAACTCAGCTTCCTTGCACAACAACCGTGTAAGAGGGCGTGCAATCTTGGAGAAATCTTTGATGAAGCGCCTATAGAACCCTGCGTGTCCCAAGAAGCTTCTGACTCCCTTAACATTAACCGGCGGCTCAAGACCCATCATGACTTCCACTTTAGCCTGATCAACCTCAATGCCCTTCTCTGATATCTTATGACCAAGCACGATCCCTTCCTTAACCATAAAGTGGCATTTCTCCCAGTTCAGTACCAAGTTTGTCTCTTCACACCGTTTTAGTACCCTGCAAAGATTCAACAAACACGCAGAAAAGGACGCACCATAGACAGAGAAATCATCCATGAACACCTCTACCATCTCCTCTATTTGATCGGAGAAGATCGACATCATACACCGCTGAAACGTAGCCGGTGCATTACACAATCCACACGGCATCCTTCGATATACGAAGGTACCGCAGGGACATGTGAAGGTCGTCTTCTCCTGATCATTTGGGTGAATTGGTATCTGAAAGAAACCGCTATACCCATCGAGAAAACAGTAGTAAGGGTGATTAGCAAGTCCCTCAAGCATTTGATCAATAAAAGGCAAAGGGAAATGGTCTTTCCTACTTGCAAGGTTGAGTTTCCTATAATCAATACACATCCTATGGCCAGTGATGGTTCTAGTAGGAATAAGCTCATCCTTTTCATTCCTTATGACCGTGATCCCTCCCTTCTTAGGCACCACGTGTACAGGAGAAACCCACGTGCTGTCACTTATGGGATAGATCACGTCAGCCTCTAAAAGCTTAAGTATTTCTTTCTTAACAACCTCTTTCAAATTAGGATTCAAACGCCTTTGATGTTCTATAGAAGAGGCGTTCTCATTATCCAAGTGAATCCTATGAGTGCAAAGCATTGGTGAAAGGCCCTTGATGTCACTTAAAGAGTACCCAATGGCCTTCCTATACTTTCTCAGCTCAGTCAGGAGCGAGTGCAACTCATCATCACTTAGGTTTTCATTCACAATCACGGGATAGGTGTTATTAGGCCCTAAGAAAGCATACCTTAGCCCTTTTGGGAGCTCCTTAAGGTCCACCCTGGGGCTAGCAGCTCACTCCAGTCATCCTCGTGGCTGTTGTTGTTGCTTTCCTCCTTGGAACTCTCCTTAGACCCCGAGGCATGGCCCTTCGGACTGCTTTCCTCCATCGCTATCCCTTCTGAAATCGAGTCCTCCAGTCGATTCTCCTCTCGATGTCGTCTAGATCGAGCCATTTCGCTCGATTCACTTACTCGATTTGATGTGGATCGAGTAAGGGATCGAGACGCTGAGTCGATCTCTTGATTGGACCCCATAATGATCGGGAGGTCTCTCTCGATCGTCGACTCGATTGTTTTTCCTGATCGAGCATTCCTCTCGAACTGTCCATCGATTGTTGCACCGGATCGAGTTGTGTTCTCGATTGCCTTGTCGATCTGACTCCTGGATCGAGTGATAGCGTCGATCTCGGGGTCGATCTCTAGGCAGCAACCTTCATCATTCTTAACAATCCTCCTAGAATCCAGCAGGTTGACGTACTCCTGGGTCCTCCGGTCCACATAGCCAAACTTCCCTGGCTTCTTAGTCAGTGCTAGCTTCAGATGGTCTTCTAGAGCCAGCGCTTCCAGCAACTCATCCGCTAAAGCATCCATCATTTCAATATAGAAAGCTTGCCCTTCAATGGTCGGCTTCTTCAGAACCTCATTGATGTCGAAGTCAAGCCTTATCTCCTTTCCCAAATGCAAGGCAATCTTTCCATTCTTCCCATCCTTCTCGGCTTTTTCCTTGGCGAGCTTTTTTGCCGGGATCCTAGCTCGAGTTCGACATTCCTCAGTGGAATGTCCATTCTTTTTGTGGTGCTCGCAGTATTTGCTTTGGTCGAAACTCGACTCCTTTTTAGGGGACGAGCTCTTTATAGCATATGAATGCTGACCTTTGCCTTGCGGCTCCCTTTTGGGAGGTGTAACGTTAGCTTTTTTCGACTCGGAGGGTGTGAGGTGGAGCTTTGAGTTGCGGTATTTTGCTTCGAAGGCCGCTGTTTCGTCCTCAAAGTTGGCGTATATGGACGCGCAATGGAGCGCGTCATCGAGTGAGTCCATAGGTCGGAGCGTGAGCTCTGCCTTGAACCTCGACTGGTACCATAGGTTGGTTTGCAGGGCAAGCAGGGCTACTGCTTCGTTAGGATTAGCGATTTTTGCTTTGATCGCTTTGAATTTAGCGATGTATGATCGAAGCGGTTTGTCTGGAGCTTGGACTAGCTTCCAGAGATCGGCTTTGGTTTCTCGTTTTTCGATGAATATCGAATACTGTTTGAGGAAGGCTACTGCGAGCTCGTTGAAATTCGAGATCAAATTTTCTTCCAGTGTCGCGAACCATTCCTGAGCTGGTCCGAATAGGTTTTCGGACTGATTTCATTGATCCACCGCATAGGTTTAGCTCTCTGAAGATCAGGTCGATTCTTTTTCTCACTGATGGAGGGGAGTCAGGGGTTTGGACTTCGATCTCGACTTCGCGATCTCGTTTTTGAGGCGCTTTATCGGTGTCTGCTTCCCTGTTTCGTGTCGAGGTCTTTTGGGTTTTTTGCTTTTTGCCTCGGCCTTCTCGGCTTTTTCCTTGGCGAGCTTTTTTGCCAGGATCCTAGCTCGAGTTCGACATTCCTTAGTGGAATGTCCGTTCTTTTTGTGGTGCTTGCAGTATTTGCTTTGGTCGAAACTCGACTCCTTTTTAGGGGACGAGCTCTTTATAGCATATGAATGCTGACCTTTGCCTTGCGGCTCCTTTTTGGGAGGTGTAACGTTAGCTTTCTTTGACCCGAAGGGTGTGAGGTGGAGCTTTGAGTTGCGGTATTTTGCTTCGAAGGCCGCTGTTTCGTCCTCAAAGTTGGCGTATATGGACGCGCGATGGAGCGCATCATCGAGTGAGTCCATAGGTCGGAGCGTGAGCTCTGCCTTGAACCTCGACTGGTACCATAGGTTAGTTTGCAGGGCAAGCAGGGCTACTGCTTCGTTAGGATTAGCGATTTTTGCTTTGATCGCTTTGAATTTAGCGATGTATGATCGAAGCGGTTTGTCTGGAGCTTGGACTAGCTTCCAGAGATCGGCTTCGGTTTCTCGTTTTTTGATGAATATCGAATACTGTTTGAGGAAGGCTACTGCGAGCTCGTTGAAATTCGAGATCAAATTTTCTTCCAGTGTCGCGAACCATTCCTGAGCTGGTCCGAATAGGTTTTCGGCGAATAGCCTGCAGTATCCTGCTTCTTTCCCTTCTGGGGAGAAATTAGCTCGGATAGCTGCGAGGTTGAAGAGTCGGATATGGGCTTTAGGGTCGCTGTTCCCAGCGTACTTTGGGACTCATACTTTGGTAGTGTCTCGGAGGTACGTGTGCATGATCGAGTAAGTGAATGGAGTCCGTTGGGTCTCGTGAATTACTTGATTGATGTCGGGAGCTGAGCTTGTGGCTTGATGAAACATGGAGTTCATCTGCCGAATAGCATAGTCGGTTTGATTGTGAAATCTTTCAAAAGATTCGCAGTCGACTAGGTTTCTTGGGCCGACACCAAGGTGGTTAGCCCGAATCGGATCATTTGGGATCTGGCTTCCGAGCTGTTGGTGAACAAACTATGTGGGTTGTTCACGGATCCCGCTTGGAAGTCTCGAGCTCGAGGTCGTGTTCAGTTGTTGGCCGAACTGGGGTTGTGTTTGCGAGCTCGAGGCGAATGCCGAGGATCCAAGCCATCTCTGTCGAGGTGGTTCGGTTCCAGGTGGTCTTAAAGGTGGAGATGGATATCTCGTGTTGAGACGAGGTCCCATTTCAGGTATTCCTGGTGTCAGCACAGGTGGAGATGGATATCTCGTCGCGGGACGAGGTTCTATCTCTGGTATTCCTGGAGCCGGAATATCTGTGGCGATTGGTGTCTGGTTCACCGCGGGGGCGAAGTTCGGTGGAGCTGGAGCACGCAGAGGTGTCACGTATGGTCCGAGTGGATTACTCGGAGCAGGAATCGATGAAAAGTCGAGTTGAGTCCGTGGACGTGGACTCGCAGCGGATCGAGCAACGGCTTGACGCCGTTCCTGTCTTTCTAATCTGATCTCCTGATCTCGTTGTCGATCGATCAGATGTGTAAGCATTCGGAGTATTTCCGCCGACTCCGAGGTGCTCCTAGAAGCTACGGGTATCGGCGGGGAAACAGGAGCTGCTCGGCTCTGAGATGTCGAAGCTGTAGGTGGATTCTCAGATCGCACCCAGGTTCGAGAGGGAGGCCTCTCGGCTGTTTGTGACTGACTGCTCGTCGTTCCCGGTGGGGTGACGAGGTTGATCACGATTGGTTCCACTCGGCTGGAAACGTTGGAGTTCGTGCCAGTGGTGTCGACGAGGGTCGTAACCCTGGGTTCGTTTCCGCCGGTTAGTTGTCTGACGTTGCCGGTCGGAGTAACTTGATCTGGAGAGATCGGAATCGGTGAGACATTTCCCGAGGTTTGTTGAGTTGAATCTATTTCGGTTTCAGCTGGCTTAGGATCTGCTCCTGAGTAAGAGAAATCTATAGATCTATGATATTACTAAATATTTTGCATACATTTAGGATAGTTTTTCATGCATTCATCTTGCATTATAGGCTAGATTGCACCATTTTAGGTCCTAGAGCGCTTTTGCATTAGCATTCGTATGTTTCTTGCATTATGCATCATATTCAGGTTGTTTTTGGACACTTTGGAGCTGTGGAGGATTCATGGACATGCTAAGGCTCGTGAGGAAGCTTGTAGACACTTGGAGAACTCAACCATTCAGCAAAGGACCTGAGATCGAGTTGCGGATCAGGCAGGGCAGGTCGATCTAGACGAGTTTGACCAGAAAATCGAGTGACCCCCAGTCGATTCAAGAGGAAGATCGATGATATTACCATATATTCTGCATATTTTGCATGCATTTAGAGTAGTTTTTCATGCATTCATCTTGCATTATAGGCTAGATTGTTCCATTTGTTGCATTTTAGGTTCTAGGTACCCTTGCATTCGCATTTTCCATATTTCTTGCATATATGCATCATTATCAGGTTGTTTGGAGCACTATGGAGTTACGGAGGCTATGTGGACGTGAGGAGGTTCAAAGTAGAGCTTGTGGACACTTGGAAAACTTAGCTCGGCATGCGAAGTACCCGAGATCGAGTAGCGGATCGAGCAAAGCAGGTCGATCTAGATGAGATCGACTAGAAGATCGAGTACACCAAGTCGATTCAAGAGGAAGGATCAAGACCGAGATCGAGAGAGGAGATCGATCTGGAGTAAGGACGTAAATGACGCCATACAGAACGAGAGCCAGATCGAGCCAAGACTCGATCACCCGAAGATCGAGAAGTAGATCGAGGAAGATACTCGATCCCTCCAACCAGATCGACCAGAAGATCGAGCGGAGCAAGGCGAGTCCTGATGATGATCGAGCGCATTGATCAATCTCAAGGTCGATCCCAGACGAGCTTATCCGTCCAGCTGTCTTTGGCGGCTAGCGAAGGGGGGACCAGCTAACAGTTTAGCCATTTTTTGGCAAAAGCAGCCATCACCTTTATCTTATCTTCATTCTGTCTTTTCCTTTATCTCTCTAAGTTAGGCGATTCGCCATTGTAGAACAGCTTAAGCTTTTTCATTTTTGAACCTTTGAATCTTTTAATATCAAGCAAGTTTCTCTTTAATCTATCGTTAATCATGCTTAGCTTATCGTTTACTGCTTTTGATTCTATCTTAAACATGTGTAGTGAGTAGTCCTTTCGGGTTTTGGGGTTGAGATGATTCAAAAGGGTTGAAAAAAGCTTTGTGTTTTCTTGTTCTTCATACCTTCTCTTCTAGGATCTTGGGATCTTAGAGCCTAGAGAGCCTTGGAAAAGGTCTCTATGAACCAAAGGCTATCTTACCTTGACAGGATTCAGATGTCTTGGAAAACCAGATCCTAGAGGCTAATCTTTCCTTTCCCACATGCCATGGTTGTAAAGGGGACTAGTTAGGTCATTGTTTGATATCTGTCTTTCTTGCTCTTCGATCTCTTTTTCCACCAAACGCCATGGGTTTGGAGAAGAGATTGAGGAAGTGAACCATACCACACGCCATGGATGGTTCTTGTTTTGTTTTCAAGGCTTAGAGAAACCTCTTAAAAGAGTAGATCTAAATGTTTTCAAACCAAAGCTTGAATCTTTGATACCCTTGAATGTGAACCTCGACCCTAAACCCTCTCTTTTAGTGTTTTAAACCTCTGTTCATCATTCGCTTGTCATTTAGCTTGCATCCTGTTCATCAAAAGTCATTTCGCTTTAAGTTGCTTTTTAGATCGATCCATTCTGCTCGATCCAGTGCTCGATCTTGTGGTCGATTCACTGGTCGATTTTTAGTTTTTAGTAGTGATATACACTTTCTTAGCAAGGGTGAAAATGCAATGAGGTTATCAAACTCAAATGCAAGGCATGTTGTAGTACAGCAAGCAAGAGAGAGTCAATCCATGCCTAGAGTGATAGAGAATGCAAAGAGAATACAAGGACTAATGCAAATCCAAGCGAAATGAGATGATTTATGAGAAAATCTCTAAAAACTAGATGCAGCAACTTAAATAGAATGCAACCTATTTTAAAAATACTAGGAATGAAGGAACTACCACGAGGAACAAACAGAATAATTAAAGAACCAAGCTTCAAATTACTAAAATTCGACTAGTAGATCGACCATGAGATCGACCACTAGATCGAGCAATAACAATCGATCTCGTCTAAAAATGCAAGAACAGTAAAACTAACGATCAGGATGCTATCAAAGATCAAGCGAATGACGAGATAAGATGTAAAGATGCTAAAAGAAAGGGCCTAGGGTTGAGATTCATGATCAGGGGTTTCAAAGGTTCGACCCTGGGTTGAAAACTTTAAATTGACTCACTTTGTGAGGATCTCTAAGTCTTGAAAACTAAGCAAGATCTATCCGTGGCTTTCGGTTTAGATCACTCCTTCATCCTCTCCTCCAAACCCATGGCTTTTGGTGGAAAGAGAGGTCGAAGGGCATGGAAAGCAGATTTCAAATGAATGGCATAACTAATCCCCCAAACTTCCATGGCTTTTGGGAAGGGGTAACTAGTCTTTAAGGTGTGATCTTCCGAGGCTCCTGAATCCTGTCAATGTAAGGAACCTCTCGGATCATGAAGCTCTTGGCGTGAGAGTTCTCAAGCATTGAGATCTCAACACCTTAGAAGAGATAGCCGTTGAAAACGCTTAGAAAAACCCCAAGATCGAAACCCTTTAGACCCCTTAATCCTGTCAACCTCGAACCCAAATATACTACTCACTACACATAAAGTAAATCAAGCAAAGCATGTAAAAGGAAACGATGAACATGAAAAGAAAACTAGATTAAGACGGAAATGATTCGATTACAAAGCTTAAGAAAAACTCAAGTTCGACAATGGTGTTCTTCACGAAAAACAGAGAGAAAACATAAAGAAAAAGATAAGGATTGAAAGTTGTGTGCGAAAAGAACGTCGCCGCCTTCCCAAAATGGCCACAACAAGCTGATGGTCCCCCCCTCGCTAGCGGCCAAAAGTGGTTGAAAGGACAAAGATCGACTCCAGGATCGAGCGGTTCTCTTGATCATCATCGGTGAATCGAGTGTTGCATCCGATCTCGGTATCGATCTTCGGCTGGATCGAGTGGTGTACTCGATCTGGCTCTCGCTCTGCATGGCGTCATTCACGTCCGTACCGTTTGATCGACTGCTTCACTCGATCCTTGTCTCGATCATTCTCCTTGGATCGCCTGGTTGGCTCGATCTTCTGGTCGATCACCTCCTAGATCGACCGGCCATGCTCGATCTGCTCCTCGATCTCTGATCCTTAGCATATATCCGAGCTCCCACGAACTGCTACATCAGCCTCAACATATCCACGAACCTCCACGACTCCAAAGCAGCCAGAAACAACCTGAATGTGATGCAAAATGCATTGAACATGCGTATGCTAGTGCAAGAATGCTCTAGGACTCTAAGTGATGCAATCTACCATAAAATGTGATACAAATGCATGAAAAGCTAACTAATGAGTATGCAAAATGTATGCAATATGCAGTAACATCAACTTCCCCAAACTTACTTCTTGCTTGCCCTCAAGCAACAGAAAATAAGTAAGGAAGAGATGTTTTCAGAAAAACGAATGGGGTTTAAACTTCTTGCAAAGGTGCCTTTCAAATGAATTAAATCTCAATGTCCTAGTTAACAGTTCTAAAATGCTATGCTTACACTCATACTCCAAAGAACTTAGCCATACTCATCACACAAAGAAATTCAAATCATGACTCTCCTATTCCTAACAATCAAAGAAACTCATCCTTTAACATTCATTAACATTAGAACCATGAATCAAACTTATGCACCTTAAAGCAAAACACATTTGGCTGAGGGTGAAGGTTATGAGCATTGAATGATCTCATTTGAAAAGGGTTTACAATTAGAACAAGGGTTTCTCTCAAAAATGGTTGAACTTGTGCATAATGCTAAAGGTAAAGACAATTTATGCATACATGATTAGATTCTCATCTACCCATGTAAACTAACAAACGATCCTAAACCCCTCTCATTTATCAACTTCTATCCTCACTCACCACTTAGAGTCTACCCTTTTTCTGCTCAAAACTTAGCAATCCCCAATTCGAAACAAAAACATTTTTAAACTTTTTAGGCTAGTGAAAAGGTTTGAAAATAACTTTGCTCTTTAGATATTTCTTATTGGTAGCTCTCTTATTATTATTATTATTATTTTTTATTTATTTGGCACTTAGGCTCTTTTATTTCTTATTCTTTTCTTTGGCTTCAAAGAAGGGTAAGGTTCAAGGAGGGAGTTCTACTTAGGCTCACAAAGAGTGGTAAAAAGGAAGAAGAGAGCCTAATTATTTTAAAACCATGTGTTCATTTTCAAATACATAAGGATGATAATTAGAATTTCAAATTAAGGTTCTCACTTATTAGGACAAGTTTCAAATCATGAGAGTTCAATTCAAGCCACGAAAATCCTAACAAGTGATCCAAGCATGGTAAGAACTTACTTTCAAAGCATAGGCAAAGCATTAGAGAACTACTAACTAGGGCATTGAAACAATTCATAAGTAAAAACACCTTTTTAAGAAACTCTAACCCCTTATGCAGAATGCAAACAACCTAGATGCTATGAGAAACTCTAGACTCAATCCTAACATGATGAATGCAACTACATGAATCTTTGAAAATTTTTTTTTAAAATTTTACCAATTTTTCATGAACTAAAGACTCAAGGATGCTAAAGGAAAATAAGATCACAGAACACAAGTCAAATCACACATGTACTCCCCCAAACTTGCTTGACACCGTCCCGGTGGTAAACTCATTCGAAGGAGTAGCAAAACACAAAGCAAAAAGAAGCAAATAGGAGCGGTTATGTACAATGGAAGAAGGTTGTTACCTCTGGTCTAGTCTCGGCTGGAACTTGAGGATGATCCAGAGGAGCTAGAGACTATGGTCTTTCCCTTGTCGGCTGGTTCTTGGAGAGAGTGGCGTGCTGGCTGAATGGTTCTTCCTTGGGTCTCGCGGATGACAACTCCACTGGTTGAGAGCCTTCTCTTCTCGGGTTGTTGCTCCTCTTGACTTGCAGCTTTCTTAGGTGAGCCTCCCTGAAGTGCCTTGGCTTTGTTTCCAAGCTTCTTGAGCATCTTGCCTTGCCACTTGTTGATCTTCCTTTGCATCTCCACAACAGATACTAGGAACTTCTCGGTTTTTGTCCTCGGCTCAAAGTCTAACTTGGGAAGTGTGTAGGCCTCGGGCATCTCATCTTCCGTGGCTGGAGACTCGGACCTTTGTTGAGGGGCAATTGCTGAAGCAGGTGGTCCTCCTAGAGGGGCAAAGCATTCTTCCTCCGTGGGCAAGAATTCGATGTTCCCAACACCAAGCAGCTCGGTTTCATCTTTGTTGGGCAGGATGCACACTCTCTTCTTGTCTTCGTCGTCTATGAAGAGGTAGGCGTAGAACCCTTCTGCTGGCGTGCGTCCCAAGCTGTCAGTATTCCTCATGTATGCCTCGTCCATGAAAGCTCTGGCTGGTACATGGGTGAAGTCGTGAATGGTCACACCAGCTTGCAAGAACAGAGGAGTGAGGAAACCGCCAATGTAAGAGGAAGTTGCCTTGCACCGCAAGGCATAAGCCTTGTATTTCACCAAGGAAGCCGCAAGCACACATCCGTAGTTCACTCTATCGCCGAGTTCATCCTCCATAGGCTCGTCATTTGCATCCGGATCACACACCAAGTGCTTCACACCTTGGAACAGGAAGCAAAGCTCTGTCTTTGTGACCGTAGGAGCAACAGATCTTCCACTAAACGTGTTGGCGATCAGCTTCAGAGTGTACCTCAGCACCGGGCTTCTTACTCGCTTGATCTTGGCGGTGTTGGCTTTGTAGTCTTCATTGCTGATCAGGTCCCAAAAGTCGTCGGCTTTCTTGAAGGCGGGGAACTCGACCTTGTAGGCATCCGCATTGAGACCATAAGCTTGGCATAGCTCAGGGATGGAGACTGTATAGGCTTGACGACCAACCTTGAAGTAGAGGCGACCTTGAGAAGGGACGGGTGTGCTAGTATTCTCGTAACGGAAATCCAACGTGGCAAGGAAGTCTATTGTCACTTCTGGAATGGTTGGGCAATCCATCCGTGACAGACATCTTAGGCCAATGTTCTTGAGGAGTTGGTCGAAATCCCCAAGAATCCCTAGCTTGGACAACAGCTCTCGATCAGCAAACTTGGTAGGCTCAAACCAAAGCCTTTCTAGCCGTTTCTTATCCCTCTTCTCATCCTTAGTCCATCTGACCCTCTCTTGAACTGCCACATCTTGTCCTTCTCCTTCTTGTGCTGTCTCTTCTCTTGTTCTCTTGGGGGCCATTGTTCCTGAAACAAGTTTCTAAAGAAGTTTGATAAGCAAAACAGCGGTTTTGATGAGAATGAGAGAAGAGAAGGAGAGAACTTATAAAAACTACCCTAGAATTTTGGGGAATTAATAAAAAATTATAGCTAAATAAAGGAGAATCATATCTTTAGATACTGAAAAATCTAGAATTATTCCTTTTACTTAGCTAGTTTTTAAAAATCAAAACTGACCCTATATTCTAGAACAATATCTTGCGAATTTAAAGGAAATTTTCCTAAAAATAAATCATTAAATTTTGAAAATACCTTTGCAAGAAATGTAAAAGATCTTTGCTACCTTTTGAAAACTAAAACTCTCACTCTCTTTGTTTTAAATTTTCGAGAAAAACAGGAATGAGAGGGTGAGAGGTTGTTGAAATATTTAAAGACTAGCAAAGAGAAAAACAATGGGTAGTAAAAGTGGTTTTTCTGACAAAGTCTTGGTCAAGATACATCTTTCATGGTCAAAGATGCTTGCCTTGACCAAGTTTTGAATTTAAAAGTTGGAGGGAAAAGAGTAAACGAGGGAAAGAAAATGTTACCTCGGCATGAGATTGAGTCCATTTGGTCGATCTAGGACTCGATCTCATGCCCATAATGGCTTAGATCGAGAGGGTTACTCGATTTGAGACTCGATTCATGGTGGATCGAGTCTTGGATCGATTGACTCTCTCGATCATTGAGATGTTGGCTCCACGGCTAAGTCCTCATGATCGAGCTATGTCCTCGATTTAGGGGTCGATTTGGCACAGATCGAGTGATAGATCGAGTCGAGTGATCGATCTGTTTTCAACAGATTTTCCTGAGAGAAATTAGATCGGTCGATCCATTTTGGATCGATCGATCCTTTTTCGTCAAGGTCGATCATGTCACTCGTTCACGTCTAGATCGACTGGCTCCTCTCGATTCACTGACTCGATCTAGCAAAGATCGAGTCAGGATCAGTCGATCTAGCACTCGATCTCTAGCCTTATCTTAACCCCTATCGCCTCTTTTAGACTTCAAGATCAAGGTTTAGACTCCTCATACCTGTTCCTACACACTTGCAGAATAAAAACATAAAACTGAAAGGGAAATGAAGCAGAAATATGTACAAAATAAACATGGGAATGCCTCCCAAGTGCGCTTTCTTTAACGTCTTTAGCTAGACCTTACTTGGTTTAAGCGGATGGTGGGTCTTGGAGAAGCACCGAGGTACTCTCCTTGTCATAGCCGTCTGCCAAGTAAGGCTTGACTCTGTGTCCGTTGACGGTGAATGCACTGCCACTTTTTCCCATCAGAGTAACAGCTCCATAAGGCGACACTTCTTGAATCACGAACGGTCCGCTCCACCTTGACTTCAGCTTGCTCGGGAAGAGTTTGAGCCTCGAGTTGTACAGTAACACTAAACCTCCTTCCTTAAGCTCTTTGGCAACCAACTTCTTGTCATAAGTCTCCTTAGTCCGCTCCTTGTATATCCGAGAGCTCTCGTAAGCGTTCAGTCTTAACTCATCCAGTTCGTGTAGCTGAATAAGGCGCCTCTCCTGAGCAGTCTTGAGGTCAAAGTTCAGCCTCTTCACAGCCCACAACGCACAGTGTTCCAGCTCAACCGGGAGATGACAGCCCTTGCCATAGAGTAGAGTGAAAGGAGTTGTACCAATCGGCGTTTTGAAGGCAGTACGGTAGGCCCAAAGAGCGTCGTCCAGCTTCACTGCCCAGTCTTTCCTTGTTGCTCCGACAGTCTTCTCTAGTATAGCCTTGATTTGCCGGTTGGAGACTTCCACTTGACCGCTTGTTTGAGGATGATACGGTGTAGCCACCTTATGCTTAACTCCATACTTTCTAAAGAGGTTCTCAAAGACCTTGTTTATGAAGTGGCTTCCCCCATCGCTTATAACAACCTTGGGTACCCCAAACCTCGGGAAGATGATACTCTTGAACAGCTTGATTACCACCTTAGAGTCATTTGTAGGGGAAGCAACTGCCTCAACCCATTTAGAGACATAATCCACTGCTACTAAGATGTATTTGTTGCCATATGAAGAAGGAAATGGCCCCATGAAGTCTATGCCCCACGCGTCGAACACGTCAACCTCGAAGATAGGAACTTGAGGCATTTCGTTCCTCTTAGTGATATTCCCTGCTCGTTGACATGCCTCACAGCTCTTCACAAACTCGTGTGCATCTTTAAAAATGGACGGCCACCAGAAACCGGCTTGCAACACTTTCGTGGCAGTCTTGAATGAGGCGAAGTGTCCTCCGTAGGAAGAGCCATGGCAATGATAGAGGATGTCCCTAGCTTCTTCCTTTGTAACACATCTCCGGTACAAACTGTCTACTCCTCTCTTGTATAAGTAGGGCTCGTCCTAAAAGTAGTCACTAGCCTCTCTCATAAACCGTTTCTTGTGATAGTTGTTGAGATGTGTTGGTTCCTCACCACACGCTAAATAGTTCACTACATCAGCATACCACGGTAGATCCTCCTCTTTGAAACTCAACACCTCTTCAAACCTCCTTTCTAGCTTTCCACAAACAGCCGTGGTAATCACCATGAGCTGCTCTTCTGGAAGAGAGTCATCTAAGGGGAGAGACTTGTTGATCCTTAGCCGTGAGAGATGGTCAGCGACTCCGTTTTCTATTCCTTTCTTGTCTTTAATCTCTGTGTCAAACTCCTGGAGTAAGAGAATCCATCTTAAGAGCCGAGACTTAGTGTCTTTCTTCGAATAAATGTATCGCAAGGCAGCGTGATCCGTGTATACAATAGCCTTGGAACCAACGAGATATGATCTGAACTTCTCAAAGGCGAACATTACTGCAAGCAACTCCTTCTCCGTAGTGGTGTACCTTGTTTGCGTGTCATCCAAGGTTCTTGAAGCATAGTAGATCACGTGCAGCTTCTTGTCTTTCTTCTGACCAAGAACGGCTCCTACGGCGTAGTCACTAGCATCACACATGATCTCAAAGGGAAGAGACCAGTCTGGTGCTTGGACTATAGGAGCTGATGTAAGGGCTTCCTTGATGGTCACGAAAGCTCTCAAACACTCCTCATCAAACACAAACTCAGCTTCCTTGCACAACAACCGTGTAAGAGGGCGTGCAATCTTGGAGAAATCTTTGATGAAGCGCCTATAGAACCCTGCGTGTCCCAAGAAGCTTCTGACTCCCTTAACATTAACCGGCGGCTCAAGACCCATCATGACTTCCACTTTAGCCTGATCAACCTCAATGCCCTTCTCTGATATCTTATGACCAAGCACGATCCCTTCCTTAACCATAAAGTGGCATTTCTCCCAGTTCAGTACCAAGTTTGTCTCTTCACACCGTTTTAGTACCCTGCAAAGATTCAACAAACACACAGAAAAGGACGCACCATAGACAGAGAAATCATCCATGAACACCTCTACCATCTCCTCTATTTGATCGGAGAAGATCGACATCATACACCGCTGAAACATAGCCGGTGCATTACACAATCCAAACAGCATCCTTCGATATGCAAAGGTACCGTAGGGACATGTGAAGGTCGTCTTCTCCTGATCATTTGGGTGAATTGGTATCTGAAAGAAACCGCTATACCCATCGAGAAAACAGTAGTAAGGGTGATTAGCAAGTCTCTCAAGCATTTGATCAATAAAAGGCAAAGGGAAATGGTCTTTCCTACTTGCAAGGTTGAGTTTCCTATAATCAATACACATCCTATGGCCAGTGATGGTTCTAGTAGGAATAAGCTCATCCTTTTCATTCCTTATGACCGTGATCCCTCCCTTCTTAGGCACCACATGTACAGGAGAAACCCACGTGCTGTCACTTATGGGATAGATCACGTCAGCCTCTAAAAGCTTAAGGATTTCTTTCTTAACAACCTCTTTCAAATTAGGATTCAAACGCCTTTGATGTTCTATAGAAGAGGCGTTCTCATTATCCAAGTGAATCCTATGAGTGCAAAGCATTGGTGAAAGGCCCTTGATGTCACTTAAAGAGTACCCAATGGCCTTCATATACTTTCTCAGCTCAGTCAGGAGCGAGGGCAACTCATCATCACTTAGGTTTTCATTCACAATCACGGGATAGGTGTTATTAGGCCCTAAGAAAGCATACCTTAGCCCTTTTGGGAGCTCCTTAAGGTCCATCTTTGGTGCTAGCAGCTCACTCCAGTCATCCTCGTGGCTGTTGTTGTTGCTTTCCTCCTTGGAACTCTCCTTAGACCCTGAGGCATGGCCCTTCGGACTGCTTTCCTCCATCGCTATCCCTTCTGAAATCGAGTCCTCCAGTCGATTCTCCTCTCGATGTCGTCTAGATCGAGCCATTTCGCTCGATTCACTTACTCGATTTGATGTGGATCGAGTAAGGGATCGAGACGCTGAGTCGATCTCTTGATTGGACCCCATAATGATCAGGAGGTCTCTCTCGATCGTCGACTCGATTGTTTTTCCTGATCGAGCATTCCTCTCGATCTGTCCGTCGATTGTTGCACCGGATCGAGTTGTGTTCTCGATTGCCTTGTCGATCTGACTCCTGGATCGAGTGATAGCGTCGATCTTGGGGTCGATCTCTAGGCAGCAACCTTCATCATTCTTAACAATCCTCCTAGAATCCAGCAGGTTGACGTACTCCTTGGTCCTCCGGTCCACGTAGCCAAACTCCCCTGGCTCCTTAGTCAGTGCTAGCTTCAGATGGTCTTCTAGAGCCAGCGCTTCCAGCAACTCATCCGCTAAAGCATCCATCATTTCAATATAGAAAGCTTGCCCTTCAATGGTCGGCTTCTTCAGAACCTCATTGATGTCGAAGTCAAGCCTTATCTCCTTTCCCAAATGCAAGGCAATCTTCCCATTCTTCACATCTATGATAGCCCTGGCGGTTGCTAGGAATGGTCTCCCTAAGATGAGTGGATCCTTAGGCTCTTCATCCATCTCCAACACGACGAAGTCCATAGGCACGTTCACACCACTGATTCGCACCGGTAAATCTTCTAGCAGCCCCACTGGTAGTCTCACACTCCTATCAGCCAGTACCAACGAGATCCGACAGTCTTTGAAACGAGTAAAGCCTAGCTTCTTAGCCACGGAGTGAGGCATCAAGTTTATGCTAGCTCCGAGATCACATAAGCAACTCTTGAACTCTAGAGGACCTAAAGCGCAGGGTATAGTGAAGCTTCCAGGGTCTCCCAACTTCTTAGGGACTATCTCCTTATGTATCACAGCACTACACTCTTCACTTAGAACAAGTACCTCCTTGCTTTCCTTATTCTTCTTCACGAGAGTGTCTTTGAAGAATTTGGCGCATTTAGGCATCATTGCAAGGTAGTCAACGAGAGGTAGCTTGATCTCCACGTCCTTAAGATGCTTCTCAAAGAGGATTCTATGCTTCTCTATGAGTTGCTTCTTGAAGCGGCCAGGAAAAGGCAGCTTAGGTACATACGGTGGAGGCACATAAGCATTCTTCTCCTTAGTGGTTTGCTCAGCTTTCTTCTCAGCAACTGCTTTGTCTCCTCTTCTTGGCCCTTGGATCCAAACGTTGTCAAAGTTAATCTCATCATCATCAGCCGAAGGTTTACCCTCCCCCTCTTGAATTACAACGTCCTCGTTGTTCTTGGTAGAGACCGGAGGTTCGAGCTCTTTGCCGCTTCTCAACGTAATGGCGCTAGCATACTCCTTAGGATTCTGCTCACACTTTCCCGGAAGACTAATCTGACCACTCGTACTTGCTTTCCCTTTCTCTAGCTGCATGATCTTGTTGTTTAAGTTGGTGATCTGAGTGGAGATGTCAGTGAGAGACGAGTCAAGACGAGTGTTCATCTCGGCGAACTTCTGGTTTGTAGAGGCTTGCGCTTGTATCTGCTGTTGAAACATTGCTTGAACCGGATCAACTTGTTGTTGCATCGGTTGTTGCTGCTGAGGTGCAAAGCCCGGAGGGTAGTTAGGTGTATAACCCTTGTTATTTTGATGTTGCCCTTGGAAGTTGTTCTGCCCTTGACCTTGGAAACCACCACTCGGTTGAAAACCTTTGTTGTAAGGGATGAAAGGTTTTGCTTGCTGAGTAGGGTACACTTGATCTTTAGGGTTGGTTACGTTGGTGCTTCGGTAAGAGAGGTTGTTGTTCTGGTAGCCTTGGTTGTAGCCTTGAGGTTTGTAGTTGTTCTGTCCCGCCACCTAATTGGCTTCTTCTTGGCTCAACTCTAACTCCTCTTGGTTCTCATCAGCTTCACCAACAAAGTGAACATGCTTCTGATTGGCTAACACCAGCTTATCTATCTTCTCATGCAAAGATTTCAGCTCCTTCTTGTGAGACTCTAGCTCTGATCCTCTCGGTGCACGGTCATAGTCCTCAGCGTAGTTGCCATCACTCAATGCCAAATTTTCTATTAGCTCCATACCCTCTTCTACCTCCTGACCAAGGAAGTTCCCTTTGCTAGCTGTGTCAAGCAACAACCTGATCTTTGGTGAAGCTCCACGGTATATGGTACTGAGTAGTGTCTCCTCGCTGAACCCGTGATGAGGACATTGGATCGTGTAGTCTTTGAAACGCTCCGTTGCCTCGTTGAATGTCTCATTGTTCCTTTGAGTGAAACCGCTTATTTCGCTTCTCAACCGTGCTGTCCTGGTGCTTGAGAAGAACTTTGAGAGAAAGGCCTTCTTACACTCGGCCCATGAGGTGATGGTGCCTTGTGGGAGGGTCTTCTCCCAATGCCTAGCTTTGTCTCCGAGTGAAAAGGGGAAGAGACGCAGCTTGAAAGCATCTTCGGATATGCCATTGATCTTTATCATCCCACATACTTGCTCGAAGTTGTCAAGGTGCTCCAAGGGATCTTCCATTGCTAAGCCGTGGAACTTGTTGTTTTGCACCATTGAGATGAAACCTGGCTTGATCTCGAAGTTGTTGTTTTGTACAGGAGGAGGAGTGATCCCAAACCTATTGTGATGAGTATTGGGAGCATCTCCGGCTCCTATGATCCTTGGGGGTCTAGCCGCGTGTTGGGGCTTTCCATTGCCCCTTCCTGCTGCCCCGTGAGCTGGAGGAGGTCCTTCTGGATGCTCGTGTTCAGCCATAGCTTCAAAGTCAACCAAACCGTGCTGAACAATCTCCTCAAAGGCTCTGGCTTGTTCTCTGACTCTCCTTTGCCGTGAGTGACCAAGCTGATGAATGTTGTCCAAGGGTTGTAGTAGATTGTTGTCTCCCCTTGAACGAAGATTCATGTACCTGAAAACACACGTTTGAGAGTAGAATGATTAGTAACTTGAAAAAGGTAAAGACTTAGTCTTTGCTAAGTCCCAAATCTCTATGTTCTCTAAACAGTCCTATGATGGCAACGGCGCCATTTGATATACACTTTCTTAGCAAGGGTGAAAATGCAATGAGGTTATCAAACTCAAATGCAAGACATGTTGTAGTACAGCAAGCAAGAGAGAGTCAATCCATGCCTAGAGTGATAGAGAATGCAAAGAGAATACAAGGACTAATGCAAATCCAAGCGAAATGAGATGATTTATGAGAAAATCTCTAAAAACTAGATGCAGCAACTTAAATAGAATGCAACATATTTTAAAAATACTAGGAATGAAGGAACTACCACGAGGAACAAACATAATAATTAAAGAACCAAGCTTCGAATTACTAAAATTTGACTAGTGGATCGACCATGAGATCGACCACTAGATCGAGCAATAACAATCGATCTCGTCTAAAAATGCAAGAACAGTGAAACTAATGACCAGGATGCTATCAAAGATCAAGCGAATGACGAGATAAGATGTAAAGATGCTAAAAGAAAGGGCCTAGGGTTGAGATTCATGGTCAGGGGTTTCAAAGGTTCGACCTTGGGTTGAAAACCTTAAACTGACTCACTTTGTGAGGATCTCTAAGCCTTGAAAACTAAGCAAGATCTATCTGTGGCTTTCGGTATAGATCACTCCTTCATCCTCTCCTCCAAACCCATGGCTTTTGGTGGAAAGAGAGGTCGAAGGGCATGGAAAGCAGATTTCAAATGAATGGCTTAACTAATCCCCCAAACTTCCATGGCTTTTGGGAAGGGGTAACTAGTCTCTAAGGTGTGATCTTCCGAGGCTCCTGAATCCTGTCAAGGTAAGGAACCTCTCGGATCATGAAGCTCTTGGCGTGAGAGTCTTCAAGCATTGAGATCTCAACACCTTAGAAGAGATAGCCGTTGAAAACGCTTAGAAAAACCCCAAGATCGAAACCCTTTAGACCCCTTAATCCTCTCAACCTCGAACCTAAATAAACTACTCACTACACATAAAGTAAATCAAGCAAAGCATGTAAAAGGAAACGATGAACATGAAAAGAAAACTAGATTAAGACGGAAATGATTCGATTACAAAGCTTAAGAAAAACTCAAGTTCGACAATGGTGTTCTTCACGAAAAACAGAGAGAAAACATAAAGAAAAAGATAAGGATTGAAAGTTGTGTGGGAAAAGGACGTCGCCGCCTTCCCAAAATGGTCAAAACAAGCTGATGGTCCCCCCCTCGCTAGCGGCCAAAAGTGGTTGAAAGGACAGAGATCGACTCCAGGATCGAGCGGTTCTCTCGATCATATCCGGACATCGTGTCTTCGGCTCGATCTGGGTCTCGATCATCATCGGTGAATCGAGTGTTGCATCCGATCTCGGTATCGATCTTCGGCTGGATCGAGTGGTGTACTCGATCTGGCTCTCGCTCTGCATGGCGTCATTCACGTCCGTACCGTTTGATCGACTGCTTCACTCGATCCTTGTCTCGATCATTTTCCTTGGATCGCCTCCTAGATCGACCGGCCATGCTCGATCTGCTCCTCGATCTCTGATCCTTAGCATATATCCGAGCTCCCACGAACTGCTACATCAGCCTCAACATGTCCACGAACCTCCACGACTCCAAAGCAGCCAGAAACAACCTGAATGTGATGCAAAATGCAAGGAACATGCGTATGCTGGTGCAAGAATGCTCTAGGACTCTAAGTGATGCAATCTACCCTAAAATGTGATACAAATGCATGAAAAGCTAACTAATGAGTATGCAAAATATATGCAATATGCAGTAACATCAAGTAGCTTAGCATTTTTCATCTTTTGCTTGTTCCTCGTGGTAGTTAACCCTCTTCCAGGGATTTTAAAATTGTTTTGCATTGCATTAGATCGTTGCATTTAGTTTTCCTAGGTTTCACCAATCATTTATCCATTTTACTTAGATTCACTAGATCCTTGCATTCTCATTGCCCTTCCTGCTCCCTAGGATTGGATTGATACCTCTTGCTTTACTACAACTGTGTATTGCTTGAGTTTTGATAACCTCCTTGCTTGCACGTGACACAAGACTAATTGGTGTCTTATGTTCAATCACCCTTGTGTTAGTCAGTTGTAGTAAAGGTTTTATGTCAATCCATTGGGAATAGTTGAAAACAGAAGAGTTGAGAGTAAAGTCTCTAAGTCAAGCAGGCAGTGAATTGGTTTTGTTGCCTAAGCAACAGTTCTAGCAACCTAAGTGAAACAAGCAGCAACCAAAGTAAAAGCAGAAGCAAACTAAGCAATTCTAAGCAAGGAAAACAGAGTAAAACAGAGGAAAACAGAGCAAATCCGAAATTCAAATAAGAGAAAGGCAAGTTTCTAGATGTGGTTATTGACTTTGGGAGATTTAAGACATTAACTAAGGCTGTTTCAAACTACATTGATCAAGCAAACAAGCAAGCAATGGTGATTCCTAGACATAGAGTTCACACTTAAGCTAGTTAGATCCAATCTCTTGGTAAATAACCCTTTGCTAAACATTCTAACAAGAACTAAGTCTCATTAGTGCTAAAACATCAAGCAAACATGATTAAACAACTCTATTCAAGTCAAAATGTGATATATCATGGTTTTTATGGTTTTTAACCATGATATAAGTCCTTTTTATTGAGTCTTTTTGGTATTTTTAGAGTCCTAGAAGAGTCTTTGCAGGTTATAGCATGTCTGGAGCATAATTGGAGATTTTGGAACCTTTTGGAGCATTCTGAGTTGAAGCCACGAAGTACCAAGATCAAAGCAGAAAGTATTCACTACTGGTGACGATCGTCACCCCATTGGTGACGCTCGTCACCCTGATAGGAAGGAGCGTGGCTATTTGTTAAAAGTATCAAAAAGAATTGCAGAACTTACCCAGAAGTTTCCTTTATTTATATGAAGACCCCAGATCGTGTTTAGCCCCTATTTATTAGGTTTTTCAGCCACTGTTGGCAGAGAATCTTAGTTTTTGAGAATTCAGAGAGCTTTAGAGAGAGATTTGTAGCAGAGCTTTTGGAGAGACAAATCAGACTCCTTCAGAGCAGATTTTGAACTCCTTTATTTCTACTTCTTATTTCTTTTATGCAATCTATTCTTTTCATGATGTTTTCTCAAATCACCATGTCTGAGTAGTTTGTTAGTTAAGTTAGGGCTTTTCAAAGGTTGAAGAAGAGTTTGTAGAATTGCTAAAAACTTATAGGAAATTCATTGGTTCTTCATCTGTGCTTGCATTCATATCGATTTCTTAGACACATCATCTGGATTTCGAAACCCTAGGTTTTTGATAGATGTGAGAGCATTATTAATCACCTGAACTAGTATTAGATGAGCAAAACGCCCTAGTACAAAGAGATTTGGCTTAGGAGTTTTGTGAACAATTGAACCTGATCATTACTGCATGTTTAGGTTGTTAGGGTTTGCAAAGAGATTTGAAACTCTGTGATTTAGACATAGATAACTTCTGCAATGAGAATTGATTAGTTATATCTTTGCGATTCATGTTCAAGACGGTTTTAATTCATTCCTGATTGCATGCATTCTACACTCTCAGAATTCAACATGCGAACTGTCCTGACTTAGCGCCTTTAGCCTTCTGAACTTTAAGAACAAGCATAAAAACGCCCTCTTGCATTTATTTTACTGTTTTGCATTACATTCATTATTTATCGCTTAGCTTAATCTGAATCTATAATCGCCAGTGTGGTTTACATACTCCCTTGGGATTCGATAACCCCTTGTACTACAACTGCTTTTGCTGTGCACTTGCAGTAGTTTTATTTGGGTAAAACCTTACCCTATCAAAATGCTCCTCAAACAGTCAATCTCTTGAGCCAAGGCCAGCAAATCCTCTATTAAACATGATTAGCATTTCATCAAACACTTGGTGGGCATAAGAGAAGGCTAACAACTTAGACAAGTTTGATCAAGACTAATCTAGCATGAATAACAGATTAATAGAGAGAAACCCATAAACTGAAGCACTTAACAAATCTTAATCAAGCCTTAAATCCCCTTAATCTACCACATCTAGAAACCCTAGGATAACTACTCACTCATAATCAAGTTTAACACCAAATCACAAAGGGAAAGGATGCTAATCATAATTAAAAGAAAGATTAAAGAACAATTAAAGCAAATACTTGATTATATTAAACAAAGCAAAGAAAATTTCTTACAAACTTAATGAAAAAGCTCAAGAACAGTAAAATGACATGACCCCTCGAAAATCTGGAAAAAGGGGCTATTTATAGTCTAGAGGAGAAAACCCTAGAGTAATGGCAAAAATGTAATTAAAAACAGGTTCGGGCTGGGTCAGTATCGATCAGTTGTGTCGGTCTTCATTGACCGAAATGGGTCCCTATCGGTCTGGAGTGATCGACACATATGACCGAAATTAGTCCGGTGTGTTTGTGTCGATCACACTTGACCGATATGCTACGTATCGGTCAGCCTTGACCAAAACTCTTTGTGCTCTAACCGAAAACTTCTGCAGAGATCTTCTGCTGTGATCCTTTTTGCTCCCTTTTGCCCAGCTAGATCCTTGTATCATTCTTAAAACTCCTCCAAGCTCCTTTAAGCTCCAAAAGCACCTAAAAACATCCAAAATGCAAAGAAAATGCAAACTGTACTCTAAATGCAACCTAAGTATAAAAGGAGAAGAAAACGGGACAAAAGCAAAGGGAAAATATGTAAAAGAGGATCAAAATATGTACTAAATGCAGCTCTAAATGGTGTAAATACAATGGATATCAACACCCTCACACTTGCCTTTTGTTTGTCCTCAAGCAATCAAGAACAAATGGGAGAGTGAGGTTTGAAAGTGGGCATTCAGATTCCAAAAGTGCAAAGGTAAAGAGATGGTTTCAATGCTCAAGTGCCTAGTTGTAGGATGCAAACATAATCAGCTATACTTTAAAGATCCTAGCCATGCTCGTCATATTTCAAAATAATCTCAAATCTCAACTTAGGCAGATGCTCAAATCAATCAACTCTTTAACTTTCAATTAAGTTCAGAACTTGAATCATGTTTATGCAAATCAAGTGAAGACATTTGGTTGAAAAGGGTAAGGTTATGAGATAAGAATGATCTCATTTAAGCACAAGGGTTCAAAAACATAAAGGATCACTCAATGAAATGACTTCATCTTAGGCAAAATGCTAAAGGTAAAAGCACACTTATGCATGCAATTCAAAGCTCTCTTCTACCCTTACTTCCCAAAGATGAGTCCTAAGCATTTTTAAACCCAAGAGTGAACCCTCTAAGTCTACCCTTTCCTAAATTCTACCCTTTACCCATCTACATGGCTGGGTAAACTTTTTCTTTTGCTTGTGTGGCTGCTTCTTTTAGGTTGGGACTTGCTCTTCTTTGTTGTGTTGGCACCTTCATCACCTTTGGTGGATTGCTTCTTGGTCAGATTTTTCTTCTTTTGGACCCTTCTAAGCATTGTTGTTGGCGCCAATCCTTCTTTTTAGACTTAGAGCTTTTATTCCCTTTACTTAACCACAATACTAAACTGTTTCCCCTTTTCTACTATTTCAGATCTTTTCCCTTTCTTTCAAAACATAAAAAAATGAAGTTCAAACCACTTACTCTACCCTTTTTAAACCCCAAAACTCCTATCCTAGAATTAAGCTCAAGATGCAAGCTGATATCTACAAGAGAGCTAATCATTGCCAGCCTTATTCCTAACACTTTTTGCCAAGACAAAATCAAAAATGAAATGCAAAGGCCTCACAGCTCTCACAATAGTGTTTAGGCTCAAAAGGAGGTTTTGGTTAAGGGTGAGGATGTAACTGTCCCATAATTATGAGGATCAGCTATTTGGATCAACAAGAGTGGTAGAAAGGAGAAAGATGTTCCAAATATGTATATGGAAGCCATGTAATCACTTTTCAATGCATAAGACATGATAATTAAAAGTCCAAGTTAAAGTTCAAGTTGATAGAGTTGATTTTCAGAGAACAAATGCTTTCAGAATGAGATGAGAAGACCAAATCTAGCAATCTAAGCATGGTTCAGCCTTAACTTCTAGCAATCATATGATACCTCAAACAACTATGCTCTTAAAAACTGAAATCATCTCTAAACACTAAGCACTTTACAAGGTAAACTCATCATAATGTCTTATGTAAATGCAATGCAACCTAAATGTCAACACTAGAATCAATCCTAGAAGAATGGAATGCAACTACATGCTTTCTTTTTGGTTTGCAAAATGTTTTAAAATTTTTCGATTTTTTGTGTTTTTCTATGCCTTACATGTATGCATGATATGCATGAGACTCAAAGAGAAAATAAAAAAGGAAAAACTACGAAAACAGAAAACAAAGTCAAACCCCAAATCTCTCCCCCACACTTAAATTACACAGTCCCTTGTGTAATGAAAGCAATGGAAGAGAGAAGCAACAAAATATATTACAAAAATAAAAAGATGCAATGGTATAGAACAATGGAAGGGATGTGGTACTTGGTTCAATGGTAGGAGTTGTGGGATGATCCTGAGGTTTGTGGAGACTTACTAGCTCTCCTCTTCCTTCTCTCATAGACTTTAGTGGAATGCTCTGCTTCTGGAGTTGGTTGAACCCAGCTTGATCATAGCTGTTCAGCTTGTGAAGAAGTCCCTTGTGTGCCCCATTGCCATGTATCCTGAACTTCAGAGGGGTTGGGGATTGGCGCCTCCCAAGCTGATGGAACATGGGCTCTTGGCTCATAAGATGAAGCCCTTGGTTGTGCCCATGTACCCCATTGATCACTTGGTTGTGCATGGAATGAGTGTCTTCCATGGGGGTTCCATACAGCTTCCTCCTCTTCAGTTGGCTCAGCTTGGTGGAATTGCTCTTCTTGTTGAGAGTGGAGCTCTTGGGTGTGGCTGTGGTGGTATGTTTTTGCTGATGTAGCCTTGTTCTTTCTGAACTTCCCCTTTACCATCTTCATAAGCCCTTTGATGGCTTTGTCCTGCCACTTGCACCACTTCTGTAATGTGTTAATGTGCTCATGAGCTGCTCTCAAAGAGCTTCCTTGGTTGGGAGCTTCATAGGGCTGGAAGTGGAACTGCCTTGAGCTGTAGTTCAACACTTCTTCTTCTTCAAGCTCATCTTCTTCATGGGTTCTTCCTTGGCCTTCAGTGCCAGCAGTAGCATTCCATTGTTCTTCTTCTTCTTCTTCTTCTCTGATCTCTTCAGTGTGCTCCTCTTCTTCTTCACTGTCTTCTTCTTCTTCTACTGTAGGAATAGGGCCGCCTGTGTAGAGCTCCTCCTCACTCAAGTTGAAATTGATGTTTGATGTTGTGGTGAAGGAGGTCAGCCTTGGGTTTGGGAGAAGGACTCTCACATGCTCCAAGTGGTTGTTGAGGAATTGATAAACATACTTGCCTTGGATGCTCTTCTCAAGAAAATGACTCATCTTCAGGTAGTCCATATCTATCCAGACAGGAGCTAGAGCATCTTCAGCATGCTCCTCAAGGTTCACATCACAGGCTAGTAGAATTGCTGTCACAATTCCTCCAATGTGCAGTTGTGGATTCTTCTCCCTTCTTCCCTTGTTGATAATCCAGCTTGGTATGTTTGCAGCTGCTCCATCAACAGTCTTACAAGGCATGGGAGCTTGCTAGGTGGAGGAACTTTCACTGCACATCTGCTGGTGCCTGGACCAGTGTACAATCCATTGTAGAGGAAGTCTCTCTCCCTGCCAGTTAGGTGTGAGGTTTCTTTCCTTGCAAAAAATGTATTTGCAAGCACATTGTGTGTATATCTAACTGCAGGATGCTTCAAGTGTTGGTTCCTTGTAGCCCCAGCTTTGAATTCCCCTACTCCAACTGCCTCCCAAAACCTTGTGTACTGTGATTCATGGATTAAGAACTTCTTCCCTCTTTGAAAGTAAGTGCTCAGCCCCAGCGCCCTAGAGAGTTTTTAGAATGTGATTTTGAACTTCTGTTTTCCAAGCTTGAAAGAGATCCATCCATCATGGTCAGGGAGCTCACTCTTCTCATAATAAACCACCTTGAGGGTGGAGAGGAATTGATGAGTGAAGCGCTCATATGATGGGAGAGGCTGTAGTAGCTCTGTAAGCCCCATCTGTTCAAAGGTGCAGATCAGTGTTCATAGATTCCCAGCTCCTTGGGGATAACGAGGTGTGGAGTAGGAGATTTTTTATCTTCCACTTCAAGCAGAAGTCTTTGAAATTTCGTGAGATGAACTGCGAACCGTTGTCCATCACGATTTCATAAGGAAGTCCGTGACGGCAAATCACGTTTTTCCGGATGAAGCCGCGTACCTGGAGCTCGGTTGTTTGCTGATAAGCTTTAGCTTCTACCCACTAAGTGAAAAAGTCGGTGAGCACAAGCAGGTACCTGAATTGCTTTGGTCCCGAGGGAACCATGGGTCCTACTATGTCCATTGACCATCTCATGAATGGATAGGGTGCGGAGATTGACGACAGTCTTTCTGCTGGACAATGTATGATCGGGGCATGCCTTTGACATTTGTCGCAGCTTTTGGATAGTCTTTGGCAGTCCGCTATCATGCTCAGCCAGAAATAGCCAAGTTTTTTTAATTCGAATGACGAGCATTCGACCTCCAGCATGACTTCCGCAGGGGCCTTGGTGAGTGTCGGACATTACGGTGTAGGCTTCCTCACCGTGTACGCACTTAAGCTAAGGTTCGGATAGACCTCACTTGTATAGCTTGTCATTGAATAATACGCTGTAGCGGGCGCTTTTGACCTTGGGCTTTCCAGCTTCCCACTTGTCGGGGGGGAGCTATTCCGTTTATGATGTACTCGAGGATGGGTACCCTCCAGTCCGCCTTGGCGACGAACTCGTCCTTGAAGGTCGATTCGTCTGCGAGTGTAGTCGGTACTGTGTGGATTGTTGATTCCTGAGTACTTTGTGAGGAGGTCGGGTTCGACTCCGCATCCTCTGGTGTAGAGTTAGCCGGCTCATCTTCGTCGGGATGGATAGCTATGTTAGAAGGTCTCAAGTCTTGGGATTGTTGCGTTTGCGACCGGGTTGATGGTCGTGTGGTGATTGCGTTCACAGTCGGAGTTTTGAGTGCTAGGTCTATGCTAGGTTTCTCAATGCCTTCGACTGGGATTATTCGCTTTATTACTGGGTCCGAGGTGGAAGCTAGAGCTGCCAAAGCATCTGCTGCCGTGTTTTCTCCTCGGGGTATATAGACGAGCTCGAAACGAGTGAACTGTTCTGCGAGGCTGCGAACTATAGCCAAGTAGGCTTCCATGCGTTTTTCTCTTATTTCGTACTCGCCGCTGTAATGGCCGGTTACGAGTCTCGAGTCACTGTGGGCTTTGATCTCGCTCGCACCGATGCCGATCGCGAGCCGGAGCCCGGCTATTAGGGCTTCGTACTCGGACTCGTTGTTGGACAAGGTGAATCCGAGACGGAAGGTGAGCTGGACCCCAACTGCGGAACCCTGTTTTGAAGATGCTCCGTCGACGTAGAGGGTCCAATTTTTGAAGCATGGGTTTTCGGAGCTGGCTTCTGGAGTTAGCTCGACCATAAAGTCTGCTAGGACCTGGGCCTTGGCACATGTCCTGGTTCGATATTCGATGTCATACTCGCTGAGCTCGATGGCCCATTTCGGGAGGCGTCCCGACTCGCTGGGACTGTGGAGTATGGTTTGCAATGGTTGCCAGTTCATTACCACGATTGAGTGCGACAGAAAGTAAGGTTGGAGCTTGCGAGCTGACATTACTACAGCTAGTGCTAGTTTTTCCATAGCTAGGTACCTAGTCTCGGCATCGATAAGCGTTTTGCTTACGTAAAAGATTGGTTTTTGCTCGTTGAGTTCCTCCCGGACCAGCACGTCGCTTACTGCAGCTGGACAGACCGCTGTATAAAGGTATAAGGGTTCTCCTTCGATTGGTTTAGCTAGGATGGGGGGCTCGGTGAGATAGGTTTTGAGTTGGGTTAATGCCTCCTCGCACTGGAATTTTTTTATTTCCTTTGAATAGCTGGTAGAATAGGCGACATTTATCGGTAGACTGCGAGATAAACCGGTTGAGGGCTGCAACTCGACCGGTCAAACGTTGTACTTCCTGAGTTGTCTTGGGAGATAGCATTTCAAGGAAAGCCGAGATTTGTTTCGGGTTCGCATTGATTCCTCATTCGGTGACTAGGTAACCGAGGAATTTGCCTGAGGCGACTCGGAAGGTACATTTGGCTGGGTTGAGTTCATCTCGTATTGGTTTAAGATTTTGAAGCATTCCCTGAGTTGTGCGACGTGGTCTGCGTCTCTCGCAGACTTGACCAGCATGTCGTCTCTGTAGACTTCCATGGTTTTACCGAGCTGGTTAGCAAACATTTTGTTCGCTCCTGCGTTTTTCAGGCCGAAGGGCATTACTTTGTAGCAGTAGGTACCTCGATCGGAAATGAAGGCTGTTTTTTCTTGGTCTTCCGGATTCATCTTGATATTATTGTAACTGGAGAAGGCGTCCATGAAGGACAAGAGTTGATGGCCAGCTGTGGTCTCGACCAGGCGGTCAATGTGTGGAACTGGGAAGCTGTCTTTTGGACATGCTTTATTTAGGTCGGTGAAATCGACGCAGACCCTCCACTTTCCATTTTTCTTTTCGACGACCATGGGGTTTGCCAACCAGTCGGGGTATTTTACCTCTCTGATCGATCCCACTTTGAACAGCCGGTCTCCCTCGTCGTTGACTGCCTTAGCTCGATCTGGACCGAGCTTGCGTCGTTTCTGTCTGACAGGTTTGATAGTTGGGTCGATGTTGAGTTCATGTGCGGCGGCCTCTGTATCGATGCCCGGCATATCCGCGGTGGACCATGCGACGGTGCTTAGGTTTTCTTTTAGAAAATCTATTAGTTCGACGCGAATTGTTTTCGCAAGGTCGACCCCAATTCCAACGCATCTTTCGGGGTTAGAGTCGCCTATGCATACTTGCTCGATTAGTTCTGTTCGGGGTTCGCATACAGAGGGGTCGTTGTTGTGTTTGAGTTGTCGGACTGCGAGCTCCTCCTCTTTCAGTAATTGCTATACGGGGGCTTTCTCGGCTCGCAAGAAACTTCCCATATAGCAATCTCTTGAGGGTCGTTGGGAGCCGCGTATCGATTTGGTTCCCCAAGGGGTTGGGAATTTGACACATTGGTGGTATGTGGAAGCCACGGATTTCATAGCGTAGAGCCACGGTCTGCCGAGAATGGCGTTGAATGGAGCTGGGCGATCTACGACCACAAAGTCAATTGTTTTTATGACTCCGCCGCCCTTAACTGGAAGCTGGATGGACCCCAACGAGTAGGTGGTTTCTCCTGCGAAGCCGGTGAGTGGAGTTCGATCTATCGACAGCATGGATGTTTGGTATCCCATGCGTCTAAAAGCGTTGAAGAACAACACGTCTATCGAGCTTCCGGTATCAATCATGACCCTTGTGAGGTCGAATCCGCCTACAGCGTTCTGTATGACGAGTGCGTCATCATGTGGTTTATCAAGAGTCAGCGTTTCACTTTCTAGAAAGCTGATTTGGTGGTCGGGTCCGTCCAGGGGTAGGTTTACCGTGGCGGACTCTACCTTGCGTTGATATGCCTTGATCGAGTTGATTGAATCTCAGCACATCTTCGAGCCTCCGCAGATGAAGTTAATTCGCTTCATTGTGGGTAGCTCCCCCGCCCCCTCGAAGTAGGGAGCGATACGTGAGCTAGAGCTCGCTTGAGCTCGAGGTGTCGAGACTTGGGTGATGCTCAAATTTTTAGAGCTTCCGAGTAGTTTTAAAACGTGTCATCCCGCGACCTTATGGAGCCTGGTTGAGCTAGAGCTCGATGGCTTCCTAGGTGCGGGCAGGGAGGGGGGGGGGGGTGGTGATTACTGATTTCATTGATCCACCGCATAGGTTTAGCTCTCTGAAGATCAGGTCGATTCTTTTTCTCGCTGATGGAGGGGAGTCAGGGGTTTGGACTTCGAACTCGACTTCGCGATCTCGTTTTTGAGGCGCTTTATCGGTGTCTGCTTCCCTGTTTCGTGTCGAGGTCTTTTTGGGTTTTTCGCTTTTTGCCTCGGCCTTCTCGGCTTTTTTCTTGGTGAGCTTTTTCGCCAGGATCCTAGCTCGAGTTCGACATTCCTCAGTGGAATGTCCGTTCTTTTTGTGGTGCTCGCAGTATTTTCTTTGGTCGAAGCTCGACTCCTTTTCAGGGGACGAGCTCTCTATAGCATACGAATGCTGACCTTTGCCCTGCGGCTCCCTTTTGGGAGGTGTAACGTTAGCTTTCTTCGACCCGGAGGGTGTGAGGTGGAGCTTTGAGTTGCGGTATTTTGCTTCGAAGGCCGCTGTTTCGTCCTCAAAGTTGGCATATATGGACGCGCGATGGAGCGCGTCATCGAGTGAGTCCATAGGTCGGAGCTTGAGCTTTGCCTTGAACCTCGACTGGTTCCATAGGTTGGTTTGCAGGGCAAGCAGGGCTACTGCTTCGTTAGGGTTAGCGATTTTTGCTTTGTTCGCTTTGAATTTAGCGATGTATGATCGAAGCGGTTCGTCTGGAGCTTGGACTAGCTTCCAGAGATCTCCTTCGGTTTCTCGTTTTTCGATGAATATCGAATACTGTTTGAGGAAGGCTACTGTGAGATCGTTGAAATTCGAGATCAAATTTTCTTCCAGTGTCGCGAACCATTCCTGAGCTGGTCCGAATAGGTTTTCGGCGAATAGCCTGCAGTATCCTGCTTCTTTCCCTTCTGGGGAGAAATTAGCTCGGATAGCTGCGAGGTTGAAGAGTCGGATATGGGCTTTAGGGTCGCTGTTCCCAGCGTACTTTGGGACTCATACTTTGGTAGTGTCTCGGAGGTACGTGTGCATGATCGAGTAGGTAAACGGAGTCCGTTGGGTCTTGCGAATTACTCGATCGATGTCGGGAGCTGAGCTTGTGGCTTGATGAAACATGGAGTTCATCTGCCGAATAGCGTAGTCGGTTTGATTCTGGAATCTTTCAAAAGATTCGCAGTGGACTAGGTTTCTTAGGCCGACGCCAAGGTGGTTAGCCCGAATCGGATCATTTGGGATCTGGGTTCCGAGCTGTTGGTGAACAAACTATGTGGGTTGTTCACGGATCCCGCTTGGAAGTCTTGAGCTCGAGGTCGTGTTCAGTTGTTGGCTGAACTGGGGTTGTGTTTGCGAGCTCGAGGCGAATGCCGAGGATCCAAGCCAACTCTGTCAAGGTGGTTCGGTTCCAGGTGGTCTTAAAGGTGGAGATGGATATCTCGTGTTGTGACAAGGTCCCATTTCAGGTATTCCTGGTGTCAGCACAGGTGGAGATGGATATCTCGTCGCGGGACGAGGTCCTATCTCTGGTATTCCTGGAGCCGGAATATCTGTGGTGATTGGTGTCTGGTTCACCGCGGGGGCGAAGTTCGGTGGAGCTGGAGCACGCAGAGGTGTTACGTATGGTCCGGGTGAATTACTCGGAGCAGGAATCGATGAAAAGTCGAGTTGAGTCTGTGGAGGTGGACTCGCAGTGGATCGAGCAACGGCTTGACGCCGTTTCTGTCTTTCTAATCTGATCTCCTGATCTCGTTGTCGATCGATCAGATGTGTGAGCATTCGGAGTATTTCTGCCGACTCCGAGGTGCTCCTAGAAGCTACGGGTATCGGCGGGGAAACAGGAGCTGCTCGGCTCTGAGATGTCGAAGCTGTAGGTGGATTCTCAGATCGCACCCAGGTTCGAGAGGGAGGCCTCTCGGCTGTTTGTGACTGGCTGCTCGTCGTTCCCGGTGGGGTGACGAGGTTGATCACGATTGGTTCCACTCGGCTGGAAACGTTGAAATTCGTGCCGGTGGTGTCGACGAGGGTCGTAACCCTGGGTTCGTTTTCGCCGGCTGTTTGTCTGACGTTGCCGGTCGGAGTAACTTGATCTGGAGAAATCGGAATCGGTGAGACGTTTCCCGTGGTTTGTTGAGTTGAATCCATTTCGGTTTCAGCTGGCTTAGGATCTGCTCCTGAGTAAGAGAAATCTATAGATCTATGATATTACTAAATATTTTGCATACATTTAGGATAGTTTTTCATGCATTCATCTTGCATTATAGGCTAGTTTGCACCATTTTAGGTCCTAGAGCGCTTTTGCATTAGCATTCGCATGTTTCTTGCATTATGCATCATATTCAGGTTGTTTTTGGACACTTTGGAGCTGTGGAGGATTCACGGACATGCTAAGGCTCGTGAGGAAGCTTGTAGACACTTGGAGAACTCAACCATTCAGCAAAGGACCTGAGATCGAGTTGCGGATCGGGCAAGGCAGGTCGATCTAGACGAGCTCGACCAGAAAATTGAGTGACCCCCAGTCGATTCAAGAGGAAGATCGATGATATTACCATATATTCTGCATATTTTGCATGCATTTAGAGTAGTTTTCATGCATTCATCTTGCATTATAGGCTAGATTGTTCCATTTGTTGCATTTTAGGTTCTAGGTACCCTTGCATTCGCATTTTGCATATTTCTTGCATATTTGCTTCATTATCAGGTTGTTTGGAGCACTATGGAGTTGCGGAGGCTATGTGAACGTGAGGAGGTTCAAAGTGGAGCTTGTGGACACTTGGAAAACTTAGCTCGGCATGCGAAGTACCCGAGATCGAGTAGCGGATCGAGCAAGGCAGGTCGATCTAGATGAGATCGACCAGAAGATCGAGTGCACCAAGTCGATTCAAGAGGAAGGATCGGGACCGAGATCGAGAGAGGAGATCGATCTGGAGTACGGACGTAAATGACGCCATGCAGAACGAGAGCCAGATCAAGACCAAGACTCGATCACCCGAAGATCGAGAAGTAGATCGAGGAAGATACTCGATCCCTCCAACCAGATCTACCAGAAGATCGAGCGGAGCAAGGCGAGTCCTGATTATGATCGAGCGCATTGATCAATCTCAAGGTCGATCCCAGACGAGCTTATCCGTCCAGCTGTCTTTGGCGGCTAGCGAAGGGGGGACCAGCTAACGGTTTAGCCATTTTTTGGCAAAAGCAGCCATCACCTTTATTTTATCTTTTCCTTTATCTCTCTAAGTTAGGCGATTCGCCATTGTAGAACAGCTTAAGCTTTTTCATTTTTGAACCTTTGAATCTTTTAATATCAAGCAAGTTTTTCTTTAATCTATCGTTAATCATGCTTAGCTTATCGTTTACTGCTTTTGATTCTATCTTAAACATGTGTAGTGAGTAGTCGTTTCGGGTTTTGGGGTTGAGGTGATTCAAAAGGGTTGAAAGGGTTCAAAGCTTTGTGTTTTCTTGTTCTTCATACCTTCTCTTCTAGGATCTTGGGATCTTAGAGCCTAGAGAGCCTTGGAAAAGGTCTCTATGAACCAAAGGCTATCTTACCTTGACAGGATTCAGATGTCTTGGAAAACCAGATCCTAGAGGCTAATCTTTCCTTTCCCACATGCCATGGTTGTAAAGGGGACTAGTTAGGTCATTGTTTGATATCTGTCTTTCTTGCTCTTCGATCTTTTTTTCCACCAAACGCCATGGGTTTGGAGAAGAGATTGAGGAAGTGAACCATACCACACACCATGGATGGTTCTTGTTTTGTTTTCAAGGCTTAGAGAAACCTCTTAAAAGAGTAGATCTAAATGTTTTCAAACCAAAGCTTGAATCTTTGATACCCTTGAATGTGAACCTCGACCCTAAACCCTCTCTTTTAGTGTTTTAAACCTCTGTTCATCATTCGCTTGTCATTTAGCTTGCATCCTGTTCATCAAAAGTCATTTTGCTTTAAGTTGCTTTTTAGATCGATCCATTCTGCTCGATCCAGTGCTCGATCCTGTGGTCGATTCACTGGTCGATTTTTAGTTTTTGGTAGCTTAGCATTTTTCATCTTTTGCTTGTTCCTCGTGGTAGTTAACCCTGTTCCAGGGATTTTAAAATTGTTTTGCATTGCATTAGATCGTTGCATTTAGTTTTTCTAGGTTTTACCAATCATTTATCCATTTTACTTAGATTCACTAGATCCTTACATTCTCATTGCCCTTCCTGCTCCCTAGGATTGGATTGATACCTCTTGCTTTACTACAACTGTGTATTCCTTGAGTTTTGATAACCTCCTTGCTTGCACGTGACACAAGACTAATTGGTGTCTTATGTTCAATCACCCTTGTGTTAGTCAGTTGTAGTAAGGATTTTATGTCAATCCATTGGGAAGAGTTGAAAACAGAAGAGTTGAGAGTAAAGTCTCTAAGTCAAGCAGGCAGTGAATTGGTTTTGTTGCCTAAGCAACAGTTCTAGCAACCTAAGTGAAACAAGCAGCAACCAAAGTAAAAGCAGAAACAAACTAAGCAATTCTAAGCAAGGAAAACAGAGTAAAACAGAGCAAAACAGAGCAAATACGAAATTCAAATAAGAGAAAGGCAAGTTTCTAGATGTGGTTATTAACTTTGGGAGATTTAAGACATTAACTAAGGCTGTTACTACATTGATCAAGCAAACAAGCAAGCAATGGTGATTCTTAGACATAGAGTTCACACTTAAGCTAGTTAGATCCAATCTCTTGGCAAATGACCCTTTGCTAAACATTCTAACAAGAACTAACTCTCATTAGTGCTAAAACATCAAGCAAGCATGATTAAACAACTCTATTTAAGTCAAAATGCTCCTCAAACAGTCAATCTCTTGAGCCAAGGCCAGCAAATCCTCTATTAAACATGATCAGCATTTCATCAAACACTTGGTGGGCATAAGAGAAAGCTAACAAATTAGACAAGTTTAATCAAGACTAATCTAGCATGAATAACAGATTAATAGAGAGGAACCCATAAACTGAAGCACTTAACAAACTTTAATCAAGCCTTAAATCCCCTTAATCTACCACATCTAGAAACCCTAAGATAACTACTCACTCATAATCAAGTTTAACACCAAATCACAAAGGGAAAGGATGCTAATCATGATTAAAAGAAAGATTAAAGCAAATACTTGATTATATTAAACAAAACAAAGAAAATGTCTTACAAACTTAATGAAAAAGCTCAAGAACAGTAAAATGACATGACCCCTCGAAAATCTGGAAAAAGGGGCTAATTATTGTCTAGAGGAGAAAACCCTAGAGTAATGGCATAAATGTAATTAAAAACAGGTTCGGGCTGGGTCAGTATCGGTCAGCTGTGTCGGTCTTCAGTGACTGAAATGGGTCCCTATCGGTCTGGAGTGATCGACACATATGACCGAAATTAGTCCGGTGTGTTTGTGTTGATCACACTTGACCGATACTGGTGACCGATATGCTCCGTATCGATCACCCTGGACCGAAACTCTCTGTTCTCTGACCGAAAACTTCTGCAGAGATCTTCTGCTGTGATCCTTCTTGCTCCCTTTTGCCCAGCTCGCATCTTGTATCATTCCCAAAACTCCTCCGAGCTCCTTTAAGCTCCAAAAGAACCTAAAAACATCCAAAATGCAAAGAAAATGCAAACTATACTCTAAATGCAACCTAAGTCTAAAAGGAGAAGAAAACGGGACAAAAGCAAAGGGAAAATATGTAAAAGAGGATCAAAATATGTACTAAATGCAGCCCTAAATGGTGTAAATACAATGATATCAGCACGTCAAAATACCTGTTATCAAATGGCGTCGTTGCCATCTTAGGGTTGTTAGGAAGCATTAAGATTTGGGGTTTAGTAAAGACTAAGCCTTTACTTTAACTTTGTTTACTAATCTTTTTCTCTTCACACTTGTGTCTTTCAGGTACATGAATTTTCGTTCTAGGGGTGATAACAACTTACTTACACCCCTGGACAATATTCACCAACTCGGACATTCAAGAACAAGAAGAGCAAGAGAGCAAGCTAGAGCCTTTGAGGAGATTGTTCAAGCCGGTTCAGTAGGCTTTGCAACAATGGCTGATCAAGAACATCCTGAAGGACCTCCACCAGCTCACGGTGGTGTAGGAAGGGGCAATGGAAACCCCATCCACGCAGCTAGACCCCCACAGATTATAGGCGCTGGAGATGCTCCTAATACGCATCACAATCGCTTTGGGATCACTCCTCCTCCAGTCCAGAATAACAATTTCGAGATAAAGCCTGGATTCATGTCTATGGTTCAGAATAGCAAATTCCACGGGCTGGCTATGGAAGACCCCTTAGAGGACCTTGATAACTTTGAACAGGGTGTGTGGGATGATCAATATCAATGGGATCTTGGAAGATGCCTTCAAGCTACGACTCTTCCCATTTTCTCTCGGTGACAAGGCTAGGTATTGGGAGAAGACACTTCCATAAGGCACCATCACGTCTTGGGCTGAATGTAAGAAAGCTTTTCTCTCAAAGTTTTTCTCAAGCACCAGGACAGCTCGGTTGAGAAGTGAGATCAGTGGCTTCACTCAAAGGCAGAACGAGACATTCAATGAAGCTATGGAGAGGTTAAAAGACTATACCATTCAGTGTCCTCACAACGGCTTCAGTGAAGAGACTCTCCTAAGCACAATATACCGAGGAGCATTACCCAAGATCAGAATGTTGCTTGTTACGGCAAGTAAGGGCTATTTCCTTAGTCAAGATGTTGAAGAAGGTATGGAGCTGATAGAGAACTTGGCATTGAGTGATAGGAATTATTCAGAGGACTAAGACCGAGCACCAAGAGGAGCTGATCTAGAGTCTCACAAGAAAGAGCTTAAGTCCCTACATGAGAAGATAGACAAGCTAGTGCTTGCAAATCAGAAGCAAGTTCACTTCATAGGAGAAGCTGAAGATGTATCCGAGGAATTAGAGCTGAGTCAAGAAGAAGCTAACTGGATTGCTGGTCAGAACTACAACAAGAATCAGAGTTATTCACAAGGCTACCAAGCGAACAACAATCTCTCTTACAGGAGCACGAATGTAGAGAACCCTAAAGATCAGGTGTACCCCCCCCCCCCCCTCAGCAAGCAAAGCCCTTTGTACCTTATAACAAGGGTTTTCAACCGAATAGTGGCTTTCAAGGGCAGAGGCAATGGAACTTTCAAGGTCAGCAGCAGCAGCAAGGCAACAAAGGTTACACTCCTATGTTTCCTCCCGGCTTTGTTCCTCAACAACAACTGATGCAACAGCCTCCTCAAGACCCGGTTCAAGCAATGTTTCAGCAGTTGCTTCAAGGTCAAGCTTCAACTAATCAGAAGTTTGCCAAGATGAACAACCCCCTTGACTCCTCTCTTACTGACGTCTCAACTCAGATAACAAACCTGAACAACAAGATCAAGCAGTTAGAGAAGGGAAAGGCTAGTACAAGCGGTTATAACAGCTTACCGGGAAAGTGTGAGCAGAATCCGAAAGAGTATGCAAACGCTATCACCTTGAGGAGTGGTAGAGAGCTTCCTCCGCGTGTTGCTCCTATGAACAATGAGGACATTGTAGTCCAAGAGGGGGAGGGTAAGCTTTCAGATGATGAGGAGATCAACTTTGATAATGTGTGGATTGAAAGACCAAGAAAGGGTAAAGAGGTAGCTGTAGAGAAGAAAGTGGAGCAAGCTACTAAAGAGAAAGATGTCTATGTGCCTCCACCGTATGTACCTAAGCTTCCTTTTCCTGGCCGCTTCAAGAAACAGCTGATATAGAAGCATAGACTCTTGTTTGAGAAGCATCTAAAGGACGTTGAGATCAAGTTGCCTCTTGTGGATTGCCTAGCTATGATGCCGAAGTGTGCTAAGTTCTTCAAAGACACCCTTACAAAGAAGAACAAGGAAAGTAAAGAAGTCTTGGTGCTTATTGAAGAGTGTAGTGCCATTATTCACAGAGAAATAGTGCCTAAGAAGCTAGGAGATCCAGGATCCTTCACCATTCCTTGTGCTTTGGGTCCATTGAAGTTTGAGAGCTGTTTATGCGATTTGGGAGCAAGTATAAATCTCATGCCCCATTCTATAGCAAAGAAGCTCGGTTTCACACGGTTCAAAGAGTGTAGGATCTCCCTTGTGTTAGCTGACAGAAGCGTGAGACTTTCCAGTGGGTATGCTAGAAGATCTTCCAATGAGAATAAGCGATGTCAATGTACCAACCGACTTTGTTGTGCTTGAGATGGATGAAGAACCTAAGGATCCGCTTATACTTGGTAGACCATTCCTTGCAACCGCCGGAGCAATCATTGATCTTAAGAATGGGAAAATAGCTCTACACCTTGGCAAAGACATAAAGCTGGATTTTGATATCAACGAGGTCCTTAAGAAGCCAACCATAGAAGGACAAGCATTCTACATAGAGATGTTGGATGCTTTGGCGGATGAATTGCTAGAAGAGTTGGCACAAGAGGATCACTTGAAGCTGGCATTGACTAAGGAGCCAGGGGAGTTTCGTTTTCTGAGTAAGAAGACTCAAGAGTACGTTAATCTCCTCGACTCTAGGAAGGTTTTCAAAGAAGATGAAGGCGGATGCCTAGAGATCGATCAGGAAATCGAGAATATAACTCGATCCAGAACAGCAATCGACAAGAAGATCGAGGAGGCTGGTCGATTCAGAGAAGAGAACGATGAGAAGATCGAGAGAAGCCAATCGACCAGTTCAAAGAACGAGTCAAGGACTCGATCTCCTGCTCGATCCATATCAAATCGAGTAGGTGAATCGAGTGAAATTGCTCGATCCGGACCAGAACGAGTCAAAGATCGACTGGATGACTCGATCTCTGAGGGGATAACTGTTTAAGAAATCAGTCTCAAAGCTCATGTCTCGGGTTCAAAGGAGGCTACTGAGGACGGGAACGCCAACACTAGCCACGAGGATGACTGGAGCGAGCTGCTAGCCCCAAAGGTGGACCTAAAGGAGCTCCCAAAAGGGCTAAGGTATGCTTTCTTAGGGCTTAATGATACCTACCCCGTGATTGTGAATGAGAACTTAAGTGATGATAAGTTGCACTCGCTCCTAAATGAGCTGAGAAAGTATAGGAAGGCCATTGGGTACTCTCTAAGTGACATCATGGGCCTTTCACCAATGCTTTTCACTCATAGGATTCACTTAGATAATGAAAACTCCTCTTCTATTGAACACCAAAGGCGTTTAAATCTGAACTTGAAAGAAGTAGTTAAGAAAGATATTCTTAAGTTGTTAGAGGCTGACGTGATCTATCCCATAAGTGACAGCACGTGGGTGTCTCTTGTACACGTGGTGCCAAAGAAGGGAGGGATCACAGTAATTAGAAATGAACAAGATGAATTGATACCTACTAGGACTATAACTGGTCACCATATGTGTATACACTATAGGAAGCTCAATTCTGCTACTAGAAAGGATCATTTTCCTCTTCCTTTTATTGATCAAATGTTAGAGAGGCTTGCTAATCATCCTTACTATTGCTTTATTGATGGTTATAGTGGATTCTTTCAAATACCGATCCATCCTAACGATCAAGAGAAGACAACTTTTACATGCCCTTATGGAACCTTCACATATCAAAGGATGCCATTCGGGTTGTGTAATGCACCGGCTACATTTCAGCGGTGTATGATGTCGATCTTCTCTGATCTAATAGAGGAGATGGTAGAAGTGTTTATGGATGACTTCTCTGTATATGGTGCGTCCTTTTCTGCTTGTTTGTTGAATCTTTGCAAGGTACTTAAGCATTGTGAAGAGACAAACCTAGTGCTTAACTGGGAGAAGTGCCACTTCATGGTGAAGAAAGGGATCATGCTTGGCCACAAGATATCAGAGAAAGGCACAGAGGTTGATAAAGCCAAGGTTAAGGTCATGATGAGTCTTGAGCCGCCGGTTAATGTCAAGGGGATAAGAAGTTTCCTAGGTCACACGGGCTTCTACAGGAGATTCATAAAGGATTTCTCCAAGATAGCAAGGCCCCTCACACGGTTGTTATGCAAAGAAGCTGAGTTTGTGTTTGATGAGGATTGTCTTCATGCCTTCAAGACTATCAAGGAAGCTCTTGTATCCGCACCAATAGTACAAGCACCGGACTGGACCCTACCGTTCAAGATCATGTTTGATGCGAGCGACTACGCCGTAGGAGCTGTTCTTGGTCAGAGGAAAGACAAGCGGTTGCATGTTATCTACTATGCCACGCAAGTGAAGTATGCTACAACCGAGAATGAGTTGCTGGCCGTTGTGTTTGCCTTTGAGAAGTTCAGGTCATACCTCGTAGGCTCTAAGGTTGTCGTCTACACAGATCATGCAGCTTTGAGATACATCTATTCCAAGAAAGACACTAAACTGAGGCTCTTAAGGTGGATTCTCCTTCTACAAGAGTTTGATATGGAGATAAAAGACAAGAAGGGGATAGAGAATGGTGTTGCTGATCACCTCTCAAGGATGAGAGTCAATGAAGCTTTGCCACTTGATGATTCACTTCCTGAAGAGCAGCTCATGATGATCACCACAGTGGTATGTGAGAAGCTTGAAGACAAGTTTGAAGAAGTTTTGAGTTTCAAGGAAGAAGACTTACCTTGGTATGCTGATATAGTGAACTTCTTGGCTTGTGGTGAAGAGCCGTCTCATCTAGACCATTACCACAAGAAGAAGTTTATGAGAGATGTCTCCCACTCCTTTTGGGACGAGCTATACTTGTACAAGAGAGGCGTGGACAGCTTGTATAGAAGGTGTCTAACAAGGGAAGAAGCTAAGGACATACTTCTACATTGTCACGGCTCTTCATATGGTGGTCATTTCGCTTCCTTCAAGACTGCTACAAAGGTGTTACAAGCGGGTTTCTGGTGGCCATCTATCTTCAAGGACGCTCACGAGTTTGTCAAAAGTTGTGAAGCTTGTCAACGGGCAGGGAACCTCACCAAGAGAAACGAGATGCCTCAGGTTCCTATCTTTGAGGTTGATGTCTTTGACGCTTGGGGGATAGATTTCATGGGACCATTCCCATCTTCTTACGGCAACAAGTTCATCTTAGTGGCGGCTGATTATGTGTCTATGTGGGTTGAGGCTATAGCTTCCCCAACAAACGATGCAAGAGTGGTGATAAAGCTCTTCAAGACCATCATCTTCCCACGGTTTGGAGTCCCCAAGATAGTAATCAGTGACGGTGGAAGCCACTTTATCAACAAGGTGTTTGAAAGCCTCTTGAGGAAGTATGGTGTGAAGCACAAGGTAGCAACACCTTATCATCCTCAAACGAGTGGGCAAGTAGAGGTCTCTAACAGGCAGATCAAGGCTATACTCGAGAGAACAGTTAGGGCTACTAGAAAGGATTGGGCGGACAAACTAGACGATGCTTTGTGGGCTTATAGAACCGCTTTCAAGACCCCTATAGGCACGACTCCTTTCACCCTCCTATACGACAAGGTATGTCATCTTCCTGTCGAGTTAGAGCATAGGGAACTATGGTCAGTGAAGCAGCTCAACTACAACCTCAAGACAGCTCAGGAGAACCGGTTGATTGAGCTACATGAGTTAGATGAGCTACAGTTGGAAGGCGACGAAAGTGCCAAGATCTACAAGGAGTGGACTAAGGCGGTTCATGACAAGAAGCTTGTTTACAAGGAGTTAAGAGAAGGCTGTCTGGTGCTACTCTACGACTCGAGGTTGAAGCTGTTCCCGAGCAAGCTCAAATCAAGGTGGTGTGGACCGTTTGAGATCAAAGAGGTTCTACCCTATGGAGCGGTTACATTGGTTGGCAAGAGCGGGAATGTCTTCACGGTCAACGGGCACAAGGTTAAGCCTTACTTGGCGGATGGCTACAGCAAGGAGAGCACATTCGTGATTTTTCAAGACCCCCCTCAGGCCTAAACTAAGTAAAGTCTAGCTAAAGACGTTAAATAAAGCGCACTTGGGAGGCATTCCCATGTCAATCTTGTACATATTTTTGCTTTATTTCTACTTCAGTTTTATGCTTTTAATGTTTAAGTTTGTAGGTGATTGGATAAAGGATTGTTAGGTGTGATCTTGGAGTCCAAAAGAGGCGAGAAGGGCTAAGTATAGGCTAGAGATCGAGTGCTAGATCGAGTACTAGATCGAGCTAGTGAATCGAGAGGAGCCTGTCGATCTAGATGAGATCGAGTAGACAATGTCGATCTAGATGAGTTCGGATCGTTCGGTCCCATCTAGATCGACCGTTTGAAAATGTCTCAAGAAATTCTAGGAGTTTGGATCGGTCGGTCCAAATCTGGATTGAACGATCTAATTTCTCTCGAGAAGATCCTTCAAAGACAGATCGATCAGTCAACTCGATCTTCCACTCGATCTAAGCCAAATCAACCCTCAAATCGATCTCATAGCTGGATCCATTGACCAATGCCTGGTTAACCAAAAGTCAAGGAACGAGAGGGTACAATCGATCTAAGACTCGATGCAAGTTGAACAGAGTCCTTGATCGATCAAATCCTAGCCATAATGGGCATGAGATCGAGTCCTGGATCGATGATACAAGACTCGAAATCACTTCAAGTAATGTTCCCTTGAAATCGTTGCTTCTAGCTTAAAGGGGTGGAATGAAGACTTGAATGATTGAAAGTCTGGTTGAAGCTTGATGACCACAAACTCCAAAGGTTAGACTCTAGTTATTCAAAGGCTAATCCTCACAAGAACAACTAGATTCTACACTTCTCACAAGCTCTTTGAATCTCTCAAAAGAACTTAATAAAAAGCAGGAACAAGATTGTAAACAAAGAGATACTTTTCTTTGAAACAAAACAACTTTCTTTGATTAATGATTTCGTGAGTATGAAAATACAATGTAATGAGCTTATATAAGGCTCAAATAAATGATATAAAACGGTCATAAACATAAAAGTGAAGTAAAGATCAAGAAATAATCTTCAACTAGCCGTTAGGCTTAAATGGGAGGATCCTTGTCTTTGGCGCTGAATGGGGTAACTCTTGAAGGTCTTTGGCACGAAATGAATGCCCTGAATCTTCTGGTGATGATGAAGGGTCGAGATTGAGTGGCTGATGTAGTCGTTGGTCCTTCTTTCCTTGCTTTCTTCTTGAACCAATAAAGTTGGTTCCATCTTTGGTAAGTAGCTCTCCTTTGATATCTTCTTGGTTTTGGCTGGTTTGGGCTTGGCTATTGACTTGGTCTGGCGGTTTAGGGATCTTCACAGCTTCAGTAATCATCAAAGGACGGTTTAATGATGGCTTCATAGAATATAAATCCGAACTTTCCATAGATGACTCCAATAATGCTCCATTGGCTTGATTTGGCGGTTTAGGTGGATTTGATGATTCTCCTTTGGTTAGGCTCCGGTTTCCAGCTTGTATAATGGCTTGTATATCTTCTGATGTCTTCTGGGAATATAGAATAGGAGGGTGGGTCGAATAAAATGTGCTTTTCCTCCAAGTTTCCTTAAACGGCTCCCAATTGGTTCTAGGCGCCTGGTTTGCTCTTCTGGTGGTTTGATCTTGGTTCTCTCCTGGTTTAAATAGAACTGGCGGTTCCTTTGGTTGAATAAAGGACCCCTCTTGACATATAACTCCTCTCTGGTTCGTTGATACTCCTTGGAATCCTCTTGAATCCTCAGCTACAAGCAATGCTTCTCCTGGTTTAGTTCCTTTGCTCCTTTCCTTGCTTGCTCCGGTTGTGTGAGCCTTGATGCTTACATCATACTCTCTCTCTTGAAGAGGTTTTGTCCTCAAAACATTAGTACCTGCATCACATAACCTTAAGTTAGTTTCTGTAGAACTTTGAAAGTTTAGAAACTTACCTTGTTGTTTAGTCTTTAAATGCTGCAATAGTTGATTGAGGGGAATGTTTTGGCTTCATTAAGCTCTAGTGTGGGTGTCAGCTCGTGTACTGGTGGAGTCTCCTTAAGGATCATGAGGTTTTCACCATAGTTGCCCACGTTTTTCTCCTTAACCTCTATAGCTTTGAACGCTTGTTCTTTAAAACCTGCAGAACATTCTCTTGGCAAAGACAAGTGCATTAAATCTGGTGGATGCAAATCTAAAAACTCTTGAATAGCAAAATAACTAGCCTTTTCCCTAGCTCTGTTTTGTAAAATTCTAACATCTTTTTGTGCTAAATTTGGTGCTGGCGCTGGTGGTGGCACATCAGGTGGATCCTCTACACGATTTGCATCTTGTTGATCTCCAGGGATATTTCTTCTTGGCAAAAGAGGTGGAGGGCGTGCTGGATTCTCCAAGCGATTTAACCTTTCAGCAGTGGCTTGGGTATTGGCATTGAGGTTGGCAAGATTTTCATTGATGGCTGCGAATTGTGTTTGCATCATGGCCATCATAGCTTGCATAGGATCGACTGGTACTCCTTCCATGTTGTACCTTGAAAGATTCAAGCAAAACAAATCAAAGATATGTTCTAAATGAAAGCAAATGCAAGAACAAACAATTTAAGCAGTTTAGACCAGTTGAGAACAAAATGACTGTAAAAATTATCAAATGGATCGAAAATTCAAAAGGGATATTTTTTAGTGGTTTTTAAGAGTTTAAATAAACAGAAACAAGAAACAAAATATTTTTTTGAGTTTTTCTGGATTTTATAAAAATCGAACAAAATGAAGAACACAGAATTAAGCGGTTTTGACCAATTGAATTGAAAAATCAAAACAAATTATCAAACGGTCCGAATAATTTTTGGAAACAGTTTTTTTGTGTTTTTAAGAGATTAAATAAATCGAAACAAAAAGCAAAAATAGTTTTTTATGAATTTTTGGATTTTATAAAATTCGAGAAATGAAGAACACAAAACAGAAAAAAAATTTCTTTTGGGTTTTTTTTTTTGATGTAATGAAAAAAAAAACAATATGAAACGAAATGAAACAAAAACAAAGATAAAGGTGAGAATACACCTGCGATAGGAGCTTTTAGCTCTGATACCAATGATACAAGACTCGAACTCACTTCAAGTAATGTTCCCTTGAAATCGTTGCTTCTAGCTTAAAGGGGTGGAATGAAGACTTGAATGATTGAAAGTCTGGTTGAAGCTTGATGACCACAAACTCCAAAGGTTAGACTCTAGTTATTCAAGGGCTAATCCTCACAAGAACAACTAGATTCTACACTTCTCACAAGCTCTTTGAATCTCTCAAAAGAACTTAATAAAAAGCAGGAACAAGATTGTAAACAAAGAGATACTTTTCTTTGAAACAAAACAACTTTCTTTGATTAATGATTTCGTGAGTATGAAAATACCATGTAATGAGCTTATATAAGGCTCAAATAAATGATATAAAACGGTCATAAACATAAAAGTGAAGTAAAGATCAAGAAATAATCTTTAACTAGCCATTAGGCTTAAATGGGAGGATCCTTGTCTTTGGCGCTGAATGGGGTAACTCTTGAAGGTCTTTGGCACGAAATGAATGCCCTGAATCTTCTGGTGATGATGAAGGGTCGAGATTGAGTGGCTGATGTAGTCGTTGGTCCTTCTTTCCTTGCTTTTTCTTCTTGAACCAATAAAGTTGGTTCCATCTTTGGTAAGTAGCTCTCCTTTGATATCTTCTTGGTTTTGGCTGGTTTGGGCTTGGCTATTGACTTGGTCTGGCGGTTTAGGGATCTTCACAGCTTCAGTAATCATCAAAGGACGGTTGAATGATGGCTTCATAGAATATAAATCCGAACTTTCCATAGATGACTCCAATAATGCTCCATTGGCTTGATTTGGCGGTTTAGGTGGATTCGATGATTCTCCTTTGGTTAGGCTCCGGTTTCCAGCTTGTATAATGGCTTGTATATCTTCTGATGTCTTCTGGGAATATAGAATAGGAGGGTGGGTCGAATAAAATGTGCTTCTCCTCCAAGTTTCCTTAAACGGCTCCCAATTGGTTCTAGGCACCTGGTTTGCTCTTCTGGTGGTTTGATCTTGGTTCTCTCCTGGTTTAAATAGAACTGGCGGTTCCTTTGGTTGAATAAAGGACCCCTCTTGACATATAACTCCTCTCTGGTTCGTTGATACTCCTTGGAATCCTCTTGAATCCTCAGCTACAAGCAATGCTTCTCCTGGTTTAGTTCCTTTGCTCCTTTCCTTGCTTGCTCCGGTTGTGTGAGCCTTGATGCTTAAATCAATCGACCAAATGGACTCGATCTCGTGCCGAGGTAACAATTTCTGTTCCCTCTTTCTTTCTTTCCTTCTTTCCTTCCTGTTTTTAAATTTAAATTGTGGTCAAGGCAGGAATCTTTGACCATGAAAGATGTGCATTGACAACACTTTTGTCAGCAAAACCACTAGTTTTACCCATGGTTTTAAATTTTTGTTGGCCTTTATATTTTCAAGCAAACACACACTCTCTCATTTTTTGAGTTTCAAGTTTTGTAAGCAAGAGAGAGTGATATTTGTTTTTCCTAAAGGCTAACAACATCTATTTTCAAACTCTGCAAAGGTATTTTCGATTAATTGCTCAAATTGTTTTGGAAAATTTCCTTTTCATTGCTTTGCTTGAATACTAGATGTTATGGGGTTTAACGATTTTTTTAAAACAAGCTAGATATTAGGAAAAATTATAGATTTAATCCTATTTCTAGATTTGCTTCTCTATTATCTTGCTAGGATTCTTATAAATCCCCCAAAAATCTAGGATATTAGTTATAAGTTTTTCTTTCTTGCCTAGTCTTTCTCTCAATATTCGCCGCCTTTGCTCATTCTCTTGCTTGAGAATTGTGTTTCAGGTACTATGGCCCCCAAGAGAACGAGAGAAAAGACAGCACAAGAGGGAGAAGGTCAAGAAGTGGTGGTTCAGGAGAGGGTTAAATGGACCAAAGAGGAAAAGCAAGCCAAGAAAAGGCTGGAAAGGATTAGGTTCGATCCCATGAAGTTTGCAAGCAGAGATCTGTTGGCTAAGATAGGGATCTTGGGAGACTTTGATCAACTCCTTAAGAACATAGGGCTCCGGTGCTTATCACGAATGGACTGCCCAACTTTCCCCGAGGTGACAATCGATTTCCTAGCTACTTTGGAGTTCGCACATGAGAACCCGAGCATCCCTACTCCTTCTCAAGGCTACATCTCCTTCAAGATCAAACGTCAGGCCTTTCGTCTCTCAATCCCGGAGCTTTGTCAAGCCTATGGCCTCAACGCTGCTGCCAACAAGGTTGAGTTCCCTCCCTTCACTCAAGCCAATGACCAGTGGGACCTCATAAGCAATGATGATTACAAGGCGAACACGGCAAAGATCAAGAGAGTGAGGAGTCCGGTGCTGAGATACACGCTCAAACTGATTGCTAACACCTTCAGCGGACGGTCAGTAGCTCCCACAGTCACCAAGACCGAGCTTTGCTTCCTGTTCCAAGGCGTCAAGCATCTGCTTTGTGATCCTAAGGAGAACGACGAGCCAATGGAGGATGAGCTCGGCGACGACGTGAACTATGGGTGCATCTTAGCCACCTCCTTGGTGAAATACAAGGCATATGCCTTGCGATGCAAGGCAAGCTCGGCGCTTATAGGAGGCTTTCTCACCCCCTTGTTTGTGCAAGCTGGCGTATCGCTTCAAGACTTCACTCCTGTTCCAGAGAGAGCTTTCATGGATGAGATCTATATGAGGAACACAGATAGCTTGGGACGCACGCCAGCCGAGGGCTTCTTTGCCTATATGTACATCGACTCTGACAATGAGAAGAGAGTGTGCATACTACCGAACAAGGAGGAAACCGAGCTGCAAGGAGTTGGCAACTTCTTGCCGAGTGTAGAGGAGGGCTTCGCCCCTTTGGAGCTACAGCCGCCCTTCAACAAGCTGCTCGCCCGAGATCAGAGTCTCATGCCTCTGATGATGAGATGCCCGAGAGCTTTGTTCTCCCCAAGATCGACTTTGAGCCGCGGACTAAGACCGAGAAATTCCTTGATTCTGTTGTGGAGATGCAAAGGAAAATCAACAAATGGCAAAGCAAGCTAATCAAGAAGCTTGCCAAGAAGGTCAAGGCGCTTCAAGGGAGCTCACCTAAGAAGGCTGTAAGCGAAGAAGTCGAGCAGCCCGAGAAGGAGAGGAGATCGACTGGTGGGATCGTTTTACGTGAGCCTGAAGGAAGCAACATCCTACCTGCTCGCCACTCAGTTCATGAAGGAGCTGCAAAGGACAAAGGCAAGGCAGTAGCTCACGATGATCCTAAGAAGAGCAAGAAGTCTGGAGCAACCTCAAGCTCCAGCACTACTTAGCTCCAAGGTACCAACAACCATCCCTTGTATATACCACACATGTTTTCTTTGTTTTTGCTTTGTGATTTGAGCTTCTCTAGACTTTGTTTGCCACCGAGACGATGTCATTCAAGTTTGGGGGAGTGTGTGGTGTGTTTGACATGTTTTCTTTGCTCTTATTTTTTGTTATCATCCTTTGAGTCTTGCATACATCCTAAGGCATAGAAAAGAACCAAAAAATTAGTAAACTTTTTAAAAATTTTCAAAAAAAAATCATGTAGTTGATTCACTTTGTTAAACATTTTAGGACTGAGTCTAGAGTTTTTAAGCATCTAGGTTGTTTACATTTGCATAAGGGGTTAAAGTTTTTCTTTAAAAAGTGTTTTAAGCTCATGAATTGTTTCAAGGCCCTAGTTGAAAGTCCTTTGATGCATTGTACACTCTTTGAAAATAAGCTCTAACCATACTTGGATCATGTGTTTTGATTTTCGTGGCTTAAGTTGAACATTCATGAATTGAATCCTATCATAATATGTGAGAACCTTAATTTAAATCTTCTTAATTACCATACTTATGCATTTGAAAAGGATACATGGATTACTTATACATATTTAGGCTTTCTTCTTCCTTTTACCACTCTCTTGTAAGCCTAAATAGATTTCCCCACCCTTACCTTACCTTCCTTTCAAGCCAATGTTCTTGTGTGTTAAATCTTTGTGAGGCCTCTTTTCGGTTGAACTTAGCATAAAGAGGATCACTTGAAGCTAGCTTTGACTAAGGAGAAAGGGGAGTACGGTTTCTTAAATGAGAAGACCCAAGAGTATGTCAATCTCCTTGATTCTAGAAGAGTTGTCAAAGAAGATGAAGGCGGATGCCTAGATATCGATCAAGAAATCGAGAAGATCACTCGATCCAGGACAGCAATCGACAAGAAGTCGAGGAGGCTGGTCGCTCCAGAGAAGAGAACGATGGGAAGATCGAGAGAAGCCAATCGATCAGTTCAGAGAACGAGTCAGGGACTCGATCTCCTGCTCAATCCACATCAAATCGAGTAGGTGAATCGAGTGAAATTTCTCGATCCGGACCAGAACGAGTGGAAGATCGACTGGATGACTCTATCTCTGAGGGGACAACGGTATAAGAAGGAAGTCTTAAGGCTCATGTCTCGGGTTCTAAGGAGGCTACTGAGGACGGCAACGTCAACACAAGCCATGAGGAGGACTGGAGCGAGCTGCTAGCCCCAAAGGTGGACCTAAAGGAGCTCCCAAAAGGGCTAAGGTATGCTTTTTTAGGGCTTAATGATACTTATCCCATACTATTGCTTTCTTGATGGTTATAGTGGTTTCTTTCAAATACCAATCCATCCTAACGATCAAGAGAAGACGACTTTTACAGGCCCCTACGGTACCTTTGCATATCAAAGGATGCCATTCGGGTTGTGTAATGCACCAGCTACATTCCAGCGGTGTATGATGTGGATCTTCTCTGATATTATAGAGGAGATGGTAGAAGTGTTTATGGATGACTTCTCTGTATATGGTGCGTCCTTTTCTGCTTGTTTGTTGAATCTTTACAAGGTACTTCAGCGTTGTGAGGAGACAAACCTAATGCTTAACTGGGAGAAGTGCCACTTCTTGGTGAAGGAAGGGATCGTGCTTGGTCACAAAATATCAGAGAAAGGGATAGAGGTTGATAAAGCTAAGGTTGAGTTCATGATGAGTCTTGAGCCGCCGGTTAATGTCAAGGGTATAAGGAGTTTCCTAGGTCATGCGGGCTTCTACAGGAGATTCATAAAAGATTTCTCCAAGATAGCTAGACCCCTCACGCGGCTGTTGTGCAAAGAAGCTGAGTTCGTGTTTGATGAGGATTGTCTTCATGCTTTCAAGACTATCAAAGAGGCTCTTGTATCCGTGCCAATAGTACAAGCACCGGACTGGAGTCTACCGTTTGAAATCATGTGCGACGCGAGTGACTATGCCGTTGGTGCTGTTCTAGGGCAGAGCAAAGACAAGCGGTTGCATGTTATCTACTATGCCAGCCGTACCTTGGATGACACACAAGTGAGATACGCTACAACCGAGAAGGAGCTGCTGGCCGTTGTGTTAGCTTTTGAGAAGTTCAGGTCGTATTTGGTTGGCTCCAAGGTTGTTGTGTACACGGATTATGCTGCTTTGAGGTATATATACTCGAAGAAAGACACCAAGCTGAGGCTCTTAAGGTGGATTCTCCTTCTACTAGAGTTTGATATGGAGATAAAAGACAAGAAGGGGATAGAGAATGGTGTTGCTGATCACCTCTCAAGGATGAGAGTCAATGAAGCTTTGCCACTTGATGATTCACTTCCTGAAGAGCAGCTCATGATGATCACCACAGTGGTATGTGAGAAGCTTGAAGACAAGTTTGAAGAAGTTTTGAGTTTCAAGGAAGAAGACTTACCTTGGTATGCTGATATAGTGAACTTCTTGGCTTGTGGAGAAGAGCCGTCTCATCTAGACCATTACCACAAGAAGAAGTTTATGAGAGATGTCTCCCACTCCTTTTGGGACGAGCTATACTTGTACAAGAGAGGCGTGGACAGCTTGTATAGAAGGTGTCTAACAAGGGAAGAAGCTAAGGACATACTTCTACATTGTCACGGCTCTTCATATGGTGGTCATTTCGCTTCTTTCAAGACCGCTACAAAGGTGTTACAAGCCGGCTTTTGGTGGCCATCGTTGTTCAAGGATGCTCATGAGTTTGTTAAGTCTTGTGAAGCATGTCAAAGAGCTGGAAACATCACGTAGAGGAATGAGATGCCTCAGGTGCCAATCTTTGAAGTAGATGTTTTTGACGCTTGGGGGATAGATTTCATAGGACCGTTCCCATCTTCTTACGGCAACAAATTCATCTTAGTGGCGGTTGATTATGTGTCTAAGTGGGTTGAGGCTATAGCTTCCCCAACCAATGATGCTAAGGTAGTGATAAAGCTCTTCAGGACCATCATATTCCCACGGTTTTGAGTTCCAAAGGTAGTGATCAGTGACGGTGGCAGCCATTTCATCAACAAAGTGTTTGAAAGCCTCTTAAAGAAGAATGGCGTGAAGCACAGGGTTGCAACTCCATATCATCCTCAAACTAGCGGGCAAGTAGAGGTGTCTAACAGGCAGATCAAGGCTATACTAGAGAGGACAGTTGTGGCTACTAGAAAAGATTGGGCGGTCAAACTCGATGATGCATTGTGGGCTTACCGAACCGCTTTCAAGACTCTTATTGGCACGACTCCTTTCACTCTTCTATACAGCAAGGCATGTCATCTTCCTGTTGAGTTGGAGCATAGGGCACTATGGTCAGTGAAATAGCTGAACTACAACCTCAAGATAGCTCAGGAGAAGCGGTTCATTGAGCTACATGAGCTAGATGAGCTACGGTTGGAAGCCTACGAAAGTGCTAAGATCTACAGAGAGCGGACCAAGGTGGTTCATGACAAGAAGCTTGTTCACAAGGAGTTAAGAGAAGACAGTCTGGTGCTACTCTACGACTCGAGGTTGAAGCTGTTCCCGGGCAAGCTCAAATCAAGGTGGTGTGGACCGTTTGAGATCAAAGAGGTCCTACCCTATGGAGCGGTTACATTGGTTGGCAAGAGTGGCAATGCTTTCACGGTTAACTGGCACAGGGTTAAGCCCTACCTGGCGAGTGATTGCAGCAAGGAGAGCACCTCTGTGCTTCTCCAAGACCCCCCTCAGGTCTAAACCAAGTAAAGTCTAGCTAAAGACGTTAAAGAAAGCGCACTTGGGAGGCATTCCTATGTCTATCTTGTACATATTTCTGCTTTATTTCTATTTCAGTTTTATGCTTTTATTGTCTAAGTGTGTAGGTGAATGAATAAGAGATTGTTAGGTGTGATCTTGGAGTCCAAAGAGGTGAGACGGGTTAAGTATAGGCTAGAGATCGAGTGCTAGATCGACTCATCCTAGCTCGATCTTTACTAGATCGAGCTAGTGAATCGAGAGGAGTCAGTCGATCTAGACGAGATCGATAGACAAATCGAGTGGAACGGTCGATCACGAGAGGATAGACCACCTATGCGTTTAGCCTGAAAAGCAAATGAGGTGTAGATCGACCGAGTCACTCGATCCTCAAAGATAGATCGAATAATCTACTCGATCTGCCACTCGATCGTAACCCAATCGACCCCAGAATCGATCACATGACTCGATCCAAGGAACTCAGCCATCATGACCAAGAATTGTGGAATGAGGGGGTATAATCGATCCAAGACTCGATTCAATACCAATCGAGTCCCTGATCGATCAAACCCCACGATCCTAGCCATTATGGGCATGAGATCGAGTCCTTGATCGACCAAATGGACTCAATCTCGTGTCGAGGTAACAATTTCTTTTCCCTCTTTTCTTCTTTCCCTCCTGTTTTTAAATTCAAATCTTGGTCAAGGCATGAATCTTTGACCATGAAAGATGTGCCTTGACCAAGCTTTTTGTCAGAAACTACTAGTTTTGCTCATAGTTTTAGATTTTTGTTAGCCTTTATATTTTCAATCAACAACACACTCTCTCTCACTTTTGTTTCGAGATTTCTAAAGCAAAAGAGAGTGTGATATTTCAAAATTTTCTTTTATTTGCATTGCTTGAATATTAGATGTTAGGGGGGGGGGGGGGGGGGGTTTAACAATTTTTTTAAAACTAGCTACTATGGCTCCCAAGAGAACGAGAGAAGAAACAACACAAGGAGAAGAGGGGCAACAAGTGGTTCAAGAAGAAGAAGCGCAGCAAGTACAAGAGAGGAATCGTTCGACAAAGGAGGAAAAGTTGGCAAAGAAGAGGTTAGAGAGGCTGCACTTTGAGCCTACTAAGTTTGCTTGTAGAGATCTGTTTGAGAGGATGGGACTTCTAGAAGATTTTGATTTTCTTCTCCAAGACATGGGCTTGCATGCCTTTCAAGAATGGATTGCCCAACATATCCACAAGTCACTCTAGACTTCCTCTCTACCTTGGCGTTTTCCTATGAGAATCCGAGTCTCCCCACTCCCTCACAAGGTCATCTCACCTTCATCGTCAAGAGGCAAGCTTATCATCTCTCCATTGAAGAGCTTTGCCAAGCTTATGGTCTTAATGCAACGCCTAAGCAAGTAGAGTTCCCTCCTCTCAAGACCGCGAACGATTTATGGGACGTGCTTTGTGATGAAGACTACAAACCCAACACGGCTAAGATCAAGAAAGTGAGGAACCCCGTTTTGAGGTATACTCTCAAGCTACTAGCCAACACCTTCAGTGGGCGATCCGTGGCTCCTACAATGACAAAGACCGAGCTGTGCTTTCTCTTCCAAGGAATCAAGAGGATACTTTGCAGCAGCGAAGAGGAGAACCACGAGCCGATACAAGATGAACTTGGGAATGATGTTAATTATGGATGTATCTTGACATCCTCATTGGTGAAGTACAAGGCGTATGCCATGAGGTGCAAGGCGAATTCAGCATTCATTGGAGGCTTCCTTACACCGCTCTTCATTCAAGCCGGTGTACCTCTTCAAAGCTTCGAACCTTGCGCGGATAGAGCATACATGGATGAGACCTATATACGCAATACCAATAGCTTGGGACCTACGCCAGCTCCAGGATTCTTTGCCTATCTGCTCTACAGTGATGACAAGAAGAAGAGCGTATGCATCTTACCTATTGTGGATGAGACACACTTGGACAGCATAGGCACCATCGAGTTTTGTCCAACTCAAGAGGAGTGTTATGCACCACTTGGAGCAGCCATGATCCCAACTCAAGCCGCTCGTGAGCCCTCAGAATCACCACCCTCATACGCCGTGATGCCAGCTGACTTTGAGCTCCCCAAGATAGATTTTGAGCCAAGGACCAAAGCGGAGAAGTTCCTAGCTTCGGTCGTGGAGATACAGCGCAAGATAACCAAGTGGCAAGGCAAGATGATCAAGAAACTAGCCAAGAATGTCAAGGCGCTTCAAGGGAACTCACCCGCGAATTCTAAGCAGTCCATGAGTGTAGAGGTCAAGCAGCTCGAGAAGAGGAGGAGATCGACTGGTGCGATAGTCATCTGTGAGCCTCAAGGCAGCACACAACAAGCACGTCACTCCATCCATGAACTCCCAACCACGGACAAAGGCAAGGGCATAGCACGACGCTCCTCTAGCAAGAGCAGCTCCACTGGAACATCCTCAAGTTCCAGCCGAGTTTAGCTCCAAGGTACCAACAACCATCCCTTGTATATACCATGCATGTTTTAAGTTTTTGCTTTGTGTTTTGAGCTTCTCTAGACTTTGTTTGCCACCGAGACGGTGTCATTCAAGTTTGGGGAAGTGTGTGGTGTGTTTGACATGTTTTCTTTGCTCTTATTTTCTGTTATCATCCCTTGAGTCTTGCATTGCATCCTAAGGCATAGAAAAGGACAAAAAATGATAAAATTATTTAAAAATTTTCAAAAAAAATTCATGTAGTTGCATTCGAATTGTTAAACATATTAGGATTAAGTCTAGAATTTTTGAGCATTTAGGTTGTTTACATTTGCATAAGGGGTAAAAGTTTTTCTTGAAAAGTGTTTTAAGCTCATGAATTGTTTCAAGGCCCTAGTTAGTAGTTCTTTGATGCATTGCACACTCTTTGAAAGTAAGCTCTAACCATACTTGGATCATATGTTTTGATTTTCGTGGCTTAAGTTGAACATTCATGAATTGAATCCTATCCTAATACGTGAGAACCTTAATTTGAATCTTTTTAATTATCATACTTATGCATTTAAAAATGAACACATGGATCATATACATATTTAGGCTCTCTTCCTCCTTTCACCACTCTTTTGTGAGCCTAAGTAGAACTCCCGCCATTACCCTTACCCTCCTTTCAAGCCAAATGTTCTTGTGTGATATCATTGTGAGGCCTCTTTTCGGTTTGAACTTGGCATAACGTGTTACGTCTAGGCGAAATGATTAGGCTTTCATTTGATTGCTAGTTTTGCATTTTGAAGCTAGTTTTAGGCTTAGGTTAGGTTTGGGGATCATGGGGGTTGTTTATTTGGCTTACTTGTTTTCGGTTTCAAAAGAGTTTGGTGTTTGAAGTGAATGAAAAGGTTTTAAGTGGAAGGCTCACTGTTTTTAAAAATGAAAAGCTCTAGTTTAATTCAGAAGATAGCTCTCAAAGAAAAAGAAAAGAAAAGAAAAGAGCCAAAGGGCCAAATGTTTGAAAAGAAAAAAAAAATAAGTAGAGAGCTATCAAAAAGAAAAGAAAAGAGCTAAGTGTGTTTTCAGCCTTTCCACTAGCCAAAAGAGTTTTAAGATGATGCTTTTATTTGGGTTTTTGCTAAGCGAATTGCTTTGATGATGAGGATAGTCTCTAGGAGGGTGAGTGAGCTGAAAAGAAAAGAAATGAGAGGGGTTTTAGGATCATTGTTAGTATATATAGGTAGATGAAAGTCTAGTCATGTATGCATCAATTGCCTTTACCTTTAGCATTATGCATAAGTTCATACCTTTTTTTAGAGAAATCATTGCATTGGAGAACCCATTTAAATGAGATCATTCTAGTCTCATAGCCTTTATCCCTAGCCAAGTGTGTTCGGCTTTAAAATGCATAAGTGTGATTCACGGTTTTGATCTTAATGAATGTTAAAGGATAGGATTCTTGGATTGTTTGGGATATGGGAGTCATGATTTGAAATTCATTATGTGATGAGTATGGCTAAGTTCTTTGGAGTATGAGTGTGTGCATTGCATCTTAGAATTAAGAACTAGGACCATTGAATTGATTCAATTGAAAAACACTTTTGCAAGAAGCTTAAACCCCCGTTTTTAAAACCTCTTCTCCTTTCTTGAATTTTGTTTGCTTGAGGGCAAGCAAAAGGCAAGTTTGGGGGAGTTGATATTACTATATATTTTGCATATTTTGCATGCATTTAGGGTAGTTTTTCATGCATTCATCTTGCATTATAGGCTAGTTTGCACCATTTTAGGTCCTAGAGCACTTTTGCATTAACATTCACATGTTTCTTGCATTATCCATCATATTCAGGTTGTTTTTGGACACTTTGGAGCTGTGGAGGATTCATGGACATGCTAAGGCTCGTGAGGAAGCTTTGGGACACTTGGAGAACTCAACCATTCAGAAAAGGACCTGAGATCGAGTTGCGGATCGGGCAAGGCAGGTAGATCTAGACGAGATCGACCAGAAAATTGAGTGATCCCCAGACAATTCAAGAGGAAGATCGAGCACACGATCGAGTGAGGAGGTCGATCGAGAGTACAGACGTGGGCCATGCCATGCAGATCGAGGGCCAGATCGAGTTCCCGACCAGATCATCAAAGGATCGACTCAAAGATCGAGCGAAGTCATCCGATCCAAGAGAAGATCGAGCCGGAGATCGAGTGATCCGAGTCGATCCCAGACTAACCTTATCCGTCCAGCTGGTTTTGGCAGCTAGCAAAGGGAGGACCATTTGCGGTTTATCCATTTTTGTCAAACCGCAGTTATCGCTTTCATTATCCTCCATTATGTCTTTTGCTTTTCTTTCACTCTACCTTAGGCTTATCGCCATTGTAGAACATCTAAGCTTTTTCAGTTTTTGAAACCTTGAATATTTTAATATTAAACAAGTTTTTCCTTTAATCGGTTGTTAATCATGTTTAATTCATCCTTTACTGCTTTTCAATCGGTCTTAATCATATGTAGTGAGTAGTCTTTTTGGGTTTTCGGGGTTGAGGCGATTCAAAAGGGTTGAAAGGGTTAAAGCTTTGTGTTTTCTTTGTTCTTCATACCTTCTCTTCTAGGATCTTGGGGTCTTAAGGCTTAGAGAGCCTTGGAAAAGGTGTCTATGATTCCAGGGTTGTCTTACCTTGACAGGATTCAGATATCCTAGAAAACCAGATCCTAGAGACTAATCTTTCCTTTGCCACACGCCATGGTTGTAAAGGGGATTATTTAGGTCATTATATTGAAATCTGTTTTCCTTGCTCTTCGATCTCTTTTTCCACCAAACGCCATGGGTTTGGAGAAGAGATTGAGGAAGTGAACCATACCACACGCCATGGATGGTTCTTGTTTTTTTTTCAAGGCTTAGAGAAACCTCACAAGTGAGTAGATCTAAATGTTTTCAAACCAAAGCTTAAACCCTCTTTTTTAGCATTTTAAAACCTCTGTTCATCATTCGCTTGTCATTTAGCTTGCATCCTGTTCATTAGAAGTCAATCGCCTTAAGTTGTTTGTTAGATCAATCAATTTTGCTCGATCATGTGGTCGATTCACTGGTCGATTTTTAGTTCTTAGTAGCTTTGCATTTTTAATCTTCTGCTTGTTCCTAGTGGTAGTTAATCCTCTTCCAAGGATTTTAAAATTGTTCTGCATTGCATTAGATCGTTGCATTTAGTTTTCTATGATTTTACCAACCATTTATCCATTTCGCTTAGATTTGCTTCATCCGTGCATTCTTAGGTGTGGATTGATACCTCTTGCACACTATACTACATCTATAGGTTGCTTGAGGTTTGATAATACCTCTGCTTGCTTGCAAAAATCCTGTTATCAATCTATCCCCACAGACGGCACCAAAATGTGGATACCAAAATCCACACTAAGAAATTTATAAGTATTTATAAGGAAAGAACTTTAGAGGATTAAGGGCTAGATTCTCTCGAACAGATTGACAATATAAGCTAGTACTAACTGAAATCAGGACTTTGTATTAAACGGTCGAATGAAACGGTTACAAGGATTTCAATGAAGAAGATGAACTGAAAAGAGCTCCAGGAGCAGTTACAGTGTTTTCGAGTGTAAAAAGTGTGTAAAGAGATCAAGCTGAAGGTCCTTTGAACTAAGCCGTTCTCCTTCTTTATATAGCTCGCCTCCTCGAGCTTCGAGCTCCAGCGTGTATCTCGGACACGTGCAGCAACTTCCTCCGCGATCTTCGGACTCGTTTGAACTGGCGAGAACATGCTCTGACTTGGATCGGATTCTTCCTCGTTTCTCGGGATTTGGTCGAGCTCCCGTCGAACGGAGTGTCTTGTTGCTCATGATCGGACTGTTGAGAGATGAATGGGCCTGGGCCATAAGGTTGAAGCCCAGTCTTTTTGGCTTAGTTTGGACCTGCCCGTTGGGCTTGAATGGGCCGGATTTGAGGTGCCAAATAAAGCTCCAACACCTGTGAAGTGGAGTAGGACTCCGAACTTAGTTGATTTGCGAAAAGAGATATGTACCTTGTGTTGTTTTGGGAAAGGAATCTAGGATAGGTGGCTCCCTCTCCCCCCCCCCCCCACCCCCAAAAGAGTGAGGTACATGTGTACTGTAGCTCGCTTATGTCGAAGTGTAGGAGATTGGGAGTGCTTTGGGCTTCGAGGTCGATTTGACAGGACTTTACCCACCACCGAACGAGTGAGCGTTGCGTGAGCTGGAGCTTTCTAGAGACGAGGTACGGTGGACGGGCAATGTTTTGACCTCGAAGACGAGCTGTGGTGCATAAGTTTGATTTAATGTATTTCAGCTAATAGAGGTATGACGAGGGTGGTCCGAACTGTTTTGGTGTGATCTCGGTTTTGACAAATATAATTGTTGCTGAGTAAATGAATTATTATTCTAAATAGAAATGAAAAAATGAGATGATACAACATAGGGTCGTCGCGCGTAGCTCGTCCTTATTGATGTTGTCATGTTGTGGAATAAAAATTTGACAAAAGGTGGTGGCTGAACTCGTGGGTCGAGCTGCCTACGTACCCCGTAAGGGGATCAAGCCATGACGTAGTTCGATTATTTAAAGTGCTTTTAGCGATAATACCTTTTGAGGTTCATTATGTTCCAAGGTCTTATCTCGGGCACCCCGTTTCGTACTTTTGTGAGCTTGTAGACTCCGCCGTGAACTACTTTGGTGATGCGATATGGACCTTCCCAGTTGGTTCCTAGTTTCCCAGCACCGGGCTCTTTGGTGTAATCTTGTACCTTGCGCAGGACCAGATCTCCTACGTTAAATCTCCGGTGTTTGACCTGGGAGTTTTAGTAACGAGCTGCGGCCTGCTGGTAATTTTGGATCCTGATCAGTGTTTGATCTCGACATTCGTCGATTAGATCGAGCTAGTCCCTTAACAACTGCTTGTTGAGTTCAGTGTTTGTCGGGCACAGAGCCCGACGGAGACTCGGAACTGCAGTTTTGGTCGGGATCACAGCTTTCAGCTCGTAAAATAGTGAGAACGGTATTTCGCTGGTTGCTTTGTGAGGTGTGGTTCGACAGGCCCAGAGTATGGCTGAGATGTGCTCAGGCCACCTTTCCTTTTTGGCGTTGAGCCATCTCTTGAGATTGCTCAATATGGTTTTGTTTGTTGCTTCAGCTAGCCCGTTTCCTTGAGGCTAACGAGGTGTGGAATAGGAGATTTTTATCTTGCACTTTGCGCTGAAGTTTTTGAAGTTTCGCGATATGAACTGCGAACCGTTGTCTGTTAGATTTTGTATGGAAGTCCGTGACGGCAAATCACGTTTTTCCAGATAAAGCTGCCTACTTGGAGCTCGGTTGTTTGCTGATAAGCTTTAGCTTCTATCCACTTGGTGAAGTAATCAGTGAGCACTAGCAGGTACCTGAATTGCTTAGGTCCCGAAGGGACCATGGGTCTTACTATGTCCATTGACCACCTCATGAATGGATAAAGTGCAGAGATTGACGACAGTCTTTCTGCTGGACAATGAATGATTAGGGCATGCCTCTGACATTTGTCGCAGCTCTTGGACAGTCTCTGACTGTCTGCTATCATAGTCAGCCAGAAGTAGCCAAGTTTCTTAATTCGAATGACGAGCACTCAACCTCCAGCATGACTTCCACAGGGGCCTTGGTGAGTGTCAGACATTACGGTATAGGCCTCCTCACTGTGTACGCATTTAAGGTATGGTTCGTATAGACCTTGCTTGTCGTTGAATAACACGCTTGTGGATACAGAAATCCACACTCAGAAATTTATTGGATTTGTAAGAGAAGAAAATTTAGGAGAATTAAGGTTTAGATTCCCTCGAACAGATTGACAGTATAAGCAAACACTAACTGAAATAAGGATTTGATTATCAATCATTCGAATGAAACGGTTACAAGGATTTCGATGGAATGGATGAAGTGAAAGAGCTTTGGGAGCAGTTACAGAGTTTTCGAGTGTAAAAAGTGTGTAAAAAGGTTAAGCCGAAGGTCCCCAAACTAAGCCATTCTCCTCCTTTATATAGCTCGCCTCATCGAGCTTTGAACTCCAGCGCGTATCTCGGCCACGTGCAGCTTCAGCCGAAAATCTCGCCACGTGCAGCAACCTCCTCCGCGATCTTTGGACTCGTTTGAACTGGCAAAAGTGTAAAAGTGTAAAAGTGTAAAAGTGTAATTAAAAACAGGTTCGGGTTGGGTCAGTATCGGTCAGTTGTGTTGACCTCCAGTGACCAAAATTTATCTGTATCGGTCATCAGTGATCGACACACACGACCGAAATTAGGACGGAGTGTTTGTGTCGACCACATCAGACCGATACCGGTGATCGATACTGCTCCTTTTCGATCACCAGAGACCGAAAATTGCCAGGTCTGACCGAAAACTTCTGCAGAGATCTTCTGCTTTGATCCTTCTTGCTCCCTTTTGTCCAGCTAGCCTCTTGGATCATTCCAAAGCTCCTCCAAGCTCCTTTAAGCTCTAAAAGCACCTAAAAACATCTAATATGCAAGTAAAATGCAATCTATACTCCTAATGCAACCTAAGTCTACAAGGAGAAGAAAATGGGACAAAAGCTAAGGGAAAATATGCAAAAGAGGACCAAAACATGTACTAAATGCAGTCCTAAATGGTGTAAATACAAGAGATATCAACACCCCCACACTTGCCTTTTGCTTGTCCTCAAGCAAGTAAGAACAAATGGGAGAGTGAGGTTTGAAAGTGGGCATTCAGATTCCAAAAATGCAAAGGTAAAGAGATGGTTTTAATGCTCAAGTGCCTAGTTGTAGGATGCAAACACAATCAACTATACTTAAAAGAACCTAGCCATGCTCATCATGTTTCAAAATGATCTCAAATCTCAACTTAGGCAAATGCTCAAATCAATCAACTCTTTAACATTCAATTAAGTTCAGAACATGAATCATGCTTATGCAAATCAAGTGAAGACATTTGGTTGAAAAGGGGTAAGGTTATGAGACAAGAATGATCTCATTTAAGCACAGGGTTAAAAACATAAAGGATCACTCAATGAAATGACTTCATCTTAGGCAAAATGCTAAAGGTAAAAGCACACTTACGCATGCAATTCAAAATGCATGCAATTCAAAACCCTCTTCTACCCTTACTTCCCAAAGATGAGTCCTAAACATTTCTAAACCCAAAAGTGAACCCTCTAAGTCTACCCTTTCCTAAACTCTACCCTTTTCTTTCTTCTTATTCATGGCTGGGGAAACCTTCTTCATTCTGCTTGTGTGGTTGCTTCTTCTCGGTTGGGACTAAACTGTTTCCCCTTTATCTACCATTTCAAATCTTTCCCTTTTCTTTTCTTTAGATAAAAAAAAAACATTAAGCTCAAACCACCTAACTCTACCCTTTCAAACCCCAAAAACTCCTATCCTAGAATCAAGCTCAAGATGCAAGCTGATATCTTCAAGAGAGCTAATCATTGCCAGCCTTATTCCTAACACTTTTTGCCAAGACAAAATTGAAAATGCAATGGAAAGGCCTCACAGCTCTCACAATAGTGTTTAGGCGCAAAAGGAGGTTTTGGCTAAGGGTGAGGATGTAACTGTCCCATACGTATGAGGATCAGCTATTTGGATCAACAAGAGTGGTAGAAAGGAGAAAGATGATCCAAATATGTATATGGTAGCCATGAATTCACTTTTCAATGCATAAGACATGATAATTGAAAGTCCAAATTAAAGATCAAGTTGATAGAGTTGATTTCAGAGAACAAATGCTTTCAAAATGAAATGAGAAGACCAAATCTAGCAATCTAAGCATGGTTCAGCCTTAACTTCTAGCAATCATATGATGCATCAAACAACTAAGCACTTGAAAACCGAAATCATCTCTAAACACTAAGCACTTTACAAGGAAAATTCATCATAATGCCCTATGCAAATGCAATGCAACCTATATGTCAACACTAGACTCAATTTTAAAGGAATGAAATGCAACTACATGCTTTCTTTTTGGTTTGCAAAAAATGCAAAAGATTTTCAAATTTTTTCGATTTTTTTGTGTTTTTCTATGCCTTACATGTATGCATGATATGCATGAGGTTCAAAGTGAAAAGAAAAAGAAAAACTAAGAAAACAGAAAACAAAGTCAAACCCCAAATCTCTCCCCCACACTTAAATTACACAATCCCTTGTGTAATGAAAGCAATGGAAGAGAGAAGCAACAAAATATATTTCAAAAATGAAAAGATGCAATGGTATATAACAATGGAAAGGATGTGGTACTTGGTTTAGTGGCAGGAGTGGTGGGATGATCCTGAGGTTTGAGGAGACTTGCTAGCTCTCCTCTTCCTTCTTTCATAAACAATAGTGGAATGCTGAGCTGCTTGAGGTGGTGGAACCCAGCTTGACCATAGCTGTTCAGCTTGTGAAGAAGTTCCTTGTGAGCCCCATTGCCATGTTTCCTGAACTTCAGAGGAGTTGGGGTTTGGCGCCTCCCAAGCTGATGGAACATGGGCTCTTGGCTCATAAGATGAAGCCCTTGGTTGTTTCCATGTACCCCACTGGTCTCTTGGTTGTGTATGAAATGAATGTCTTCCATGGGGGTTCCATATAGCTTCCTCCTCTTCAGTTGGCTGAAGTTGCTCTTCTTGTTGAGAGTTGAGCTCATGGGTGTGGCTGTGGTGGGAAGTTCTTGCTGATGTAGCCTTGTTCTTCTTGAACTTCCCTTTCATCATTTTCATAAGCCCTTTGATGGCTTTATCCTGCCACTTGCACCACTTCTGGAGTGTGCTGATGTGCTCATGAGCTGCTCTCAAAGAGCTTCCTTGGTTGGGTGCTGCATAAGGCTGGAAGTGGAACTGCCTTGAGCTGTAGTTCAACACTTCCTCTTCTCCAAGCTTATCTTCTTCATGGGTTCTTCCTTGAAATTCAGCGCCAGCATTAGCATTCCCTTGATCTTCTTCTTCTTCTTCTCTGATCTCTTCAGTGTGCTCCTCCTCTGCATCACTGTCTTCTTCTTCCTCTCCAGGAACAGGGCCGCCTGTGTAGAGCTCCTCAGTGCTTGGGTTGAAGCTGATGTTTCCGTTTCTGAAGAAGGATGTAAGCTTTGGATTGGGGAGGAGGACTTTTGCTGGTGTGTCAAAGCTTGTGATGAAGTTGTACACATGCTTTCTACCAATGATTCTTTCAAGGTAGTGGCTTCTCTTGAGGTAATCAATGTCAATGCATAGTGGCTCAAGTGCATCACCTTCAATTTTGTCAAGGTCTAATCCACTAGCTTGTAGAACTGCTGTCACAACTCCCCCAACGTGCACTTGAGAGCTCTTCTCCTTCTTTGTCTTACTCAAAACCCAGCTCTGGTAGAATAGAAGCTGCTCCATCAACATAGCCACATAGCAGGGGTTGCTTCTGGGTGCTCTGAGAGGTTCCCCATACTCATCGCTTCCCAATACCTCATACAGTCCTTGGTATATCAGATCTGTTTCCCTTCCTGTGAGATATGTCGTCTCTTTCCTTGCAAAGAGTGTATTCGCAAGTGCTTTGTAGTTCAACACTTCCTCTTCTCCAAGCTTATCTTCTTCATGGGTTCTTCCTTGAAATTCAGCGCCAGCATTAGCATTCCCTTGATCTTCTTCTTCTTCTTCTCTGATCTCTTCAGTGTGCTCCTCCTCTGCATCACTGTCTTCTTCTTCCTCTCCAGGAACAGGCCCGCTTGTGTAGAGCTCCTCAGTGCTTGGGTTGAAGCTGATGTTTCCATTTCTGAAGAAGGATGTAAGCTTTGGATTGGGGAGGAGGACTTTTGCTGGTGTGTCAAAGCTTGTGATGAAGTTGTACACATGCTTTCTACCAATGGTTCTTTCAAGGTAGTGGCTTCTCTTGAGGTAATCAATGTCAATCCATAGTGGCTCAAGTGCATCACCTTCATGTTTGTCAAGGTCTACTCCACTAGCTTGTAGAACTGCTGTCACAACTCCCCCAACGTGCACTTGAGGGCTCTTCTCCTTCTTTGTCTTACTCAAAACCCAGCTCTGGTAGGATAGAAGCTGCTCCATCAACATAGCCACATAGCAGGGGTTGCTTCTGGGTGCTCTGAGAGGTTCCCCATACTCATCGCTTCCCAGCACCTCATACAGTCCTTGGTATATCAGATCTGTTTCCCTTCCTGTGAGATATGTCGTCTCCTTCCTTGCAAATAGTGTATTCGCAAGTGCTTTGTGGACATATCTGACGGCTGGATGCCTTAGGTGCTGGTTCCTTGATCTTCCAGGAGTGTATTGCCCAACTCCAATGAGACCCCACAGCCTGGTGTGCTGCCTACTTGGGATTTCAAACCTGCTCAGCTTGGTGTGGTGGGACTTCAGCTCTAGATCCTTGGCGATCTCTGTGAATGTTGAGGAGAACTCTTCCTTGCCAATCCTAAAAGAGATCCATCCATCGCCATTAGGGAGCTCACTGTGTTCATACCAAACCACTTTGAGTGTGGAGAGGAATTGGTAAGTGAGCTGTTGGTAAGATGGGAGTGGCATCTCCATGAAGGCTCCAAGAGCCATGCGCTCAAACGTGGCTTTGCAGTCAGTATAGAGTCCAAGCGCCTTCATTGTGGAAGTGCATGGATATCTTGTTGGCTTGAAAGTGCACTGGTCGAAAGCCTTCATGAGTTCTTTAACAGCACTGCCCTTGTTTTGTTGATCTTCTCCCTCATTCCCAACCGGTCTCTTCCCAGCGGCTTTGGAGGATTGCTCATCAGCTTTTCCCTTTCCTTTTTCTTGCCTTGCTGGTGGTGACGTGGTTGCTTCTTGAGGTGCTTTTCCCTTTTTTCCAGCAGCTACTTTTGTTCTTCCCATTGTACCTTCATAAGCAAAGCTTGAAAACAATGTAAGTGAAAGAATAAAGGTTGAAGAACCAAATAGCTGAAAGCTTTTAAATAAAAAGCTCCTTAAGCTAAGAGAAGTCTAACAAGTCCTAACAACAAGCTTAAACTTCTTTAAAGCAAAAAGAGATCAAAAGCTGACAACTAAATAAGCTAGGATGAACAAAAGATAAGCAGTTATGCATGACATCCTAGCAAAGCGGTTTCTAGGCAAAGAGATGATGATCTTGCAAAATGGATGAAATTAAACAAGCAATGAGATGAATAGACAATTAAGCATAACTTTAACAGTCTAGCTTGATATTTCAACAAAAATTCAAAATGCAAAATCATAGCACAACATTTAAAACTAAACACTACTTGCTCTTAAAAACTTCTTACTAAGCGATTTTTAACATAAGCAAAGAGTAAGAGCAAAGAGAGATAGTTTAGGAAGCAAACCTTTTGTTGAACTTCTGAACACTTAAAGCAAGTAATAAAAGAGAAGAAGAACTAGTAATTTCGAGCCTTATGTGAGAAGAAGAGTGAGTTTAAGTGTGAAGAGAAGTGAAAGAAGATTGTTGCTTAAATAGAGAGAAAGGAGGAGAAACCAAAGGAATCAAAGGTTGGTGAGGGAACATAAGGAATCAAAAGTGTGGGGGACAAAAACAAAAGGTGTTCAGAAGCCAAGAAAGAGGTCAGAAGGAATCCCAATTAAAAATTTAAACTCCATTGGCGCCAAACCAAAGGAGGGAAATTTTTTTTGGAAGTTGATACACTCACCTCGGATGGAGTTTCGGTCATTCATGACCGATATTACTGACCGAAATTGCATTTTCGGTCATGAGTGATCAGTACTGGACACTGACGTGCTTCCTGGGATTTGTATCGGTCATCAGTGGTCGACACACTTGACCGAAATACATCCGGTATGATTGTGTCGATCTTGAGTGATCGATACTAGTGACCGATATGATTTCAAGAATCGTATCGATCAACAGTGGTCGACACGTTAGACCGAAAAACTTTCCCACCTTCAAACTTCTTTCCATATCGATCACAAGTGACCGATATGTTGACTGGTGTAGACTGGCTCTACTGATATCGGTCAGTCATGGTCGATACTACTGACCGAAAATATGTGTATCGGTCTGTCATGACCGATACAAATGACCGATACCAGCCAGAATACACCTGTTATTTGTCCCCTTCAGACTTTCTCAAACCCCAGTTCAGAATCCTGTTTCTATACACTAAAACAAAGCATAAAAGATAATCTAGAAAGCATAATATATACAAAAGGATAACATGGGATTACCTCCCAAGTGTGCTTGTTTAAAGTCACTAAGCTTGCCTTTGATTACCTCTTTAGTTGAGGTGAGGAGAAGTTGGTGGAGCTGGAGCTCCTACCTCCTTCTTCTTCCATACCCATTTTCCTGCTAAAGGCTGGTTCTGTTTGTCCCTGATTGACATCCCATGCCTGATCTGTCTGACACTTGGTTTGACTGGAGGCTTCATAGCCTTGGTGGTTAAGTTCTCATTGCCCTTCAAACCAGCTTCAAGCTTCAAGTCAGCATTCAGTGTCTGTCCTGGCTCAGTAGGGGAAGTATCAGCCGAAAACATATCCATAGTGAAGCACCACACATCATCTAGGTTATCTGGGAGATTCCATTGTTCACCCTCTTGCTCAAGTACTCCACAGAAGGTGAGAGAAGGAGAGTCAATTTTGTAGACCCTGAATTCATCAACATTCTTCAAGATTACAGAACCTCTTTTGAAGTCTAACTGAGCTCCTGCTGTTGCCAATAATGGAGTGCCTAGGAGGAGAGGCACTTCTCTGGAGTATGTTTTCTCCATGACCATAAAGTCTGTTGGAACCAGGCATTCTCCAATCTTCAAAGGGTAGTCTTTCACTATGCCCAACGGCTTTGTGGAAGTGTTGTCCACAAAAGTGAGGGAACCCCTGGACGGCAGCAGTTTCTTGATCCCCAGAGTTTGGCTAAGGTGGAGGGACATAACATTGACAGTTGATCCTGAATCACATAGACCTTTTACATTGTCAAGCATGTCCAGCTCACAAGTGATGAGGAATTTTCCTAGGTTTGGAAGTTTTGGCAATGACTTCATCATCTTGCCTTCTTTTCATGTCAGCCCCCATATTCTCAAGGATTGGTTCCACCACTTCCAGCTTGTCAAAAACTTCTTTCAGGAACCTGATTTGATGTTTCACCTCCATCAGAGTGGTGCCATGTGGGAGTTGTATTCCAGCATCTTCTATGTCTTGTTTGAACTCTGTGTACATCTCCATTCTAGCTTTGGTGAAGTGCATTGTAGGGTAGGAGAATGGTGGTTTACAAACTGGAGCTGAAAGTTCTTTACCCTTTGCAATAGTGCTTGAAGAATTACCCACTTGATTATGGTAAAGTTCCTTAGATTCCTGAGGAGTGTTGTGAGACAGAACCATCAAGGCATGGTGTGTCTCTAGTTCCTCTTCTTCAGCATCAGGTTGTTCTGGTGTGGGGGTCTCTTCTGTAGCGGTTGGGTTTTCCTCAGCCTCCTCTTTCTGAGCAGCTTCCAGTGCTGGTCGTTCCTGTTCTTCTTCTCTGTTCAAGTGTTCATCAAAGCCACAGAGGAATGTCCCTACAACTTCCTGAGCTTCTTCATCTGGATTCTCCTCCATACTCAACCCTCATTCTGTCTATGTGCATCAGCATTTCTTCGATCATGATGCCTAGCTCTTCCAATGAAGCATCTTCATCAGTGAATTCCTCTTCTGCTTCCTCTGCCTCTTCAGTAAGTAGATGGCAGAATTCCTGGAGGTTGTGGACAGTTTGAGCTACATTCTTAGCGTCAGGGGTTTCAACAGGGGCTTCCCCTGTGGCATCAATAATCTCAAGTTGTGCCCACCATTGATCTTCTTCCTTGTTGGTGCCTTCTTTAAGAAAGTTCCCCTTAGTTGCATAAGTTTCAATAGGTTCCTCTCCCCCATTCAGTTTGTCAATGTCCTCATTGATTAAGGAGAGGAAGTCGTCAATGATGGCTTCTTCTTCAATAGGAGTAAAGGTAATTGTAGCTTCAACAGCTTGGCAGTACTCATAGGTGGTGTCTAAGGTTGCTATCCCTGAATGCAAATCATCAGATGTGGTGTTTAGCTCAACATGAACAGAGTCTAATTTGGTGTGCAACTCAGCAAATCCCTGATTCATCTGCAATTTTGCAAGGAGTTGTAAGTTGATGAACTCAGTGATCAAACTCTTGATATCACCTACAGTAAAAGTAGAATCAATGAGTTGAGCTTGGGGGATAGCAGGCGTTGGGTCAAACTGTGGGTGGGTATTGTGGCAGTCTGCAAAGTTGTTCATAGGCAGGGGCTCTTGGTAGAAGTTGTTGCACCTTGGAGTTTCAAAACATAGCATCTTCTCCACTTGTAGAGATGTACCTGAAATGAAAATGCTTGAAAAGGAGTGAGTAACCAAATAAAACTAAAAGCTTGATCTTAAGGATTCTACAAACTCTAATGATTCAAACTGTTTCCCAAATGGCAACGACGTCAGTTTGATACAAGGGTTTTACCCCTAGTAGGACAATTGCCCTAGCTTGTACTAGTCAGTTGCAGTATATCATAGGGTTATATCAATCCAAATGGGAAGAGTTGAAAGACAGAAGAGTTGAGAGTGGAATCTCTAAGTCAAGCAAGCCAGGAAAGGGGTTTTGTTGCCTAAGCAACAGTTCTAACAACCTAAGTGAACCAAGCAGCAACAAGGTGAAAGCAAAAGCAAACTAAGCAATTCTAAACAAGAAAACAGAGTAAAACAGAGCAAAACAGAGCAAATCCGAAATTCAAATCAGAGAAAGACAAGTTCCTAGATGTGGTTATTGACTTTGGGGAATTTCAGGCAATGATTAAAGCTGTTTCAAACTACATTGATCAAGCAAGTAAGCAAGCAATGGTGGTTCCTAGACATAGAGTTCACAACTAAGCTAGTTAGATCCAATCTCTTGGCAAATAACCCTTTGTTAAGCATCTTAACAAGAACTAACTCTCATTAGTGCTAAAACATCAAGCAAGCAAGACTAATCAACTCTATTCAAGTCAATCTCTTGAGCCAAGGCCAGCAAATCCTCTAATAAACAGGTTCAGCATTTCATCAAACACTTGGTGGGCATAAGAGCAAGCTAACAACCAGACCAGTTTGATCAAGACTAATCTAGCATCAATAACAGATTAATAGAGAGGAACCCATAAACAGAAGCACATAACAAGCCTTAATCAAGCCATAGATTCCCCTAATCTACCACATCTAGAAACCCTAAGGTAACTACTCACTCATAATCATGTTTAACAACAAATCACAAAGGAAGAAGATGCTAATCATGATTAAAAGAAAGATTAAAGAAAGATTAAAGCAAATACTTGATTGTATTAAACAAAGCAAAGAAATTGTCTTACAAACTTAAAGAAATAGCTTAAGAACAGTATTTTAACAAGACCTCTCGAAAATATAGAAAATGGGCTATTTATAGCCTAAGGGAGAAAACCCTAGAAAGGTGGCAAAAGTGTAATTAAAAACAGGGTCGGGCTGGGTCAGTATCGGTCAGTTGTGTCGACCTCCAGTGACCGAAATTTATCTGTACCGGTCATCAGTGATCGACACACACGACCAAAATTATAACGGTGTGTTTGTGTCGACCACATCAGACCGATACTGGTGATCGATACTGCTCCATTTCGGTCACCAGAGACCGAAAATTCCAGGCTCTGACCGAAAACTTCTGCAGAGATCTTCTGCTTTGATCCTTCTTGCTCCCTTTTGTCCAGCTAGCCTCCTGGATCATTCCCAAAGCTCCTCCAAGCTCCTTTAAGCTCCAAAAGCACCTAAAAACATCCAATATGCAAGGAAAATGCAATCTAAACTCCTAATGCAACCTAAGTCTAAAAGGAGAAGAAAATAGGACAAAAGCTAAGGGAAAATATGCAAAAGAGGACCAAAACATGTACTAAATGCAGCCCTAAATGGTGTGAATGCAAGGGATATCACTTATCCTAACCCTACATCTAGCTTCAAAATGCAAAGCTAGCAATCAATTGAGAACCTAATTATGTCGCCTAAACGTAACACGTTATGCTAAGTTCAAACCGAAAAGAGGCCTCACAATGATGTCACACAAGAAAGCTTGGCTTGACAGAAAGGTAAGGGTGATGGTGGGAGTTCTACTTAGGCTCACAAAAAGTGGTAATAGGAGGAAGAGAGCCTAAATATTTTTAAGATCCATGCGTTCATTTTCAAATGCATAAGAATGATATTTAAAAATTCAGATTAGGGTTCTCACTTATTAGGACAAGTTTCAAATCATGAATGATCAATTCAAGTCACGAAAATCAAAACAAGTGATCCAAGCATGGTAAGGACTTACTTTCAAAGCGTGAGCAAAGCATTAGAGAACTACTAACTAGGGTATCGAAACAATTCATGAGCTTAAAACACCTTTTGAAGAAAACTTTAACCCCTTATGCAAATGTAAACAACCTAGATGCTTAAAAATTCTAGACTCAATCCTAAAATGTTTAACAATGTGAATGCAACTACATGAATTTTTTTGAAAATTTTTAAAAATTTTACCAATTTTTTCCTTTTCTTTTCTATGCCTTAGATGCATGCAAGACTCAAGGGATGTAAAGGGAAAATAAGAGCAAAATAAAACATGTCAAATCACACACACACTCCCCCAAACTTGAATGACACCGTCCCGGTGGCAAACAAACTTGAGAGAGATCAAAAACACAAGGTAAAAACAAAGAAAATGAGCGGTATATACAAGAGAAGGTTGTTGGTACCTTGGAGCTAAACTCGGCTGGAACTTGAGGATGTTCCAGCGAAGCTGCACTTGCTAGAGGAGCGTCGGGCTATGTCCTTGCCTTTATCCTCGGTGGGGAAACCATGAATGGAATGACGTGCTTGTTGCGCGGTGCCTTGTTGCTCACGGATGACAATACCGCTAGTTGATCTGAACTCACCTTACACCTCAGAGCGTATGCCTTGTACTTCACCAAGGAGGATGCTAGAATACACCCGTAGTTAACATCATTCCCAAATGGGAAGAGTTGAAAGACAGAAGAGTTGAGGGTGGAATCTCTAAGTCAAGCAAGCCAGGAAGGGGGTTTTGTTGCCTAAGCAACAGTTCTAACAACCGAAGTGAACCAAGCAGCAACAAGGTGAAAGCAAAAGCAAACTAAGCAATTCTAAACAGGAAAAACAGAGCAAAACAGAGCAAAACAGAGAAAATTCGAAATTCAATTAATAGAAAGACAAGTTCCTAGATGTGGTTATTGACTATGGGGAATTTCAGACATTGATTAAGGCTGTTTCAAACTACATTGATCAAGTAAGTAAGCAAGCAATGGTGGTTCCTAGACATAGAGTTCACAACTAAGCTAGTTAGATCCAATCTCTTGGCAAATAACCCTTTGCTAAACATCTTAACAAGAACTAACTCTCATTAGTGCTAAAACATCAAGCAAGCAAGACTAATCAACTCTATTCAAGTCAAAATGCTCCTCAAACAGTCAATCTCTTGAGCTAAGGCCAGCAAATCCTCTAATAAACAGGTTCAGCATTTCATCAAACACTTGGTGGGCATAAGAGCAAGCTAACAACCAGACCAGTTTGATCAAGACTAATCTAGCATCAATAACAGATTAATAGAGAGGAACCCATAAACAGAAGCACATAACAAGCCTTAATCAAGCCATAGATTCCCCTAATCTACCACATCTAGAAACCCTAAGGTAACTACTCACTCATAATCATGTTTAACAACAAATCACAAAGGAAGAAGATGCTAATCATGATTAAAAGAAAGATTAAAGAAAGATTAAAGCAAATACTTGATTGTATTAAACAAAGCAAAGAAATTGTCTTACAAACTTAAAGAAATAGCTTAAGAACAGTATTTTAACAAGACCTCTCGAAAATATAGAAAAGGGGCTATTTATAGCCTAAGGGAGAAAACCCTAGAAAGGTGGCAAAAGTGTAATTAAAAACAGGGTCGGGCTGGGTCAGTATCGGTCAGTTGTGTCGACCTCCAGTGACCGAAATTTATCTGTATCGGTCATCAGTGATCGACACACACGACCAAAATTATAACGGTGTGTTTGTGTCGACCACATCAGACCGATACTGGTGATCGATACTACTCCTTTTCGGTCACCAGAGACCGAAAATCACCAGGTCTGACCGAAAACTTCTGCAGAGATCTTCTGCTTTGATCCTTCTTGCTCCCTTTTGTCCAGCTAGCCTCCTGGATCATTCCCAAAGCTCCTCCAAGCTCCTTTAAGCTTCAAAAGCACCTAAAAACATCCAATATGCAAGGAAAATGCAATCTATACTCCTAATGCAACCTAAGTCTAAAAGGAGAAGAAAATGGGACAAAATCTAGGGGAAAATATGCAAAAGAGGACCAAAACATGTACTAAATGCAGCCATAAATAGTGTAAATACAAGGGATATCACTTACTAGGATACTGAAACCATTCATGAGCTTAAAACACCTTTTTAAGAAAACTCTAACCCCTTATGCAAATGTAAATAACCTAGATGCTTAAAAATTCTAGACTCAATCCTAAAATGTTTAACAAGATGAATGCAACTACATGAATTTTTTTTTTTGAAATTTTTTAAAAATTTTACCAATTTTTTCCTTTTCTTTTCTATGCCTTAGATGTATGCAAGACTCAAGGGATGTAAAGGGAAAATAAGATCAAAATAAACATGTCAAACCACACACATACTCCCCCAAACTTGAATGACACCGTCCCGGTGGCAAACAGGTTCGAGAGAGCTCAAAACACAAAGCAAAAATCAAGAAAACATGAACGGTATGTACAATGGAAGGTTGTTGTTACCTCGGTTCTAGCCTCGGCTGGAACTTGAGGATGTTCCAGACGATCTACAGACTACGGCTTTGCCTTTGGAGGCTGGCTCTTGGAGAGAGAGACGCGCCGACTGAATGCTGCTGCCTTGAGTCTCACGGATGACAACTCCACCGATTGAAAGCCTTCTCTTCTCGGGCTGTTGAACCTCCTCACTTGCAGCCTTTTTAGGTGAGCCTCCTTGAAGTGATTTGACCTTCTTGGCAAGCTTCTTGAGTACCTTTCTCTGCCACTTGTTGATTTTCCTTTGCATCTCCACAACAGAAGCAAGGAACTTCTCCGTCTTAGTCTGCGGCTCAAAATCAATCTTGGGGAGGACAAAGGCTTCAGGCAACTCATCATCTGTGGCAGGAGACTCTGATCTTGGGCGAATAGCTTGTCGGGTGGCAGCTGTGGCTCCTAGAGGGACAAAACACTCCTCTACGCTTGAGAGAAACTCGATGTTCCCCACTCCCAACAGCTTGGTCTCGGCATTTGGCAAGATACACAACCTCTTCTCATTCTCCGTGTCAATGAACAGATATCCAAAGAAACCCTCAGCTGGCGTGCGTCCCAAGCTGTCAGTGTTCCTTAGGTATGTCTCATCCATGAAGGCTCTTTCCGGAACAGGGGTGTAGTCTTGGAGCGGTACACCAGCTTGCACGAACAAGGGAGTGAGGAAACCGCCAATGAGCGAAGAGCTTGCCTTGCACCTCAACGCATACGCCTTGTATTTCACCAATGAAGCCGCCAGGATGCATCCGTAGTTCACGTCGTCTCCCAACTGATCTTCCAACGGATCATCATTCTCATCCGAGTCACACACGAGATGCTTGATGCCTTGGAACAAGAAGCAAAGCTCTGTTCTAGTCACCGTGGGGGCTACTGACCGTCCGCTGAAGGTGTTGGCAATCAGCTTCAACGTGTAACGCAGCACCGGACTCCTCACTCTCTTGATCTTTGCAGTATTCGCCTTGTAGTCATCGTCGGCGATGATGTCCCACAGCGTGTTTGCTTGAGTGAAGGAGGGAAAGTCAACCTTTGTGGCAGCTGCATTGAGGCCATAAGCTTGGCAAAGCTCGGGGATTGAGAGACCGAAGTCTTGGCATTTTATCTTGAAGGAGAGGCGGCCTAGAGAAGGAATTGGGAAGCTAGGATTCTTGTACGCAAAACTCAAGGTGGCAAAGAAGTGGATTGTCACTTCGGGAAAGGTTGGGCAATCCATCTGTGACAAGCACCTCAGCCCTATCTTCTGGAGGAGCTGATCAAAATCTCCTAGAAACCCCATCTTGGCCAGTAATTCTCTGTCTGCAAACTTAGTCGCCTCGAACCTCAGCTTTGGAAGCCGTTCCTTGTCTCTTTTCTCCTCTTTACTCCAACGAACCCTCTCCTGAACAGCCACTTCTTGGTTTCCTCCCTCTTGTGCTGTCTCTTCTCTTGTTCTTTTTGGAGTCATTGTGCCTGAAACAAGTTTCTCAAGCAAAGCAATGAGCAAAACGGCGATATGATGAGAGAAAGAGAGAAGCAAAGAAGAAAATATATAGCTAATACCCTAGAATTTTGGGGGATTTATAAAAATTATAACAAAATAATAGAGAATCATATCTACAGATAGAGAGAAATCTAAAATTATTCCTATTATCAAGCTATTTTTTGAAAATTCAAAACCGCCCTAGCATCTAAAACAATCAAAGCGAATAAAAAGGGATATTTTCTTGAGGATTTTCTTAATGATTCGAAAATACCTTTGCAAGGATTGAAAAAGATGCTTGTTAGCCTTTAGAAAACAAAGAACTCACACTCTCTTTTGCTTAACAACTCGAGAAAACAAGAATGAGAGAGTGTGAAAGTGGTTGAAAACATTTAAAGGCTAACAAAAACAAAACCATGGGTAAAAGAAGTGGTTTTCTGACAAAAGCTGTGGTCAAGGCACATCTTTCATGGTCAAAGATGCTTGCCTTGACCACTTTTTGAATTTAAAAAAAACCGGAGGGAAAGAGGAAGAGAGGGAAAATAAAATGTTACCTCGGCACGAGATCGAGTCCATTTGGTCGATCTAGGACTCGATCTCATGCCCATAATAGCTTGGATCGAGAGGGCTTCTCGATTTGGAACTCGATCCGGGTTGAATCGAGTCTTGGATCGATTGCACCTCTCGTTCCTTGAGTTTTTGGCACAACGGCTAAGTCCTCGTGATCGAGCTTAGGTGCTTTTGGAGCTTAAAGGAGCTTGGAGGAGTTTTGGGAATGATACAAGATGCTAGCTGGGCAAAAGGGAGCAAGAAGGATCACAGCAGAAGATCTCTGCATAAGTTTTCGGTCAGAGCACAGAGAGTTTCAGTAAAGGGTGACCGATACGGAGCATATCGGTCACCAGTATCGGTCAAGTGTGATCGACACAAACACACCGGACTAATTTCGGTCATGTGTGTCGATCACTCCAGAACGATAGGGACCTATTTCGGTCACTGAAGATCGACACAACTGACCGATACTGACCCAGCCCGAACCTGTTTTTAATTACATTTATGCCATTACTCTAGGGTTTTGTTCTCTAGACTATAAATAGCCCCTTTTTCCAGATTTTCGAGGGGTCATGTCATTTTACTGTTCTTGAGCATTTTCATTAAGTTTGTAAGACAATTTCTTTGCTTTGTTTAATATAATCAAGTATTTGCTTTAATTTTTTTTTAATCTTTCTTTTAATCATGATTAGCATCATTTCCCTTTGTGATTTGGTGCTAATCATGATTATGAGTGAGTAGTCATCTTAGATTTTCTAGATGTGGTAGATTAGGAGGATTTAAGGCTTGATTAAGGTTTGTTAAGAGCTTCAGTTTATGGGTTCCTCTCTATTAATCTGTTATTCAAGCTAGATTAGTCTTGATCAAACTTGTCTAAGTTGTTAGCTTTCTCTCATGCCCAACAAGTGTTTGATGAAATGCTGATCATGTTAATAGAGGATTTGCTGGCCTTGGCTCAAGAGATTGACTGTTTGAGGAGCATTTTGACTTGAATAGAGTTGTTTAATCATGCTTGCTTGATGTTTTAGCACTAATGAGAGTTAGTTCTTGTTAGAATGTTTAGCAAAAGGGTTATTTGCCAAGAGATTGGATCTAACTAGCTTAAGTGTGAACTCTATGTCTAGGAATCACCATTGCCTGCTTGTTTGCTTGATCAATGTAGTTGAAACAGCCTTAGTTAATGTCTGAAATTCCCCAAAGTCAATAACCACATCTAGAGACTTGCCTTTATCTTATTTGAATTTCGGATTTGCTCTGTTTTGCTCTGTTTTACTCTCTTTTCCTTGCTTAGAATTGCTTATTTTGCTTCTGCTTTTACTTTGTTTGCTGCTTGTTTCACTTAGATTGCTAGAACTGTTGCTTAGGCAACAAAACCAATTCTCTGCCTGCTTGACTTAGAGACTTTACTCTCAACTCTTCTGCTTTCAACTCTTCCCAATGGATTGACATAAAACCCTTACTACAACTGACTAATGCAAGGGTGATTGAACATAAGAGAGTCAAAAACATCTTGTGTCAATTTGGCGCCGTTGCCATTTGGGAATCAGTTTGAATCATTAGAGTTTGTAGAATCTTTAAGATCAAGCTTTTACTTTTCTTTGGTTACAAATTCTCTTTGACTCTCACTTCTGTCTTTCAGGTATAGAACTTCAGATCTAGAGGTTTAGGAAATCTTGTGGATTTCATAGACAACATCAATCTGCTGGATAGAGGACAGAGAGCAAGGAGACAGCAAGAAAGGCAGCAACACTTGCAAAGACTTGGTATGAACAATCAGGATCAAGTCATGGATGACATCAGATTTCAGGGTCCTCAAGGAGCTGCAGGCGCTCAGGGTATACAAGAACATCAAGGTGTTCAAGGCTTACAAGGTGAGCAAGGAGCAAGAGGTGCTGCACAAGCTCCAAGAGCAGCTAGACCTATTGGCGCTGGTGATGCACCAAATGCCTACAACAACAGGACATGCATCATTCCACCAGCTGTCCAAAACAACAACTTCGAAATCAAGTCTGGATTGATTTCAATGGTTCAGAGTAGCAAATTCCATGGGTTACCACTTGAAGACCCTCTAGATCATCTGGACAATTTTGACAGGCTGTGCTCCCTCACAAAGATAAATGGAGTAAGTGAAGATGGCTTCAAGCTCAGATTGTTTCCCTTTTCCCTAGGAGATAAAGCATATCAGTGGGAGAAAAACCTTCCCCAAGGGAGTATCACCAGCTGGGATGAATGCAAGAAAGCCTTTCTAGCAAAGTTTTTCTCCACTTCCAGAACTGCTAGGATAAGGAATGAGATCTCATGATTTGCACAGAGGAACAATGAAAGCTTTGGAGAAGCCTGAGAGAGATTCAAGGGTTACACATTGCAATGCCCTCATCATGGCTTCTCACAAGCCTCTTTGCTATCCACTCTCTACAGAGGAGCCTTGCCAAAGATCAGAATGCTCCTAGACACAGCCTATAATGGGAACTTCCTGTCAAAAGATGTAGATGAAGGTTTGGAGTTAGTAGAGAACTTGGCTCAGTCTGATGGAAACTACAATGAAGAGTTTGACAGAGCACCAAGGAGTGCAAAGGAAGAGTTAGAGTCTAGCAAGAAAGAAAACAAGTCTCTACATGAGAAGCTGGACTTGTTGCTAAGAGAGAAGAAAGAGGTCACTTTGTGGGAGACATGGTTCAGCTTGATGATCAGGAGCAATGCCAAGTTGAGGAGATGAACTATTTGGGAAATCAAGGTGGCTACAACAACTATGGGAACTACAGGCCCAATCCCAACATGTCCTACAAGAGCAACAATGTTGCCAACCCACAAGATCAGGTTTACCCTCCAGAGCAACAGCAAGCTGCCCCAAGACCTTTTGTTCCCTACAACAATCAAGGTTTCCAGCAGAGGAACAACAACTATCAGCCAAGAGCGCCCTACAACCCTCCAGGATTCAATGCCCAAGCACAAGGACAAGCTTCCTCTAGCTCTCAAGACACTGACCTCAAGACCCTCATGCAGCAAATGATCAACACCCAAGTCACTATAACCTTGGAAATGAACAAGAAGTTTGCAGAGGTTCATAACAAAATTGATTCAGTGCATGTAGAGCTTACCAACAAGTTTGATGGGTTGGCTGAAAGAGTCAAAACTCTAGAGAATAACAAAGGAATAGCTGGTCCCAAGCCACAAGGTCAGTTTCCTAGAAAACCAGAAGCAAACCCAAAGGAGTTCTGCAATGCTATTGTGCTAGAAGAAGGAAGCTTCTCAGCTGAAGAGGAAGCTATCATTGAAGAGTTCCTCTACTTGTTCACTAAGGACACTGAACCTCTAAGTGGGGGGGGGGGGGGGGGGGGGGGGGGGGGGGGGGGGGTAGAGTTCTTAGAAATTAAAAATGACCAAGGAGCTGTAGAAGAAGGACCCTTTGGAGATAGAGAAAACTCAGATGATGAAGAGTGGTGGGCGCCACATGAAGTTGTTGACAACACAAAAGACTACTTGATGGAAACGGCTGATGTCAAGGAGAAACCTCAAACAGCTGCTCTTCTTGTCTATCAACCAACCATCCCTTTTTCAGGAAGGTTCAAGGAACAGCTGGTTCAGAAGTATGAAACTCTCTATGCTGCTCAGATGGAGTTGAGGGGTTTGAATGGCCAAGAAGAACTTGAGAAGCTAAGGGAGAAGACTGGAACACCCGAGGTTAAGCAGCTCACTATCAAAAAACTTGGGGATCCAGGCTGTTTCACTCTCCCATGTGAACTTAAGGGGCAGACTTTCAAGAGCTGTCTTTGTGACCTTGGAGCGAGTATCAATCTTCTCCAATCCTCTACTGCTAAAGCTCTTGGCTACACTCAACTTCAAGAGAGTAATGTATCCTTTACTATAGCTGATGGGATAGTGAAGAAACCACTTGGGAGTCTTAAGGATGTGCCAATGATGATAGAAGGAGTAACCATTCCCACTGATTTTTTGGTGCTTGATGTGGAAGGGCATATAAAGAATGCTATCATACTAGGAAGACCTTTCTTGGCCTCAGCTGGAGCAGTGTTTGATGCTAAGGAATGCACTATTGAGCTGAAGCTGGCCAAGAAGAAGATTCTAAGGTTTGACTCCAAGGGGAATAAGCTGGAGAATGAGCAAGCCTTCTCAATGGAGATCAAGAAGCTGAAGCAACTTGGAAGGAACTGGCCAGAGTTTGAAGGCTACCAAGGAGAGAGTTTTAATGGCTGCTGCTTGGCCAAGTTGTTTGAAGACACCACTGAAGAGGAGGTCCTTGAAGTGGTTGGTTACAAGAATCTGAATGATATCAAGTTGGATAATAACAAAGGGGAGCTGGTTTTGCAACCAAGGGTCTCTAAGAAGGGAAAGTTCATCTTCAAGCTTCAGCAAGAAGGGAAGACTATGCCTTTTGCCAAGATAAAGATGAATGGAGTTTCTGCTAGAGTCCAAAGGAGCAAGCCACCACCAAGGAGTTCCATGACTCCTTCTCCTCACCTCAACTAAAGAGGTAATCAAAGTCAAACTTAGTGACTTTAAACAAGCACACTTGGGAGGTAGTCCCATGGTATCCTTTTGTATATATTATGCTTTATAGGTTACCTTTTATGCTTTGTTTTAGTATATAGAAACAGGATTTCGAACTGGGGTTTGAGAAAGTATGATGGGGACAAAGAACAGGTGTATTCTGGCTGATATCAGTGGAGCCAGTTTATACCAGTCAACATATCGGTCACTTGTGACCAATATGGAAAGAAGTTTTGAAAGAGGATAATTTTCTGTCATTCATATCGACCTCACTTGATCGACATAAACACACCGTATGATTTTCGGTCCAGAGTATCGATCACTGGAGACCGATAAGATTCTTGAAATCATGTCGATCACCAGTATCGATCACTCAAGATCGACACAATCATACCGGATGTATTTCTGTCAAGTGTGTCGATCACTGATGATCGATACTAATCCCAGTAAGCACGTCAGTCTCTAGTGTCGATTTCGGTCAGTAATATCGGTCATGAGTGACCGAAACTCCATACGAGGTAAGTGTCTCAATTTTCAAAAACATTTTGCCTCCTTTGGTTTGGAGCCAAAGGAGTTTGAATTTTTTAAATGGGATTCCTTCTGACCTCTATCCTAGCTTCTGAACACTTTTGTTTTTGTCCCCCACACTTTTGATTCCTTATGTTCCCTCACCAACCTTTGATTCCTTTGGTTTCCTCTCCTTTCTCTCTATTTAAGCAACAACTTTCTTCACTTCTCTTCACACTTAAACTCACTCTTCTTCTTACCTAAAGCTCGAAATCACTAGTTCTTTTTCTCTTTTATTGCTTTCTCTAAGTGTTCAGAAGTTCACTAAAGGTTTGCTTCCTAAACTATCTCTCTTTGCTCTTACTCTTCGCTTATGATACAAATTTCTTATCGAAGTTTTTAAGAGCAAGCAGTGTTTAGTTTTGATTGTTGTGCTATGGTTTTGCAATATGTATTTGTTTTGAGTTATCAAGCTAGATGTTGAAGTTCTGATTTATATCTATTTATCTCATTGCTTGCTCATCTTCATCCTTTTGCAAAATCATCATCTCTTTTTCCTAGGAACCATTTTGCTAGAATGTCATGCATAACTGTTTATCTTTTGTGCATTCTAGCTTATTTAGTTGCTAGCTTTTGATCTCTTCTTGCTTTGAATAAGTTTTAGCTTGTTGTTAGGACTTGTTAGACTTTTCTTAGCATTAAAGAGTCTCTCCATTAAAAGCATTCAGCTATTTGGTTCTTCAGCTGTTATTCTTTCACTTACCTTGTTTTCAAGCTTTGCATTTAAATGTACCATGGGAAGAACAAAAATAGCTGCTGGGAAAAAGGGAAAAACACCTCAGCAAGCACCAATCCAACGAAAAACACAGGAAGATAAAGGAAAGGGCAAGGCTGACGAGCAATCCTCCAAGGCCGCTGGAAAGAGACCGGTTGGAAATGAGGGAGAAGATCAACAAAACAAGGTCAGTGCTGCTAAAGAACTCATGAAGGCTTTCAACCAGTGCACTTTCAAGCCAACAAGATATCCATGCACTTCCACAATGAAGGCGCTTGGACTCTATGGTGACTATAAAACCACATTTCAGCGCATGGGTCTTGGAGCATTCATGGAGATGCCACTCCCATCTTACCAATAGCTCACTTACCAATTCCTCTCCACACTCAAGGTGGTCTGGTATGAAGACAGTGAACTCCCTAATGGCGATGGATGGATCTCTTTTCGGATTGGCAAGGAAAAGTTCTCCTCAACATTTACAGAGATCGCCAAGGATCTAGAGCTGAAGTCCCACCCCACCAAGCTGAGCAGGTTCGAAATCCCAAGTAGGCAGCACATCATGCTGTGGGGGATTATTGGGGTTGGGAAATACACCCCTGGAAGATCAAGGAACCAGCACCTAAGGCATCCAGCCGTGAGATATATCCACAAAGCACTTGCGAATACACTCTTTGCAAGGAAGGAGACAACATATCTCACAGGAAGGGAGACAGATCTGATATACCAAGGACTGTATGAGGTGTTGGGAAGCGATGAGTATGTGTTTTGAGTACACCAAGAAGCAACCCCTGCTATGTGTCTATGTTGATGGAGCAGCTCCTATCCTACTAGAGCTGTGTTTTGAGTAAGACAAAGAAGGAGAACAGCCATCGAGTGCACATTGGAGGAGTTGTAACAGCAGTTCTACAAGCTAGTGGGGTGGACCTTGACAAACATGAAGGTGATGCACTTGAGCCACTATGGATTGACATTGATTACCTCAAGAGAAGCCACTACCTTGAAAGAACCATTGGTGGAAAGCATGTGTACAACTTCATCACAGGCCTTGACACACCAGCAAAGGTCCTCCTCCCCAATCCAAAACTTACATCCTTCTTCAGAAAAGGAAACAGCAGCTTCAACCCAAGCACTGAGGAGCTCTACACAGGCGACCCTATTCCTACAGTAGAAGAAGAAGAGGACAGTGAAGAAGAAGAGGAGCACACTGAAGAGATCAGAGAAGAAGAAGAAGAAGAACAATGGAATGCTACTGCTGGCGCTGAAGGCCAAGGAAGAACCCATAAAGAAGATGAGCTTGAAGAAGAAGAAGTGTTGAACTACAGCTTAAGGCAGTTCCACTTCCAACCCTATGAAGCTGCCAACCAAGGAAGCTCTTTGAGAGCAGCTCATGAGCACATTAACACACTACAGAAGTGGTGCAAGTGGCAGGACAAAGCCATCAAAGGGCTTATGAAGATGGTGAAGGGGAAGTTCAGGAAGAACAAGGCTACATCAGTAAAAGCTTCCCACCACAGCCACACCTAAGAGCTCAACTCTCAACAAGAAGAGCAACTTCAACAAGCTGAGCCAACTGAAGAGGAGGAAGCTGTATGGAACCCCCATGGAAGACACTCATTCCATGCACAACCAAGTGATCGATGGGGTACATGGGCACAACCAAGGGCCTCATCTTATGAGCCAAGAGCCCATGTTCCATCAGCTTGGGAGGTGCCAACCCCCAACCCCTCTGAAGTTTAGGAAACTTGGCAATGGGGCACACAAGGGACTTCTCACAAGCTGAACAGCTATGGTCAAGCTGGGTTCAACCAACTCCAGAAGCAGAGCATTCCACTAAAGTCTATGAGAAAAGGAAGAGGAGAGCTAGCAAGTCTCCACAAACCTCAGGATCATCCCACAACTCCTACCATTGAACCAAGTACCACAACCCGTCCATTGTTCTATTCCATTGCATCTTTTTATTTTTGTAATATATTTCGTTGCTTCTCTCTTCCATTGCTTTCATTACACAAGGGACTATGTAATTTAAGTGTGGGGGAGAGATTTGGGGTTTGACTTTGTTTTCTGTTTTCTTAGTTTTTCCTTTTTTTCTTTTCACTTTGAGTCTCATGCATATCATGCATACATGTAAGGCATAGAAAAACACAAAAAAAAACGAAAATTATTTTTAAAAAAATTTGCATTTTTGCAAACCAAAACGAAAGCATGTAGTTGCATTTCTTTCTTCTAGGATTGAGTCTAGTGTTGACATTTAGGTTGCATTGCATTTGCATAGGGCATTATGATGAGTTTTCCTTGTAAAGTGCTTAGTGTTTAGAGATGATTTCAGTTTTTAAGTGCTTAGTTGTTTGATGCATCATATGATTGCTAGAAGTTAAGGCTGAACCATGCTTAGATTGCTACATTTGGTCTTCTCATCTCATTCTGAAAGCATTTGTTCTCTGAAAATCAACTCTATCAACTTGAACTTTAACTTGGACTTTTAATTATCATGTCTTATGCATTGAAAAGTGATTACATGGCTACCATATACATATTTGGATAATCTTTCTCCTTTCTACCACTCTTGTTGATCCAAATAGGTGATCCTCATAATTATGGGACAGTTACATCCTCACGCTTAACCAAACCTCCTTTTGAGCCTAAACACTATTGTGAGAGCTGTGAGGCCTTTGCATTGCATTTTCGATTTTGTCTTGGCAAAAAGTGTTAGGAATAAGGCTTGCAATGATTACCTCTCTTGTAGATATCAGCTTGCATCTTGAGCTTGATTCTAGGATAGGAGTTTTGGGGTTTAGAAAGGGTAGAGTAAGTGGTTTGAACTTCATGTTTTTATGTTTTGAAAGAAAGGGAAAAGATCTGAAATGGTAGAAAAGGGGAAACAGTTTAGTATTGTGGTTAAGTAAAGGGAATAAAAGCTCGAAGTTTAAAAAGAAAGATTGGCGCCAACAACAATGCTTAGAAGGGTCCAAAAGAAGAAAAATATGACAAGAAGCAATCCACCAAAGGTGATGAAGGTGCTAGCACAACAAAGAAGAGCAAGTCCCAACCAAAAAGAAGCAGCCACACAAGCAAAAGAAAAAGTTTCCCCAGCCATGAAGATGGGTAAAGGGTAGAATCTAGGAAAGGGTAGACTTAGAGGGTTCACTCTTGGGTTTAGAAATGCTTAGGACTTATCTTTGGGAAGTAAGGGTATAAGAGAGCTTTGAATTGCATGCGTAAGTGTCCTTTTACCTTTAGCATTTTGCCTAAGATGAAGTCATTTCATTGAGTGATCCTTTATGTTTTTTTTGAACCCTTGTGCTTAAATGAGATCATTCTTATCTCATAACTTTACCTTTTTCAACCAAATGTCTTCACTTGATTTGCATAAGCATGATTCATGTTCTGAACTTAATTGAATGTTAAAGAGTTGATTGATTTGAGCGTTTGCCTAACTTGAGATTTGAGATCATTTTGAAACATAATGAGCATGGCTAGGATCTTTAAAGTATAGCTGATTATGTTTGCATCCTACAACTAGGCACTTGAGCATTGAAACCATCTCTTTACCTTTGCACTTTTGGAATCTGAATGCCCACATTCAAACCTCACTCTCCCATTTGTTCTTAATTGCTTGAGGACAAGCAAAAGGCAAGTGTGGGGGTGTTGATATCCATTGTATTTACACCATTTAGGGCTGCATTTAGTACATATTTTGGTCCTCTTTTGCATGTTTTCCCTTTGCTTTTGTCCCATTTTCTTCTCCTTTTAGACTTAGGTTGCATTTAGAGTATGGTTTGCATTTTATTTGCATTTTGGATGATTTTAGGTGCTTTTGGAGCTTAAAGGAGCTTGGAGGAGTTTTGGGAATGATACAAGATGCTAGCTGGGCAAAAGGGAGCAAGAAGGATCACAGTAGAAGATCTCTGCAGAAGTTTTCGGTCAGAGCACAGAGAGTTTCGGTCAAGGGTGGCCGATACAGAGCATATCGGTCACCAGTATCGGTCAAGTGTGATCGACACAAACACACCGGATTAATTTCGGTCATGTGTGTCGATCACTCCAGACCGATAGGGACCTATTTCAGTCACTGAAGATCGACACAAGTGACCGATACTGACCCAGTCTGAACCTGTTTTTAATTACATTTATGCCATTACTCTAGGGTTTTATTCTCTAGACTATAAATAGCCCCTTTTTCCAGTCTTCGAGGGGTCATGTCATTTTACTGTTCTTGAGCATTTTCATTAAGTTTGTAAGACAATTTCTTTGCTTTGTTTAATATAATCAAGTATTTGCTTTAATCTTTCTTTTAATCATGATTAACATCATTTCCCTTTGTGATTTGATGTTAAACATTATTATGAGTGAGTAGTCATCTTAGGGTTTCTAGATGTAGTAGATTAGGGGGATTTAAGGCTTGATTAAGGTTTTTTTAGAGCTTCAGTTTATGGGTTCCTCTCTATTAATCTGTTATTCATGCTAGATTAGTCTTGATCAAACTTGTCTAAGTTGTTAGCTTTCTCTCATCCCACCAAGTGTTTGATGAAATGCTGATCATGTTAATAGATGATTTGCTGGTCTTGGCTCAAGAGATTGACTGTTTGAGGAGCATTTTGACTTGAATAGAGTTGTTTAATCATGCTTGCTTGATGTTTTAGCACTAATGAGAGTTAGTTCTTGTTAGAATGTTTAGCAAAAGGTTATTTGCCAAGAGATTGGATCTAACTAGCTTAAGTGTGAACTCTATGTCTAGGAATCACCACTACCTGCTTGTTTGCTTGATCAATGTAGTTGAAACAGCCTTGGTTAATGTCTGAAATTCCCCAAATTCAATAACCACATCTAGAGACTTGCTTTTCTCTTATTTGAATTTCGGATTTGCTCTGTTTTGCTCTATTTTACTCTGTTTTCCTTGCTTATAATTGCTTAGTTTGCTTCTGCTTTTACTTTGTTTGCTGCTTGTTTCACTTAGGTTGCTAGAACTGTTGCTTAGGCAACAAAACCAATTCTCTGCCTGCTTGACTTAGAGACTTTACTCTCAACTCTTCTGCTTTCAACTCTTCCCAATGGATTGACATAAAACCCTTACTACAACTGACTAATGCAAGGGTGATTGAACATAAGAGAGTCAAAAACTCTTGTGTCAAAGATCATGGCCTGTAATCCCTAATACTTGTTCCTACACACTTAGAAGATAAAAACATAAAACTGGAAAAGAAATAAAGCAAGAATATATACAAGATAGACATGGAAATGCCTCCCAAGTGCGCTTTCTTTAACGTCTTTAGCTAGACTTTACTTGGTTTAGGCAGATGGTGGGTCTTGGAGAAGCATTGAGGTGCTCTCCTTGTCAAATACACTCACCATGTATGGCTTAACCCTGTGTTCGTTCACTGTAAATGCATTCCCACTCTTGCCTACCAACATGACAGCTCCGTAGGGCAATACCTCCTTGATTTCATATGGACCGCTCCAGCGTGCCTTTAGCTTTCCTGGAAAAAGCTTGAGCCTTGAATTGTAAAGCAGCACCAAACTCCCTTCCTTAAGCTCCTTGGGTACCAACTTCTTGTCATGAGCAGCCTTGGTACGCTCCTTGTAGATCCTAGCGCTTTCGTAAGCATCCAGCCTTCTCTCATCAAGCCGTCTTTAGATCAAAATTCAGCCGCTTCACAGACCACAATGCCCTATGTTCCAGCTCAACGGGGAGGTGACATCCTTTGCCTTAGATAAGATTGAAAGGAGTAGTACCAATGGGCGTTTTGAAAGTAATCCGGTAAGCCCACAAAGCCTCATCTAACTTCACCGCCCAATCTTTCCGAGTTGTCCCAACTGTTCTCTCAAGTATCGCCTTGATCTGTGGGTTTGAGACCTCCACTTGGCCACTCGTTTGAGGATGGTAAGGTGTAGCTACCTTGTGCTTCACGCCATACTTCCTTAGAAGGTTTTCAAACAACTTGTTGGTGAACTGGCTTCCTCCGTCGCTTATCACCACCTTGGGTACTCCAAACCTCGGGAAAATGATGCTCTTAAACAGCTTGATCACCACCTTAGAATCGTTTGTAGGGGAAGCAATGTCCTCAACCCATTTAGAGACGTAATCAACGGCTACTAAGATGAACTTGTTGCTGTAGGATGAGGGAAACGGCCCCATGAAGTCTATGCCCCACGCGTCAAAGACGTCTACCTCAAAGATGGGAACTTGAGGCATCTCGTTCCTTTTAGTAATGTTCCATGGCCGTTGACAAGCTTCACAACTCATCATGAACTCATGGGTATCTTTGAAGATGGACGGCCACCAGAAACCGGCTTGCAAGACCTTAGTGGCAGTTTTGAATGAAGCAAAGTGCCCGCCATACGAAGAGCCATGACAGTGAAAGATGATATCTCTTGCTTCCTCCTTTGTCACGCATCTTCTATATAGGCTGTCAACACCTCTCTTGTAAAAATAGGGTTCATCCTAAAAGTATTGGCTCACGTCCCTCATGAACTTCTTCCTGTGATAGTTGTCAAGATGCGAAGGCTGTTCCCCACATTCCAAGTAATTCACAATGTCCGCGTACCAAGGAAGATCCTCCTCTTTGAAGCTCAGAACCTCCTCGAACTGCCCCTCTAGCTTTCCACAAACAGCCGTAGTGATCACCATGAGTTATTCCTCGGGAAGCGAATCATCTAAGGGTAGAGACTCGTTGATTCTTAACCGAGAGAGATGGTCAGCAACGCCGTTCTCTATCCCTTTCTTGTCTTTGGTCTCCATGTCAAACTCCTGAAGTAGAAGAATCCATCTCAAAAGCCTCGGCTTAGTGTCCTTCTTGGAATAGATGTACCTCAAAGCAGCGTGATCTGTATAGACAATGGCCTTGGAACCCACGAGGTATGACCGGAACTTCTCAAAGGCAAACACTACTGCCAATAGCTCCTTTTCCGTAGTAGTGTACCTTGTTTGCGTGTCATCCAAGGTTCTTGAAGCATAGTAAATCACGTGTAGCTTCTTATCTTTCCTTTGACCTAGAACGGCTCCCACGGCGTAGTCAGTAGCATCACACATAATCTTGAATGGTAGAGTCCAGTCTAGTGCTTGTACTACAGGCGCGGATACTAGAGCTTCCTTGATGGTCACGAAAGCTTGCGAACACTCCTCATCAAAGACGAAATCAGCTTCCTTGCATAACAGCCGTGTAAGAGGCCATGCAATCTTAGAGAAATCCTTGATGAAGCGCCTGTAGAAGCCAGCGTGTCCCAAGAAACTCCTCACTCATTTAACATTAACCGGCGGCCCAAGACTCATCATGACCTCAACCTTAGCCTTATCAACCTCAATGCCCTTCTCTGATATCTTATGGCCAAGCACGATCCCTTCCTTCACCATGAAGTGGCATTTCTCCCCGTTAAGCACCAAGTTTGTCTCCTCACAACGCTTTAGTACCTTGCAAAGATTCAACAAACACGCAGAAAAGGACGCACCATAGACCGAGAAGTCATCCATAAACACCTCTACCATCTCTTCTATTAGATCGGAGAAGATCGACATCATACACCGCTGAAACGTAGCCGGTGCGTTACACAACCCGAATGGCATCCTTCGATACACGTAGGTGCCATAAGGCCATGTAAAGGTTATCTTCTCCTGATCATTTGGATGGATTGGTATTTGGAAAAATCCACTATATCCATCAAGAAAGAAATAGTAGGGATGATTAGCAAGTCTTTCAAGCATTTGATCAATAAAAAGCAAGGGAAAATGATCCTTTCTAGTAGCAAGATTAAGCTTCCTATAATCAATACACATACGGTGTCCTGTAATTTTTCTAGTAGGTATAAACTCATCTTTGTCATTCTTAATGACCGTGATCCCTCCCTTCTTAGGCACCACGTGTACGGGAGAAACCCACGTGCTGTCACTTATGGGATAGATCACGTCAGCTTCTAGCAGCTTAAGAACCTCTTTCTTAACAACCTCTTTCAAATTAGGATTCAAACGCCTTTGATGTTCTATAGAAGAGGCGTTCTCATTATCCAAGTGAATCCTATGAGTGCAAAGCATTGGTGAAAGGCCCTTGATGTCACTTAGAGAGTACCCAATGGCCTTCCTATACATTCTCAACTCAGTTAAGAGCGAGTGCAACTCATCATCACTTAAGTTCTCATTCACAATCACGGGATAGGTTTCGTTAAGCCTTAAGAAAGCATAGCTTTGCCCTTTTGGGAGCTCCTTAAGGTCCACCTTTGGGGCTAGCAGCTCGCTCCATTCATCCTCGTGGCTGTTCCTGTTGTTTTCCTCCTTGGAACCTTCCTTAGAACCCGAGACATGGCCCTTGAGGCTGCTTTCTTGAACCGTTGTCCCTTCTGAAATCGAGTCATCCAGTCGATCTTGCTCTCGATGTCGTTTAGATCGAGCTGTTTCACTCGATTTACTCACTCGATTTAATGTGGATCGAGTGAGAGATCGGGCTGCGGGGTTGATCTCCGGATTGGAGCCTGAACTGATCGGAAGGCATCTCTCGATCTCGCGCTCGATCAATTTCCTGGATCGATCACCCTCCTCGATCTGACTGTCGATTGTTGCACCAGATCGAGTTGTGTTCTCGATTGTCTTGTCGATTTGACCCCTGGATCGAGTAATGTCATCGATCTTGGAGTCGATCTCTAGGCAAGCGCTTTCATCTTCTAGCACAACCTTCCTTGAATCTAGCAAGTTAACGTACTCATGAGTCCTCTGATCCATGTAACCGAACTCTCCTGGCTCCATAGTCAACGCCAGCTTCAAATGATCCTCCTGAGCAAACTCTTCTAGCAACTCATCCGCCAAGGCATCCAATGTCTCAATGTAGAAAGCCTGCCCTTCTATCGTAGGCTTCTTCAAAACCTCATTGATATCAAAGTCCAACCTTATATCTTTACCCAAGTGCAGAGCTATCTTCCCATTCTTGACGTCTATGATGGCTCCGGCGGTGGCTAAGAAAGGTCTACCGAGAATGAGTGGATCCTTAGGCACGTTTACACCTCTGATTCTCACTGGCATGTCCTCAAGCAAACCCATGGGTAACCTCACGCTCCTGTCAGCTAGTACCAACGAGATTATACAATCTTTGAACTGGGTAAAGCCAAGTTTCTTTGCTACGGAATGACGCATCAGATTTATACTAGCTCCGAGATCACAAAGGCAACTCTTGAACTCCAAAGGACTGATATAGCTGCATATTCCATGCATTTTGTATACATATAAGTTAGTTTCTCACGCATATACATTGCATTTTAGGTTAGTTTGCATCACTTTAGGTCCTAGAGTGTTCTTGCACCAGCATATGCATATTTCTTGCATTTTGCATCGCATACAGGTTGTTTTCGGCTACTTTGGAGTCTTCGAGGATTCGTGGACGTGCTGAGGCTCGTGAGGAAGTTCGTGGGACTTGGAGAATTCAGGAATGCTTGCTAAGGACCAGATATCGAGAGAAGGTTCGAGCATGGCCGATCGATCTAGATGAGATCGACCAGAAGATCGAGTACTCCATCCGATCCAAGGAAACTGATCGAGACGGAGATCGAGTGAAGCGATCGATCAAGGAGTACGGACGTAAATGATGCCATGCAGAGCGAGAGTCAGATCGAGTCCACCACTCGATCCTCCAAAGATCGACTCCAAGATCGAATGAAGCATTCGATCCACCGAGGAAGATAGAGACACAGATCGAGCTGAAGGCACGATGTCCGAAGATGATCGAGAGAGATGCTCGATCTCGAGGTCGATCTCAGTGCACTTTAACCGTTTTTGGCCGCTAGCGAGGGGGGGGGGACCATCGAGCTGTTTGGCCTATTTTGGGAAGGCGGCGATCATGCTTTCTCACACACGTTTTTACTTTATCATTTTTTCACCTTTTTCTCTCTGTTCGAAGGCGATTTCGCCATTGTTAGACTTTGAAGCTTTGTTCTTGAATCTTTGAATCATTTAAGTTTAAATCCATTGCTCTTTATGTTTATGAGTTCATCGCTTATGCTTTGCTCTGTTTACCTAATGTGTTGTGAGTAGTTTAATCGGGTTTTTGGGTTGAGAGGATTCAAAGGGGTCGAAAAGGTTTTCAAGTTTGGTGTTATCTTGTTCTTCATGGCTTTCTCTTCTAGGATGTCGAGTTCTTAAGGCTTAAAGAGTCTCACGCCAAGATCTTTATGATCAGAGAGAGCTCTTACCTTGACAGGATCCAGAGATCTCTGAAAATCGCATCCTAGAGACTAGTTACCGTTTCCCAAACGCCATGGTAGTTTAAGGGACTAGTTAAGCCGCGTGTTTGAAATCTAGTTTCCTTGCCCTTCAATCTCTTTTTCCACCAAACGCCATGGGTCTGGACGAGAGAATGAAGGAGTGATCCATACCACTCGCCATGGATGGATCTTGTTTTGTTTTCAAGGCTTAGAGAATCTCACAAAGTGAGTAGATTTAGAGTTTTCAAACCAAACTTGGACCTTTGAGACCCTTGAACATGAATCTCAATGATATATCATGGTTTTTATGGTTTTTAACCATGATATAAGTCCTTTTTATTGAGTCTTTTTGGTATTTTTAGAGTCCTAGTAGAGTCTTTGCAGGTTATAGCATGTCTTGAACATAATTGGAGATTTTGGAACCTTTTGGAGCATTCTGAGTTGAAGCCACGAAGTATCCAACTCGGGAAGAAAAGTATGCATATGGGTGACGCTCGTCACCAATCTGGTGACGCTCGTCACCCACCAAGGAAGGAGGTCGTGGCCTGTTTTTAAAAGATTGGGAAGAAATTGCAGTTTTGGCCCAAAAGTTCCAGTATTTGCAAAAAGACCCCAGATCGTGTTTTAGCTTGTATATTAGGTTTTTCAGCCATTCTTTTGGCAGAGATCTTGTATCTTATTATTTTTGAGAGCTTTAGAGAGAGATTTGTAGCAGAGCTTTTGGAGAGACAAATCAGACTCCTTCAGAGCAGATTTCGAACTCTTTTATTTCTACTTCTTATTTCTTTTATGCAATCTATTCTTTTCATGATGTTTTCTCAAATCACCATGTCTGAGTAGTTTGTTAGTTAAGTTAGGGCTTTTCAAGGGTTGAAGAAGAGTTTGTAGAATTGCTAAAAACTTATAGGAAATTCATTGGTTCTTCATCTGTGCTTGCATTCATATCGATTTCTTAGACACATCATCTGGATTTCGAAATCCTAGGTTGTTTGATAGATGTGAGAGCATTATTAATCACCTGAACTAGTATTAGATGAGCAAAACGCCCTAGTACAAAGAGATTTGGCTTAGGGGTTTTGTGAACAATTGAACCTGATCATTACTGCATGTTTAGGTTGTTAGGGTTTGCAAAGAGATTTGAAACTCTGTGACTTAGACATAGATAACTTCTGCAATGAGAATTGATTAGTTATATCTTTGCGATTCATGTTCAAGACGGTTTTAATTCATTCCTGATTGCATGCATTCTACACTCTCGGATTCAACCTGCGAACTGTCCTGACTTAGCGCCTTTAGCCTTCTGAACTTTAAGAACAAGCATAAAAACGCCCTCTTGCATTTATTTACTGTTTTGCATTACATTCATTATTTATCGCTTAGCTTAATCTGAATCTATAATCGCTAGTGTGGTTTACATACTCCCTTGGGATTCAATAACCCCTTGTACTACAACTGCTTTGCTGTGCACTTGCAGTAGTTTTTATTTGGGTAAAACCTGACCCTATCAAGTTTTTGGCGCCGTTGCCGGGGAGTAATAGCTGCCTATCGATTTTTAGCATTAGGATTTTGTCTAAGTTTTTATTTGTTTACTGATTTTCAGCAACTTTTCTTTGTTCCTGTTTCAGGTGTATGCCTAATCGCAGAACCAGAAGCAACAAAGAGAAGGAGCTTGTGACTTTGAACATCGACGAGCTTGCTAGGGTGGAGAGAACTAACAGGAAAGCTAAGAAGCAATCTACAATGGTCACTCCACTTATCTTGGTTGAAGATGCAGAAGGTCACTTGGTTGACAGGGAAGGAAACAGGAGGAACGAAGAGGGGCAGAGAATTGATCAAGAGGGGAATGTCATTGTTGAACTGCAGGTTCAGCAAGTGGCTGAGAACGTGGGGGTCCCTGCTGCTGTCAATAACGCTGCTGGGCGTTTTGTTCAGAGGACTCTAGGTGACTACAACAGACCTGATCAGTTCTATGCCAACAGAGCTGCAATCCGACCTCCTGCCTTCCAGAGGAACGATTTTGAGGTTAAACCAGTCTACTATCAGCTGGTTGGCCAGCATCCATTCCATGGCTTACCTCATGAGCATCCTATGGATCACATAGAGAGATTTGAGGACTTGGCTTCCAGTGTCAAAGCTAATGGGGTTAGCAATGACTTTCTGTTCTGCAAGCTGTTTCCTTACTCTCTTGGAGGAGAAGCTGCATATTGGCTGAAGCAACTGGAACCTGCTTCATTGACCACTTGGGAAGACACTAAGAACGCCTTTCTGAATAACTTCTATGATGATTCAAGGTCAGAGGACATGAGGACGAAAATTGCTTCCTTTACACAAGGCCCTACTGAAGCTTTTAAGGCTTCTTGGATCAGGTTCAAGTCTTATCAAAGGGACTGTCCTCATCATGGTTTCAGTCAGGTGCAATTACTTGGAATTTTCTTCAGAGGCATTGACTGGAAATATCAGATGGCGCTGGATGCTTCAAGTAGTGGAAACTTCAACACCAACATACCAGAAGAAGCTGTAAGATTGATTGAAAACTTGGCCTGCAGTAACATTATTAAAAATGCAGATTTTCAGAGAAAGCAGCAGGCTGGTTTGAATGATGGAAACCAAATAGCTGAAGTTAAGGCTAAGTTAGACAGCATGCACAGCCTTCTGGTGGGAAAGAAGTCAGTTCAGTTTGCTGCAGAAGTGGAGAGTTTCGAAAATCCTGAAGAATTTGAGCAGAAAGATGTTAATTTCATCAATGGAGGGGGTTTTCAGAGCCAAAGGTTTGGAAATCAGCAATAGATCAGAGGCTACAACAGCAATAATCAGCAGAGTACCTTTACAGGAGGACAGAGCACGCCTGGTTACACTCCTAAGCCCCCATTCCAGAAGACTGAAGTTGAGAAACCTTACCAAAACAGCAGGAATTTTGGTTCTTCTTCCTACCAAACTGCACCTCCACAAGACAATAAAATGGAAGCTATGCTGGAGCAGATACTTGAAGGACAGCAGAAGATGACAGTGAACTTCAATGGCAAGCTAGATTCGCTGTATCAAGACCTGAATGGAAAAATTGAGAGTCTGAACTCTCACATGAAGAAGCTTGATGTGCAGGTTGCTCAAACTGCAGGAGCTGTTCAAAGGCAAGAGGGATTCCTTCCTGGAAGGACTGACATCAATCCCAAGCATCAGGTTAATGCCATCACAGTAAGGAATGAAAAGGAGCTTAAAACAGTGCAGAAAAAGAGGTTGAGTGCAGAGCAGATCGTGCAACTGATGGAGTCTGAAGATGAAAATTTTTCTGTCTCAGAAGTGAGTGACGAGCGTCACCAAGGAGGAGTGACGCTCGTCACCAACCTACAAGGATATTGGGGGTTGTCACAAGTGAGTGACGAGCGTCAGCCCCTTGGTGACGGTCGTCACCCACCCCAGAACGAAGCTGCTTTGCCTGTAACTGCAAATTATGATCAGGAACGTGTCTATAAACCCAAAACACCATTCCCCAAGCATCCTAGGAAGTCTAAACAGGAGATAGAAGAAGCCAGATGTAAAGCTATGGTAGACAAGCTGATGCTTGAGATCCCACTTGTTGATGCAGTCAAGCTTTCACCAGCTCTAAGAAGGTATGTAAAGAGAATGGTTGTGAATGGTGTAAGTCCTGAGGAAGGAGCATTGCTTACCAGAGACATCAGTGCAATTCTCTTAGGCACAGTTCCAAAGAAGAAGAAGAAGAAGGTGACTGTTTCTGAACAAGTCAATACCATCACTCAAAGCAGAGTTCCAGAGAAGCTATCTGATCCAGGAACCTTTGTGCTTGATTGCTCAATATCTGCAGGACGTTTTCCAAACTCTCTATGTGATCTAGGGTCAAGTATTAACTTGATGTCTTTCTCTGTTGCTGCTAGACTTGGAATGACTGATTTCAAGCCAGTTGGGATCTCTCTCATCCTAGCAAATCGATCCATAAGGACCCCAGAAGGCATGTTAGAGAATGTTCATGTTAACATTGAAGGCTGCATAATTCCTACAGATTTTGTGGTTCTGAAATATGCTGAAGAACCTAAAGATCCTCTTATTCTGGGAAGACCATTCTTGGCTACAACTGGAGCCATCATTGATGTGAGAAAGGGGAACATTGAGCTTGATCTTGGTGATGTTGTCATGAACTTTGACATGGATAAGTTAAAGGTAGTTCTACCATTGATGGTCAGACCTTTTCTGTAAGAACTTCTAGAGATAAAGAGACTGTCATGGAGCATTCAGAAGACACTATTGCTGAGTGTGACAATGAATCAGATATAAGTAGGCAAGTGAGCAAGATGGCTGTTGAAGAGCTAATATCTGAAACTTCTGCAGAAGCTGTTGGGTTTGAGGATTGCAGTGAGGATCATATCTTCATGACTGGGCTTGAAAAAGAGGTTCTAATGAATGCCAAGTTGCTGGAGGAAGACGTGTATGTGATGGAAGCAAGACTTGCAGAGCTGAATTGCTGGAAAACTGCAGAAACTCGAACTGCAGAGTCAGTGACGGTCTGGTGACGCTCGTCACCAACCTGGACACTAAAGAGAGACGTGATATTTGCTCTACAAGTCCATCTTATGTTGCCAAACCGAAAATTCACCATTCCACAACCCAGAAACCTGCAACTAGGAAAAGGTATGCACTTCCTGGAACCAAATCCAAACCTTCTAATCTCATCAATACGAATTTAAAAGGTGAAAAAGCTGCTTCACACTTATGCAAGCAACGAGATTTTCGTAGAATGCTTGGTGTTTCTTTTGATGATTCTGCAGGAAAAAGAAGTATCCCACCCACAGTCACGACCCACTCTGCTGATGTTCCTCACTTCCTTGGAAGAATCCATGCATCTACTGCCTATAAACCACCATGGATGAGGAGACATTCTTCTCCAAGGCATTCAATGCCACCTTCTGTTCCACCAGCTGTCTGAGCAGCATTCAAAGTCGAGCTAATGATTTTAAACAAGCGCTTAGTGGGAGGCAACCCACTAGTAAGTTTTCTTTTTCATATATTAGTTTAGTTTTCTATTACATAGCTAAAAAAAAAAACCCAAAAACATGAGAAAAATCGAAAAAAAAAAAAAAAGAGTCACTTTGTTCAGTTTGCTTGGATGATATCTTGTGAACTTGTTGGACCATGGATTATGCTTTGTTTGGATGTTTTGATGTGTTTTTTTAGTGCTCTTACAGTTTGACTTCGGACTACACATGATGGTATAGCATTTAAACATCCAACATGACGATTTCTGAAGTTTCAGAGTGGTGACGCTCGTCACCAATCTGGTGACGCTCGTCACCAGGTCCTTTGCGAGGTACCACTTTTCCACCTTGGTTTTACACGTTCTCATGCTTCATTTTGACCAACTCTTGGCTTAATAACACTGGGGACAGTGTTGTTTAAGTCTGGGGGAGGTGGTTACTGACGTTGTGTGCTTTGTGTCATGTTTATAGAGTCTTAAAGTTGAGTCAAAAACCTGTTTTTCTAGAGTCAAAATTTTTGAAACTGTCAGTTTTTCTTGGAACTAACCATAGGACGTTTTTGCTGATAAGAACCATTGCCACAGTAGTTGATTACAAATCTTACTAAGTTGAAAGTCATAGGTAGATCAGTCTAGCAATGAAGGTTTTGGTTCTTAGAGAATCTGGAAAATTTGTTGTTAGCTCCATCTTAATGAACTTTAAACTTCTTGTCTTGGTGATTGATTCTTATTTATCTTGATTCTCTCTTTAAGCACTGATAATAAAGTTAATATACAGTCTCTCTTTGATCTTCCCTGATGTAGTTTTTAAAAGAAATTAAGTCCAAAGAATGGTGCATTCATAACCCTGTCTCCTCACAAGAAACAACAGTAGTGAACACACTCAAGAACCTGTCTCCTCACAAGGAACACAAGTATTGAGTAGCACCATTTCTTAGACTGTAAAAGTTGAGAAAAAAAAGAAGTGAAAAATCGAAAATATCCTAAGGAAAAAGATTAAGGGAAGAGAAAATAGGAGAGCTGTGTTGAGATTGATTTGTTCAGTTGTTAAGAAGAGAAAAGAATCTGTAAAGTGATTGAGATGATAAAACTTTGATAAGATATCACACTTAGATAAATAATAAGGAGTTAGTAGTAGAAATTTCGGATTTCTTGAAGGGATTTGGACTGGATTTGAGAGATTTGCTAAGCTTGTGATGATTAGACTGAAATTTGATCTTGTGTTGACTCTGTGGTATGTGGATTCGAAAGCTTTAACTAGTGTGGTGTTTCTGATGACTGACTGACTGTTTCTTGTTTTCAAACCTCGACCTTATTCTTTGTCTAATGTTTGCTTGAGGGCAAGCAAAAGCTAAGTCTGGTGGAGTTGATATATCATGGTTTTTATGGTTTTTAACCATGATATAAGTCCTTTTTATTGAATCTTTTTGGTATTTTTAGAGTCCTAGTAGAGTCTTTGCAGGTTATAGCATGTCTGGAGCATAATTGGAGATTTTGGAACCTTTTGGAGCATTCTGAGTTGAAGCCACGAAGTATCCAACTCGGGAAGAAAAGTATGCATATGGGTGACGCTCGTCACCAATCTGGTGACGCTCGTCACCCACCAAGGAAGGAGGTCGTGGCCTGTTTTTAAAAGATTGGGAAGAAATTGCAGTTTTGGCTCAAAAGTTCCAGTATTTGCAAAAAGACCCCAGATCGTGTTTTAGCTTGTATATTAGGTTTTTCAGCCATTCTTTTGGCAGAGATCTTGTATCTTATTATTTTTGAGAGCTTTAGAGAGAGATTTGTAGCAGAGCTTTTGGAGAGACAAATCAGACTCCTTCAGAGCAGATTTCGAACTCCTTTATTTCTACTTCTTATTTCTTTTATGCAATCTATTCTTTTCATGATGTTTTCTCAAATCACCATGTCTGAGTAGTTTGTTAGTTAAGTTAGGGCTTTTCAAGGGTTGAAGAAGAGTTTGTAGAATTGCTAAAAACTTATAGGAAATTCATTGGTTCTTCATCTGTGCTTGCATTCATATCGATTTCTTAGACACATCATCTGGATTTCGAAACCCTAGGTTGTTTGATAGATGTGAGAGCATTATTAATCACCTGAACTAGTATTAGATGAGCAAAACGCCCTAGTACAAAGAGATTTGGCTTAGGGGTTTTGTGAACAATTGAACCTGATCATTACTGCATGTTTAGGTTGTTAGGGTTTGCAAAGAGATTTGAAACTCTGTGACTTAGACATAGATAACTTCTGCAATGAGAATTGATTAGTTATATCTTTGCGATTCATGTTCAAGACGGTTTTAATTCATTCCTGATTGCATGCATCCTACACTCTCGGATTCAACCTGCGAACTGTCCTGACTTAGCGCCTTTAGCCTTCTGAACTTTAAGAACAAGCATAAAAACGCCCTCTTGCATTTATTTTACTGTTTTGCATTACATTCATTATTTATCGCTTAGCTTAATCTGAATCTATAATCGCTAGTGTGGTTTACATACTCCCTTGGGATTCGATAACCCCTTGTACTACAACTGCTTTGCTGTGCACTTGCAGTAGTTTTTATTTGGGTAAAACCTGACCCTATCACTCAACCCTAGACCCTCTTTCCTAGTATTCTTACATCTCTATTAGTCATTCGCATCCTGGTTATTAGATTCGTTTCTGCTGAACATTTTAGACGAGATCGATCGTTGTTGCTCGATCTAATGGTCGATCTTGTGGTCGATCCACTAGTCGATTTTTATAAATGTATAGCTTTGCATTCTAATCATTCTGCCTGTTTGTCGTGGTAGTTCACTCGTTCCTGGTATTTTTAAAATAGTTTTGTCTTGCATTTAGTCATTGCATCTAGTTTTTAGGATTTTTACAAAATCGTTCATCATTTGCCTAGCTTTACTTGATCCATGCATTCTCATTGCACTTTCTAGCTCCTACGTTTGATTGGTTCCTCTTGCATGCTATACTACGACTGTGTGCTGCTTGAGTTTTGATAACCTCCTGTTGCACTGCATTACTCCCTTTTTACATTGATATAAAAAGTAGTTATCAAATGGCGCCGTTGCCATCTTAGGAGTGTTTAGAAAGCATTGAGATTTGGGGTTTAGTAAATACTAAGCCTTTCTTTTTCTTTTGGTCACTAATTTCTCTACTCTCAAACGTGTGTCTTTCAGGTACATGAATCTTCGTTCAAGGGGAGACAACAATCTACTTCAACCCTTGGACAACATTCATCAACTT